>JASEVX010000004.1:79753032-80314033 GCA_031761405.1 Serripes groenlandicus | reverse complement strand
CCTTCAAGCCATGTTGATTGGTCGGAAAACATGGCTGCCGGGGGGGGGGGGGGGGGGGGGGGCTATTTTGCCTTATATGGCTATAGTGCAAACTTAAAAAATCTTCTTCTCCAAAAGTGTCGGCCCGATTTTCAATAATTTTGTAGAAATGTTCTTGGATGACCCACTTTCAGATTCCTTCAAGCCATGTTGATTGGTCAAAAAAACATGGCCGCCAGTAGGCAGGGCTATTTTGCCTTATATGGCTATAGTGCAAACTTAAAAAATCTTCTCCTCCAAAAGTGTCAGGCCGATTTTCAAATAATTTTGTAGAATGTTCCTTGGGTGATCCTCTATCAGATTCCTTCAAGCCATGTTGATTGGTCAAAAAACATGGCCGCCAAGGGGCGGGGCTATTTTGCCTTTTATGGCTATAATGAAAACTTAAAAAATCTTCTCCTCCATAAGTGTCAGGCCGATTTTCAAATAATTTTGTAGAAATGTTCCTTGGGTGACCCTCTATCAGATTCCTTCAAGCAATGTTGATTGGTCAAAAAACATGGCCGCCAGGGACGGGGGCTATTTTGCCTTATATGGCTATAGTGAAAACTTTAAAAAATCTTCTCCTCCGAAAGTGTCTGGCTGATTTTAAATGATTTTGTAGAAATGTTCTTGGGTGACCCCCTATCAGATTCCTTCAAGCCATGTTGATTGGTCGGAAAACATGGCTGCCGGGGGGGGGGGGGGGGGGGGGCTATTTTGCCTTATATGGCTATAGTGCAAACTTAAAAAATCTTCTTCTCCAAAAGTGTCGGCCCGATTTTCAAATAATTTTGTAGAAATGTTCCTTGGATGACCCACTTTCAGATTCCTTCAAGCCATGTTGATTGGTCAAAAAAACATGGCCGCCAGTAGGCAGGGCTATTTTGCATTATATGGCTATAGTGAAAACTTAAAAAATCTTCTCCTCCAAAAGTATCTGGCCGATTTTCAAATAATTTTGTAGAAATGTTCCTAGGGTGACCCTCTATCAGATTCCTTCAAGCCAAGTTGATTGGTCGGAAACTATGGCTGCCAGGGGGCGAGGCTTATATAGCTAAAGTGAAAAAAAAATAAAAAAAATCAGGTGAGCGATTCAAGGGCCATCATGGCCCTCTTGTTTAATAGAAATGAGCAATATTGCCTTTCTCCACAATAAAAATATTTCAAAAGTGGTCTGTATTGAGGAAAAGGCTTAAAGATCTGTGATCTTTTTTCTTTACATTTCTTATTTAAGATAGGACATTTCTATTTAGGTAAACATTCCTTATTTGATAGCATGAGTTTATAAGTTTTCTGCTTTAAAATCTTCTGAGGAAAATAAACAAGACATTTGGAAAAATGGAATTAAAACTTTATTGCAGAAATCAAAACATTGTGGGAAAGAAAGAGATTGCTTGTTTTTAGTAATTTGTTCTTTTTTAACAATGTATTAGATAGTTGTTGACTTCAGAATCATCGTGTATCATTTGTATCGGGATAAGAATTAATAAATTGAAGGTCTATGGGTTATTAAAGTTTTGATAAGCACAAAGGATCAATATAAGAGATATTTCTATTCTCCTTTTTTTGCAGGCCCTGATATTATCCTCACAAGGTCTCGAGGCTCATGATAGTATGGGTACAGTGTATGATGAGGATGCTGCTGTGTTCTTCTTTGAACAATTTATTACCTGTATACTTCAAAACAGGTGAGTTTATAAGCGCGAAGCGACTCCTCCTACATTGCTTGATGGATTTTTTTTTTAAATTTTCACAGTTAAAAAACAAATAACTGAGAATTATAATGCTTAAATGTTAAAGGGAATATATATCATGTACAACAACAATAGTGTGATGTATGACCACATAATTTTAACCCTTTCCCTCATAAAGATGCTTTCTGACGCCTTTGCAGCAGACGACTTTTGAAAACATTGTGACAAAAGGAGAAATTGCTCAAAACAATCAATTTCTCCTTTTGCAACTTTTTTCAGTAATTATGCTTTCATTTATAGAGATTTATCATACTTTTTTTTTGCCTAGATGTTTTCAAAGTCGTCTGCTGCAGATTTGCTGTATGTGGGAAAGGGTTAACCAATATAGAAACCTTTTCGATATAATACTACTTTAGCTGGTTGAGTACACTCACAGTTCTAGTTTTATCTGTCCAGATTTTCCTTTCTGCTTAATATCTTCATTTTCTGTTACAGGGATAGAGTTGCTCCAATATGGCCCTCAGTGAGAGAACACATTTACAGTTTGATTGTAAATGTAACGGACAAAACATTCATGGTTGAACGAGTGGTTGTTGGATTGCTAAGAATCGCTATCAGACTTTTACGACGTGAGGAAATGGCACCACAAGTGCTGAACACTTTACAAATATTACTTATGATGAAGCCAAAAGTGATTCATAGTATATCTCAACAGATTTCTTATGGACTGCATGACTTGTTGAGAACTAATGCAGCTAATATACATTCAGACCAAGACTGGTATACATTGTTTGTGTTACTCGAGGTTGTAGGTGCGGGAGTCAATCCCCCACCAGTGTTACAAGTGAATTCAGGTGTGGATCTAACGGAAGGGCTCAAAGATGCAGGTAAGATGGAATTGAAGAGTATAAATAAATATGAGTTACATCAGGTGTGTAGGGAGACATGATGGACTGTTAATTCAGAGGCCTTGGTACTGTAAGTGTCTTATTTTATGTGCCTCAACTAGAATTCAAGTTCTGATCCTTTCCAGGGAAAAAGGCCATGTATTGGTGCTAAATGCTGAGCACTTAACCCTATCCCACATGCAACATATCTGCAGCAGACGACTTTGAAAACATAGTGACAAAAACCTAAAAAATCTCCATAAAAGACAGCTTAATTGTTAAATAAAGTTGAAAACATCATGAGCAATTTCACCTTTGGCCACAATAATTTCAAAAGTTGTCTGCTGCTAGTGCTATTGCGTCAAAATGTGTATGCAGGTGGGAAAGGGTTATAAGAACCAAGGAGTCTTTTCAGAAAGTCCTAGAGCTGGATATCACACCCAGACTTTCTTGTATCCATCTCAGACTCTTGAAATGATCTGAACCTGACAGATCGAGGGCTTGGCGTGAAACAGTTGTAACTAAAATACGTATTTTTTTACTAAGGTTAATCACCTCGCCATACAGTCTTTATAAGCGTTAAATCATTTTTCTTAGTAAACAATGGAAATTTAGGTGCCATTGCTCAGACAGAGCAGTCTGATTTGCATTGTTTACAAATGAGTCAAAATTGACCCTAAACCAGTGTTTTCAAAATAGGTTTTTAGTTACAACTGTTTCACGCCAAGCCCTCGAGATGCTTGCAAATAGTGTACATATGAAAAACATTGTTGCTTGTTTGCAACATTAAGATTAAGCTTCAAAGCCTTCAATATCGGCCTACACACAATTTTCGGAGATAGGCTTTAAAATATTTTTACAAAGCTCTAGTAAATCTTTCCTACTTCCGGTCAACTTCTATCCAGAAAGCTTGTGTAATATTTTTAAATTTTGAATCAAAATTATGTAAGATTTTAAAAAGTGGTGGAAAAGGAAAAATTGGTGCTTTAGAGAAATTTCTGCTTTTTCTTGAAATGTTATTAAAAGCTGTCTGTTAAGTTATCAGATGCATGTGTATCTGATATTTAGGTAATTTTTCGTTTGCAACAAAGGCATTAGAAATTATCTATATCAGGGTTGGAGTGAAAGAGATTGACATATGGTATGTGGTGTTATTGCTTTTTGACCATATCCCTTATGCAGATGCATTTTGACAAGTCTGTAGCAGATGACTTATTAAATGAGAATTTTTCTCCTTTTGCCATTATGTTTTCAATGCTATTTAATATCTACTTTCTTTGAAAGAGACCTTTTATATATTCACTAGATATTTTGAAAGTTTTCTGCTGCAGATATGTTGTATGTGGGAAAAACGGTAAAACTAACTCTAAAACTACCTTTGTCTAATAAAGTTGTGATTTTATCATTTTACAGGTGCACAAAGTGACAGCGAGTTACCTAGTAGCAGTGTAATATATTCTGGCAATGACAGAGGTTACACATCCGATAGTGAACTAGAGACTCCCACTAGGGGTCTTTACAGGAGTTCCTCTACAGATATGGAACTCCGAGCTGTCCCTGATAATGGTAGCTGGATGCTGGTAAGTCCCTGAAATAGGGCAAAGTAATCTTTTCTCACCAATATCTATCCTATTACTCAATCAAACCCTATACTGTGAGTATTTAAAAGTATTGTCTCACTGAGACAATTATTTTGTTTACCCACAACATTGGGTTTGAATGTCAAATAAGAATTTTGGAATGTGAAATGGGCACCTTATTTAGAGCTCTTCCTGGTTATATTCAAAAAAGCTATTTGGTACACACCAAATTACACCATAAGGTCACGTTTTTTTTGTAATTTGTAAATGTAATTGAAATAAGTGATTAACAAGGTTGAAGCAGTAATACTAGGTACCCATATTCATTTAATTTGTAAAAAAACATTTTGGTTATGATTTTTATCTTGTCTGTTTTTCGATGAAAAAAAGTTGTGATACCCTAGTGGCGTCATCACAATACTTTTACCTAACCTCATAACTAAAAAAACATTCAACATTTTCAAATGAAACTTGGTACACATGGTCATAGGAACAGTACAACCTGTACCAAGTCACATTACTCTGGCTTTAATAATTATTCAGTAATGCCCCTTTTTCGATTTGGAATCCGCCGTGGTCGAGTGGTTAGTGTTGGCCTTGGGGATTTGAAACCAGGTGTCCCGAGTTCGATCCCTAGTTGCGGCATGACGGTCATGGTAGAGTGCTCTTGGGCAAGGCACATTTTCTAGCCTAGTATTGGTTTGTTTACCCAGGGATCATGAATAAGTGAACTGTCGCTGTGATATAACTGAAATAATGTTAAAAGCGGCATAAAACCCCAATACACCAACTTTTTTAGCTCACCTGAGCTTTGCTCAAGGTGAGTTATTGTGATCGCCTTTTGTCCGGCGTCCGTCGTGCGTCAACTTCTTCTCCTCAGTAACCAGTGGGTCAATTTGGATGAAACTTCACAGAAAGCATCCTCTCAATGACCTCACCAGAATTCCTTCAAATTTTTGGGATCCATGCAAAATTCTGGTTTCCATGGCAACGAAACCGAAAAAACTTCAAAATTCTTCTTCTCCCAAATTGGTTGGCAGATTTTCAAATAATTTTGTAGAAATGTTCCTTGGATGACCCTCTATCAGATTCCTTCAAGCCGTGTTGATTGGTCGAAAAACATGGCCGCCAGGGGGGGCGGGGCTATTTTGCTTTATATGGCTATAGTGCAAACTTAAAAAATCTTCTCCTCCAAAAGTGTCAGGCCGATTTTCAAATAATTTTGTAGAAATGTTCCTTGGATGACCCACTTTCAGATTCCTTCAAGCCATGTTGATTGGTCAAAAAACATGGCCGCCAGTAGGCAGGGCTATTTTGCATTATATGGCTATAGTGAAAACTTAAAAAATCTTCTCCTCCAACAGTATCTGGCCGATTTTCAAATAATTTTGTAGAAATGTTTCTAGGGTGACCCTCTATCAGATTCCTTCAAGCCAAGTTGATTGGTCGGAAACTATGGCTGCCAGGGGGCGAGGCTTATATAGCTAAAGTGAAAATAAAATAAAAAATCAGGTGAGCGATTCAAGGGCCATCACGGCCCTCTTGTTTAGAACAAAAGACCAGCATTGGTGTTCGCTTTGCAGTGCTCATGTAGATATTTGTTGTTGTGGTAAATCTTTACTATTACAATTAATTAAGATTATCTAGTGTGTTGTAGATGATTTCAGATCGTTTAACCATCCTGTAAATTTCAGGTTAACAAAGATGAAAGTTACAATAGGATCAACCCGGTGAATCCATTTACGATTGAATTGAATGAAAATGTACCGCTATCAGATTGTAGATCATTGTTGAAGTCCACAGAGACACTTTCATTCCTTGTTCGTGACGCTGCCCATGTCACCCCGCTCAACTTTAAAAGCTGTGTTCATGCCATCAGAGCATTTGCAGAGGCATCTCTGAATGGAGGTACTGTGTTTCTTTGTGTTTACCCTTTCCCTCATACAACAATTCTGCAGCAGACGACTTTGAACATATGTTGTCAAAAAATGGAAAATCTCAATAATTGAATGGATTACTAAAAGTGGAAAACATTGTGGCAAAAGAAGAAATTGCTCGTTTTGAGCAATTTCTTCTTTTGTCACTATGTTAACAAAGAGCTGTCTGCATCAGAGGCGTCAGAAAGCGTCTATATGAGGCAAAGGGTTAAAGTTTAATGGTATTCTTTGTAGAATATTTAAAAAGGATGGCATTGTAATATATTTTGACTATAAGGAAACCCTTATTAGGAGTCTCAATGCTGATTTGGTTAGAAAGACATTTTAAATGACTTTAACCCTTTCTCACTTGAAGACGCATTCTGACGCATCTCAAGCAGACGACTTTTGAAAACATGCGACAAAAGCAGAAATTGCTCAATACTGCTCAATTATGAATACAAGCAATTTCTCCTTTTGTCACCACGTTGTAAACTCTATTCAATTATTGTACTTTCATTCAAAGGGAGTTTCCAAAATATTTCATGTAAGTCGTCTGCTGCAGATTTGCTTTATGGGGGAAAAGGTTAATTAAATTACATTTAAAAAGTTGTATCTTTGAAAAAACATATGGTAAATTTAATAAATTTGAAATGGCATTTTCATACCGAGTTGCAACCATTGTTGGGGAAGGGAAATTTCCTCGTTTTCAAAAGCTGAAGTTGATCTGTTCAGAATTTTAGTTTCAAACCATATTGATTGGTCGAAAAGTATGGGCAAAAGATTAAAATTACAAAACATTTTTTTTATAAGAAACCATACCATATTGATTCGTTAATTCTTTTTAAAAAAATGTTAAAATAACAAAACTTTAAAATTCATCTCCTTTGAATTTGCTTGTCGACTTGCACAATAAATTGGCAGAAATGTTACTTAATACATTCTTCTTTATTAGAATGCTAACTATTGGAATAATTTTCTTTTCTGTGTAGGTCACAAAAGAATATCTTTAACACCACAAAAGCATACAAAGGATAAGAAATCGAAACATAAGAAGAAAAGTTCCCGTATGAAGAAATCCCATTCCTCCCCTGGACAGTTACATAGTGGTGCTAGTTCGGATGATGAGGCAGAAGGAGATGGCATGGACGCAGAACTTCACTCACTATCTGTACAGGTAGCAGATTATCTTTTTTCTATTTCCATTTATTTTAGTTTGTCTGTTTATCGCAGAAAAAAATGTTTGGCTATTTTGATATCCTTGGCGTCGTCTGCATCATCACAAAACTTTAACCTTACCTCAAAAACCTTTCAACATTTTCAAATGAAACTTGGTACACATGTTCTTCGGAACAATACACATGTTTATTCCGAGTCACCTAACTTTGGATTTAATAATTATTCAATAATGCCCCTTGTTTGACTTAGAAAAAACAGAAGAGCATTGGCATTCGCTCTGCAGCGCTCTTGTTTTAAATTTCTGTGGTTGAAATTCATAAGTTTTTCTTGGAAATCTAAAAACTCCCTATCATGATCAATGTCTTTGTCCAAGTCTTTCAGCCAAACATTTTCTGAGTACGAAACCGCCAATTTATTTCCGTTATGAAACGTCTGGACCCTGGTATAATTACCAAAGTGAGAGTAAATTTCCGGAAAGCCCTTCAAGCTAAACAAAAACAAAGTCTGTGTTTTACTAGTCCAAATCATTTAGACAAGTACTTGCTCATATTTGTTTTGCAACTGACGTCTAAAACCCACTTCAATAATCGTAATAATAATAATATTAATCGTCCGCCATATTGTTTACATCAAATATGCGGTTAAATTGACTAGACGAAATAGGTAAAACAAAAAAACAAAAAATATTACCCAACTCCCTATATATTTAGCATGAATACGACATATAATTATTTCGTTAAATATTTGATTTGGTTAAATATAATCCATCGAAAATAATATGGATGAGCAATGTAGACAAATCTATTAGATTTAATAAACATGTCGGTCTTTTTAAAAATTGGATGCATTGGAAAATATATCGGCATTGAACTAATTTAAGCTGTTATCATTCTAAATTGGGGCGATTAAAGTGTTCAATAAAAGGTGATAAGTTAAGCGGCATTGAAAAGAATTGCACAGTCAATCGAAGTGTTTTACACACACTCCAGGATTAACTGATAAGGCGATGAACCGTGGCCAATCAAGCTTGTAATCAACACTGTGGTATGACACTTGAGATAAACAAGGTCGTTCAAGCTTCATTGTCATGTGTTTTGATGCTCTCATACGCGATTAGAAGAGGATTTTTTTTATCCAGTTGCAAAACAAAATAATCACCATTTTCCGTCGCCAAATTATCAAAATAATCGCCATGACTAAAACATTGTGGCAAAAGAAGAAATTACTCCTTTATACAGATCGTTTTGAGCAATTCTTTCTTTTGACACTATGTTTTCAAAAAGCCATCTGCTGCAGAGTTGTCAGAAAGCGTCTATATGAGGAAAAAGGTTAAAACAAACAAACTGCCTTAATACCTCTTGAAAGATATAAGACTTTTTATCTTTGAAACCCAATGATTATTTTTGACATTTGTATTTTTTATAGCTTTTGGATTTAATGCACACTTTACATACCCGTGCCAGCAGTATTTACAAATCCTGGGCAGATGAAAAAGACATGGAGAATGAGGTCATCGATGCAGGAACAGAATCTTTGTGGATTAACTGTTGGTGTCCACTTCTTCAAGGTGAGTCAAAGATTTCGTATTATAGATTTTTATTTCCGCCAACCATGTGCTAGTTAAGATGCAAATTGTATTAAATTAATTAAATATGAGTATGCGAAAAGGTGCAAGTTGTCTTTTCTGAACAGTGCCGATGCATATCAGCCTGTGCATTAGCATGTCTGATCAAGATCTGCACTGTTCTCATATAACTTACATAAGCTTGTTAATAAAAGCTTAACAAACTTTTGTCAACTTGTGTAGATCAGTCTGTGCATTAGCACGTCGGATCAAGATCTGCACTGTTCTCATATAACTTACATAAGCTTGTAAATAAAAGCTTAACAAACTTTTGTCAACTTGTGTAGATCAGCCTGTGCATTAGCACGTCTGATCAAGATCTGCACTGTTCTCATATTACTTACAAAAGCTTGTTAATAAAAGCTTAACAAACTTTTGTCAACTTGTGTAGATTAGGATAAGACAGAGCATATGTACAGGCTTATGTGAACCTGCACTGTTTCAGTTTTAACTGAGACAATTCATTTGAGTACCATTCAATAGGATCAGTGAGTGTTGTCATTATTGTTTATTCAGTATGATTGTGTTGTATATTTCAATGTAAGCCGCATTTCTAGATCAACAATCAATGTATGAATACCTAATATTATTTATGGAGATATGTCTCATGCCACTCGCACAAGCAGAAGAGTTTTTAAAACATTGTCGCAAAAGGATATTGCTCTTGATGGATTTCTCCCTTTGCCACAATGTTTTCAGCTCTGTTTTTCCATATTTTAGCCTAGATGTTTTCCAACTCATTGCTGCAGATTTATTGTATGTAAGAAAAAGAAAAAAGGTCTTAATGACTTGTGACAGCTGTAAGTCTTAACATGTTAGTTTTTATTTGCCTGAATACATGATTGTATGTGATTTATTTCCAGGTATAGCCAGGTTATGCTGTGATTCAAGAAGACAGGTCAGAGGTCAGGCTTTGACCTACTTACAAAGAGCCCTATTGGTCCATGACCTTCAAACTCTGTCTGCTGTAGAATGGGAGGCCTGCTTTAATAAGGTAATTCTAAAATATTCATCTCACTCATTAAAGCCATTTTCTGATATATGTAATTTAATTTAACCCTCTCCCATATACAGCAAATCTACAGCAGTCAACTTTGAAAGCATGTTGGCAAAAACACAGTAAATCTCTAAAGACGAAGGTATAATTACTAAAAAAAAAGTTGAAAACATAGTTACAAATAGAGAAATTGCTCATTTTCTGCAGAGACATGAGAAAGTGTGCTTATGTGGGAAAACATAGATACATATATAGTTTTGTAAGTGAAAGAAAAAATAAATTGGAAATAGTTTGTCCGATCAAAGAATGGAGTATTTACAAGGCTCTAAACCAGTGATGTTTGAAGATTGAAACTGAAGTAAAAAGTATATAGCATGCAAATTGTTTTAACAATTTATGCTGCATAGTCCTCAAAAGTCTATGAGGGAAAGAAAGGTATGCCGGTAATTTGACATATACAACATATGTTCATTTGCAGATTTTGTTTCCACTACTTACCAAGTTGTTAGAGAATATTAACACAGATGATCCCTCTGGGATGGAAGAGACGAGAATGAGAGCATCAACTTTACTCTGTAAGGTAAGTACAAAGCTCTAGAGATGGGGCACACTTCACGCTCTTTGTCCCTTCCTACCTGCAGACGCATTCTGACATTTCTGCAGCAGATGGTTTTATTTAAGTCATTGTGACGAAAGAAGAAATTGCTTATCATGAGTGTTTTCTCCTTTCGCTACAATGTTTTAAAACTTAATAAAAAATAATAATTCCATTGGTCAAAGGGAAGCAATTCAGATCAGCAATTTTGTCTAGGAAATTTCAGAAGTTGTCTCCCATTGGACAATAAATTGAAAGTGGTTTTTTTATTAAATTCGAATACCCATTGACTGATTTGTAACCAAAACTTTGTTTGCTTTTAGCCAAATTAACAGCTTAAGAGCCATTTTCAGAATAAGATGTTTTTTCTGAAATTGAAAGTATAATTCACTACGGGATAAGGGTGACATCTTGTTTAACAACACAAGTAAGTTTGGAATGCCATTGATTTTAATATCTTTATTCAGCAATTTCTGTTAGAACATTAATTCACAGTCCTAATTGCTTGTCAACTCTTTTTCTGAGTGAACTTGTAGAAAATTACAAATTTAATACATCTGGCCAGCATAGTGTTTAACCCTGTACCACATACAAAAAATCTTCAGCAGAGGAATTTGAAAACATCTAGGAAATTATTTAAAATAAATCTATGGATGAAAGTATTATGAAAGATTATGAAGATGATGAAATACAATTAAAACATTGTGGCATAAGTTTTTAGCTGCAGATGTTTCAAATTGTGTCTGCATGTGGGAAAACATTGTGGCAAAAGGAGAAATTACTCATTATGATAAACTTGTCCTTTTGCCACAATGTTTTAAAATGTCATCTGCAGCAGATGTGTAGGAAAGATCTCTAGATAACCCTTTCCCTCATACGACAATTCTGCAGCAGACGACTTTGAACATATTTTGTCAAAAAATAGAAAATCTCCATAATTGAATGGATAACCTATGACAAAAAGTGGAAACATTGTGGTAAAAGGAGAAATTGCACGTTTTGTGCAATTTCTTCTTTTTAGCTCACCAATGCACGAAGTGCAAGGTGAGCTTTTGTGAATCTTCTTGTCTGAAAGTAGAAGGCCCATGCCTTTGATATTTGGTATGTAGCATCATCTAGTGAACCTTTACCAAGATTGTTGAAATTATAGCCCTGGGGTCAAAAATGACCCCTCCCCGGGGGTCACTTGTTTAACATAGAATCATATAGGGGAAAAACTTTAAAAATATTCTTGGCTAAAAGTAGAAGGCCAATGCCTTTGATATTTGGTATGTAGCATCATCTAGTGAACCTCTACCAAGATTGTTCAAATTTTATAGCCCTGGGGTCAAAAATGATCCCTCCCCCGGGGGTCACTTGTTTAACATAGACTCATATAGGGGAAAAACTTTAAAAATCTTCTTGTCTAAAAGTAGAAGGCCCATGCCTTTGATATTTGGTATGTAGCATCATCTAGTGAACCTCTACCAAGATTGTTCAAATTATAGCCCTGGGGGTCACTTGTTTAACATAGACTCATATAGGGGAAAAACTTTAAAAATCTTCTTGTCTAAAAGTAAAAGGCCCATGCCTTTGATATTTGGTATGTAGCATCATCTAGTGAACCTCTACCAAGATTGTTCAAATTATAGCCCTGGGGTCAAAATGACCCCTCCCCTGGGGTCTATTGTTTTACATAGACTCATATAGAGAAAAAACTTAAAAAAACTTCTTGTCTAAAAGTAGAGGCCCCAGGCCTTTGATATTTGGTATATAGCATCATCTAGTGGACCTCTACCTAGATTGTTCAAATTTTAGCCCTGGGGTCAAAATTTACCCCTCCCCAGGGGTAGCATCATCTAGTGGACCTCTACAAGATTGTTCAAATTATAGCCCTGGGGGTCACTTGTTTTTCATAGACTCATATAGGGGAAAGAACACTGAAAACTTTTTAAGTTTGATTAAATCAGGTGAGCAATATAGGACCATCATGGTCCTCTTGTTTCACTATGTTTTCAGAAAAGCCATCTGCTGCAGAGGCGTCAGAAAGCGTCTATATGAGGGAAAGGGATAAGGGGCATATTTCATGTTCTATAATCATTCTTTGTCTTCATTGTTTCAAGAACCACAACATAAGGGAGATATTGTGTAGCAAAGACCGGTTTAAAACATTTTATCTGAGTGTCATATATTTATTTTACTTTCAGGTATTTCTGCAGCATTTAAGTCCACTGCTGTCACTGAGTACCTTCACAGCTTTATGGTTAACTATACTGGATTTCATGGACAAATATATGCATGTGGATAGAAGTGATTTACTTGTAAGTATTTTAGAATTGTTCAACATGCACACACATTTTGAGGCAGACAACTAACAAACACATTATGGCGAAAGTAGAAATTGCTCATAATTCCAAGTCTATTCAATGATCATATTTGCATTTATTGAGATTTTCCATATTTTTGCATAGATATTTTTAAGGTCTTCTGCTTCATTTTTGGTAAGGAGTTAATACTGCCTAATATGACATATTATGTTATAACCAATAGTTTTTAATTTTGAGTTCTACATATAGATCTTTTGATAAACCTCACAACTGTAAGAATCAGTCTAATAGAGGTCTACCTAATAATTAAACTCTCATTTATGGAGTATTTGCCAATATGTTTTTTAAGACGTCTGCTGCAGATTTGATGTATGTGGGAAAGGTTTAAACCCCATGTTGTAGGCACTCAAAATAATCCTGACAGAGACAGTTTTTTAAGTGCCCACATCATAGGGTTTGGATTGGTCATAAGTGATATAGTATGTGGAAAAGACAAGTTTGCACTCTCCCTTATTTAAACCTCTATCTAACTAAAAATGCATTGGAAATGACCACTTCTTAACCCTTTCCCTCATATAGACGCTTTCTGACGTCTCTGCAGCAGACGGCTTTTTGAAAACATAGTGACAAAAGAAGAAATTGCACAAAACGTGCAATTTCTCCTTTTGCCACAATGTTTTCCACTTTTTGTCATAGGTTATCCATTCAATTATGGGGATTTTCCATGTTTTGACAAAATACGTTCAAAGTCGTCTGCTGCAGAATTGTCGTATGAGGGAAAGGGTTAAAGTATTTATAGATGTTCCACAACTTCCGAGTCTCTACCTTTGTGTAATCTGCAATGTTTATTCTAGGGTTTGAGTAAGCTAAAAGTGCAGTCGGGTCGGATGCTTCTTGTTTATCTTCACCCTCTATATGATTTAGCTTGTTTATTGGTAGTATGTCTATTATTTCTATTGTAGACTGAAGCAATACCAGAGTCTTTAAAGAATATGTTATTGGTGATGGATACTGCAGGCATCTTTCAAACAGGGGACGACGGCACTGAGTCCCAGCTGTGGAAACTGACATGGCATAGAATTGATGCATTTCTACCTCATCTGAAAGAAGAGCTGTTTAAGTCACATGAACCAGGTGTGTAAGAGTGATGCAAATTGTTCCGGGTTCATTTTTGTGAGATTTTTTGCAGACTGATACACAATTGCATGACTTGAGATAAATTGAAATATAAGGAGATTTAAACCTTTCTTAAATGTATAAATGTAGATGTGCCTTGTGTTTCTGCAACAGACCATTTTTGAAGAAAATATTTGACCATAAGAGAAATTGCTCAAGAAGATTAATTTCTCCTTTTGCCAGCATGTTTTGTTTTTTTGTAGCTTACATGAGTGCGAGGTGAGTTATTGTGATCGCTTTTCGTCCGTCATCGTCCGTCCGTTCACTTTTTGCTACAAACAGCTTCTTCTCCTATAAACCAATGGATTGATTTCATAATAATCTAATAGGAATGTTCCTTAGGTGGTCCTCTTTCAAAGTTGTTAAAATAATTTAATTCCACATAGAACTTTGGTTACTGCGGCATCAGAAAAAGGTAAATTTACCAAAACTTTAAAAAAAATCTTGTCCAAAAGTACTAGTCGGATTTAATAATTATTAGGCACAAATGTTCCTTGGGTGACCCTCTACCAAGATTGTTCAAATTATTCCGATCCAATGAAAAATATGGCCAACAGGGGGCACAGCTTGTTTTTGTTAAATGTTCATTGTAAAAACTTTGAAAATCTTAATTGTCCAAAAGTACTAGCCCAAATTAAAAATAATCTGGCACAAATGTTCCTTGGGGGACCCTCTACCAAGATTGTTCAAATTATTTGGATCCAATAAAAACATGGCCTCTAGGGGATGGGGTTTCTTTTCCTTTTATGTGCATTGTAAAAACTTTAAATATCTTCTTGTCCGAAAGTACTGGCCCGATTTAAAAATAACATGGCACAAATGTTCCTTGAGGGACCGTCTTCCAAGATTGTTTAAATAATTTGGATCAAATAAAAACATTGCCTCTAGGGGGGCAGGGCTTGTTTTCCTTATACATGTGCATTGTAAAAACTTTAAAAATCTTCTTGTCCGAAAGTACTTGCCCGATTTAAAAAATGTGTTGCACAAATGATCCTTGAGGGACCCTCTACCAAGATTGTTCAAATTATTCGGATCCGTTAAAAAACATGGCCTCTAGGTTGTGGGGCTTATTTTCCTTATATGTGCATTGTAAAAACTGCTTAAGATTTAATTAAATCAGGTGAGCGATATAGGATCATCATGGTCCTCTTGTTTAAAGAATAGATCAGAATTCATCACTTCTTGCTTTCATTCATAAAAACTTAATTACAGAACCATCTAAACTTGCTATGGATAGGGAAATGGAAACTTCAACACCCGACTCAGAGTCTGCACCATTAATTCAAGGAGGAGGGAATGTCCAACAGTTAGATCAGGCTCCATACAACATTTCCACTGATTGTAAGTTTGATATTTGACAAAGCTTAACCCTTTCTTTCATATAGACGCTTTCTGATGCCTCTGCAGCAGACGTCTTTTTGAAAACATGGCGACAAAAGAAGAAATTTCTCAAAACAAGCAATTTGTACTTTTTTCACCATGTTTTCAATTCATTTCAATTATTGTTCTTTTATTTAAAGGGAGTTTCCATTTTTGTTGGGGTATGTTTTCAAAGTTGTATGTGGGAGACGGTTAATAAGCTGTTTTTTTCCATTTTTCAAATGTTTTTCTACTGTATCTCAAAGCCAGATGTTTATTTGTAAAGTTTGTCACTGTTTTTCGTAAAATGTTCCCTCAGAAAAAGACTGGAATTACCATATTACTTAACCCTTTCTCACATACAACAAATTTATAGCAGCAGACTTGAAAACATCTTGTCATATTTAAGATCCATATGAATGAATAGATGATTAGTGAATAGTTTAATTCAATTTCCCATTTTGCTGCAATGTTTTCAAAAGCCTTCTGCAGATGATCAAAGGTGCATCAAAATGCATCTGCAAGTGAGAAAGGATTAATTGTATGGCTCTCATTGTCAGGTAATGGGACGTGTTACACTTTACAGAACCACATCAGTTGTCTGATCCAAGTATAAAAGCTTTTCAGATGTCTGATCCAAGACAAATTGCTCACAGCTTGTATAAATGATTGCTCGTATGATCTGACAATACATCAAAAACATAATTTCTGGATTAGGTTTTTAACCTTTACCTATATCAGACAACATCTAATGCTTCTTCAGCAGACAAAAATAGTGTAGGAAAAGTAGAGATTTTCATAATCAGCAATTTCACCTTTTTCTACATTGTATAACTTTATCAGAATTAAACTTCAAATTTCCTTGATCCTAAATGTTCTTCCAAATTGTTTTCAAAGTAATCAATTGTAAGAAGATCATGTGAAGAAAACATTAGATATCTCATTTTCTCATTAAGCGGTACGTTTATAGATTTAATTGAATTTTTGTTTGTTCATACTAACATAATATGGTGATGGAAGTACGTAACTCATGCTAAATGTATTTTCATGTAATAAATGTATGGCTTGTTATATTAGAAGGGACTATAGGTTTGCCTGTCTGAGATTCTGGGTTATATGATACACTCGAAAAGTACAACATTTTTGTTATATTAGAAGGGACTATAAGTTTGCCTGTCTTAGATTCTGGATTATATGATACACTAGAAAAGTACAACATTTAATCAAATCAATGGACATAAGAAATGTTTGAAAAAAGGTTTATTTTCATACATTCAATAAAAAACTCACTTTGAATATGAACTCCTTTTTGTAAAAACATGTTTTCCCATTGATTGACTGATAAGTGTTGCTTAAATAAAATCCTTTCCATATGTATACATGAAATCTGCAGCAGATGACTTTGAAA
This sequence comes from Serripes groenlandicus, assembly GCA_031761405.1. Lineage (NCBI taxonomy): Eukaryota > Metazoa > Mollusca > Bivalvia > Cardiida > Cardiidae > Serripes > Serripes groenlandicus. Next base: position 80,297,291 of record JASEVX010000004.1, on the reverse strand, counting down.
ACATAAAGTCAAAAATATGGCAAATCTCCATGAATAAATCTTTAATTTGTGAATAGATTTGAAACATTGTGACAAAGGGAGAAATTGCTCATTATCATCGTTTGTTTGCATATGCATCAAAATGAGTCTTCAAGTGGCAAAGGAAGTAGACATGTAGAATGTTCTGTACTGAACAAAATGAAAAGGTTAATAGAAAACCATTATGTATTGCTTGGTAAAATGCAATAGAAATGTTCATATTTAATATCGTCGTAAAAGAAAATGACACAGCTGTTCTGATGGCAATATGAACAGTGAGAAATACTCTTATTGTGTTAAATTCTATCCTCCTAGTTATTGCTTATCTCCGTTAGCAAAATTTTCTCGGTTTAAGTCAACAATCATCTTTAAACATTTGCCATTTATATGATATACAAAATACTTTATTTATTTAAACACACAATATTATTAACTAACAGAGTGTTTTATTCTAACTCACAATTTACCAGCTATAAACAAACAGCTTGAGAAAAATGAAGGAGCTTCCAATGTTACCAGTTCAGTGGCCGAGTCAATCCTGCCTCCTGAAAACACAGGCCTACCCAGCTCCCTAAACACAGATACAGACCTCCCTGGAGCTTCAACCTACATCCTCCAACCTCCTCTACCTAACGTACCCACCAGTAATGTCATGCCAAACACAAATACCAATACAAATGCTGTAGTTATGCAAGCAAACCCCATCCTTGGACATGGACACGGGGAGGAAGGTACGAGTGTTAGCACAGCGGTCCCCCTGTTACTGGATCCAGAGTTAATGAAAGGTACAGGCATACATATAGTTACACCACAGGTCCATGTAAGTATAATAGCACAATGAATGATCAGCCTATGGTGTGGACCCAGCATGAACCTCTGGTGTAAGATTAACTGTTCCATCATGTCAAATTTTTATCTTATTTCTTTCATAGCTTTGCTCTTATATTTTAGAGTTTTGTCTGGCAACTTGGGATCTAATTGTGTCTTCGATTTGGCATCATTTAGAGTTTGATTAGCATAAAGGCGGACATTGTAGACTCTTGGAATTGTGCATATGCAAGGCTCAGCAGAGCTTTCACTATTCCCATGTGCACCAAGATCTCTAATCGCTAGACGGAACTCAAATATAAACTATATGTATACAGTCAATGTGTCTGACACAGTAATATTATTATGTGACTAACAGTTATATATACACAGCTAATTCTAAATATACACAGCTAATTCTAACAAAGATATTAGAATAGGATACATCGTCTTTTAGATTAATTAAGAAAGTGAGGTAATGGAAGACTTAATGTTCGGTCCTCTGCAGTATATGTTCAGTTGTAAAAGGTTGAAATGCTATTGAAAAGGACTTATACAAAGTTCTTTAACCCTTTCCCACATATAGACGCTTTCTGACTCCTCTGCAGCAGATGACTTTTGAAAACTTTGTGACGAAAGAAGAAATTGTTCAAAACGAGCAATTTCTCCTTTTGACACAATGTTTTCAACTTGATTCAATAAGTATGTCTTCCTTTAGGGAGATTTTCTATACTATTGTTGAAACTATTTTGTTTTGAGCAATTTCTTCTTTAGTCACAATACTTTCAAATGTCATCTGCTGCAGAGGCATCAGAGAGCTTCTTTGTGTGGGAAAGGGTTAACACAAGAATATCCTGAGCTTTTTCATGTGGCATTTTTGTAAACCGAGAGAATTTGTCATTTCAATCTATTTCAAAGCTTTACCAGTCGCTTTTTGATGCCAATTTAACATTGTGCATGCTTTTTGCCCTTCAAATTAATGACATCTTGCAAGTCAATAAAATACCAACCATGTAAAAAACATACATGCATGACGCATTTTCATTAGTCTTAGTCCTTTCCCTTGTGCAGACGCATATAAACACATCTTCAGCATGTCTTTTAAAACATTGTGGCAAAAGGACATCAAATGAGTCCATAAAATACCAACCAGGTTTAGACATGCATGACGTCTCAACCTTTTCCCATGTGCAGACACATTTTAATTGTGGCAAGAGCATAAATTGCTTATAAGCATTTTCACCTTTTAACCCTTTCCCTCATATAGACGTTTTCTGACGCCTCTGCTGCATACAGCTTTTTGAAAACATAGTGACAAAAGAAAAAATTGCACAAAACATGCAATTTCTCCTTTTGCCACAATGTTTTCCACTTTTTGTCATAGGTTATCCATTCAATTATGGAGATTTTCTATGTTTTGACAAAATACGTTCAAAGTCATCTGCTGCAGAATTGTTGTATTAGGGAAAGGGTTAATGGTTTAAACTCTTTTCAATAATCATACTGTAATTTATAATTGTTCGCCAAGATGGTTTCAAAGATGTCTGCTATAGATTTCTTGTATCTGGGAAACAATTAACGGTAGTTTATCTGTCTGATAAAATTTGAAAGTATCACTTTGCATGTTATAAGAATAAGATTTTCACATAATTATTATTATATAAATAATATAATTATTCAAATGTTTTTACCTTGTGAGCTGAATTGAGATCAAATTTTTTTTACAATTATGTCAATTTATTCATGTTTATATTAGGTGTTGGTTTTCTAAATTCTGGGTATGGTAACAAAAATTGTTTCTTATATTTTTTCAACCTTTCCTTTAAAGTTTCATTTTAAAACTTAAAAAAAAATGTTAATAACATTTGAAATGTCCTGATTTTATTAAAAAAATATAATCAAAAATAACATTAACTTTCAATTCAAATATGAGAGCCTCAGTGGTATAAGTGGTTAAAGCGTAGCCTCGAGAGTGGGAGACAGGGTTTAACCACCTGATCGAGTCATAACAAAGACTGTATAAATGATAGTAATGGCGGTCAAGGTTGCAGGATAGAATTGTAACTGATGCATCAATGTCAGGAGGATTAACACTTTCCCACATACAGACACCTTCTGACGCCTCTTCAGCAGAAGACTTTGAAAAACATTGTGACAAAAGGAGCAATTGCTCATTTTCTCCTTTTTCCACAATTTTTTCAACTTTTGTCAGTAAATTTATCTGCATTTATAGAAGTTTTCTGTGTTTTTGCCTAGATCATTTTCAAAGTGTTCTACTGCAGATTTGTTGTATATGGGAAAGGGTTAATACCGGCAGGACTGGTTAACTATCCAGGAAATAATTTGATATAACTGGAATACTGTCATAAGAGGCATAAAACATGCACACCAAAAGAGTATATTAAAATACACACTAATCACCATTCTAGTCTTCAAATACTGTTCACTGTATCAGAATACTTTTGTGTGAATTACCCATGACATCATGTGGCATTGTTAAGACTCTTCAGAGCTGTAAAAATTTGATTAAAATAACGAAAATCTGGAGAAAAAACTTGTGTGAAAAAAGGATTATTAGACAAAAAAACATTGTGACAAATGTGAAAATAGTTGCTTGTGATAGTGAAAGGGTTATAACCAAGTATTAAGCCCTTTCAATGTTGAATTTTTAAAATAGATGTGTCCAGCTTTCATATTTGGAAGAGTTCATAGTCCATTCTAGGAACGTCAAGGTAAAAATGTTGTGTTCAAGCAGTTAACCCTTTCCCACATTTAACAAATCTGCAGCAGATGACTTTGAAAACATTTGGAAAGAAATCTGGAAAATCTCTATAAACGAAAGTATAATTACTGAAGAGAGTTGAAGGCATTGTGGCAAAAGGGGAAAAATTGCTTGTTGTGACCAAATTCTACTTTTGTCACAATGTTTTCAAGAATTGACTGCTGCAGAGGCGTTAAAATGCTTCTTGGTAAAAGGTTAACCTTTTTCCTCATATAGATGCTTTCTGACGCCTCTGCAGGAGACGGCTTTTTGAAAACATAGTGACAAAAGAAGAAATTGCTCAAAACAAGCAATTTCTCCTTTTGCCACAATGTTTTCCACTTGTAGTCATCGGATATCCATTTAATTATTGACATTTTCTATGTTTTGTGAATATATGTTCAAAGTCGTCTGCTGCAGAATTGTCGTATGAGGGAAAGGGTTAAAAGGGTAAATATAACAGATTCATAGATTATTGAACATTTATATTTGTCATGTATTTCAGACAGCAGCCAGGTCATCCGAGGTCAACCAGTTCAACATGGAGGGCCAGTCATATTAGCCAATAATAGCAACCCATCCGAGAAATCTGAACTACAGAGTACTTCACCCACATTATCTGGCTACCCAATGAACCGCATTCATACCATTTGAGATCAGTCTTTTATGGTATACAATGAAACTTCTTTAACCCTTTTCCTCATATAGACGCTTTATGATGCCTCTGCAGCAGACGGCTTTTTGAAAACATAGTGACAAAAGAAGAAATTGCATGTTTTAATTGCACAAAACGTGCAATTTCTCCTTTTGCCACAATGTTTTCCACTTTTAGTCATCTATAGGTTATCCATTCAATTATAGAGATTTTCCATCTTTTGACAAAATATGTTCAAAATCGTCTGCTGCAGAATTGTCGTATGAGGGAAAGGATAAACCATTTCCCACATACAACAAAAATGCAACAAACAACTTTGAATATAAAAAAAAACAAAGTTTGTTAAAGTATAATAATTGAATAGTTGAATACATTGTGGCAAATGGAGCAATTTCTGATTTCATCACAATGTTTTCAAAAAGCATCTGCTGTATATGCATCTACAAGTGGGAAAAGGTTAATCCTTTCCCACATGCAGACACATATTGATGTATTTGAAGCAAATGTTTTTTGAAAACATTGTTGGAAAAGAAGAAATTACTCGCAATGACAAATAAAATAACTGTGTTATAAGTGATGGCATATATCTATGAATAACCAATATCCGGTTAAAAAAGTTCCATTGTACATCTGAAACAGACTTGTACATGTACATAGTCGATAGTTATATGAAAAAGATTTATTTATATCTATATAATGTAAAGAAATAATGCATAAAAAGCATTTTTGTATCTAACTAATTTAATGTAAATAGTGAACTTCACACAAAAAACTGATAGCTAGAATAAGAAAAAAGTTCCAAGCTCAAGATAACTTTCCCTCAGATAGGCATCTTTTCAAAACTTTGAAGAACTTTGCTCAACACAAGCAAAGCATCTTTTTACATACCTTTTTGTATCTAAACCTTTTCAGTACTCTTTCATTATTGATCTGCTTTTGCTAGAGAATGCTTTCTATAGATTATTCTGCTTATGTCTTCCTTGAAAACACCAAAATCATTTGAAATCAACTAGTGAACTGCAACCCAAAATACATCTTTAGGGACAATGCATAATATTAGGATCTTAATAAGATTTTTCTTTCAAGATATGATAGGGGACAAAATTGTATCTCCTCAAACTGAAGAACTGTTGTGGGGATTGTTGTTGTTTTTTTGTTGTGGGGGGGTGTCCCTCATACGACAATTCTGCAGCAGACGACTTTGAACGTATTTTGTCAAAACATAGAAAATCTCCATAATTGAATGGATAACCTATGACAAAAAGTGGAAAACATTGTGGCAAAAGGAGAAATTGCACGTTTTGTGCAATTTCTTCTTTTGTCACTATGTTTTCAAAAAGCCGTCTGCTGCAGAGGCGTCGGAAAGCGTCTATATGAGGGAAAGGGTTAATGAGCAAGACCGTTCGTGTCATACCAAAGAGAGAAAATGGTAGAAATGGCTTCCCTCCTTGTCACTCGGGGTTGCAACTGATGCATTGGTGTCGGGATAAATAATACCCGTAGCACTGGTTGATTATCTTTGAAATACTGCGATATAACTAAAACACCATTCAAACAAACAATGTTGATATATACTAAAGAAAGATATACGATCAATATTACTGCTGCATGTTGATTGTTTGCATGTCTGTATAGCAAACTTTGTGTATAGATACATGTACATACATGTACAGGTGCTTTATTCATTGCTTTTAGGTTTTTTTAACCCTTTCCCACACACAGACACTTTCAGATACCTCAACAGCAGACTACTTTTGAAAACGTTGTGCAAAAAGGAGAATTGCTTATTATGAAAAAAACCTCCTTTTGCCAAAAAGTTTTAAACTTTATGCAATAATTGTTCATTCATTTATAGAGTTTTGATATTTTAACTAAATGTTTTTGAAGTCGGGTTGTTTGAATGTGAGAAAGGGTTTATTTAATGCAGTCTTAAAATTACACACAATCATTTGGATAGCAATAAGATTTGCTTTTTATCCATGATAATTATCTTATTTCTTTTCATTAAACCAACCTGAATTTTTTTTCAGAAAGTTAAGTCCGAGGTGAAATAAAAGATTTAAGTTAATTTATACTCATTTTCTCAAACATTAGTAGTTTGTAAAGATGAAAAAAAAACAATCTTAACTGTTGAGTTCTATAAAGTACGTGTTAATATAAATATATTTTTAATTGTACATGTCATACTTTATTGTACACGATTATTGTGATATTTTGTTATTCGTGATTTTTGTGCACTCTTATTATTGTGTTGATGTATTTAAATGTTATTTTGCCCATTTTCTTAGGGTGTACTGTACCTTTGCACTGTTCTACATTCAAATCAGGTCTTGATACTCCGAGAAATTCCATCTTTTCACTTGAATTTTTAACCCTTTCCCGCATACAACAAATCTGCAGTAGACGACTTTGAAAATGTCTACCCAAAAATATGGAAAATCTCATTAATTGTAGGTATTATTACTGAATAAATGAAAACATTGTGGCAAAAGGAGAAATTGCTTGTTTTAAGCAATTGCTCCTTTTGTAACAATGTTTTCAAAAGTCATCTGCTGCAGAGGCGTCCAAAATTCATCTATATGTGGAAAAGGGTTAAGAAGAGTCTTTACTGAAATAGTTACATAGACACTTTTTCAGCAGACATGAATCTTTTTATGAAAAAAATGAATAATTCTCAATCCATTACTTGCAATAAAGTTTAAAACATTTTGGCAAAAAGAAGAAAGTGCTCATCCTGAGTAATTTCTCCTTTTGCCACTATCTTGTGCTGCAAACGCACCTGCATGTGGGAAAGGATAAAAGAAATTTGTAAAATGAAAGCTTGGAGACTTGCTTTTAGCAATTGGAAAAAATGAGCGATCCTTCTGCAGCAGAGTAGATATGCATGCATATAGGTGAAAGTTGTATTTTATTTTGCTGTGTTCTACGCTGTCTCACCATATTGCTTTCTTATTGCCAGATTTCTCATCTCCTCAAATGTTTTCAAACTAGATACGAGTCTAAAAATAGGATATCAGATAGAGGTAATATAAATGTCAGTAATGACATTGAAATGCAAACTTTTTCCTACTGACTTTAAAATTTGTTTCTGATAAAAGTAATCAGAAAGTATACACCATTACTTGTTTTACAATAAGAAATTGTATTTGTTAGTATTCTGTTTCATTTTGGAAAAACAGTACAATGAATGTAATAAACACAGAAAAGTTAGTTATTGATATTTTATTTATTCCCAAAATATATTGACCTTGAAACAATAATTATAAATAACATACAGCATTCATGCAAGTGGAAAATGTTTAAGCCTTCCCGCATAAAGCAAATCTGCAGCATACAATTTGAAAAATATTAATATAAATAGGTAAAAATATGAAAAATATCTGTAAATGAAAGCATAATTATTGAAAACATTGTGGCCTAAAAGAAATTGCTCATGCAGACACATTTGCATCATACAATTTTTAAAACATAGGATTTCTCTTTTTGCCCCGATATATTCAACTCTATAAAAGAAATTATATTTCATTAAAATATTTCCTAGATGTTTCCCAAGTTGTCTGCTGCAGATTTGATGAGAAAGTGTTAAAAATTAAACCAAGTTCTTATGAAAAAAATGATTAACTGATTTAATCACGATTATAAAAGAGGTTTTGTATTTTTAGTTCACCAGAGCACAAAGTGCTCAAGGTGAGTTTTTGTGATCGCCTTTTGTCCGTCGTCCATCGTCAACATTTGCTTGTTAACACTCTAGTGGCAACATTTTGCATCCAATCTTCACGAAAGTTTATCAGAACATATATCTCCATCAAATCTAGACTAAGTTCGAAACTGCATTTTTGGCTGCTTGAATATGTTGAAACTTAGTCAGAATGTTTGTCTTAGTGATATCTAGGCCAAGTTCGAATATAGGTCATGTCAGGTCAAAAACTAGGTCACTAGGCCAAATTGAAGGAAAATCTTGTTAACACTCTGGAAGCCACATTTTAAACTTGAGCATGTTGAAACTTTGTCAGGAAGTTTGTCTTGCTGATATCTAGGCCAAGTTCGAATATGGGTCATGTCCGGTCAAAAACTAGGTCACGAGGCCAAATTTAAGAACAATCTTGTTAACACTCTGGAAGCCACATTTTTGGCTTGAGCATGTTGAAACTTCGTCAGAATGTTTTTCTTAGTGATATCTAGGCCAAGTTCGAATATAGGTCATGTCATGTCAAAAACTAGGTCACTAGGCCAAATTTAAGGGAAATCTTGTTAACACTGGAAGCCACAGGTTTGGCTTGAGCATGTTGAAACTTTGTCAGAATATTTGTCTTGATGATATCTAGGGTATGTTCAAATATGGGTCAGGTCAGGTCAACAACTAAGTCACTAGGCCAAATTGTAGAACAATCTAGTTAACACTATAGAGATCGCATTTTTGACTGGAGCAGCTTGAAATTTTGTCAGAAAATTTGTCTTGATGATATTGCCACTGGCGCTGAAAGAGTTGTCTTAAATAGCCCATTCTCAGGTGAGCGATTCCAGGGCCTCATGGCCCTCTTGTTTTATCAAGATGTTTTTAAAGTCATATGCTGCAGATGTGTTATATGTGAAAAAGTGTCCACCTTTTGGTAACCTTCCAAATAAAGGAAGACAGTAGTGCTGTGGTAGTGAGTCGTCCTCTTGTTCCAAAGGTCTCGTGCGGGTCATGACTGAGATTTTTCCACACAAACGGCTCAGGAACTGGTTATGTCTCCAGGAAGCTTGTTTCGCTTCATTTTTCTGAATCAACAGTACGGGTATGTACTGGTAATTATACTGTCTAGAATCATACAGTAACTTAACACTAACCACAAGAATTCCCCCATCATTAATAATTTTTTCCACAAAGCACCTAATTGGAAATTTATTCCTAAAAATATGTCGGTGCTCTCTCTCTACCACATAAAGACGCTTTCTGAATCCTCTGCAGCATACGATTTTTTAAAACATTTTGGCAAAAGTAGAAATTGCTCATAATGAGGTGAGCGATATATGTCCTTGTTTGAATGTTGTTTTATGTCACTCAAGAGTTAGTTATGTCAGAACATTTCCTGAATAAGTTACCATTACTATCAATATATTTTATCCTGACAACGATGCATAGGTCATAATGCTATTGGTGCAAAGGAGGATATTACCCATTACTACCACTGTTTACCCTTTCCCACATACAACAAATCCGCTGCAGACGACTTTGAAAACAGTGACAAAAACATGAAAAATCTCCATAAAAGATTGCTAAATTGTTAAATAAAGTTGAAAACATTGTGGCCAAAGGAGAAATTGCTCATTACGAGCAATTTCTCCTTTGGCCACAATGTTTTCAAAAGTCGTCTGCTGCTATTGCATCAAAATGCGTGTGCAGGTGGGAAAGGGTTAAAGTAGTATGATATGACCCAATCAGGGATCGAACCCTTGTATCCGGCTCTCCATCTAAATAAAACAAGAGGGCCCTGGATTGCTCACCTGAATTATGCAATGTGATTGGGATGTCTACCACAATAACTTATTTTACCAACAAACATGCCTAGAAGTTATCTTGTCGAGGGTCTCCAAAGAAACATTTCAGCAAAATTATTTGGAAATCGGCCAACCAGTTTGTGAGAAGAATTTTTTGTTTGGTTGCCATGGATCACTGACCCACTGGATACTGAGAAGATGTTAATGGCCTGCCATAGGGCGATCACAATAACTCGCCTTGAGCACTTTGTTTGTGCTCAGGTGAGCTAAATATAACTAAATATCTTAAAAGGAATATATTTGAAACAGTATTTGAGACATCACAATTCTTTGAAGCCCATAACTGTAAATACTACAATAATGATAAGGCAATTGGTTAGTTAACATTGCCAGCCTTTATTATGTCTCCCCCATTACATGGGGTTGACATATTGTTTTTGCCCGTTCCGTCCGTCCTTCCGTCTGTCACACTTGTTTCCGCTCAATAACTGAAGAACGCTTGGGCGTAGGAACTTCATACTTGGTATGCAGGTTGGTCATGACCAGTAGCTGACCCCTATCGAGTTTGATAACAGAAGGTCAAAGGTCAAGGTCATGGTGACCTTGTGAGGTAAAAAATGGTTTCCACTCAATAACTGAAGAATGCTTTGGCTGAGGAACTCCATACTTGGTATGCAGGTTGGCCATGCCTAGTAGAAGACCCCTATTGATTTTGAGGTTAGTACGTCTAAAGTCAAGGTCACAGTGACCATGAGCTTGAAAGGTCACAGTGACAATGAGCTGATAAATAGTTTTTGCTTGGGCCCAGGAACTTCATACTTGATGTGCAGGTTGGTCACCACCAGCGAATGACCCCTATTAATTTTAAGGTCAAGGTCACATCCGTCACACTTGTTTCCACTCAATAACTGAAGAACGCTTGAGCATAGGATCTTCATACTTGGTATGCAGGTTGGTCATGACCAGTAGATGACTTCTATTGATTTTGATGTCAGAAGGTCAAGGTCATGGTGACCTTATGAGGTAAAAAATGGTTTCCGCTCAATAACTGAAGAACGCTTGGGTCGAGGAACTCCATACTTGGTACGCAGGTTGGCCATGCCCAGTAGAAGACCCTATTAATTTTGAGGTCAAAGTCAAGGTCACAGTGACCTTGAGCTGAAAGGTCACAGTGACAATGAGCTGAAACATTGTTTTTGCTTAATAACGAGAATGCTTTGGCCATGGAAATTAATACTTGGTGTGCAGGTTGATTTTGAGGTCACTAGCTTAAAGGTCAAGGTCATGGTAACCTTCAGCTGAAAAATGGTTTCCTCTCAATAACTAAAGAATGCTTATGTTGAGGAACTTCATACCTGGTGTGCAGGTTGGTCCTAACCAGTAAATGACCTTTATTGAATTTGTTTGATTTTGAGGTCAAATGTCGAAGGTCACGGTAACCTTCAGCTGAAAAATGTGTTTTACTCAATAACTCAAGAACGCTTATACCCAGGAACTTCATACTTGGTGTGCAGCTTGGTCCTAACCTGTAGATGACCCCTATTGATTTTGATGTCAGTAGGTCAAAGTGACCTTTGGCTGAAAAATGGTTTCCGCTCAATAACTGAAGATTGCTTGGCCCAGGAACTTCATACTTGGTGTGCAGGTTGGTCACCAGCAGCAAATGACCCCTATTGATTTTGAGGTCACTAGGTCAAAGACCAAGGTCATGGTAACCTTCAGCTGAAAAATGGTTTCCGCTTAATAACTGAGGATTGTCACTGTTGCTTCATCTCCAGTCCAAAACTAAAAAATTCATCTCCATCATTTCTTTTCCTCTCCTACGACCACACAAATGGGGAGACAAGCGCTTTTTCAAAAAAGCAATCTCTAGTTTAAACTGATAAATATTATTTCATGTATACAATAATGAAAATTCAAAACCTATTTCTTTTAATAAACCCTTTATTAAAGGAAATATGTAAATACACAATAAATAACAAAGCCCAGCTTAAAAAGTTGATCGTTATAAAATCATGCTGCGCTTTGATATATTTTGTATCTCGAAACATTTCAGTAATGTCAACTAAATGATCAGAAAAGTAATATGTTAAATAAATATCGAAAGAATGTTCAAAGTAAGACTAGTTTCGCCTGCCAATAGCATGTGATCGCATGGTGGACCACAAATTAACAATGGAAAAGTGACACAAGAGAGGAAATGTGTTTTTTTCTACTTTTGTAACTTATCTTGATCTAAGTGACCCCAAAATTAGTTCCAAGGTAAGACTTGATGTGACCTATATATTTATGAGGTTTGCTTATAAAAATGAAGAGCCAATCCCAGTTATTGAGCAAAGGTTGGCCTATCTATTCTTGAAGCTGGCTTTTAGAAAGTCGAGCCAAAATCAAGTTATTTAGCAGAAACTATATTTCTATATTTAGTAAATGTAACCTAGAATTAAGTGACCCAATATATAGACGCTTTCTGACGCCTCTGCAGCAGACGGCTTTTTGAAAACATAGTGACAAAAGAAGAAATTGCACAAAACGTGCAATTTCTCCTTTTGCCACAATGTTTTCCCCTTTTTGTCATAGGTTATCCATTTAATTATGGAGATTTTCTATGTTTTAACAAAATACGTTCAAAGTCGTCTGCTGCAGAATTGTTGTATGGGGGAAAGGGTTAAGTGACCCAATATATACACTCCAACTTGATGTGGGCTATCTAACCATGAAACTAAAATATTAGAATTAGAATACATGATTGTACTATGCTAATGACCTATTTTTATTAGGAATGAACAATATATCACAGTAAAACACTTTATTTAAATAATAATTCTGTCACTTGTTTAATGGTATCTTCAGGACTTGTAACAGTATGCCCTATAGTTCTAGATGATTCATATATCTCATGGTCATTACCTCCCTAAAACAAATAAAAACAAGCAGCATTATTTATATTGGTAAAATATCATAATTCTCTTCAATTCCTTGATGCAGATGACTTTTCATGCCTCCATAGCAGACAAAAAATATTTGAAAGTATGAGAAATGGCTTGAAACAGTATTTCCAACTCGGTATCAAAAGTATACTTCCAATTTTCATAATACATGTTTATCTTCTGATGTTATCAAAGCTCTGTCGGTAGCGACGCGGGCTGTTGATCAAGGGGATGTGAGTTCGAACCCCAGCTCGGCAAACGCTCTTTCCGACATTTGACAAAAGTCGCTGTGACAAGCATCATTCATCTTCCACCAATGGGCTTTTGAAAAGCAGCCAGTTGCTTGGAAGGAATGTTGTGTGGATAACTTGTGTAAGAAAGCCAGCAAACACACGAGTAGGTGAACTGGACGCTGTGATATGACTGAAAATTTTTTGGAAACGGCCTTAAACCCTTATCAATCAACTACTACAGCTGACACTTTCATAAAGATCTCCTATCAGCTCAACTATGGAGGAAGTTCCATAAAAATCCAACTTACAGAGGTTTTGAATTTAATAGTAGTACATGTAGTTACATATTAACGTATATATATATATATTTTATTTATGGGATACAATTCCTCCAAATGACACAATGTTTTAAAAGGTTGTCTGCTGCTTATGCATCATAACTGCATCTGCATGTGGGAAAGGATTAGTATGTTTAAACACTATGCAAATTATAACATACATGTATCTTTTCTACTACATAGAAATTATAAACCAATAATTCCATTTTACTGAACATACATACCTTTGTAGTTTTGTCCCCAAAGAAATGGATAGTTGAGTATTTCTCTACAAATTGTAAACAGAAAACTTTGGACCATCCTTCAGGGAACACATCTATGCTAATCTGGCCACCTATAGCAAATACTAGACCCGAGCCACTAAACTCCTTCTCTAGAGCTTCCTTGAATTTTTGACGCATATTATGTTCCTGAAATAGAAAACATTAATGACATCGACAAATATGGACTGATACAACCAAAAAGCCAAGATTGTGTCGAATAGCTGGAAGTTATACAATAATGAAATGAGTAATATCAAAAGACCACCAATTTTAGGTTTAACTAGAGGTTGTTTTTGGGAAAAACGTATGTCTCCCCCGAGGGGTATTTGTCTGGCTGACTGTATTTTGTCAGTTAGTGATTTATTTTAAAAAAGGGCAATAACTCATCCAAAAGTAGGTCAAATTAAACGCCCTCGTAATATGCGCAACAAGACATTGTACCGATGACTCCTGTGAAGTTTCATAGAAATGTGGCAAAGGGGTTGTGAGATGAAGGCCGGACAAGAATGAAATGGCAATTTTAAAAAAAGGGCAATAACTCAACCAAAATTAGGTCAAATTAAACGCCCTCGTAATATGCGCAACTAGACGATGTACCGATGACTCCTGTGAAGTTTCATAGAAATGTGGCCATGGGGTTGTGAGATGAAGGCCGGACAAGAATGAAATGGCAATTTAAAAAAAGGGCAATAACTCATCCAAAAGTAGGTCAAATTAAACGCCCTCGTAATATGCGCAACAACACATTGTACCGATGACTCCTGTGAAGTTTCATAGAAATGTGGCAAAGGGGTTGTGAGATGAAGGCCGGACAAGAATGAAATGGCAATTTTAAAAAAAGGGCAATAACTCATCCAAAAGTAGGTCAAATTAAACGCCCTCGTAATATGCGCAACTAGGCGTTGTACCGATGACTCCTGTGAAGTTTCATAGAAATGTGGCAAAGGGGTTGTGAGATGAAGACCGGACAAGAATGAAATGGCAATTTTAAAAAAAGGGCAATAACTCATCCAAAAGTAGGTCAAATTAAACGCCCTCGTAATATGCGCAACTAGACGTTGTACCGATGACTCCTGTGAAGTTTCATAGAAATGTGGCAAAGGGGTTGTGAGATGAAGGCCGGACAAGAATGAAATGGCAATTTTAAAAAAGGGCAATAACTCATCCAAAAGTAGGTCAAATTAAATGCCCTCGTAATATGCGCAACTAGAAGTTGTACCGATGACTCCTGTGAAGTTTCATAGAAATGTGGCCAAGGGGTTGTGAGATAAAGACCGGACAAGAAATGTGGACGTACAGACAGACAGACGGACAGACAGACAGACGGCGCAGGCAAAAGCAATATGTCTCCTCGGGAGGGGGAAGACATAATTATAAATTTACATATTTGTATTGTTGGTTTTTGGTCATAGCCATTCTCTTAACCCTTTCCCTCATACAGCAATTCTGCAGCAGACGACTTTGAATGTATTTTGTCGAAAAATAGAAAATCTCCATAATTGAATGGATAACCTATGACAAAAAGTGGAAAACATTGTGGCAAAAGGAGAAATTGCACGTTTTGTGCAATTTCTTCTTTTGTCACTATGTTTTCAAAAAGCCGTCTGCTGCAGAGGCGTCCGAAAGCGTCTATATGAGGGAAAGGGTTAATTTGTAACAGTGTCAGCAGTAATGATGAACAGGAATTTTTGTGGTAAAGGTAAAATAATGTATCTTTTAGATCTACAATAATGTTCAAGAACATATAAAATTGCAGAACTAAAAAACAATATGTAGAGGTTAAATTCCCTGACATGTCCAAGGTCAGATTGTGTTATTAAGCTCTATATAGAACTGAGCTCTGACATTCCTCCAACAGCAGAACATTAATTGTACTGATCAGTAAAAGTAACATGTGTATCCTCTGCACAAAGGTCAAACTATGACAAAGGCTGGCAACTAAAACAATTTGAAAAGATTTTTATATCCTTCAAAGATAAAATAGTTAAATTAACCCTTTCCCTCAAAATGAAAAATTTGTCCTTTTGCCACAATGTTTTCCACTTTAAGTCATAGGTTATCCTTTCAATTATAGAGATTTTCTTTGTTTTGACAAAATATGTTCATAGTTGTCTGCTGCAGAATTGTTGTATGCGGGAAAGGGTTAAACTTGCCTTATCATAAGCAGCAAACTGATTTCTTTCTTCTTGAGAGCAGCTGCGACCCACTGGACAAATATTCAACATACTGCTACGAAACTCTATGAAAGTACCTCTGCAAAATAAATTACAGTAAAATTACACAACAATAGTAAATACATTCACTACATAGATCAAAAATATAACATAAAAAGAAATTCAATTGTGTCTTTAACCCTTTCCCACATACAACAAATCTGCAGCAGAAAACTATGTACACTTCTAGGTAAAACAGGATACAGTGGCATCATGGTGATAAATAATTTTTCCAAGTTTCAAAGCCAAAGCTTGTATATATTAGGAGAAAAGTAGACCTTAATAAATGTCAAACTTTACCCAATTTCTAAGTAAAAAAAAAAATATATATATTTCAAGCAAAATATATGGAAGATTTATGGCCCTTTCAGTATAGTTTAATAATGATGATGAATAAATGTTTCAAGTTTCAAAGCCATAGCCTAGTTTTTATACTTTATGAGAAAAGTGGAGCTAAACACTGATGCCAATAGCTCCTTAGCTAAAACTGATGAGTTATTTATCAGGACATAAAGGAATTTTTTCCTCCTAAATTGTACATACAATGTTCAAAATTATAGAGATTTAGATTTTGACTACTGCAGATTCTTTCAAGATTATTGAAAGAAGCACATCGGGGAAAGACTTGAAATGTTGATTCGAAACTGGATTCAGAGATAGAATGGCTAAGAATGCCTTTACTTTGTTACACATCATCTCGTACAAGTTACTAGAAATATCCCTTTAATTTCTCATGTTAGGTTAAGAGATATTATATTGAAATGATAAGGTAAATGAGTTGACCTATACATTCTGTTAATGAACATGAAAGTCTAATACAAAAGGAATGAAACTATGAACTAAAACTGTAACAAAGAGATATGCATATTTATTTTAACCCTTTCCCTCATACGACAATTCTGCAGCAGACGACTTTGAACAAATTTTGTCAACAAATAGAAAATCTCTATAATTGAATGGATAACCTATCACTAAAAGTGGAAAACATTGTGGCAAAAGAAGAAATTGCTCGTTTTGAGCAATTTCTTCTTTTTTCACTATGTTTTCAAAAAGCTGTCTGCTGCAGAGGCATCAGAAAGCGTCTATATGAGGGAAAGGGTTAATCTGAAAGGAATGGAAACATAAATCATACAAAGATTTACCTTTTGGCAGGTAACTTTATTTCAGACATATATTTCAAAGCAAAATTGATGACGGTCTGTAGAATTTCTTCTCCCACATGTTTCAACAGACTCTGTAATGGAACATAATTAACATTTAACCCTTTCCAACTTGAAGATGCGTTTTGATGCATCTGCGGCAGACGACTTTTGTTGCAATGTTTTCAATTCAATTTAATAATAAAACTCTACATTATGGAGATTTTTCACATTTTTGGCAGGATGATTTCTAAGTCGTCTGCTACAAATTTATTGTACGGGAAAGGGTTATTTTTCACATTTTTGGCAGGATGATTTCTAAGTCGTCTGCTACAAATTTATTGTACGGGAAAGGGTTAACACATTCCAACACCTTCCTTAAGGCATTTGCAATAAGTGAGATCCAGAACAACCTGTGCAGCTTGATCTGATTATGCACTGTTTGCCAATTAGTCAAAGAAGGGTTCAAGAAACTTCTGAAAATAGTATCCATTTTGTTCCCTTAGCCTGGTTTTTAAGGTAGAGTTTTTATTTTCACACATATTTAGTACGCTATATATTTTGCTGGAGCACCACTGACATTCAACAGGGAACTCTGAAATGTTTTTAATAAAATAACCTTTTTAAAAGGAACATTTAATATAAGAAATCTTGTTGGAAATGGAAAATAGCGACAGCTCCTTTTTCTACAATGCTTTCATTATTGGATGAGACTGTGTAACTCCCGGTCCATCTTGTGTCAGAAAACCTCCAGACCAGATTCCATAGAAAGGGGTACTATGAGATGCATGGTCGTCTGTTATAAGCCAGGGACAATTCAGTATAATTTCAACACAATTCCTCATGTGTCACAAGAGTGCTCTCCTTTTGATCAGAAAGGTACCACAATTTGGATTCCGTTTCCGTTAATAATTGCAATCACAGGATACCAATATAAAGTGGTTTCCCTTTAATTTTATTCATCTAGTTGCATTTGTCTAAATGCTTAGTGAAGAGCTGCGTATTCTATTTAAAGAACATTCAATTCATTTTGTTCGCATATATTCATATAAGTATTCTAAATTGTCTTGTTATAATCTATTCCTGCATTTCTATTTACCCAGAACGAATTTCCTGTATAAAACATGAAGCTACGTAGTCTAAATAACAAGAGATGTTTGTCAAACATTATGCCCCCCCTGAGTGCCATGTTGTCAATAATATTTAGACAATTTATGACCTGATGACCTCAAAATCAATAGAGGTCATCTACTGGTCACCCTCAGCCTCCATGTCAAGTTTTATGGCCATGGGTGCAGGCAATATGGAGTTATCACTCTTCGAGTCACATTGACCTTGACCTTTGACCCAATGACCTCAAAATCAAAAGGTGTCATCTACTGATTAGGCCCAACCTCCAAGTCAAATTTAAGGACTAAAGTTTCAGGCATTGTTTAGTTGTCACTCTGACAAGCTTGGTCACTGTGACCTTGACCTTTCACAAATGACCTCATAATAGGGGTCATCTAATGGTCACCCCCAGCCTCCATGTTAAGTTTTAGGGTCATGGGTGCATGCAATGGCGAGTTATCACTCGGACAAAATTTCAGGTTCAAGGTCAGTGACCTTGACGGTTGACATAATGACCTAAGAATCAATAGGGGTCATCTATTAGTTACCTTGACCTTTGACCCAATTATCTCAACATCAATAGGGGTCATCTACTGGTCACCCCCAGCCTCCATGTCAAGTTTAAGGGTCATGGTTGCAGGCAATGTTGATTTATCACTCGACAAGCATTTCAGGTTCAAGGTCACTTTGACCTTGACCTTTAACCCAATGACCTCAACATCAATAGGGGTCATTTACTGGTCAGGCCCAGCCTCCATGTCAAGTTTGAGGGCCATGGGTGCAGGCAATGTAGAGTTATCACTCTGACAAGCTTTTCAGGTTCAAGGTCACTGTGACCTTGACCTTTGACCCAATGACCTCAAAATCTCCCTCACTAGACACCCCAGCCTCCATGTCAAGTTCAAGCTCACTGTGACCTCGACCTGATGACCTCAGGGTTTGTCTACTGGTCATCCCCAACCTCCAAGTCAATTTGAGGACCATATGTTTAGGCATTTTTGAGTTATCATTCGGACAAGCTTTGGTCTACGGATGGACCGACTGACCGACCGACATGTGAAAAGCTATATACCCCTCTTCTTCTAAGGGGGCATAATAAATATACAAACTGCACATGTACACAATATACTAATATCAATGTATTTGACATTTACTTAAATGCAACTTAAAGCTGGATGCAAAGAGTTGTAAGTAGCATAGATTAAATGTATTGACACAAATACAGTAGTCACAAAACATACAGTTGTCAGTTACATGAACAGAATATTTACTTAAATGCCGACCCTTTAGATCTGACACTTGAAGACTCTAACAGAGCAGACAATGTGTGGTCAAAGAATTGGATTGTTCCTTCTCCCACACTGTTTTATATTTCATTTTGAAAAAGGTCAAACATAAAAAGATGTAACAGGTGAAGTCATCTGTCTATTCATTAAAATCGACTACAAGTAATCAGGATTGTCAAAATGTTTTGTTATAACAGATCAAATGAGAAAAGTAACCAATCAGGCTTGGAGTCAGATCAAGGGCAAATCTCTGGAAGGGGGCCCAGGGGAGCAAAACTAACAGATCAAAAAGTGATTTTAACAGATGGTTTTGATCGGCAATCGGTTAATTTTGAAAACCCTGAGTAATGTTTATTTTCTTATTTATTATTAATTACCTCTTGGCCAATGTTCACTCCATCTTTATAGGCAACCAAACCATTTTCAGCAAAAACATAGTCAAACTTTTTTATAACTGAAACAATAAACAATTACATGAGCCTATCCATGTAAAAAGTAACAACCTAGTCTTTCCAAAAAATGAAGATCACGATCAGTATATGCATCCACGCAATCTGGTCAAGATCTACAACTTTTACAAATACTTACAAGAGCATTTTCAAAGTTTCTGTAGAATTGTGATAATATTGTGAGGAACCACAAGCTGATCCTTTTCTATTCATGAAAGCTAACATGTACCTTTTCACAAAGATGGGCTCAAATAATAAACTAACCATTGGGTGCTGTAGGATTCTTCTATCTTTTCCAAAAATTCCTTTTATAAATGTTGTAAAAATAGATTACAAAGATGGCTAGATATTTGACATTGCATGCTTTATCTGTCAAAAACAATTTAGCTACTTAATTGAAAACATTGTGGCAGAATGAGAAATTGCTTGTTTTGAGCAATTTCTCCTTTTGTAACGATGTTTTCAAATGAAATAAAAAGAAGTAAATAATTATCTCCAAGACACTTAGGCTCAAGATTTCCTATAAATCAAAGTTTGTATATATAACAGTAATTCCAGGTTTCATAAAATAACACTGTAAATTAAATTCTTATAACCATCAAGGTCTTCTTTGAGGTTACATACATGTACTTTCATTTCCAAATCAGTTTTCCAATATGTATATTGCGAGTTCTCAAAACCTGGAAACTTCAGGGCCTAAAAACAGTTCTTAAACAAATATTTATCAGAGGTTTATCAATTTTTTTGTCAAGTTTTAAAATTCTCAGAACTCCAAAAGCATGCATAGCGACGGTAGCAGATATTTCAAAAGAATGACTTCAGTGAACATTTCATTAATTATGACCATGACTAAGGCTCAAATTACTTTTCAGTACCTACGGTTAAACCCTTTCCCACATACAACAAATCTGCAGCAGACAAATTTGAAAACATACCCCAAAAATAATCAAAATCTCTTTCAACCCTTTCCAACATATAAACGCTAACTGACGCCTATATATCGACAACTTTTGAAAACATTGTGACGATGTTGTCAAATTTCGCGGCATTTTAGAAAAAAAAGGGGGGAAATTGTAAACTAGTATAATGTGCATGTTTAACTTTTATTACAAGACCATCTCTCTAATTTTCATGTTCTTGAACTCCTCCACTAGATTGTCATAATCCAGTTCACTCAAACTTTACCACTGTCAAGGGTAGAAATTAGCCAGATTATCTACTTGCATTTTTTCGCAAGTGCTATTTTTTGTTACTTGCCAAATGAGAAAACAACTTTAATTTTTGAGAACTTATTAGAACTTTAATTTTAAGCAACACAATGTGAACTACAATAGTGTAATACACTGTTATGGCCAATCATGAATGTAATGTAAACATGGTCCAAACCATGCTGTGAAAAGAAGCTGCTGAGACTGTCAGATATACATCATAGTCTAGAAACTGTGTTTCAATTTCTGGCTCCATATGGCAAAGTATGGGGTCTTTTCTGTCTAAGTCCAGACAACAACCATCTTATCACAGCAGTTTTTTGGTCATATTCTCTAAGGGCAACATCAGCAACTTTAATTCTCATCAAAATATCAAGTATTTCAGCACCAAGCCTACACCTCAAGTCAAATTTTATTCTGTTCATTGTGGAAAGATAAATAATTATTTAAGCTAATGTTCAAAAGTTAAAAATGAAAAAAAAAAAATTAATCGGAGGGGAATTTATATTTTTAGTGGAAAAACTATGCTTATTTTCCGAGGGGAAGGGGCCGTTAAACGACCCCTTTTATATAAGGTAAAAAAACCTGGAGGCAGACAATTTTAAAAAGAAAATATTTTAAATAATCAAAATCTCTTTTAACGCTTTTCCTTATATAGACCCTTCTGATGCCTCTGCAGCAGACGGCTTTTTTGAAAACATAGTGACAAAAGAACGAGCAATTTCTCCTTTTGCCACAATGTTTTCCACTTTTAGTCATAGGTTATCCATTCTATTACAGAGATTTTCTTTTTTATGACAAAATATGTTCAAAGTCGTCTGCTGCAGAATTGTTGTATGAGGGAAAGGGTTAATGGGCGTATAGTTATTTGAAGAGCTGTATGTAGGAAAGGGGTAACAGTGTCTGTTTGGTTTACTCCTCCCTCCTGGATCAGCTCACTCACCATCATCTCCACCCATCTGTTCAGCAATTTTAACAAGATCAGATCCACCAACAAGGCCAACTACTACCTTTGACTTTAACTTTTTCAAAAAATCTTCCATCTCTGGCTCAATTTTCTGAAAAGGATGAATTATTGATTTAATAGATGTATTTTTTTTTCATAATTTCTGTCTGCATTTGTTTTTCTCTACCAAAGAGTAGAGCCATACAATGAGAACAGTTTCCAATGTGTAGGCAGGAGATCAGATACAAATTTCAATCATGGTCATATTCCTCAACTTGTGCAACCGATGAACTTGAGGCTATCATATAGACCACAACCCATGATGAAAACTGACCTACAGTTGTTTTGGAATCAATGTTGTTTTTAAGTCTTTCCCAGATATAGACACTTTCTGTTGCCTCTGCAGCGGACTACTTTTTAATACATTGTGCCAAAAGACAAAACTGCTCATAATGAGCAATTTCTTCTTTTGCCCCCTATGTTTCAAACTCTAAATAACTCTTGTTTATAGTCATTTTTTAAATGTATGCCAACATGTTTTCAAATATATCTGCTGCAGATTAGTTTAGTCTTAGTAGATCGCCGTTCACTAAATGCGAACAGTCAAAATAGAAAATCACATTCTTAGTAAAGAAACCGTGACTTAATTTAGCACAAATTACAAGGTGACATGAATGTGCGACATTGCTAATATTATTCTAACTGCCACATAGGTCTAGATAAGGAGGAGTAAACTGGGGTTTTCCCCCATCAATATCTCTGTTATAACTCAATTTAACCCAATGTAGTGGATTATTCTCACTGAGACGATTATTGTGAGTACCCACAACATGGGGAATGTGAAATACTCTTCTGATCTAGAGCTATGCAGTAACCCCAATGACAATAATTAAAATTCTTATTATAGTTTCTCATGTCACGATTATCATATGTCTTTCATTTATATCTGGAAGTTGTGAAATAAACAAAAATTAGTTCCACAAGATAGTTAGATATGTAAATTTGAGATTGTTTTAATGGAAGTGTTTGTGAAATTGCATCATTCATAAAGTAACCATGAAACGAAAAAATACTGGTACGAATAGCCGTTGAGGTTTTATGTTTCCAGCTCTATGCTGTGATGTCCATGTCTCTCAGCTACGCACAACCAGACCGTGTGGTTCATTTCACAAAATCAACCAAAGATGTATACCTGTCTCGCTGCAGTGAGCGTTCCATCCACATCAAAAAGACACAGTGTCTGATTGTCACGTTGCATTTCCTCCATGTTTGTTTATTTTGCCGGTAGGTCGATTTCATAAACCTACTACAGTCGAATGTCTAATTTTACTTGAGTAAAAATAAATATATTCAACTTATTGTTTGTTTTATTTGGTTTTTACGCCGTCGTCAGCATTATTTCAGTTAAGGCGACATTTCACCAACCAGTACTTAAAAAACAATCGAAAACCGACATGCGGAAACATGCCTTCAGTATTAGGACCGTGGACCCTTGGAACTCGCTCTCAGACGATGTAGTAACAGCTCCGAGTGTTAACTCCTTTAAAGAGACTGAAATCCAGATGGCACGAACAAAAAAAAAATATATATATATCGAATTCGCCCTAAATGTTATTCTTTATGTTAGAAAATCGTTTTTATCAATAAAGTGAACTTGAGTCGTTTTCAATTGTCCCGATAAAGGGGTTTCCTATTTAAAAATACTTACCCCGTTACTGACAGGGTAGAATTTGCGATGGAAAAAGTATCGAAAACAAGAAAATCTCACCGATTATAGGGGTATGTAATATGTCAGTTATCATATTTTAATGCCCCAAATACAAAAATAACACTTATTTTCTTAAAATTAGAAATTTTAATTTTTTTCGACATTTGGTTATCTGGAGTTCAGTCGCTTTAAAAGTAAATTAAATAAACATTGGATAAATCACCCTTCTAAAATCAACCCACGCTGCCACTGGTAAACACACAATAGATGGACCATTAGAAGCCTTAGGCTTTCCGGCGGTCTCGGAACCGTAAGTACCGTAAGTAGTACTAAGCTAGGATGTATCCTTTTTCCAGGGGCACCCAACTATCAGGGGCGTAGCTCCCTTTAAACACTGTAGGCACGTGCCTACACATGCAGCTGCAAAATGCAGCTGCAGCGATAGACATCTGCGTAATGTATCGACCAGATCTGCCAGCGCTGTCCGCGCAGACTGATCCGGCCGACACATTCCTTCTTAGGGGGTGATAGATGTATATAGAGTAGTGATTCCTGAAACAGAAAACCCACAGAAGGCGAAAAGTGTCTATCCGGGTAGGCCTGTGTGGCTGATCCGGGTCGATACTTTACGCAATGTTGATTT
The DNA here is from genome assembly GCA_031761405.1 of Serripes groenlandicus. NCBI lineage: Eukaryota > Metazoa > Mollusca > Bivalvia > Cardiida > Cardiidae > Serripes > Serripes groenlandicus. Next base: position 80,273,106 of record JASEVX010000004.1, on the reverse strand, counting down.
CCTCATGAGACGGCCTACACATTGATTATTGCAAAGCTACGCCCCTGACTATGACCAACGTGACTGGGTATCTAACCCGGGACACCCGGTGCCGACCTGTTCAACTTGTAATGTCCTTCACAATTTAACTATTATTATCATAATCATAAAAATTAAGAAGTATCATAATAAACGACACCACCATTATAATTATTAATCATTAACACCCACGCCATCAATACCATTATCATAATCATCACCATCATCAATAGAAGTAGCAGTAGCAGCAGCAGCATCACCACCACCACGTTGACAATATATCAACACCCTCACCATCATGTAGCAGCAGCATTATAATTATCAGCATCATTAGTATTCCTACAAATACCACTATCATCATCATATTAATATGAGTATAGGTACGTGATACCTAGCTATTTCGGGTACACATTTATTAACTTTTGTAATCGGTAAAATATAGAATTCCCCGTAAACTGCAGTTAGCCCCTTGCTTGCAGCACGATGAGTTATTTACGTCAATTACGAGTCCTACCGACCTAAGCAAAGAAGATAAATATCATCATCAGGTTAAGCTTATATTTAACTTTAAAATATGGCCAAGATTTTAAATTCATGAAATTATGATGACAGGTACAACAAATAATCAACTTGCCCTTCATAAAGTTCTTCAAATGAAACGATTCCATAATTTACGGAACTACATTTGTGACAAGTCAAACTAACCTTTCCTATCATTTCTGTTGTTTTCTTTTTGGATTGATCGATTGATTGATTGGGGTTTAATGCCGTTTTTAACAATTTCTCAGTTATATCACGGCCAGTTCACCTACTCATGCATTTCCTGGTTTTCTCACACCAGTACTCCACACAACAATCTTCCCAAGCAACTGGCTGCTTTTCCACATAGACTTAGCCCATTGGTGGAAGACGAATGACGCATGTCGCATTGACTTTTGTCAATCGTCGGAAAGAAAGTTGGCCGAGCCGGGATTCGAACTCACAACCCCTGGATTGACAGCCCGCGTCGCTACCGACTGAGCTACCGGGGCTAGCGAAGTTTTGCAATGTTCATACACATTAACTATTGACGGGAAACATTGCCGGCTTCGCCGTCGATTAGAAATGGCTAACATGTGCCAATTCTTCTTTATTGCTCTTTACTTGTTGATGTCTTTTGCGTTACCTTTTATATCCGACTGTCATAGAAATAAATAGTGATAGTTTGTGTTCTAAGAGTACCTTGGCGCAAGTTGTAAGTTACGGCAGTGGGAAAAGGACGGACTTTTGAGCTTCGATCCAATCGAGTGTGAAGACCTTCACATTACAAGTAAGAAATATCCCACTAAAAATAGCTGTATTGTCCATAGCGATGAGCATAACAGTACCAAATCTGGGAAGTGTCTTGGGGTAACACTACAAAGAAGGCTTTGAATTCATAAAGCATAAATTGTTCAGCTGCTCATCTGAGACAAAGGAAATGGCATACATTTAAAAGGCCTCACAAATGCGAGCCATGTTTGAGTATGCATCAATCGTATTCAATTGTCAAGGACGTGGTTTATCGAATGGCTTCCGCACTTTCCAAGAAAATGGGTGGGTATAGTTTACTGACCACGCTATACTGGCCAGCTGACTGTTGTCCACTGTCTTGCTAAGAAAATTGACTATCAACTATACCGCCTCTCCGTAGTTTCCAGCGAAGAGAAACTTTGATTGGCAGCCTATGTTTTCCAAGTATCCCGCGACGGCTTTCTAAGTTCTCCGAGGTTTCCGTGTAGGGACACTTAAATTGGCTTTCTAATTTGTCCGATGTTCCCTTAAAAAAACACATTGATTGGCTGTCTAATCCAAGATGTGTCCGAGGTTGTGTTCAAGAGACACATTGACTGGCTGTTTAAATTAGTTGTCCGAGGTTACCTTGAACAGACCTTTTAATTGGCTGTCTATGTCTCGTTGACTCCGCGGGGTTTGTCATCTTTTCCTTCTCTTTCTGCAGTCTTGCGCAAATACTTCCTATCTTATAACTGTACGATTTTGACTAGCTTGTTTGCAAATAAACCGTGCCACAAGAAAAGCAATCTGAAAAATAATTAAAACACGTATGGAAAATGACCTTCCTACGCATTCGTGCTAAAGGTTCCTGCTTTACAGAATATTCTTGAAACCGTTTATGATTAATTGGCGAATAATTCAGCTCCTGATCAGATTGCGCGGATGCTCTGGCTGATCTACACAATATGGTATGTTATGCCTTACTTGCCGCACAGATATTTAATGTGCTTATTTGAGTAATTATTTGCCATGATCAAGTTAAATAATTGCACAAAGTTTCCGTATATAACAATTAATTGTTATACCATAATGCTACAGGACTCGTTAAACACAACAGTATCCCATTAAATCAACAAGACGAATTTTGATGCTAAGCATCAAAGACGCCGCGCATGCTTTTAAGGCATGACTTAAAGGAAAGTAGATGCAGTTCAATACATTTAAATAACCTGTGCAAACGGACAGGATGTAAAGAAGGCCAAATGTACCTTTATCTTAAACAAGAAGGCCGAGATGTTCCTTATTGCTCACCTGGATACCATAGTCTATAATAAAATGTTATCAATAGCAAAAAGGGTCCATTTTGACGTAGGGAGTGGAGTATATACTTTATATGCTACGATCTATATGATATTCAGCATGTAAAATTTAGTCGTGAAATGACGAGTTAAGTCTTCAAACTATTTGTTTTACCGTTTGCTTAACATTGACTGCAACAAAACAAGCTGAAGTTTCTTAATTTTAAATCTGCTCTAACTAGATCAATTAGACAAACAAAAAACATAGATACTGAAATATTAACAGATATTAACTTAAGTGTTAATGCCTCTAGTTATAAGTTAAGTGTGACACAAGCTTTGGAAGGAGAGAGGGAAGTCGATTCTCCTTCCAGTTGAGCAGAAGTATGATCACAAAAAACGAGAGTATATAAACAAAATATACAAATAATTCTAACAAGTTTAAAGATATTTAATATCGAAATTTGGCATTTATGAAATTAAAAGAAAAAGTTTTCATGTATAGTCAACATATAGCAAGAATACAATGGTCTGAATGAACAACTGTATGGGGAGGAACGTTTTAAGTTTAGTAATACAACAGAAATAAATTGGAAACAAGAGGGCCATGATGCCCTGGAATCGCTCACCTGAGAATGGGTTATTTAAGACTTTACTCTTTCAGCGCCAATGGCAATATCATCTAGACAAAATTTCTGACAAAATTTCAAGCTGCTCAAGTCAAAAATGCAATCTCTATAGTGTTAACTAGATTTTTTGTTCTGCAATTTAGCCCAGTGACCTAGTTGTCCTGACGTGACCCATATTCGAACTTTACCTAGATATCACTAAGACAAACATTCTGAGAAAGTTTCAACATGCTCAACCCAAAAATGTGGCTTCCAAAGTGTTAATAAGACTTTCCTTAAATTTGGCCTAGTGACCTAGTTTTTGACCGGTCATGACCTACATTCAAACTTAGCCTAGATATTACTAAGACAAACATTCCAACATAGTTTCATCATGCTCAAGCCAAAAAAGTGGCTTCAAAAGTGTTAACAAGATGTTCCTTACATTTGGCCTAGTGACCTAGGTTTTTACCGGACATGACCAATATTCAAACTTGGCCTAGATATCATCAAGATAAACTTTCGGAGAAAGTTTCAACATGCTCAAGTAAAAAATGCGGCTTCCAGAGTGTTAACAAGATTTTCTTTAAATTTGGCCTAGTGACCTAGTTTTTGACCCGACATGATCTATATTCAAACTCGGCCTAGATATCACTAAGACAAACATTCTGACAAATGTTCAACATGTTCAAGCCAAAAATACGGCTTCCAGAGTGTTAACAAGATTTTCATTAAATTTGGCCTAGTGACCTAGTTTTTGACCCGACATGACCCAGTTTTAAACTTGGCCTAGATATAATCGAGACAAACTTTCTGACAAAGTGTCAACATGCTCAAGTTTAAAATATGCCTTCCAGAGTGTTAACAAGATTTTCCTTCAATTTAGCCTAGTGACCTAGTTTTTTACCCGACATGACCTATATTCAAACTTGGGCTAGATATCATAAGACAAACATTCTGACAAAGTTTCAACATGCTCAAGTCAAAAATGCGACTTCCAGAGTGTTAACAAGATTTTCAATAAATTTGTAAACCAAACAATTAAAACAGCGTAGCCTAGTGAACTCCGTAAATCAACTCATAAAAAAAGCTTAGCCTAATTAGTTGGGGGACAGTTATTAAACACAATTTAAATGTATCTAAAGTTTTGTAACAACTGTGAAAGATGTACATATTTTGTATCTTGTTGTTTCTTAAATCAGTTAATACAATTTATTCAACCATATAGGCTGTTGTTTCAAACATATTACAGAGTTTTTCTTTACAATAATATCTGTGGGTTTCTCCCTTTTTGATTACGTCACCCCATGGTACAAAATTAAAACCTATCCCATACTGACGCCGCGCTTCCACGCGGCGTCAATAATCGGATGATTGGCGAAGACCACAACAACACGCGTACCAATTAACAGATTAATGTCAACATGTCCTGCGTGGTACGTGTCTAGGCCGGTTTTTTCCCGGAACGCCTACTCGATTATTAATCTCTACCTGGTCAAAATTGGGGACTAGGGGGTCTTTTAAAGGGCAGTTATAACTGATCGATTTATGTGGGCTTCATTGATTATCATTATGACAAGATAAATCATAATTGAACATGGTCAAATTTTTCTTTTATAAAAATAATAATATTAGTTTGTATGTATAACGCTTCAATTCTGAATTTTAACACTTGTATTTGGACGAAGGCAAGAGTTTGATTCTCGTCTGCACTTGAAAGCGGTTTAAATCTATTTACACTACATAAACAACTACATAAAATAATACAGTTTAAACTATTTATATATTTTTTTATCATATTAATCAATATAATGTATAAAAAGAGTATTTGTAGAAATTCTTGTTTAGGAATAGCACATAATAAAACATATACATATATACACTAGCACATGAGATAGATGATATTTTCACATAGCTATGCTCCGAACTGTATGAGTTAGGATGCTGAGTCCACATAAGTCATTAAATCAATCACTCCACTTTGGTATCGCTATTTGAGTACTATAAGACGACACTTAATATTCAGGTACGGTTTGATTCATAATCTGCCAGGCGACAGCATTGGCAAGGTCTGCTGGGTGGTTATGGTTGTGTGTTCCAACGCCTGTAGGTATGTTGTTGAAGGTTGACAAAGAAGCAAAGCAACCGAGTTTGATACATCTCCAGAATACTTTGTCTTCTCCTCTACGATTTACTCTGTAGATGAATCCGTCTAGTGCCAAGCTATGGCCTCCCTTTCTATTGGTGATGAGTTTAATGTGTTGAACATGAAAATTGATTTCCACATCTTGATTATTGCCCTTAAAACCAGAAGATTATGACAGTTTGAATTTGATAAATAGCTATTAAATCTTTATAATAAGCTTTATTGCATAAAACATACATACATGTGTAAAGCAAATACAGTTGAACACAAATATCTTTATAACAGTATATGCTTTTTTTTCTAACTTAAAGCAGGGTGAGTGTATTAAATTAATACACTCACCCTGCTTAAAGAAATAAAAATATTATGACAGTTTAAATTTAATTAATTAATAGCTATCAAACGTGTAAGAGCATAAAGCTTTAACTTAAAAGGCGAATATGTGTGTGTTTGAATGATAATTTGTTAGTGCTACATGTTTGTAACGAATTAATTACAAATTAATAACGGATTAATTTAGGATAATTATGCTTAAAATTGTTTTAAAAACAGTTTATGATAACAAAATTACAAAATTTACTCTCTAAAATTGTAATAAAGATATTTAATACTTTTTTTTAAATCAATATAAAAAGTTTATAATAAAGCTTTCCAAAATCATCTACAAAATGAATCTATAATTTACCTTTAACCCCCCTAATACACTTCAAGTCGAGTAGGCGTTCGGGGAACACACATCTAGGACAACTGCCTACCTAGATTGGTGAAATGTCTGGTCTATATTTTATTGTCTACACATTTTTTATGACTTTCCGGGACAAACATGCGTCCCTCCGGGAGAGATATCACATGTATGTTGAACACACACACAAACGTATATAAACAACTCTTACTGTACTCATTTAGCACATTCTATTTCCTACCTAGGTATGTAGTCTATGTCAAAATCTGTGTTCCAGGAACAGTCTTAATGATAGCGACTATATATATGATCATCCAAACATATATCTGCATTTTCGTTTTCTAAATGTAGCCAGAGACATATATATATATACATATATGTATTTATATATGATGTAGCATAAGGCCGATATCAAACACATATAGGCTATATATATATATATATATATATATAGGCCCTAAACACACACTCTGAGTTGGTCTTGACATTTATGATGATATTGTTTATAATATATGCTGATCAGGCATACCCTACATTTTCCTGTTAAATGAGTTAAAATATATCCATTTTCTTAGCGAGCATATTAAGCAAACCATGCCCATTATATTTTCCTACAAATGCTTAGCCTACAGTGTGTGTGTTTTTTCACGGGCACCTGTTCCCACACATATTACTCGAAAAACGGAAATTTATTTACATTAGTGTTAGTTTATGTTACAAAAAAAATAATATGACAAAACCACTCTAGAACTGTACACTTTCTGATCATACATTAGATGTTTAAACTTTATCATTCACCCAAGGTTTTTGTTAAGTCGCGCAATATAGATTTTGTTCAACTCTTGTAATCACGTGACTTAGCTGTTCTGTTGATGGTATTTCATTACAGTATATAGAACAACATGAGTATAAACAATTCTCAAAGTCGTTAAAACATTTCTCGTCACAACATTTACTACAATTGTTTAATTTTTTTAAGAGAAAATGTATGTACGATATAACATTTGCATTCATTAATACTTAACTGCGGTATATATATTTAGAGATACCGTCAGAAGAAGGTAAATCCAAGATGGCTGCGGAAGTTTGTTGTCCGTAGATACGAGTCTTTTCAACTGGCAGAAATAAGATTACGGTTAAATTTTTGCGGGTAAAACTTGATTTTTTAATAGAATTTATTCATTTTTATTATTGGATCTATACAGTTGTTGATTTTTGGAACAAGTTAAGTCACATATATCCGATTTGTGGAAAACGGTCGATTTCAACCACAGCTGACGATAGATTCAGAGAAAAATAAGGCATTTTATTTTTATTTTTCAGTTTTGGCTGTCATTGTTTTAATGTTGACATATTTTGCTGTAACATTACATTGTACATGGCTTAAAATACAACTGCCATAAAACCATGGTTTGTGCATGAACAAGTTAAAGCAATAGAAATAGAAGAATTGTATGTGAATATTGACAATTTTGGATATGTATCTTGGAAAGGCATGTGATTAATTCTCGTAGGTATCTATTTTTCTTTCATTATAAATATGTCTTTCATGAACTCATTTTGTTAATTTTAATCTATATAATATGAGTATATGTGCTACCTATTTCGGGTAAACAAACAAATCTTAATGGTGATGCAGGTTTTCATGACCTCATAGAAATGTTTTAAGTAATTTACAAGTCCTACCTTGCTTTTTCGAATCAAATTAAAATCATGATATGTTTAAGCATATATTCTACCTCAAAGTATTGTCATTAGATATTAAATCCATGAAGTATTAAAATGATGACAGGAGGAAATGTCTTGATAAACTGAAAACGGCATAAAACACCAAACAATCTATCAATCAATTCTTTTGACTGAGTAGGTATTATAAATGTTATCATTTCCTCTCAAAGTGAAGGAATATCTTTACTGAGCCATTAATCTTATGTGGACACAGTTTTTGGATACATTGTATAGCAGATTTCATACACATTACCTATAGATGGATGGGAAAATATTAAACAGCTAAGCTACAGATTTGTTTACCGGTTTTATAATGATACATGACAGTTTCCCATTTAACAATTAAATGTTCATGAAAAAAACTCTAGCCCTTGCAGTGCCTATGAAAATGAGTTTAGGTTGATGGAAACAAATCAATTAGATAAGGTTCAATTGGTCTGCATAATATGCTCAATTATGGTGAATTGGTTTTAAAAATAAATGAGATGACAACCTTTGTGTCCTATATGTTCCATTTAACCCTTTCCCTCATACGACCATTCGGCAGCAGACGACTTTCAAAACATAGAATTTCTCTTTAATTGTATGGATAACCTATGGCTAAAAGTGGAAAACATTGTGGCAAAAGGAGAAATTGCTTGATTTGAGCAATTTCTTCTTTTGTCACTATGTTTTCAAAAAGCCATCTGCTGCAAAGGCATCAGAAAGCGTCTATATGAGGGAAAGGGTTAAGGTGTCAAAGCTGTAGGCTCAAACTGGGCAAAAAAGCTTTCCAATTGTACTAACTCGCTACTTGGTGAATTCTTGTCATTTTACAAACAAATTATGTAGGAAAATCCTGTATGCTGACCAAAATTGTATTTGTTTCTCTGTGGAAAAATACATGGGAGCCATTATCTTAATATACTGTCCCTGGTGATACTAAGCCAAATGAAGCCTTCTTCATATCATTTTTTAAATTTTCCTTATTCCATCATTCAATCATTCAATCATGCACCTATAGAATTCATAATGTTTCAATAATTCGTTATTTTCATCATCTTAGCTGATCATTATGTAAACAAAACATTGAAATTTAAAAAATTATATACCTATAAAATGTAATAATAAATAGCAATTTCTATCACAACAAGTAATAATATATATATGTCATACATAATACTCAGTGACACTTATGAAATTGTGAGTAGTACAGGGTTGTCAAAATGTTTTGTTATAACAGATCAAATGAGAAAAGTAACCGATCAGGATTTTAACAGATGATTTTGATCGGCAATCGGTTAATTTTAAAAAACCCAGGTAGTATACTTGCAGTCTGTTGAAATACTGTATATCTACATGTAGTTCAAAAACATGAATCTTAGTAATGTCTGAAAATTATAAAGACACTTATATAGAATTTTAGTTGTCTCTTTGATGAACAGAAATTAAACTCTATATTAAGCTGTTTAGGTAACAGTTTAATTGTTTGGTGTTGTATGTTAACCTAAGAAATTGTGTTTTTAACAGTTTATTGGTCACACAATCAACAACATTTGAATGTTGAAACTGCAAAAAAATAAGTTTATTGTTCACACAATAGTAAACATTTTTAACACACAGTCTACAAATACTTTGAACACTATTATGCTGTTAAACAATTGGGGATAATACATGTACATAAACTGATCTCAAGATTTATAACATATCTGCAGCAAGGACTTTGAAAACATGTGGGTAAAAATAAGGAAAATCTCAATAAATGTAAATATTGTACACATGTAGTGTTGGAAACATTGTTGCAAAAGGAAAATTTGCTCTTATAATTTCTTTGTTGGCCACAATGTTTTCAAGACTTCTCTGCTTTAGATGCTTCTTTACACATCTGCCCATCAACTTTAGAGATTGTTCTTCAACTAAGCCAATGTAAATTGAACGGACCTCCACATGATGAATACATAATAAAGTCAGTGCACCATAATTATATTTCTATAATATATCAATAGGAGCTACCTATTTACGAAAAAAAAAGTGAGATGGTTGTTAACAAAAAAATAAAGAGCATACTTTGGCAATGTTGTCTATTATTGCTAACAGAAAATAATAAAGAAAAGACTTTCAGAAAATGAATTTTGGGTATTTCGTGTCAATACCACTTTTTTTTAGGGAAACGACGTCGCTCCATTTGACGTTACTCCAAAATGAAGTGTTACAGAAATGACGTCACGTCGTTCTTTGGCTACGGTATAGTCGCAATGTATGTTCTGACTTCGAATTGGTCTTGTTTATTTAAAAGTTCCATTTATTTTTTAACTTTTTTGTATTTAATGAATAATGTTGAAGAAATAAAGGAAATGAAACGTTTTGATTGGTTCTTAGTTAAGTTGGCGATCCTACGAGAGGCACTAATAAGATGAAATTTTAAAATGAAATGCTCTGCCATACTAACTTTTAATTGTTTTCCTTAAGAAATAGATTTCAGTGAAAAAAATCAGTGAAAACGTATGAAATATAATATTTAAGAGTAAAATATTAATTATTTTTGAAACATGATTGAAGTGTTTAGTTATTTATCGTCAATTGAAACTTATACACCTCTTGGAGCCTCGCGTAATCTACAGTCATGTGGCGTATTCTCGGCCTTGATAATCTATTTATAGAAACTGAAGCTGGATGGAATGGCCCATTAGCCTTTGGGCAACAGATAGATTATTGCACAAATTTTATAATTCATGGAAAATTACTGATTGTTTTGATTATTAGTAAAACCTTTCTGATATTCAAGTCAAATAATATGCGCATTTTCCATTTCTTAGTGTCTTCTCATATTGTTCTCATATTGATCGCTGTTTATCTTTTTTAAAGATATTTCTTGTTTTGTATAAACTGGCTTTGTTATGAATTCATCACTCAAACAGTTCTATTTATATGAACAATAGAACATGTTTTGACTCTTTACCATATAAAGGTGCATTTTGAGGCCTCTGCATCAGACCAGTTTTTAAAATATTGTGGCAAAAGAAGAAATTGCTCATGATGAGCAAATTTCTCCTTTTGCCGAAATGTATTCAACTCTTTTCAATAATTTAACTATTATATATATCTAAAGATATTTCATGATTTTTTTTGCAAATTTGTTAATGTCGTCTGCTGAAGTTTTGTTGTATGTGGGAAAGGGTTAGATAAATACTTTTCATGCAGCTGCTGTATCCCATCATGTGTGACTTTGACCATTCCATAAGGAATCCCATAATGCATATGTTTGATCCCCAATCGCAGCATGACAGTCATGAGTGCGCTTGGGCAAGGCACATTTCATGAATAAGTGAACTGTTGCTGTGATAAAACTGAAATAAGGTTAAAAAATGGTGTACAACCCCAATTAAACAAAAACAGATAGTAAATTAAAAATAAAATGTGGACTCATACAGCAGGCTAAGGGTTAAGACGATTTATGTGTACTTGAATTGAAGAGTGATAGCTCAATATTTATTTTCTATATTAAAGGCTTTGATTTGAAATGGGTGATAGATTGGTTAAATCTTATTATGCCAATTTAAGGGAAATACATTGAAGACAGCTATATGTAAATTATGAAACCGCTTGAGTACCCTGAACTACCTGTTTATTTAACATTATAACACAATAAGCTTTTGAACGAGAGTAAGAGTAATGCAAATAAAAGAATAATAAATCTACCTAACAACCAAGATTAACCCATTAACGATATATACAATTGTCTGTCTTGTGAGAACGCCTGAGATTAAAACTTAAAGAATGATAAGTCTGCATTATTTAGTTTAAAATTTATTTGTTACTTTTAGATAGTCATTAGTGTATAATTTATCATTGTGAAAATATTCAGGCGGCAATTCAGGATATTTTCTAATTTGGTTTCTTCGAGACAAGTTAAAAGTAAAAGGTGTTAATAGAAATGTATCATTAACCTGAAACTGTGAACATAGAACACCAGATTGATTGATTGTTTGGTGTTTTACGCTGCCTTCAACCATTTTTCAGATATATCACAGCTTTTTTCTGGTTAAGTTACCAGTAATACTAGTTCATTTATCCTGACACCAGCCAGGCAGTCATAATTCTAACCCCTCAACACTGAGCACCAATGAGGTGAGCCATTACTACCATTTTCAAAGTCTGGTATGACCCAACTGGGGATCGAATCCATGACCTCCCGCACCGGAGGCGGACACTTATACTATTGAGACTCTGGAAATTTTTAAATCTAATCTTGCCCACCTTGAAAAGCTGACAATTTACTCTGAAAAATCATATCAAATGAGGAAGCGCTATTAACTGTGTTCTTTCAATTAATACCTGGACTGGATAAAAATGAACTATTTTCTGGCAATCTTTATGGTCTTAAAACAATGATGATGATTTATTTATAGATACAAATAGATGCATTTCTTTGAAGGATTTTCAATGGTTTTCCCCCCAAAAAAGACCATAATTATAACATATATATATATACATGTGTAAAAAAGCTGTCTATACAATGTCATGTACATTCATGCTAAGGATCCAAAATTATACTTCTTAACAGAAGTTCTATGAAACCTCCTCTGACTTATTGGTGAAATTGATATGGCTGATCTTGATCATCATTGGTCGATAATGGCTAACAGCTTGGTTTTCACAGGGTATCATTCATATTATTTCTTCAATTAGGTATTTAAACTGGTTTATAAGAGATATATATATAAAGATCAATTGATGCTGAATGATTCAAGCACTTTTTTTTTTCCCTTTCCCTCATATAGACGCTTTCTGACACCTCTGCAGCAGGCGGCTTTTTGAAAACATAGTGACAAAAGAATAAATTGCACAAAACGTGCAATTTCTCCTTTTGCCACAATGTTTTCCACTTTTGGTCATAGGTTATCCATTCAATTATAGAAATTTTCCACTTTTTGACAAAATAAGTTCAAAGTCGTCTGCTGCAGAATTGTCGTATGAGGGAAAGGGTTAATGTGATATATATTTTTTCAAGCAATTAATTATGCCCAGACAGACATATTTTTATAAAAGTCTATTTACCTAAAGCTGAGTAAAGCAATTGACAGGGTACAAAAGATTTGGCATAGAATGTACAATTGATGACATGTTTTATAATGGAAGTGATTTTATGGATTATATTGAATATAGAAATTGATTTGGCCTCCAGGAGATTTTGATAGATGCAAGGCATTAAATAAGATATGAATTGCTTTATGCTAAATAGTACTTACAACATCTTGTTACAGATATATATAGTTACAACTATTTTGCATGAAGCACTGGTAATTTTGTATGTATATATAAACTAACAGCGTGAGATCATGTTCTCCACTGTGTTTACCTTTATATAATAATGCATTAAAATTATGGCTTTGACAATTTTCATTAAGCTCATCTGATTATTTAAAAAAAAACAAAAAAACAATGAGCTTATAAATATATCAACACCTTGATGATACATTTTCAAAATGATGGACTTTAAATAATTAGTATTCATAAGTTGAACTTAATTTGTTTCATCTATTGTAATCATTTAGGATAAAGATCAGTTAGGTTTTTTTTTACAGTCATTAAGATCTATACAATTTATTGTTAATCTACTGACAGTTAGTCTGTCTTGTGAGATTTGCTTCCTGGAGACTTATATAACCATAACTTGTGCTGACAATATAGACTAATCCAAAAGGTTGACCTCTCTCATCACTTGATTTGAACCTGTGACCTTTGGGTCATGATGCTGGCACTCTCTGAGCATCTTTCTGCTTTCCATTATCCTTTGGACCCGGCCGGGTAGCTCAATTGGTAGCGTATCTGACTCGTGATCTGGAGGTCACGGGTTCGATACCCGGTTGCGGCGACATTCTTTCGGGCGATGTTTTCCATTGCCTCTCACCTCTGATCTATGTGAGAAAGTAGTCAGTGGCTTCGAAAGAATGTTGTGTAAGTACTGGTGTGGGAAAGCCAGGAAAACATGGGTAGGTGCACTGACCGCCGTGATATGACCAAAGCTGTTGAAAGCGGCGTTAAACTCCAAACAAACAAAAAAAATTATCCTTTGTCGCACCCATGATTTATTTTTATTTTATGTTATTTAAAATGTAAACATATAAATTAATGGCTATTTAGGTCAAATTGAGTCCATTTTCTAGCTGATCTTTTGTTTAATAATTAATAAGGGTCCCTTTGTTCCACTGAATATGGAAACAACTATTGTTGTGGTAAAGCAAGCAACTCAACTCTAGTAAAGCCTTTATTTAGTAGATGTGGGTGAGTTTAATTACATCAGAGCTGCATCAAGCAAAAATGGGTGTTATTGTATCTCACTGTTGGCATTGAAGTAATATAATGTGATTGTGGAACTAGTCTGGAAATTGCCAGAAATTACATTGAGACATCATCTGGTTGACAATGAAGGCTCTTGCAAGTCTGGTTACATACACATCTTCTGGATGACAATGAAGGCTCTTGCAAGTCTGGTTACAATTACACATCTTCTGGATGACAATGAAGGCTCTTGCAAGTCTGATTACAATTACACATCTTCTGGATGACAATGAAGGCTCTTGCAAGTCTGGTTACAATTACACATCTTCTGGATGACAATGAAGGTTCTTGCAAGTCTGGTTACATACATGGTTGCCTTGGTATTCATTGCTTACATAGGAAACACTATTTTTGAATGGTCCATATGCTAGACTACGAATCCAAAGTCCAGTGATTCTAATCCTGGTTGAGGCTCTGAAAAGTGTTAAGGTGCTTTTAAATGTCTCCCACTCAACTAGAGGTCAAGTACTGGTCCTTTCAAGGAAGAAAGGCATCACATGTATGATGTATTGTTGCTATACAATACACACATACCAAGGGGTCTTTTAGGAAATCACTATATAGATCACAACCAAACTTCCCTCACAGTATCTGACTCTGTCTCTTGAAAGTATCTGCACCTGTCTGATTATTGTTCAACTTGTACAATTCCAAATGGCCTAAAAAGCTAAAAGGGTATGGTCAATCAAAGTATTAATTTGTTCCCTGCAACTACATGAAGTAAGATCACCTTTTGCCTGACACAGTTGATTTGTAAATTGCTTGTGAAATCCTGTTTAATGTTTAATGAAATCTTTAGGCTGATGGATTTGAACCAATTTACCTGTTAATTGTATTGTGTTTTATCCGTAAACTCATTTGAGAATTCTTGTGTTATGTGAACTGATTATAAGTGATGATGCTGTTGCCTTTTTACCTAGTTACTATATATATGTGCAGAATCTGATGCTTAAGAGGAATGAAATTTTAATATAATATGACAACCATTTTCAGATATGTGTCATGACAATTGTCCTCAATATTTAATAACTTTCCTTATCAATTTTACATAATGATAATAATGCACACAGCATTAGACAAATTTTCAGCAAATGACTTATGAAAATATTCCCCATAAAGGGAGAAATAGATGATACTCAGAGAATTGTCTCAAATTTTGATCTTTGTATCTGATTAACATAACCAATTATCAAGATCTAAGAGCGAAAATAAAAATACTCTAAGAAATCCAGAGTTGTATTTAATGTTGACAACTTGAACAAATTTCATTTCAGAGAAAAAGTTAAAATAAGAGGTGAATTTATTGTAGATTTTATTAAGTAAAATTTATTTTGCAATATATATTTGTGTTGTAAATCCACTAGCGGACCAAATGCTGGCTTGAACTGTTTACCTGATGTGCTGTTTTTAGAATTGTCTTGTTTAAAAACTTCTGAGAAAAAAAATGTAATGCATGGAATTTTGAAAGCAAAATGATGATATGGTGCTGAAAATATTGTGGGAAAATGAGAATTTGCTCATTATGAGCAATTTCTCCTATTCCCCAGATGTTTTTAAAAGTGGCCTGCAGCCTGTATCAGGGAAAAGCATTAAAGAAACTAAAGGGCCAGTGTGGAAACTATGTAGGATTGATTTTCCTTGAGAACTTGATCTTTACTATAGATTACTAGGTATATTTAAAACATGTTGCTTTCATATGGTTCATTTATAATTAAACACTGCACTCAGTATTCAAAAGGTGTTTATTATCTCCCCAGACAATCTTAACAATTACTTGTAAACAAGAAATTTTCTATTCTGAGCCATGAGCCACTAAGCCTTGGTAAGTTATTGAAGAGTTTGTTTTAGCAAATCAATAGATATAACCATTCCAATTTGGGTTTGAGTGCCATGGCGCCTTGGTAAAACTCAACATCCACACAGTCTGATATGGTTCTACAATGTTTGCCAATTAATTTGCAGACGGTTTCAATCAACTTCTGGCAATTATAACCCATTACAAGGAGATTAAATGGATAATTATGGTCTTTTTCTGTCCTTAATTGTCTTTCAGTAATGATATAGTTGTAAAGTTGAATTACTCATGTTCATCCTTTATTGCTACTTATCATACTTTCAAAACTAGTAATTGACTGAACTGCCTTGGTAGTGTAGTGTAGAGAGTCTGCCTTAAGAGGGGAAATGGGTTTGATCCCCTTTTGAATCATACCATAACTTTAAAAATTGTAGCTTCCTCCTTTGCGCTCTGGGTTAACCCTTTCCCTCATACGGCAATTCTGCAGCAGACGACTTTGAACGTATTTTGTCAAAAAATAGAAAATCTCCATAATTGAATGGATAACCTATGACAAAAAGTGGAAAACATTGTGGCAAAAGGAGAAATTGCACGTTTTGTGCAATTTCTTCTTTTGTCACTATGTTTTCAAAAAGCTGTCTGCTGCAGAGGCATCAGAAAGCGTCTATATGAGGGAAAGGTTTAAAGTATTATGACTGATGTGCAGATGTCTGGATAAGCTTACTGTTAGTGATCGTAATTTAACCAGGAAATGCCATTATATGTCTGAAATACAACTGAAGGCTGTGTAAAACACTATTTAAACAAAAAAGTAATTGACCTGCCTATATTCACATATTATTAAGGCCTTAAATTTAAATTAAGCAGTATCACAGAAACATAAGCAACATAGATCAATATCAGTCTACACCACCATGTAATCTCTTCTAACTGTAAAGACAAGGATCAGACAACAGCCACTCTGCCATCTTTTTCTCAGAAATTGATTTTTTCATTTAGAAATTAGAATTAATTACTCTTCAGCAGAACGTTAAAATGTGATTGAAGGTCAATGAACCAGTGAATTAATATTAAGCTAGAAAATCAATTTAAAATGATATTTAGCAATTTAAGGTTTAACCCTTTCCATCATACGACAATTCTGCAGCAGAAAATAGTACATCTCTATAATTGAATGGTTAACTAAAACTGGAAAACATTGTTGCAAAAGGAGAAATTTTGTCACTATGTTTTCAAAAAGCTGTCTGCTGCAGAGGTCTCAGAAAGTGTCTATATGAGGGAAAGGGTTAAGTCCATGCAAGTCTATTATTAATCAAATTTGGTAATATGAGAACCAAGTGTACTTGGTTTTATGTTGAGAAATTTAAGGTATTGATTAATCTTATCAATTATTTACTAAAGCAAAATGAAGTAAGCACCTGATGTGCTGTACAACTGTTTTATAACTTTCATTACACAGAGATTATGAACAAATTATAGACCCCACAGCATGCGTGTCCAATACGTGTTTCAGGAAAGAGTTATAATGAGTTTTCATTGTTTATACTTCACAATAACACAGAGAGTATAATCTTTTCATATTTGATTTCTGGTCAGTTGTATTTTTCTAAAGTTTGCTTATTATTTCTGCTTCGATGTTCATGAGAGACTTTCCAGTTAGAGCTTTTAATTCCTGTGATGTTTTGATTAAGACTTTTATATGCCTGGTTATTTCACTGTGTTCCAATTCATTATTTTAGTAAATTAGCTGTAATTTGATAAACAATTTACAATACAACTTATTTTCCCTCAATGACCTAGCTGGATTTCATGGGCAGTTAGCTGGAAAATTGATTTGATGTTTTAACAAGTTCTTTTATTAATCTTTATACCTGGGTAGTTATTTCTGTCTCACTAGATGGCCTCAATTATCAAACATGGACTGTGGTTTTAAAGTAGTACCAGCCAAGGTACTTTGATTATTGACTTTATCCATTCCCCACTTGCAGGTTTATTGGACCCATTTACAGCAGATAGCCTTTTCCAAAATGTTTCATCTCTTTTCAATTATAACAATTCATAAGTATACATTTTCTATATATTTGCTTAGGTATTTTCAAAGGCATCTGCTGCAGATGTGTCATATATGTGGGAAAGGGTTTAAACATGAGGTGATAATCAAAGGAATTTACATGGATGTTTATAAATAATCTTTGGTGGATTCTAATTGAACTTCTGTTAATTTAAACTTCATTATTTTACATCAATTGTGAAACAAGATTTAAGGTTTTTTAATCACACTTGGTGTGCTTCCTGGAGACATAACCATACTTGCCCTGTGTTTTTGGAAAGATCCCAAAGGCAGAACCGGCTCCTCTTGGGAATCAAACCAGGGACCTTTCATATGAGAGTCTGACACTCTACCACTGCACCACTGTCCTTCTGTAAGATAAAGGTTGCAAGTTTCAAATATTTTAGTCACTGTCCAAAATTTGTTTTGTGTTCAACAGTGTTCATCTTGCAAACAATCGCAACCAGTAAAAATATGCTATCTTTATGTGGCAGCTCATTGAAATATACTTTGGACTGAGAACAACTATAACAAGAGCCGTCACTTGCGGCTGGCTTTCCTGATTGGGGATTGATAGTAAAAATATCAATACTTAAAACACAAAATTTTAAAGATTTTGCTAATGTTGCCTTGACAACTGAACATAATGCTCTCCTGACAGGTCAGGCTCAGCTGAAAAGGCAAAAGATACAGAAATAATTAATCAATTAAACAAATGGTTAAATTGAGAAAACAAACTTTGATATTAAGTCTTAAGTTATATAGTAGATGGTACTCAGACAGACATAAAAGTAAGTCTTTTAATATGATGGTGATGATTGTAATTAGTTGAGGATCATCTTGTTTACCATCCTTGTATCAGCGTTTCAATTAACAAATTACTTTATGGCTTGAAAAGTATCTCAAGTATGCAATATTTTATCTGTTTTCAGTCTTGACTACCGGGTAGTGAGTAAATAGCACACCATGGAGAAGTATGAGAACCAGGGACTGGTCGGAGAGGGTAGTTATGGCATGGTGCTGAAATGTAAACACAAGGAGACAGGCCAGCTTGTGGCTATTAAAAAGTTCCTGGAGAGTGAGGATGATAAAATGGTGAAGAAAATCGCCATGAGGGAAGTCAAGATGTTAAAGGTCAGTATTTAGATTAACCCTTTCCCTCATACGACAATTCTGCAGCAGACAACTTTGAACATATTTTGTCAAAAAATAGAAAATCTCTATAATTGAATGGATTTTCCTATGACTAAAACTAGTAAAAGGGAAAAACATTGTGTCAAAAGGAGGAATTGCTCAATTTGAGCAATTTCTTCTTTTGTCACTATGTTTTCAAAAAGCTGTCTGCTGAAGAGGTGTCAGAAAGCGTCTATATGAGGGAAAGGGTTAAGCCCTCTCCCTTATATAGATGCTTTCTGACGTTCTGCAGCAGATGACTTTTTAAAACATTGTGATAAAAGGAGAAATTGCTTGGGAATTTGCGGTATTTTTTACTCCAGTTTGGCATCAAAGTAAGTTACATTGACATAAAACTAACATTGCACTTCAGGCAAAACTTGAAAAGGAATCTTATTACATCCCTGTTCAAGTATCTTTATTGTAAAGAGGCATGAGAATGAAACTTGTAGTTTTTTGTCAAGAATTACTAAACTTTACCAAATATTTGAATGTAGATACAATTTAAAGACTTTGGTGTGACAACGCATAATGCAGTATATCATTATGAGTATAAGTATAATCAAATGAAACCAATCGATTGGCTAGCTGCAAACACATTTAAAGCAGAAAAAACCCAATTGTCACACTGCAGGTATTAATTATAGGACCAAACAAGGATACAATTTTGTTTTCCCTTTCCCACATACAACAAATCTGCAGCAGACGAGTTTGAAAACATCTGGGCAAAAATATGGAAACTCTTTATAAATTTATGATAATGTAATCATCAAATAGAGTTGGAAGGATTGTGGCAAATGGAGAAATTGCTCATTTTGAGAAATTTCTCCTTTTGCCACAATGTTTTCAAAAGTTATCTGCGGCAGAGGCATTCAAAAGCGTCTATATGTGGGAAAGGGTTAAGTGATATATAGAAAGCATCTGAGAACATGTTTAACTTGCATGACTATGGTTAATAGTTAATACTCACTACATCAAAATGTAGAAATTGATCAGTTTGAGCAATATATTTGCTTTTTCTAACCATCATTACAAAAACTTGTGAGCTACAGATTGATAAAATTAAAAAATAAATAAAAAGCTTAGAAGATAATGTAAATGAGTTGGTACCAATGATCAATATATCTAATGGTTAATATGTATACAGAGATTTACAAACAAACTCATAGTGACACAGTTCAAACTATAAACAAAATATATGCTCAGGTGTGTTACATATGAAACGTAATAACTAACAATTATACCACTTTAAACCTGGTTAATATGTTTAAGTATTTATAATTTACCCTTACCCACTCACAGACAAATTCTGACATACATATACAGCAGATGACTTAAGAAAACATTGTGGCAGGAGGAGAAATTACTCAGAATGAGCAATTTCTCCTCCTGCCACAATGTTTTTAACTGTTTTCCATAATTAATAAAGTTTCTGTATTTTTCCCAAATGTTTTCTAATTCATCTGCTGCAGATTTGTTGTATATATTGGAAAAGGTTGATAGTTAAGACTTTAATCCTCTTAACCATTTCCTTGGTACAGACGTTTATTATGCTTCTACTGCAGACAAATTTTGAAAATTCAAGAGAAATGGCTCAAAACGTGCAATTTCTCCTTTTGCCACAATGTTTTCCACTTTTTGTCATAGGTTATCCATTCAATTATGGAGATTTTCTATGTTTTGACAAAATACGTTCAAAGTCTTCTGCTGCAGAATTGTCGTATGAGGGAAAGGGTTAAAGCTGCCTGTTTATAATTGTATAAAGTTATGCCATTGTATGCCAGTGTTTAATCCCAGATTAACATGAAAGCTGTTCACCTTTGATCTCGTAACATTTTAAGGAGTCCATCTACAATTATGACCGAATTTTTATTATTGTAAATTGTTACAATATTGCCCTTGGTTTATAGAATATTTGATTTGTTATGGTTAATTAAATGTTCTATGTTCTGGCTTCTTGTATGATAATGTCATTGTCAATTCGAATATGAGCGGTTCATAGGTAACCCAACCTAAGGGCATTTGCGACAAGTGCAGATTAAGATCAGCAAGCACATCCCCACTATGATCTTAAACAAATCTTTGATTAACCAAAATACAAAGCATGACCACTTATTCAATCATATGCTTGATATCTTGTGCTAAAAGAAAATATTTCTGACAGTGAGCTATTTCTGTTTCCAAGTTAAGATTTGTTCTTTGTCAATTATATTTTCGGTGATATCTTCATATTTCTGTATGTTTTTCTACAGTCAAGTGTTTTCAATTTGAATGAATGTAAGGAATCCACCGTGACTGAGTGGTTAGCATTTGGAATTTGGAATCTGTAGTCTCTAGTTTTATTCCCAGTCACGACACAATGGTTATGGTGGAGTGCCCTTGGGCATTAGGCACATTTCCTAGCCTAGTACTGGTTTGTTTACCCAGTAATCATGTATAAGTAAACTGTTGCCGTGATATAACTGATGTCATGTTGAAAACAGCGTAAAACCCTAATTAAACAAACCAAAGAATGAATGTAAAAATCTGACATCTTGCAGTGGGAGAGTATCAATACCATTGTCCATGTTTTGTTGATTGATGGGAGTTCAACAGTATTTCCGTTATATCACTGTGGCCAGTTCACTTATCCCTTTCCCACATACAACAAATCTGCAGCAGACGACTTTGAACATATTTGTCAAAAAATAGAAAATCTCTATAATTGAAAGGATAACCTACGACTAACCTACGACTAAAAGTGGAAAACATTGTGGCAAAAGGAGAAATTGCTCGTTTTGAGCAATTTCTTCTTTTGTCACTGTTTTCAAAAAACCGTCTGCTGAAGAGGCATCAGAAAGCGTCTATATTAGGGAAAGGGTTAACATGATCTTCTTGCTTTCTTGCACCAGTATTCCATACAACACTTTTCCCATGCAACTGGCCACCTTACCCCATTGGTGGAAGACAATTGGCGCTAGTTAAAATGATTTTTATCAATCATCTGAAGAATGAATAGAAGAGCTGGGTTTTGAACCCATGACCCCTGAATTGATAGCCCTCATCAAAACATGGACATATCCCTTTTCCCCAAAACAAAAAAGATGACTTTGAAAACACCCAGACAATATAAAATCATGAAAAATCTCTATTAATGAAAGAAAACTTATTGAATAGATTTGAAATATTGTGGCACGAGACGTCTGCTGCAAATTCATCAAAATGTGTCTGCATGGTGGGAAAAAGGATATTGTTATGTAAGACTCTGCAATTTCACTGAGTGCTTAACCTGGTTCTTAGGTACATATGTATTGATTATCCCTTATACTCTTGAAACAAACTAGAAGTTTAGTGCATCAGAAGCATCATTTGTTTCCTTCTGAATGGATGTAAAAAGATAACAGTTGGCGGATTTTATTATGCATGGCTTTTTTTGTCGAGCAAGTTGGATCTGTCTATCACTGAAATCAACAAAATTGCCCAAGATATCATATTTATTGAAGAATTGTTGAACAATTTGACAAATTTGAAAAGACTGAAAGACAGAATCAAACAGAATCATTGAACATGGTCAGAAACACTTATCATCAAGTTCAATGGAGGGCTTCTTTAACCATTTCCCACATATGACATACCTTCAGCAGACGACTTGGAAAACACCTGGTTTGAAATTATGATAAACCTCTATAAACGAAAGTATAATCATTGAATAGAGATGAAAACATTGTAGCAAAGGGAGAACATTTTCATTAAGAGCAATTTTCCTCTTTTGCTAAAATGTTTTAAAAATCCATTTGCTAAAGAAATGTCAAAATGCTTCTATATTTGTGTAAGGAATAAATAATGATAGCACAGACAGTATCTATATGTGCACTGCAAAAATTGCTTTCATTTGTTTTTATGAACTTGTTTCCGATCTAGGTGGCATGTGACAAGATAACTACTTTTGATACTTTTTGAGCATCATGCATCAATCATCGTTTGAATAATAATCCAGTACAATATACCAGAGGTTTGCATAATGGGAGATTTTTAAATAACCATTATCAAAATCTTTACTTTTAAGATTTCAGTTCCACTAAATTCTATGTTGTGGAAACTATAATAAGATGGCTGTAAGATCCTTAAAAGTACACATTGTATTTATTTTTGGAAAAACTGCGAAAGAAATTCTGTAGAAAGAAAAAAAACCTTCAAGACTTTATTTAAGGATTTGCTTTCAACATTGTGTGTGGTTGTAGCAATCTATATACTACTGGTTAACACTTTCCCTTATACAACAAACCTGCAGCAGATGGTTCAACCTGGCCTATACAAACAGTGTAGAACCACTACATTACATATTCAGACTTTTGCGAATTTTCTGGTTAGTTGCGTAAATTTTAATAAAACTGAAAAGAAGCACATACTGATCTGAATCTACACTAATCATAAAATTTAATACAGACTTGTAGTCATACCTTTTTGCATTTAAACTGGCTTATTTTATTATTTCAGCAACTACGTCATGACCACCTAGTCAACCTGTTGGAAGTGTTCAGGAGAAAGAAGAGACTGTACTTAGTGTTTGAATTTGTGGATCACACAGTGCTTGATGAGCTCGAAAAATGTCCAAATGGTCTGGATGAAACGACATGCAGAAAAATACTATGGCAGGTGTTGAAAGGAATCGAATTCTGCCATCTCAATAATGTGAGTAATCAGTTCCCTTGTCTCTTTTGCTGCTTAACCCTTTCCCTCATATAGACGCTTTCTGACGCCTCTGCAGCAGACAGCTTTTTGAAAACATAGTGACAAAAGAAGAAATTGCACAAAACATGCAATTTCTCCTTTTGCCGCAATGTTTTCCACTTTTTGTCATAGGTTATCCATTCAATTATGGAGATTTTCTATGTTTTGACAAAATATGTTCAAAGTCGTCTGCTGCAGAATTGTCGTATGAGGGAAAGGGTTAACCCTTGTCCACATATAGACACAGTTTGACACAGTCATATGCTGCAAAAGACTTGAAAACATTTCTGCCTTTATATAAGAATAATTCGTGGATACTCATATACATGTATTACAAGTACAAAGTCTTGGTGGAGGTTCCAAATGTTTACCCCACTATGATGGAAATCAAACATGGGTTCCGTTTGATCAGAAAGCTGAATTTCTGCCTCTGAGTTTATGTCACTCACATGTTTAGTTATAGCATAAAACTCTTTAACCCTTTCCCTCATAAGACAATTCTGCAGCAGACGACTTTGAACGTATTTTGTCAAAACATAGAAAATCTCCATAATTGAATGGATTACCTATGACAAAAAGTGGAAAACATTGTGGCAAAAGGAGAAATTGCATGTTTTGTGCAATTTCTTCTTTTGTCACTATGTTTTCAAAAAGCCGTCTGCTGCAAAGGCGTCAGAAAGCATCTATATGAGGGAAAGGGTTAAGTACATACCTCTAGAGGTATTTAAATGTGATATCTTCAATCGATATCAGTTTTGTCAATTTATATTTGTTTTATCTCCTGTATTCTGATTTGAGCGGATTGATTAATCCTTTCCCCCATACATAACTTAATCTCCATTGTTCAAACAAATAAAATTTATAATCGGAACCCAAATGTTTAGCTCATGATAATTAAACACTTTCCTTAATTCATTTTTGTTAACTTAATTGAAACTCTTTATAATTTTTTTTTAATCTTTTTATGTTATATTTTATTTGGTATGGGTATTTGACATAAAATTATGCATTAACTAACCTTCCATATGTGCACCTAACCCCCTTGATCTCTCTTTATATCTCCCTCTTTCCCCCCTATCTTGCTCTCTCTCTCCACTTGCTATTATGTATACATATTTTTTTCTTATATATATATGATAAATTACAAAACTAAAGTAAGCTGATATTTTCTGAACATGTTCAATATTCACTGTGCTTCCTGTAAATCAATCTTTATTGGAGAGAACCTAAAATAAGCTATGAGCTTAATATATGAGAATTAAATATGTTTAAACTAAACAAATAATTCTTCAAATTGCTGGGAACACTATATTGATATAATAAGGTGTTGGATGAAAATAGCATATCCTTATGACAAGGCTACTTTTCCCACAATATCTTTTAAACTTTATTGAACTAGATACTTAGAAATGTTTATGGATCCATGAATGAGTTTAAACCTATATTATAAACTATACATTACTATATATATATATATTATTAGTCTTAAACATACAAGATTAGATATAACATTAAGATTAACCTATGTGATTTAATTATGCCATTGCCAAACATATACTTTTTGGACTTTGCACAATCATTAATTAACCCTTTCCTTCATATAGACACTTTCTGACGCCCTGACGCCTCTGAAGCAGATGGCTTTTTGAAGCAATTTCTCCTTTTGCCACAATGTTTTCCACTTTAAGTCATAGGTTATCCATTCAATTATAGAGATTTTCTTTTTTTGACAAAATATGTTCAAACACGTCTGCTGCAGAATTGTCTTATGAGGAAAAGGGTTAAATAAGCAAACATGAGTTCTGATTATTCCTTTGTCCATGGATGTGTGTGGTTTTGTCTATGGGAAAAATAGGCCATTTTTAAAATGTTATCAAACTTCTTTACACAGAATGTTTGTTAAAATGGTCAATAGCAAAGCATTATTTCTTTACCTGACTTTTATAAATTTTGAAAATGTATCGAAGGAGGAAATATGTTAAAATGAACAAACTCTCCCCTTCCAAATTTTTTTTAAACTCTTTAAAAAAAAAAATCAAATTTCCCACATATTGTATCATTATGAATACTTTGAAAGCAGATAACATAAGAATACCATATCACATGAACTGTAACTATTACAGATAAGAATCTTTGTTGCTGTCAGTATCCCTTTCCCACAAACAGACCTGTTCTGATGCCTCTGCAGCAGACGACTTTTTAAAACATTGTGGCAAAAGGGAAAATTGCACATAATGAGCATTTTTTTCTTTTTGTCACAATGTTTTCAACTCTATTCATTAACTATACTTTCAATTAGAGAGATTTTCCAAATTTTTTTTCTTAATGTTTTCAATGTTGTCTGCTGCAGATTTGTATATTTGAAAGGGGTATACAATGATATCATTCAAAAGTCTATAGCAGATACGACAGTTAGTTAGCAGTGGGTAAATGTTAGAGTATCCACCTTATTATTACATCCTATGTCTAGTCATAGAAGATAATATATTGAGCTGCGATAGCTCAGTTAGTATTGACAAGGGCTTTCAATCCAGGGGTCTTGAATTCAAACCCCAGCTTGGCTATTGATTCTGTCCAATGTTTGACAAAAGACATTGTGACTTTTAAAAACATCGTTTGTCATACACAAACATTGGATTAAAATGTTATACTTGGGAAAGAAGCCAATTACATGTAGTTGACTTTGAAAAATATTTGTGGCGTACTGGTGCCAGAAAACCAGGAAACATTGGCGAACTGGCCACAGTTATATATAACTGAAAAACTGAGTTAAACCTTAAAAAATATCAGATTGTTTATATTTGGATGAGAAAAGGTTGCTATTCAAGCATAGCATTAAGGTTGAATTTCTATTGCAAGAAAATAAAATGCTGTATTTACCAAAGAAAAAGATATATCAGAGAAATTCTTGAAAACTTTGTTAACCCAACATACAACAAGTCTGCAGCAGATGACTTTGAAAATCATTTAGCAAAACTATGGAAAACCTCTGTAAATGAAAGTATAATAATTGACTTCAGTTGAAAACATTGTTGCAAATTTCCCCATTTGCCCCAATGTTTTCAAAAGTTGTATGCTGCAGAAGTGTCGGAAAGTGTCTGTATGAGTGAAAGGTTTAAACCAAATATATTTGCCATCGTGTTATTTATGTAACTATTTGAAAATAATGCTGCTTATGTATTATGTTTGCATCTTTATCAAAGGGTTATGTAATGCTTTAAGCTCTAAAGACATCATAAATGAACTTTGAAATCTCGAGGATAAGAAAGCTATAACTGATGATAAATTGCTTTTTTTTCAAATTAGATATTTAGCTGTGTAATAATAATGTTCATACATTGAAGTAGTGCAAGCCATTTATTGGCAAAAATACAATTGGTTTTGTACATTAAGAAGACATATGATTTTTGTGTCCTTTTGTCTAGTTTTGTATTGGACTGTATTGACTTTGTCAATCAAAAACGGACCT
Source organism: Serripes groenlandicus (assembly GCA_031761405.1). Taxonomy (NCBI): domain Eukaryota; kingdom Metazoa; phylum Mollusca; class Bivalvia; order Cardiida; family Cardiidae; genus Serripes; species Serripes groenlandicus. The sequence continues at coordinate 80,245,854 of JASEVX010000004.1, read as the reverse complement.
TTGTATATCAATGAATAATTCGCCTTAACCCTTTCCCTCATATAGACGCTTTCTGACGCCTCTGCAGCAGATTGCTTTTTGAAAACATATTGATGAAAGAAGAATTTGCACAAAACGTGCAATTTCTCCTTTTGCCACAATGTTTTCCACTTTTTGTCATAGGTTATCAATTCAATTATAGAGATTTTCTATTTTTTGACAAAATACGTTCAAAGTCGTCTGCTGCAGAATTGTCGTATGAGGGAAAGGGTTAAGTAGTATTCACTTCACCTGCCAGTGATATCTTTGTCTAAAGAATAATTGATGTGGATGATTCAGGAATTTAGAAAGTGTAGAGGTGTATAATGGTGCAAAGTTTTAATTATCGAATTATCAGCTGGATATGTTATAAAGACTATTTAACCCTTTCTCTCATGTAGACCCTTTCTGACGCATGTACAGCAGACAACGTTTAGAAACGTTTGGGCACTAGGAGAACTTGCTCATAAATGATTAATTTTACTTTTTGCCGCAACTATTCAATAATTAAAATTCTATTCATAAAAAAAAATCCACATTTTTGTCCAAACATAAATTTTACAAAGTGGTCAGCTGCAGATTTGTTGTATACATCTGGGAAAGGGTTAAGATTGAAGACAAATGTAGGAAGCCTTAAAATATAATGCAGATGAAAATAAGTTTTAGTAATGTTATTGAATACAGAGTTTTTATTTGAGAAATTGCTTACTTTTGAACAATGTCTCCTAATATTTTGAAATAATTGCAGATGTTGTCTGCTGCACATTGTGTAAAAAAAAGTTTTTATCATTGAAAGGATTAAGTTGTAGAAAGGTTCCTTTTTGTTTGACAAGGTACATAAAGAGGTGAATAAAATACCGTTAGGCTAAATTGATTATACCCACAAAATTCATTATTGATGGGATAAATTTAGAGTTCATGATTTTGATGTAAGATTGTGTATTGACAAAGAACGATTATCAGATCTTACCATACATTATCCTGTCTGTTGAATCAATGGTTCACTTGGTTCTTGTGTTCATGAGAAAATAAATGGTTCCTTCTCATCTCATTAAAATTCCCCCTTTCCATAATAATTGTTTTTCGCGTTAAGATTCATTTTGCTAAAACTTGTGAAAAGAATGTTTTAGGTTAATTAACTAGATTTATTTTACAATAAATGTGAATTAATTCCTTACAACTATTGTTAATTCTTTCATGTGTCTATGTCCTGTAGACTTGATCAGTGCTTGTGTCATGGATGTGAGAAAATCGTATAGATTGACCTCAGCCATTGTAATTTACAATGTGATTCAAACCTAGAACCATGGAGTCAAGAAGTTGTTGTTCTATTTCTATTTCTGTCGATCACGCTTTTTTTTGCTGATTTAGCCATTTTCCTGAGAATTTATTTAAATCTGTCCCACCTTGAAATTATTTGAAAAAAAAGCCTAATCTTGACAGTTTAACCCTTTCCCTCATATAGACGCTTTCTGACGCCTCTACAGCAGGCGGCTTTTTGAAAACATAGTGACAAAAGAAGTAATTGCTCAAAACGAGCAATTTCTCCTTTTGCCACAATGTTTTCCACTTTTAGTCATAGGTTATCCATTCAATTATGGAGATTTTCAAAGTCGTCTGCTGTAGAATTGTCGTATGAGGGAAAGGGTTAACCTGATTACTATGCTTCATTTATTTGTATAGTCTTAACCATTTCTGTATGTATATTTGTGTTGATCAACCATGAACTGTTAACGCTTTAGTTGAAAATGAAATTCCTATTCTGAATTGTTCTTATTATTGTTTTTATACGACCGTTTCTTAAAATGGTACGTATTATGGTATGGTCATGTCCCTCCCTCCGTCCGTCCGTTCGGGTTTTCCGCACTTTTTTCTTACATACTTTGAGCTATTCAGCTGAAATTTTGTATAAGGCTTTGTAGTGATGTGTCACGGATCAAGTTCATATTTCCTGGGATTTCGTCAATTTTTGAATGAGTTATGCCCCTTTTTGGACATATTTGTTTTCCCGCTTTTTTTCTACATGCTTTGATGTATTGAGTTGAAATAATGTATATATATGGCTTTGTAATCAAGTGTCACAGATCAAGTTCACATTTCCTTGAATTTTGTCACTTTTGGAATGAGTTATGCCCCTTTTTGGACTTAGAATATTTGTTTTCCGCACTTTTTTTCTACATGCTTTGATGTATTAAGCTGAAATTTTGTATATGGCTTGGTAATCAAGTGTCACAGATCATGTTCACATTTCCTCGAATTTCGTCAATTTTTTAATGAGTTATGTCCCTTTTTGGACTTAGAATATTGGTTTTCCGCACTTTTTTCCTACATACTTTGAGCTATTGACCTGAAATTTTGTATATGGCTTTATAATCATGTGTCACAGATCAAGTTCACATTTCCTCGGATTTCGGCAATTTTTGAATGAGTTATGCCCCTTTTTGGACTTAGAATATTTGTCAATTTCTGCATGAGTTATGCATTTTTCATAGTTTCCCATTATTCTTTAACAACTTATTCCTGAACGACTTTATTATACCCCCGATAAACGAAGTTTAGAGGGGGTATATTGGAGTCACCCTGTGGTTGGTCGGTCGGTCGGTCGGTCGGTCGGTTGGTCGGTCGGTCGGTTGGTCCGTTGCGATTTTCCTTGTCCGGAGCATAACTTTAAAACTAATTGTTGGAATTTAATAAAACTTCATAGGATGATACAACACATTGAGAAGAAGTGCGGTGTACAGGAACCATAACTCTATTTTACCTAAATACAGAGTTATTGCCCTTTGTTACTTTTTCTTGTCCAGAGAATTACTTAATAACTAACAGATGGAATCTAATAAAACTACATACAATGGTAGAGCATAATCAGAGGAAGTGCAGTATACAAGAACCATAACTCTAATTTACATAATTACAGAGTTATTGCCCTTTGTTACTTTTTCTTATTCGTAGAGTCTTGTCCGGAGCATAACTTTAAAACAAATTGTTGAAATTTAATAAAACTTCATAGGATGATACAACACATTGAGACGAAGTGTGGTGTACAAGAACCATAACTCTATTTTATCTAAAAACAGAGTTATTGCCCTTTGTTACTTTTTCTTGTCCGGAGAATTACTTAATAACTAACAGATGGAATCTAATAAAACTACATACAAATGGTAGAGCATAATGTGAGGAAGTGCAGTGTACAAGAACCATAACTCTAATTTACATAATTACAGAGTTATTGCCCTTTGTTACTTTTTCTTGTTTGTAGAGTCTTGTCCGGAGCATAACTTTATAACTAATTGTTGGAATTTAATAAAACATCATAGGATGATACAACACATTGAGAGGAAGTGCGGTGTACAGGAACCATAACTCTATTTTACCTAAATACAGAGTTATTGCCCTTTGTTACTTTTTCTTGTCCGGAAAATTACTGAATAACTAACAGATGGAATCTAATAAAACTACATACAATGGTAGAGCATAATCAGAGGAAGTGCAGTGTACAAGAACCATAACTCTACTTTACATAATTACAGAGTTATTGCCCTTTGTTACTTTTTCTTGTTCGTTGAGTCTTGTCCGGAGCATAACTTTAAAACTAATCGTTGGAATTTAATAAAACTTCATAGGATGATACAACACATTGAGAGGAAGTGCGGTGTACAAGAACCATAACTCTATTTTATCTAAATACAGAGTTATTGCCCTTTGTTACTTTTTCTTGTCAGGAGAATTACTTAATAACTAACAGATGGAATCTAATAAGACTGCATACAATGGTAGAGCATAATCAGAGGAAGTGCAGTGTACACGAACCATAACTCTAATTTACATAATTACAGAGTTATTGCCCTTTGTTACTTTTTCTTGTTCGTAGAGTCTTGTCCGGAGCATAACTTTAAAACTGATAGTTGGAATTTAATAAATCTTCATAGGATGATACAACACATTGAGAGGAAGTGCGGTGTACAGGAACCATAACTCTATTTTACCTAAATACAGAGTTATTGCCCTTTGTTACTTTTTCTTGTCCGGAGAATTACTTAATTACTAACAGATGGAATCTAATAAGACTGCATACAATGGTAGAGCATAATGAGAGGAAGTGCAGTGTACACGAACCATAACTCTAATTTACATAATTACAGAGTTATTGCCCTTTGTTACTTTTTCTTGTTCGTAGAGTCTTGTCCGGAGCATAACTTTAAAACTAATTGTTGGAATTTAATAAAACATCATAGGATGATACAACACATTGAGAAGAAGTGCGGTGTACAGGAACCATAACTCTATTTTAGAGAGTTATTGCCCTTTGTTACTTTTTCTTGTTCGTAGAGTCTTGTCCGGAGCATAACTTTAAAACTAATTGTTGGAATTTAATAAAACTTCATAGGATGATACAACACATTGAGAGGAAGTGCGGTGTACAAGAACCATAACTCTATTTTACCTAAATACAGAGTTATTGCCCTTTGTTACTTTTTCTTGTCCAGAGAATTACTTAATAACTAACAGATGGAATCTAATAAAACTACATACAACGGTAGAGCATAATCAGAGGAAGTGCAGTGTACAAGAACCATAACTCTAATTTACATAATTACAGAGTTATTGCCCTTTGTTATCCAAAAATGAACAAAACAAGAATAACCCGATCCATAACATTGTCCTTTTAAGGTGGGGTTTCTAAATATTTCACAACCTTTCCTATCAGGGCGGCGTTCGGGGGTATTAATCACATTCAGTGATAGTTCTAGTTAACTTTAAAACAAACAATATATCAAAACAAAGAGGAAACTTACAAAGACGTACCTGAAGGGCGTATTATGTACTGTTTGCGGTACTCTTGTTAGCAGCTCTTGTGTGAAAATATTGTTTAAAAAGAATAAAAGGCTCATTTTCTTTTTCAATGATAACGTACATATCATAATGTTGATAAATCAGTCAGAAATAAGTTTTTTATGCTCCCCAAACTAGTTTGGGAGAGCATATAGTTGTCGCTTTGTCCGTCTGTCATGTCCGTACGTCCGTCACACTTTATCCGTCAAACTTTATTTGCATTGAGCATAAATCTAAAAGTACTGAATATGTTTCAATGAAACTTGAAATATACATACATATCAATAAGAGAGAGTGCATAATACAAGAACCATAACTTTATAGTGAATAATTTTCAAATTTTCTCCCTTGTTAGACTTTATATTTCCATGTCAGGACCATAAGTCGAAAAAGTACTAAAGATATTTCGATGAAACTTGAAATGTATACAGATATTAAAGAGAGGAAGTGCATTACACAAGAACCATTTGTCCGTCCGTCACACTTTGTCTACACACTTTGTTACTCACACTTTATTTGCATTGAGCATAAATCTAAAAGTACTGAATATGTTTCAATGAAACTTGAAATATACATACATATCAATAAGACAGAGTGCATAATGCAAGAGCCATAACTTTATAGTGAATAATTTTCATATTATCTCCCTTGTTAGACTTTATATTTCCATGTCAGGACCATAACTTGAAAAGTACTAAAGATATCTCGATGAAACTTAAATGTATACAGATATTAAAGAAAGGAAGTGCATTATACAAGAACCTACGGCAGCTCTAAAGGGACACACACAATTTTTTTTTTATCTCGTGCACACAAGATACTAAGTTGTGCGAACGAGATAAAAAGAAATTTGTATGTAAATTTATAAAATTGTGTGTGTCCCTTTAGAGTTGCCGTAGGCAGCTCTAAAAGGACACACACGATTTTGTTTTTATCTCGTGCGCACGAGATACTATCTCGTGCGAACGAGATACTAAGTTGTGCGAACGAGATAAGTATCTCGTGCGCACGAGATACTAAGTTGTGCGAACGAGATACTATCTCGTGCGCACAAGATAAAAAAAATATCCTATGTAATTTATAAAAATGTGTGTGTCCCTTTAGAGCTGCCGTAAGAACCATAACTTACAGTGAATAATTTTCAAGTTATCTCCCTTGTTAGACTTTATATTTCAATTTCAGGACCATAACTCCAAAAGTACGAAAGAATTTTTCGATGAAACTTGAAATGTAGATATATATAGATATTAAAGAGAGGAAGTGACACAAGAACCATAACTCTATAATAAATATTAAAAATTAACTCCCATGTTTTTAGCTCTACTGGCCAAAGGCCAGAAGGGCTTATGTCGTGGTGATTTGTCCGTCGTCCGTGCGTGCGTCCGTCCGTGCGTCCGTAAACAATTTCTTGTTAACACGATACAGTCTTTACTTTTGATTGTATCTCAACTACACTTATACAGTAGTTAGTTATCCATGAGAGCTCGGTTCCTTTCGAAAACCAGCCAGATCCGCCCATGCATGACTGGATTATGGCCCTTGAAATGGTCAAAATTGCTATAAAAGAGCTTGTTAACACGATACAGTCTTCACTTTTGATTGTATCTCAACCAAACTTATACAGTAGTTAGATATCCATGAGAGCTCGGTTCTTTTCGAAAACCAGCCAGATCCGCCCATGCATGACTGGATTATGGCCCTTGAAATGGTCAAAATTGCCATAAAAGAGCTTGTTAACACAATACAGTCTTCACTTTTGATTGTATCTCAACTAAACTTATACAGTAGTTAAATATCCATGAGAGCTCGGTTCCTTTCGAAAACCAGCCAGATCCGCCCATGCATGACTGGATTATGGCCCTTGAAATGGTCAAAATTTCTATAAAAGAGCTTGTTAACACGATACAGTCTTCACTTTTGATTGTATCTCAAACAAACTTATACAGTAGTTAGATATGCATAAGAGCTCAGTTCCTTTCGAAAACCAGCCAGATCCGCCCATGCAAGACTGGATTATGGCCCTTGAAATTGTCCAAATTGCTATAATTGAGCATGTGAACACAATAGAGGCTCCATTTACTATCTGATCTTCACCAAACTTAGATAGTAGTTAAATATTGATGAGAGCTTGGTTCCTTTTGAAAATCAGCCAGATCCGCTTATGCAAGACTTGATTATGGCCCATGAAATTGTAAAAATTGCTATAATACAGCTTGTGAACACAAAAGAGCCTCCATTTACTATCCGATCTTCACCATACATACATGCTCTGGATTGAAAATGACCAAAGAACCATACCAGTAGAGCATAGGGCCTCTTGTTATTATTTTCTTTTATGAAGTCTGTATTATGTAAATAGGTATGATCACTAGTTAAAGGTAGTTCTATCAGACAATGCCTATTATCACTTGACACTTGGGAGCATCATTCGGTTCCACCGATTCCTTGTTTTTTTATGGAAATGTTAAGAAAATAAACTGAGGTTGCCTCAGTAAGTTAACACCGGAGGTTTTTCCCCTCGAACTTACGTTGTATCATATTTTATGTCACAACTACCATGTTTTCAGTCTAAAGGCAACTTTTTACATATAATCTTCATGAAAACTCATCAGAACATTTATGTCCATCAAGTTTCGGTAAATTTCGAAATTTGGTCCCATGGTGTTAAAAACAGGGTAACTTGAATGAAATATTTAAAAACAACTTGTGAACATCCTATAGGTCACATTTTTCTTCCAATCTTAAGTTCATCAGAAGAATGTGGTGCCGTGGTAGATTGTCAACATCAAAGGTCTTGGGTTCGATGAGTGGGATTCCATGTTTAGGATTTTTCCACATAAAATGCAATGATACTGACTCTCCTGGAATTAGATATTGAACCTGATTAATAAAAGCTGAAAACTTTTTTTGCAACTGATGTACAATAAATGAATTTAAAGTAAAATCAAATAAAGTCATTTTTTGGGAAAAGCATGTGACCCCTCTAGAGGCACTCCACATAGTTGGTGGATAAAAATCAACCTGCACAATCATTCATGTTTACACAGTCTAATTTTGATTTTCATTAGTTGGGTCTTATGCATAAATTCGTAGAAAAATTTCTTCATACAAACCCCCTCCCCCACAGAAATTTGATAGAAGGGAAGAAGACAAAGAGTAATTGTTGGATGAATATTAATGCTAATATAATGATGTTTGCTTTCGTTTCAGATTATTCATCGAGACATTAAGCCAGAGAATATTTTAGTTAGTAAAAATGGTGTGGTCAAGCTGTGTGACTTTGGATTTGCGAGAACGTTGGCCCAGCCTGGTGAAATATACACAGATTATGTGGCTACAAGGTGGTACAGGGCACCAGAACTTTTAGTTGGGGATACCAAATACGGAAAGTAAGTTTACCTGATATGATTTCTTAGGGTCACCTCTTGAAAGAATACTTGAGGAAAATAATGTAACAACTGGAAAGCAAGAAGTGTGATTTTGATAGATAGCTGAAAATGTTGTGAAAAAAGGGAGAAATTGCTTGTTTTGAGCACAATGTAATCAAAGTCGATCTGCAGTTATGGCATTTAAATTCATTTGTTTTAGGGAATGGGGTATCCCCTTTTATACTTGAATCAATACATAGTTATATTCGGAACATAGGGTTTTGTTATAATCAGTCCAATGATTACCTACTTCTTCCTTCCTGTACTATTCTGCAACTTGTTTGAAATCCTTTTGTTTCTGATGCTGCTGCAGCAGATATCTATTGAAAATAATGTGGCAAACGAAGAATTTACTCATAATGAGCAATTTCTACTTTTGCCACAATGTTTTTGAGGAATTGTCCGATCATTTATAGATAGTTTCCATATTTCTGCCGAAGTATTTTCAAGTCGTCCGCCGCAGAATGATTTGCTGTATATAGGAAAGGGTTAATAGTATTAACCCTTTCCCTCATATAGACGCTTTTTGACGCCTCTGCAGCAGACAGCTTTTTGAAAACATAGTGACAAAAGAAGAAATTGCTCAAAACAAGCAATTTCTCCTTTTGCCACAATGTTTCCACTTTTAGTCATAGGTTATCCATTCAATTATAGAGATTTTCTGTATTTTGACAAAATATGTTCAAAGTCGTCTGCTGCAGAATTGTCGTATGTGGGAAAGGGTTTAATGTTAATGTAACTCTTATGCACCTATCAATATTTTGCCCCAGGGGGGGGAGCGGCGGGCATACACAGGACTTTAGACAGAAGATGAATTTGACACACCGAATGATTCCGGATCCCGGGAAATAGACATTGGTCCGATTTTACATCCCGGTACCCGGAGTACACAAAGCATCTCCCACTATGGGGATTTTGACAAAATTATTGGCTCAAGGGTGGGGAATTAGACCCCAAAAAGAAAAATTTGTCTAATTCCCCTGGGTCTGCCCGCCGCTCCCCCCCTGGGGCAAAATATTGATAGGTGCATTATTCTTTGATGTCTTTCTTTCAGAGCGGTAGATATTTGGGCTGTTGGCTGTTTACTTGTAGAAATGCTAACAGGTGAACCACTGTTTCCAGGAGACTCTGATATAGATCAACTCTACCATATTGTTAAAGTGTTTGGTAAGTGGGCTTTAGAACTAATTTCAGTGTAGAAGCAATACTCTAGCAATCAAAGCCCCTGTCTTATCTAAGTAAGACTGACTCGGTAGTGTAGTGGTAGAGCGTCCACGTAGCGTTCGGGAGATCACATATTAGATCCCCGGCCGGGAGATACCAAATACTTTAAAGATGGTAGTAATGGCTGCCCTCCTTGACGCTAGGGGTTGCGGGGTTATCATAACGACTGACTGGCTGGTGTCAGTATAAACGGACCAGTAGAATTGGTAACTTACCCAAAAAAAGGCAGCGATATAACTGAAACATTGTTGAAAGTGGCGTAAAACACCAAACAATCAATACACTTTTTTAAGCTAAGAATGTCTGATATAGCAACCAATTGTAAGAATTTGCAAACTTGTTAGACAAAATGATAATGCAGTCCAAATCATAGAACTTTCAGGGGACTATTGTACAATTGTTATACAATGACTTGTTAAGATTTGATAGAATTGGTTGAACATACACTATAAGACTACTACTGTTGGGAGACAGTGAAGAGGTCAAAGAAGTTTTTTGCGCTGAATTAAATGAAACTACTGCAAGCTTTTGACCAGCATTTAATATAAGTTTGCAACCAGTCCTAACAATTTGTAAGTGGTTTATAGGTGGTCATTTACGATCCTGGGCTTACTTATATTGTACTATTTACAGACTGGCATACCCTATTCTTTGGACTTAATGATTTATTGACAGATTAGACTGCCTCTGTCTTGTGAGAGCAATGTTTGCATTAATTAATATTAATTTACCTAGGTTGTTATTCTTAATAAAATGCATAATATATATCAGTATTAGTTCATTGAAAATTTACAATGATTTATTTTAATGTTTTGTTAAACAGGAAATTTGACAGCCCGTCATAAGGAAGTGTTCTTAAGAAACCCATTATTTGTGGGTATGAGAATACCAGAAGTAAAAGAAGTTACGCCGATGGAGAAAAAATTCCCTAGAATATCACAATACTCACATGCCCTCATAAAGGTTTGTCCTTCAGTTTCTATCAATCATTGCAGATTTGTCCTAAATCATCTACAGCACACAGTTTCTGTATACATTCTATTTTAGATCGGACATTTAATATGACTCTGTAATAGTCATGTTTTGAAGAATTATTTCTTTAACTCTTTCTCACTTGTAGTTCTAAGCATTTTGACGCTTATGCAGCAGACGACTGGAAAACGTTGTGTCAAAAGGAGAAACTGCTCATAATGAACAATATTTCCTTTGTCTTTCATTGATATTGATTTTCCATGTTTTTGCCTGGATAATTTTGAAGTTGTCTGCTACAGATTTTCTGTATATGGTAAAGGGTTAAACTATAAACAATTCTCACTGACAATAGCTTTTTCTCATAGTATTTTCTTCACATTTCTAGTCTTCTCTTTTTATTTCATGTCCATTTTGCGTTTCTACGCAAATGCTTGAATAGAGGTAATGGAAAATAAAATAAGTTTGAACACAAAATTTAATGCAATTCGGATTTGGATAATTAAATAAATGTAAAACTTATTGCTGCTGTATCAGATTTGATGCTTTGTTACTTCTTATTCTTATCTTTACTTATATAAAAAAAATCTGTTTACAGGAATGTTTGCAACTAGATCCAGATGTAAGACCTACATGTTCAGCGTTACTAAAGCATGAATTTTTCACACGGGATGGATTTGCCCCAAAGTTTATGCATGATCTTAAAGCCAAAATAACGCGAGAACTGGAAAGGAATCCTCATTTCCACTCTTTTCATGACAAAGACGACGGAGAAGGTGCTGAAAATGGTTCTAATAATAAAACTACCACAAAGAAAAAGAAAAAGTTACCTTTAGCTAAAAAGGTAGAATTGGATCATAATAAAAGCCAGTCTAAGGTTGACAATAAAGTCACTCACAAAGAGGTAAGCCATTTTCAAATAGTAAGATCTGTAGCAATTTATAGAATGAAGTCATATGCAGGAAAATAAAACTTTCAATAATAAGTGGCCTATGCTTTTTCAGGTCTGAAATGCACTCCAGAAATTTAAGAAAAGCCAGAGGGACTATTCAGGGCAGAGAGAAGGCCTTGATTAGACCAGTGATAAAAAGCTTCTCCTGTTTTATACTCTGCATGGCTCATGTTTTGACACTGATTGTTTCATATTGTTTCTTTTTGAAAGGTATACATGTTGTTGATACTTTTTCGAGACTGTTGTTGAGCCAAGATAGCTCACTAAGCTCAGTCTGTATCGAGAACTATAAATCTTGGAGTTGTGAGTTTAAACCCTAGCTCGACCATTGATCTTTACAGATAATTGACAAAAGTCATTGTGATTAGTATCATTCATATTCCACCGATGGGCTTAAAATGGTCCATGTGGGTAGGAATTCAGTTGCCTGCAAAGAATGTTGTGTAGAGTACTTTTACAAGAAAGTCTTGAAATACATTGCTAGTTGAACTGGCGGCCATACTATAACTGAAAATCTGTCCAATCAATTAATTGTGATGCTGTAAATCCTTTTTCCAATGCCCAAACACAATTATAGACTATAAAATTTCTTTCGAAATGTATATCTGTAAATCTGTAAACTTTTAGATAAGAAATATTGTGTATAAATTATGTACTAATAGCTAATCTGAAATTAAAATTTTGATTTTCTTTTTACTCTTGCCAGCATAAAAATTAGTTTGACTTTATTTGGAAACATTTGTATCTTATGATCAATAAAATGTCATTAATGAGACCGTAACTCAGTATAGAGAAATGACACATTTTTATTTCAGTGTTATTTCCCTTTATTTTGTTAGACAATACAACTGTAGTTATTTTCTGTTAAAGGAATCTAAAAACAGCTCAGAAGATAAACATAAACGAAAGTTGACAGATCCCCCAGACAAGAACAACAAGACCCCTCCTATCACCACGACACCCAATTTTACTGGTTTTCCTGCAGCAGACAACAAAAATAAATCTACGTCTAAATCAGGAGAATCATCCGAAAAAGAGAAAAGTGATTCTAAACAGGAAAAACATGTGGATAAGCCTGATAAAATGCTTGCTGATAAAGAAAGAGTAGACAAACTAGAAAAGAGTCTAAAGCAAGCAAAGGCAGATAAATCAAAGGGTGATGATAAACTTGAAAAAGAATCAGTTATGAAAACAGAAAGGGAGAAGGAGTTAGAATCAAGACTTGAAAGCAAGTTAGACAATTATGATAGAAATAAAGGTGCTGAATCTAAATTGGAAAACATTAATAAAGAAAAAGGTGATATAAATCGTGATAAGGAAAAACATGATCATTCAGATAGATATGATGTAGAGGATAGCAAAGACAAGGAGAAAGACAAAGAGAATGCTCTTTCCCATAAAGATTCATCTAGTATACCTCCTATCAATCTGTCTGGTCATAATGTACATACACCATTGAACCAAACTCCCAGCATTCCTTCTATTAGCAGGTAAGAAAGCACTTTTTCTATCCATCTATTAATAAACGTTTTCCCTCATATAGATGCATTTGCAGCAAACAACTTTTGAAAACATTGTGACAAAAGGAGACTTTGTTCGCAATGTTTTACTTTTTATTCAGTAATTATTTAGTGATTTTCCATGTTTTTGCTTTGATGATTTGAAAGTAGACTGCTGCAGATTGTTGTATGTGTGAAGGTTTAAACCTTTCCCACCTACAACATGTGTGCCGCAGACGACTTTCAAAATATCTTGATAGAAATATGGAATACCTCTATAAATCAAAGTAGAATTAATAAATAAAGTTGAAAGCAGAATGGAAGAAAATGCTCATCTTTCACCATATTGTTTTCAAAAGTTGTCCGCTGCAGATGCATAGATCTGTAAGTCGGAATGGTTTAACACTGTATGATAAACTTTGTTCTAAGATTGAAATAAGGGAAGCAAAAAAAAAATATGAAATTTTATGTAGAAGTATTGAGTCAGTTCTTAACAACAAAAAGAAGGGAGCAAGTGTATTTCTCTCTTCATAGCCTTCATTCACCTTTTTGACCATTTCACATATACAACAAATCTACAGCAATAAGCATGATATCATTCTCCTGAATACAGAAATTTCTTTACTGTAGATGATGCTTAAAACAGTCTTGACTAATCTAAATTCATGATAAGCGTTCTAAAATACTGGAGTCACTTTTAACTTTGTTTTTGGGTAATCTAATTTGATAATATTTTCATAATAAATTTATTAAGTATTCTTTCCTCTTATGGGGCTATGGACAAATATTTTACAGTGTTATATAATAATATATCTTATTTTGGATTATGTTCATATGTTTATTAATCTTGTTGTTATTTTCTATTGCAACACATTACTTTTCAGTTGGTTAATTTGTTTTACAGTTGTATCAAAATAACCTTGTGGTTATTTAAGGAATTCATGTGCATTACTATTCTTGTTTTTTGCACTTGTTGTTTGCCTATTATAAGAAATCCATGAACACCTTGATGTATTTGAAAGTTGTCTTGTTATCCTTAAAACCCTTGTGTTGTGTCATTAAAAATCTTTTTTCATTTACAGATTACACTATAATTATTTTATTTCAGAGCAGAAAGTCATTATACCAGTAGCTTACTTTACACATGGTATTGATTGTGAAAAACATTTTGGGCAAAGGAGACGTTGCTCATCATTCATGAACAATTTCTTCTTTTCCCACATTGCAGATGCTCCAAAAATTCACAAGTTTAATCCAGTTTGTACTAGTTAAAAGTATATATAATTGTGATGTTTATAACCCTTTCCCACATACAACAAATCTGCAGCAGACGACTTTGAAGGCATGTTGGCAAAAAAATTGGAAAATCTCTATGAATGAAGGTATATATATCTGCAAAAAGTTGAAACATTGTGGCAAATGGAGAAATTGCTTGTTTTGAGCAATTTCTCCTTTTGCCACAATGTTTTCAATAGTTGTCTGCTGCAGAGGCTTCTGAAAGCGTCTATATATGGGAGAGGGTTAAACAGTGTTGAACATTTGCTGGTAAAGAAAAATTGCCAGCTTGGAGAAATTTCTCTTAGTCCAGAAGTTCACTGCTGAGGTAACATTTCCATTAAAGAGCCTCTTTTTCTATCTTCAACAGACAGCTGAAAGCCTTATGAAAATGATGAAATAAATTGCTCATACTCATGTAGTTTACATCAAGTACCATTCGTATAATGGAAAAACCATATATTTGTTTTGAAAACTGTGTTTTATTCCTGTTCAATCTTTAGGTATCAGCTCCCAGATATCTTCAAAACATGTAAGCAGTGGTAGACTGTAATTCAATATAAGTAGCTCCCTTAAATTGAACAAATTAATTCGCTCAATGTAACTGCACAGCCGTCTTTTAACTCATGAAAAATGCAGACTCGATAGCTCAGTCTGTAAATTTTGGGTTTTCAAGTTTATTCCCCCGAAATCGAGGATTCAGGACTCATTTTGACCCATTGTAGATTAGGCTTAACATTGACTGTATAACTACTTCTAGGTTACTGTCTCGGAGCATCGGCATTTCATAAACTTATATTGTTGTTATAACAAACTAATATTATATTTTCTGGTCACCAAACAGCAATAGTTGAAGCAAAAAGTATGTCAGTTAACTTTACCAAACACTTCCATCCCGTTTACACATGTATAAAGGAATAAATACATGTTTTAAAAGATAAATGTAGTATTACATTGAGCAGATTGAATCTTTTTCTGTTAACAAATTAGCTCTTTAATTTTGAGATCATTATCAAATTTTATCAAATTTTTATTTCAAGTCACCAAGACAAAGCGGGTTTGGTTTTAGCTGTTTTAATTATATGCTCAAAAGCTTATTATGGTTATAAAAATCAAGATAAGTTTGTACAAAAGTCCGAGAACATTGTTTTGGTTTGAAGGTTTATAACTGTTTCACAATTTAGAGCTCTTAGTATATATATTTTTTCAAATCTTAAAATATTTACTTTTAGACTAAATATGTGGGTACTCATTATTATTTGGTTTCTGCAAGCTGATTCTAATGTATGACAACATTATGATGTTTTGTAGTGAAATCAACCCTTTCCCATTTACAGATACATTTGGATGCCATGCATTAGACGACCTTTGCTACAATATATACAACTCAGTTCAACAATTATCATACTTTCATTTTCAGAGATATATAAATATTTACTGATTAAAATTTTAAATCACTGTAATTATTCCTCAGATATTTTTTTTCTTAACAATCTTTCTATTTCACTCTTTTTCTGAAATAGAAAGTATCTTCTTAAAGTCATCTGGCATGTATGTGGGAAAGGGTTAACGAGGTCATTAAACGTATAATATTATGAGAGGCATCCTCCTTATTTGCCTGTGACAATAAGGACTTATTTCAAGATGAAGTTTTACCTTTAGAGAATGTTCAGCTTTTTATCTTGGGATCTATTATATAACCAACCACTAGTTCTTACAACAATTAAACATTGAATACTATATTATTTATTTTTTTACTTCATCCTTCAGAATTCAACTCATTTTAGGCAGCTTCAGGTGATGATTAGATTAGTTCATATCATGTATTCTTTACATTTACACACTACTAATACCCTTTCCTTCAAAAAATGTTTCTTGACTTGGCCTCAAATATGGATCTACACAAATGCTGAAAGTATTCACTAAAAACCTGAGTAAGTTAACTGGTAGATCCAGTCAACTATCAAGTACATAATCAGCAGTATATATGAATAAAGTCTTAGGAAATTCAACCCCTAAAAACCTTTTGACGAGGTTACTTTGAGTCTCTTTCTTGTTTGTCATACATTACAATTTCGAATTTATAAGCAGATGCTAACATTACAGACACATCTGCAGCAGATGACTTGGCAATGTTGCCTTTTGCCGCAATTTTTTCAACTATATTCAATTAATTTTACAACCTACAAGCATTTTAAGGTATTTCTATATTTTTGCCAATATGTCTTTAAAGCTGACTGCTGCAGTTTTGTCTTATGTGGGAAAGGGTTATAAAGGTTTTGCAGGAAAAAAATTGGCATTTTGAGAACATGATTATAATTACCACTTATCTTTAAAACACTGAAGGTTGGTTACTATTTGATGTGTCTCGTACAAAGAATCCATAGCAAACAACCGCTTTAACTTCAAATTGTTATCCGAAAAAAGTTCAGGCAGATAAAGGAGTGAACATTTTATGAGGGAAAGGGCTAGAACTGTTCTTTGGATTATGGGACTTCAACTTACTGTTATACTGACAAAAAAGATAAAAACCTTTTAACCTATTTGTTGTCCTATTTAAAAAAAATTGACAAAAATAAGTAACCAGGATGATTTTGTTGTTATTTATTATCTCATTTAGCCTATTTATGGCCCTGCCAACATTTTGGCATGGGGCATATTTTAGTTTACCCTTTACAGTCATACAATCATAATTGGTTTCTTTTTAAATGCATGCATATATTTCAATAAATAGTTATTGGTTGGTAGTTGTAATAAAACAAGATACAGATCCAGTTCAAATTTGGTTCCTTTCAGATAACTCTTAGTAGAGTTATTGCCTTTGGGCTGTGAAAAGTTCATAGATTATTCAACTGTTTTAACCCTTTCCCTCATATAGACGCTTTCTGACGCCTCTGCAGCAGACAGCTTTTTGAAAACATAGTGACAAAAGAAGAAATTGCACAGAACGTGCAATTTCTCCTTTTGCCACAATGTTTTCCACTTTTTGTCATAGGTTATCCATTCAATTATGGAGATTTTCTATGTTTTGTCAAAATACGTTCAAAGTCGTCTGCTGCAGAATTGTCGTATGAGGGAAAGGGTTAATCTATTATTAAAATATACCAGGCTCGTTTAATAATATATACGAGTTTTGATGTAGTTAATTTTGCCTCTGGACACTGGGGATAATACAGTGTTGATGCAGATCAGTGTGCATATGCATAGTCTGATCAGGATCTGCACTGATTGTCATCTAGTAAAGAGGAATAAGTAAAGAATCCACTAGTAAAGAGTAGAAACACTGATTAGACTGTAGGAATATGTACTCTGATCATAATCATTTCCCACATGCAGATATATTTTGACTAATTTGCAACAAAAAACGTTTGAAAATAATGTGACAAAAAGAGAAACTGCACGTGATAAGCAATTTCTATTTTTACCACAACTTTATTAATTTTACCTTGATTTATCAAAATGTTCCATTTTTTCCCGTATTAAATAGGCTATGGATATGTTTTCAAAGTTGTCTACTGCACATCTACTGTATGTGGGAAAGGGTTAAACTTAACATGAGGTGGTAAATGCCAAGAGAAACATTTTCCTACATCTTATTAAGCTGATATTATACTTAATCCTTTCCTACATACAACATTAAGCTATTATTATCCCTGGCCATTACCCTCATACATTAATTTAATCTACAGCATACAAATTTAAAACATTAAGTCAATATTATGAAAATGATATGAGCTAAATCCAGACATTAATTTGGACAAAATGCAATTCACCCATTAATCATATAGCGTATTAAACTGTCAATTTTTTGTGTCCGTAAAATTAGCATTATACTAGCTGTTATCAGTGAATTTTAAGTCTCTTTGTGTTTCCAAAATATCAGCTTTTTTGGCAAGAAAAGATATAAAGAAGTAACTTGGTCCAAGAAATAATTCATTCTATCTACATTATTCTCTAAAGGTGTAAAATAATCTACTTCTACTATACATGTATATATATATATATTTTAAACAAGGTTTTGTTGACTTCATGCAAAACAATCTATCCACATCTTGTGTAAAGATCTACAGTAATTAAAAGAACATTGCAAGGAACTGTCTGTATCTATTTTTACTTTAGGGTATTTTCAGACATTCATGTATATTTAATGAAGAGTTGCTATTTACGGAATCTAACCTTTATTTAACATAATTCTAGAGAAATGTAAGTCATGATGTCATTTTGCAAAAATGTTGAGTTTTATTTAACCTGGCCTTTTAAGACTCAATTTTGAAAATGGACTTGTCCAACATTTCATTTAGAAGAGTTCATAACCAATTTAAGCAGCCAAAAGTATAGGGTCTGGTCAGATGGCCCATAATGTCTTGGTTAATTGGCCTCACTTTATACTGGTGGCAAAAGTTTCACAAATTGGTTCCTGCAGTCAAAGGGTTAAATAAACTGTCGGTCAAACAAAGCAACCAAAGAATGTAAAATGGCTTCATCCAATTTTGTAATATAATAATGATATAAGAAAGTTATCGCTTTCATTTCTGAACTATGTACAAATTAACACGAAACTATGAAACATTATCATGCATCTTTGTTTATAAATATTTGTAATTTTATTTCGTTAATTGTTTAACCATGCTTTGTTATGTGTGAAGTTAATTATCTATAGTGAGTTGAATGTATAATCTGCTGAACAGAATTTAAAATACCAACTGCAATTTGATACAGTCATAATTATGATTAATTAACCCCCAGATAGGCACAATTTTGTCTTATAAACAAGATGTAGTTTTTACCTATCTGTGAAATCTGTCCATTCAGCCATCATGCTCGACAACTACAACCAGTATGGTTATGTTGCTGTTGTTTTTTGGTTCTTCCACTTTCAGGCAATTGAAAGACCCATATTATAACATAGGACACCTCACTTCAGAGGTTTTAACTATTACCCACGTACAAGCAATATCCAAAATACGACTTTCAAAACAAGTAGTTAAAAACGATGTACATCTGGATATTTCATGGTACCATTAGGGTTGGGTCTCCTTTGGCTGGGCTCAAATTATTTTCAAACTGTAAGGCAGACAGACAGCCACATTACAAAATGCTATCCTACCGTAACCCTTTCCAACATATGGACGCATTCGAAGCAAACAACTTTTGATAATATTATGGGAAAATGAGCAATTGTTTATAATAAGCAATTTCTCTGTTTCCCATGACACTTCTTAAATTGTACTTTCATTGAGAGAGACTTCTGATATTTTCTTGTATTTTATTTTAGACATGTATCAATAAATTACTGAAGATTTTTGTTTGTTGGAATGTGTTCAAGATAAAATTTGTTCAGTGGGTCAAACATTTAAGTCTTAAGGGATCAATAGACATTTGGGGAATTTTGGTAATACATTTTTAACATGCTGACATCTGCTGCTTTCCTTCTTTATTTCGGTTTAACCCTTTCCCTAATATAGACGCTTTCTGACGCCTCTGCAGCAGACGACTTTTTGAAAACATAGTGACAAAAGAAGAAATTGAGCAAAACATGCAATTTCTCCTTTTGTCACAATGTTTTCCACTTTCAGTCATAGGTTATCCATTCAATTATAAAGATTTTCCATTATTTGACAAAATATGTTCAAAGTCGTCTGCTGCAGAATTGTCGTATGAGGGAAAGGGTTAATGTAATAATGGGATTCCTAGCTATTATTTTGCCTCTTTTCGTGAAATTGGATGATTGAAAATTTACTGTATGCCAATTGGCTGACTTTTTACTTTTTATTCAGCAGAAATGTTGTTGACAGAAGCTTCTAAATGTTAGTAATATGTGAACAGCGTATATATTGATCAGACTGTGCAAATGTACTGGCTGATCTGGATCTATACTGTTCTCAAAAGTAAACTTTTACCTTTGTGGCTGTTCCCATGGACAGGCTCTCATTATGATTTATGTTTAATCAAAAGTTCTGATGTGGACTATCTAAGGAGGAAAGTTATGAAGCAGCTAATTCACCCTTTCCCATATAGAGGCACTTTCTGCAGCATAAGACTTGAAAACATTGTGGCTAAAGGAGAAATTGCTCATGATGAGCAATTAACCCTTTTGCCATAATGTTTTCAACTTTATTTGATAATTTATCTTTCATTTATAGATATTTTCCATATTTTTGACTGCATGTTTTTAAAGTAGCCTGCTGCAGAATTGTTAAATGTGGGTAAGGGATATGTGTGTAGTTATTGGATTTTGAATTAGAAAAAAACACTAATTAAGGTTCAAAGTACCTAGCATGGTGTGTGTGAATTGTATATGTTTACATAGTATTCAAGTGCAGAAATCTGTCCAACCAAGTTCTAATATGATACTTTAATATCATAGCAGTTGCAACTTAAATTTCATAAAGATATAATGTTTAGGTCATATCCTAGCTGTCATTAGTTTCTGCTAATGAATTGACACATTTCGCTGTTCTTAGTTGCTTGATCTTATTGCATTTCTTGCTTTATTGAAATCATCTGGAAGAATAAAACAGTTTTAAATCTTGAAATAAAGGAACTTACCCTGCAAAAAACATGTTGGGGAATAAGAAAATGTTTGCTTGTTATGATATTCCTTCATTCTTTTTAAAAACATATTTGATGGTTGAAAGTCTGAGGTTGTGTATCAGAGGACTAGATAGGAGGGAGTGAACAGGTTCTTTCCCCACATTATTTCTCTTATTACTCAACAAAATCCTATGTTGTGGGAACTAAAAAGAAATTGTCTCACTAAGACGATTCTTTTGAGTTCCCACAACATAGCGTTTGAGTGCCAAATAAGGATTTTAGAACATGTAAAAGCCCCTTATCTAGACCTGGTTAATTTTTCTGACAAGAAATAATCACTCGCAACACCTATGCAACATGTTGCCTTCATTTGTATTGGATAAAGCTCATACAAAATATATGTATAGAATGAGACAAATTTCTGCACTTTTTAACTTGCTAGTTAAGTGACATTGCATGCCTTGTTTTTACAGCCCTAACATGGTATCCACCTCCACTCCCCCTCATATTTTTGTTCCACCCGTAAACAACATGTCCAGCCCGAGGGGTGCATACATTGGTCCTATACCACTAAGGTAAGCTGTGAAAGAGCTTTCACTGTGTAGCAATAACCACCTGCATAAGTATTTCACCCTGATTACACAATTCCATTGTCTCCAGATTTTCTTTTACAGGGGGGTGAAATTCCATTAGCACAGTAAATATTGATAGTAGTTTTACTGCCATGACATTAGGTTTTAAATGCTAGAAGGACATTGATGAACTTAAATGCCATGAAGTCCTATTGCAGAGAAGATATGTTTTAAATCTGACCTTTAATTACCACTATTTTCTTTCATCACATGGGATTCGAACAGGCAGCACAATGTTTATGGGGAAAGATAGATTAACCCTTTCCCACATATAGACGCTTTCTGACGCCTCTGCAGCAGACAGCTTTTTGAAAACATAGTGACAAAAGAAGAAATTGCACAGAACGTGCAATTTCTCCTTTTGCCACAATGTTTTCCACTTTTTGTCATAGGTTATCCATTCAATTATTGCGATTTTCCATTTTTTGACAAAATATGTTCAAAGTCGTCTGCTGCAGATTTGCCGTATGAGGGAAACGGTTAATAAGTTGCCACGGAGGACTTATGTGTGGAATACTGGTGTAACAGCCAGGAAGCACAAGACATTGTGTCTGGCATAGACCAATGGTTTAAAATTTCATATTAATTCATTCACCAATAAGACGTTTTCAGAGCCATCTATTTCAAATCATCTGATGACTGTAAAAAGTCCATGATCTAAGTTACTGTAAGTAATATGACTGATAAACATTTTTGGTAGGTTTACTTGTTGGTTACTATGGTTTCAAGTTAATATTCACATTGATATAATTGAAAACTGTAGGGAAAATGTCTAATTGTTTTGTCCAGTAATAAAACTATGCTGGACAGATTAAACTTTTGACTTTAGGGGACCATTATAAAATTAATGTTAGATTCTATAAATGATCATGCAAGAGAATATTGTTATTTAAGTTGCCATTTATAACAAGTTGGTGATCAAAGAGTAATTGGTGTGAAAACTAGTTTGAAATAAGGCTTTAACCCTTTCCACATATAGACACTTTTTGACACATCTGCAGCAGGCGACTTTCAAAACAAGCAATTTCTCCTTTTTGACACAATGTTTTCAACTATTCCAGTAATTATAACTACAGTTATAGAGATTTTCTATATTTTTGAGAAGACATTTTTGAAGTCATCTGCTGCAGGTTTATTGTTTGTTGGAAAGGGTTACTTTGTTTATGAAAGCTTAACCCTTTCCCTCATACAACAATTCTGCAGCAGACGACTTTGAACATATTTTGTCAAAAAGGAGAAAATCTCTGTAATTGAATGGAAAACTATGACTAAAAGTGGAAAACATTGTGTCAAAAGGAGAAATTGCTCGTTTTGAGCAATTTCTTCTTTTGTCACTATGTTTTCAAAAAGCCGTCTGCTGCAGAGGCGTCAGAAAGCGTCTATATGAGAAGTTAAAGTTTAGTAAAAAATAAATACTTTGAAACTAACGCAATTAAGTGTACAAAACATGGCATGTTTTTGGTAACAAAGGGAAAAATTAATTATTAATATAGGTTCATTTTAAAAGTAGTGGGAAATTGAAATGGAATTGTGGACTAACAGTCAACTAATTATAGACTTATATATTATGTATAATGGTGTAACTTAACTAATGTTAGCATAGTGTGTGGACTGATGAATTTACCTGTAAACAAGAAAACTAACGAATTCTAACATCACCGCCTTTATTTCTTGTAAAACACAACTAGTAATAATTCTTATTTTCAAATAAAAGACAAAGATGCAATAAACAGTTCTGGATCTGCCAAGATAAGCCATGCTTTAAATGTAGTCTGATGTTCCCTACTGTTAGCTGCTAGGATGACAGTTGTAGTTTTTGAGGGGTTCAATTTCAATTATTGAATAACTGATGACTCTTGCCTGAAAAACACCGGAGGAAAGAAATATTAAACGTCTGTAAAATTTGAAGTAGAAGTTTGATACAGAGACTGATTGATTGATTAATGCCATTTCCAACAATTTTTCAGTCATATTACGGCAGCCAGTTCAACTAATCTTGTGTATCATTGCTTTCTTACACAAGTGACCATGCAGTACTCAACACAACATTCTTTCCAAACAACTGGCTGCTTTTTTAACACTTTCCCACATATAGATGCATTTTGAAGCCTCTGCTGAAGATGACCTTTTGCCACAATATTTTCAACTGAATTCTAAAATGATACATTCACTTACATATAGGTTTTTCATATGTTTGTCCAGATGATTTCAAAGTCATCTGCATGGTCCAGATTTGTTGTATGTTGGAATGGTTAGTGTTTCTCAATTTATACATCCTTTGACGATTACTTTAATAACTGATCAAAAGATTGATAAGTTGCTCGAACATCCTCTGTGAAAGTCTTAAGTTTAAAAATGGTTATTTGGATTTTAATTTGAAAGTTTGTTCAAATCCCATTTTTTTTTAACATCAAAATGTATCACTGATGTACAAGGCATTCTCAGGATGCCAAAATGTGCCATCAAAAAAATGCTGTCAACATCCAATTTTAGAGAAAAATTTTGTGCTTTTAAATATTAATACATTATCAAAATACAAGAAATAGTCTATTCTTCTGTAATTCTTTCCAGTATCTTGTAGAATCTTTCGCTTATCTGGACATAAAGTGCTCAAAGTGAGCTGTTGTAAAAATTACAATGTGTCCTGATCATTATTTTACTGAAATGTTCCTCATGTGGCCCGTACTAAGAAAAGCTAATTATAAAATCCCTACACTCTGGTTTGCATTTAGCATCTGCAAGGAAAGAAAAGTCATACATTTAAATTATCTGAAACTAAAGGCCTTATTTTGAAACATATTCACATTAATGACCATCAGAAGAACCTATACCAAAATTGCCCAAACCGAATGGCCACCAGGGGCTTTGATAGTTCATCTTTAGCTATAAAGTGTATTGACTTTGTAATAGTTATTTGTACACTGGCAGGCAACACATGTGTTCCTATGAACACTCTTACTTCATTGTAATTTAAAACACAGCTCTTTAAAACTTATTAAATACCAATTCCAATTACTTCAAATTTTTTAAAGAAAAAGTTATTTTGTCCAAATTACCTCATTTTTTTTCAAAATGCTAGTTTGAAATATTTTGCCATTTCATTCATGTATTGTACTGGATGCAGGACCCAACTATTTGAGCTATGACTTTTAACTATATTTTGATTCTTAAATAGTCTTTTATCACATTTGCTCATAATACCCCCGACAAACGAAGTTTGAAGGGGGTATATAGGGGTCACCCTGTGGTTGGTCGGTCAGTTGGTAGGTATTTTGATCTGTCAGATGAATTTTCCTTGTCCGGAGCATAACTTGAAAACTACTGGATGGAATTTAGACAAACTTCATCTGATGATACAACACAGTGAGAGGAAGTACAGTGTATATAAACCAAACTCCTTTTATTACATAATTACAGAGTTATTGCCCTTTTTTACTTTTTCTTGTCCGGAGAATTACTTTCATTGTCCTTTCTTACTGTTTTTTTTTGTCCGGAGAATAACTTTAAAACTAAAGGATGGGATTTAATAAAACTTCATACAATGATAGAGCACAATGTGCATTGTATTATAGAACCATAACTCTATTTTAGCTTATTACCGAGTTATTGCCCTTTCTTACTTTTTCTTGTCCGGAGAATAACTTTAAAACTACATTAGATGGAATTTAATAAGACTTCATATGATAGTAGAGCACACTGAGAGGAAGTGCAGTGTACAAGAACCATAACTCTATTTTACCTTACTACAGAGTCATCATTGCCCTTCCTTACTTTTTCTTGTCCGGAGAATAACTTGAAAACTACTGGATGGAATTTAGTAGAACTTCATTCAATGGTAAAGCACAATGAAATGGAGTGCAGTTTACAAGAACCATAACTATATTTAAGCTTATTACAGAATTATTGCCCTTTCTTTCTTTTTTCTTGTCCGGAGAATAACTTTCAAACTACTGGATGGAATTTCCTATCAGGGTGGGGTATTAATCACATTCAGTGATAGTTTTAGTTTTCTTCTAAAATGCTTTTTTAGACAGTTATAATAAAAAGAAAATCTAACTGAATTCTCTTAAATGAAATTATTTTTAAGATAATTAACATAAGCATATATGTATTTGATTGAGATGTGATATCATGTTATCAACAACATAGAGGGAGACAACAAAGTTCGTAGTTTTTTCAAAACATGACATGACCCTGAAAATTATTATATATATAAAATTTACAGTAAAACTTGTCTTAAGCAGCCACCAAGGGGAGAGCAAAAAGTTGATGCTTAACACAGGTGGCTGCTTAATACAAGACAAATAAAGAAGAAAATGTTGTTTTGGTCAATCTTCAAGTGACTGCTTAACAGAGTTTGCTTACACAAGTTTGACTGTATTTTATGGAACTTGATACTTATATATATTTGTATATTCTCAAATTGAGTTATTTTGAATTCCTTGTTTCAAGTGTGTTGACAATTTGCTTCAAATAGACTTTCTATATATATAGTAACCAAATGGCAGGTCACCATTACCTTGCCAGTGTATGGTACTGCTGGGGCATATGGACATGATGCAGCATACAGGATCACTAAGACTTTCTCTCACTAAAGTTTCTAAGTGGTTCACCGCTTGACATATAGCAACAAGGCTGTTGAACATTTGCAGAAATGTAATTTATCAATTAGCACATTTGACAAAACTTGTTTAATGAGGAAATACATGTATGATTTGTAAAAGATCTATTAAAACCTTTAGATGAGCTAATTAAGCATTCACATAATTATGAGCCTCTGCATGCAAAAAGATACAACCTTTGCGAACACTATAGATTCAGACCAGATTTTTGAAAAACTAAACTAATGCACAGGCTGATCTGAACCTACACTATTCACAAATTCAAACTTGCATGTTTTACATGGACAGGCTAATAAAGTGTAACTAGATTGTAATGATTCCCATTAGGTCCATTTTATTGGTTTGTTCAATGCAATCTCTTGAAAGTAGCTTTAGTACATTAATAGCATATCTTATCAAATTTTAGTATAGTCCCTATTTTGTAATTGATTGATTGTAGAAAGCATCAAAGTAGCTTCGACTATGGAAAGGTTTCCCCGTTCAGAAATGTTCAGTAAGCAAAAACTCTCCTTTTATTTGTGTGTATGGTAGTTAATAGCTACCTTTGTACTAATCTTGAAAACAAAGATCAGTCTCAAATCATCCAACAGGAAAAGATGTACCAATTTTGAAGAAATTTAACCAGTTATAGTAAATTGTGATGATTAAACTAATCTTTATCAAAAAAGTTAATAAAGATAGATAGATACGAGTGTCATTATTTGTTATGGAATATTCAAACTTGAGTGTTATGTAACTTGAACCATTCCTGTAGTACTTGAGGCTGATCTTTAAACCCAATTACAGAGTTTGATTTTAAGTTTATAAACATAAAACTGTCTACAATCCTACCACTGAATGTATCATAGGAGCATCATTAATGTTTGATTGGCAGGTCCTTTATTTAGCTGTTAACTGTATTGTATCAAAATTATATATCTAAATTAACACTTTCCCACATACAACAAAACTGCAGCAAAGGACAAACATCTCTGCAAAAATTTGGAAAAAATTGTACATGAAGGTATCAATAATCCTTGTTGAATATTGTTGATAAAAAATTTGGCAAGAGGAGAAATGTCTTTGTTGTCTACTATAGATATGTCAAAATGCATCTATAGTTGGGAAACAATTAAATAGATACCTGTAGACAACAAGTTAATTATGTCTTGCATAATTCAGTGGTGGTGTAGAACTTTATGTTCAATTTAAGTTGCATTTATATACGCCTAGTGTGTCATTATTTGGAAATATTTATACTAATCAATCTTTGATTACCCAGATACATATTTGTTTTAATGTTAACAAAATCTTAACTCTGTTTTTTTTTTGGTTTTTTAAAGGCATTCATCATCCTATTTTAAGCTCACCTGTGCATGAAGTGCTCAAGGTGAGCTATTGGGATCGCCTTTTGTCCATCATTCATCCGACGTCCTAGAGCTTAGATATTTAATGTGTAGCATCATCTAGTGGTCCTCTACAAAGATTGTTCAAATTATGCCCCTGGGGTAAAAATTGGCCCCGCCACGGGGTCACCTGTTTTACATAGAGATATACATGTATAGCGAAAAACTTTGAAAATTTTCCAGTCTGAAACTGAAAAGCTGTGAGCTAAGATATTTAGTGTGTAGCATTGTCTGGCAGTCCTCTTCAAAGATTGTGGAAGACAGTGGTGCAGAGGTAGAGCGTCGGCCTCTCGTATCAAAGGTCCCTGGTTCGAGTCCCGTGATGAGCGGGTCCTGACTTAGGGATTTTTCCACACAAACGGCGCGAGTACTGGTGAAGTCTCCAGGAAGCAGACATCGAGCGTGATTAATCTAAGCCCAAGGCTTGTTTCGCAATCGATGTAAAATAAATAAGTTTAAACTAAAGATTGTTCAAATAATGCCCCTCGGGTCAAAATTAGCCCCGCCACGAGGGTCACGTGTTTTACATAGAGATATATAGGGAAAAATTTGAACATCTTCTTGTCTAAAACCGAAAGGACTAGAGCTTAGATATTTGGTGTGTGACATTGTCAAGTGGTCTTCTACATAGATTGTTCAAATTATACTTTTAGGATCAAAATTGGCCTGCTCTGGGGGTCACCTGTTTTACATATTTATAGGGAGAAACTTAGAAATCTTCTTGTTAAACATTAACTGTTACATGTATTTTCTCTCTCTGACAGTGTAACTATAATAGTTGTCCTCTTGTATTGGCTTACCTGACCGCAAAATGAGTTATTGTGGTTGGCATGACAAACACATTACATAACCCTGTTGAGCGATCCAGGGCCATATCATGGCCCTCTTGTTTCCAAGAAAGCATGCTTTCTTGTTTCTGGTAAATGAGTTAGATAAATGTATAGCCTTTCTAAAGTTTAAAGCAATAATTAATGCTTTTAAACTTTAATAGCCGTAGACCTTTATATTTTAATTTTCTTTTTTTTTTATGGGTTTTTACATTTTTTCATTTTATTTTATATAGTCTAGTATGAAAGGAAACTTGGTTTATTTACTTTTCCTCAGATAGTGTTTTAGTGTTAGGTATATTTAAAATAAAAAAACAGTAAAAAAATGTAGATTATGATTATTCTATGTCAGAATTTAACAATTCATACTTGAATCATTTTGTCAAAGGATATGGCATGGTACTGTCTAACAGCTTGTTTCAAATTGTTTATCCTGTTTGTTTTCTAACATCTTTTATTACACCTAACTTTTGTTTTATATTGAGCATAAGAATGAAACAATATCATATAACTCACAACTTATTGTACATTCTTGATGCTCGAGAAAAAAGAGAAACAAAAAACACAAGTAAGTGCAGTCCTAGCTGGTATACAACATTAACAACTGTGGTTGGAAAATTAATAAGCCTTAAACATTTTAAGCTATATTGAAAATTTCATAAACATATATTTATTAAATTAATGACAGGTTAAATTATGTGGGATACTACCGTAATCAAAATACTTAATAGAATCTTTTACCAGAATTGTTGTTTTTAAGCCAAAAAGAACAATCAAGATCACAAGCTTGGTAAGTTTGTGGAATATGAGGTTGCTAAGAGGCACTTTCTGCAGTGAGTTTGATATGGAGAGACTATGAATTTCAAAGTTTCAACGTTTATCAACCCTTTCCCACATGCAACAAATTTGCTGCACAGACTTCATAAAGCGAGTTTATGTTGGAAAGGGTTAATACTCTCAGTGCAATGTAAGATGTGGTAAGAATATATTTACAGGTAAAATAATGAACCACATGTAGGCAGGAAACTTTGAAACTTTGAATGTCGTTCCTTCTTCAGTTAACACGTCTTTTTGCACGCATTTTGAATATTTTCCCTCAACCTAATAAAATGCCTTGTGACATCTATGAATTAGAAAATATTGCTCATTATTTCCATTTATGTTTTCTCACTTGAATTATCCTTCAATTTGTATAGATATATTTTAATCAGATATTTTATTACTTCACAATATTGACATGATCATCATCTATTCTTTGGGAAAAGGGCACGCTCAGGTTAATTTGTAACACTTTTGAGTCCTAAGATTATGACACATGAGGCAGTTTGGGTTATTTCAGAGCTCCATGCAGATAATGAACATATTTCTTATTTTAACCCTGTCCCACATATAGATGCTTTCTGACGCCTCTGCAGCAGATGACTTTTGAAATAATCAATTAAGTGTTGCTCATATAATTATAGCTTATAATTTCTCCATTTGCCACAATGATTTCAACTCTATTAAATGAAAATTATAATTATCATTTTTAGAGATTTTTATATTTTGGAGTAGACATTTTCAAAGTCATCTGCAGATTTATTGTATGAGGAAAAAAGTGTTTAAAATGCTAAAAAGCTGAATGTGTTTTCTGGCATTTGGAAAACTTTCTTATGAATATCATATAAAGGAAAGAATTAAATCAGACATTAAATCAGACTTATCATAATTATTTGGAATAATGATAATGCTGATAGCTAGGTTGGAAAAATTGAGCAATTCATTTTGTTCATTTGATCAAGTTGTATATTCTGAGTTATACCAAAGACTTTGAAAAAGGTTATAATGGCTTGAACTCTTGGCACTCAGCGTATGCAGGTATAGCATTATAATGACTTGATCCAATATTATGTCAGAATAAAAAGTTCCATAGTACTGGTAATTTACCAAGGAAAGTTTCCAAAACAAATGATATAGCTGAAAAACTGTTGAAAGTGGCATAAAACAGTTCAAATAAAGTAGGCATACACAGAGATCTGAGCCTCAAACTTCCCTAAGTCAGCAAATATTAGACATTATGTCAGTTTTCCTCACTGTGTATTACAGACATAGTCATGTATTTCTCAAGCTCTAAATTGTACTGGTTTTCTTATATAGTTGGAACATATTGTTTCAATCATTATAGAGTCAGCTATTTAGCTATTTTAATCCTTTTCCATGTACAACAAGTCTACAGCAGATAACTTTTAAAGTCATTCATAGAAAATTATGGAAAATCTTTGGAAGGGAAAGTTTTATTATTGAAAATAATTGAATATAATGTTGAAAAGGAAGAAATTGTTCCTTAAGAGTATTATCTCCTTTAGCCACAGTTGAATGTTTTCAAAAGGTGTTTGCTGCTGAGGTTCAGAAATGTGTCTTTTGTGGGCTAGCTGGTAATGACATTTAAAATATAATTTATAAAAGCAAAACATTATTATTCTTTGAGGGAGACAACTTTTACATTGTAGTTAAATTTAAACTTTGTAACATTTATAATACATTCTTTCCTTATTTGGAGCTCAGATGGCCAATTCTGTTCTCATATGGGACATTTCTGCTTCTAAATTATATGAGTGATGTACTTTCCTTCCATATCTATCCCTAAGAAATTGGTTACATAAAAATGAGAACTATACAGATAAATATTCATTTCATTACCTTATCTTTTTTCTAAATGTTTGTTTTGCTTTGATTCACAGCCTTTTGCTCCCAATATAAGTAACTAATAACCTGTTCCCACATACAGACACTCTCTGACACCCAAGCAATTTCTCTTGTTGCCACAATGTTTACAACTTTTGTCAGCAGTTATACCTTCATTTATAGAGATTTTTCATTATTTTGCATAGATGTTTTAAATTTGTCTGCTGCAGATTTGTTGTTTATGGGAAAGGTTTAACCTTTAGGTTACAGGACCAGCATATTGCCTGATCTTGAGACAATTTCAGCCATGAAAGCTGGACATTGTGAACATCTGTATCTGGGCTATTATATAGGTCCAAACTGTTCTATACATTGTATACTGTATTTATATCCCTTTCCAACATACAACAAATCTGCAGCAGACATCTTTTAAATCATCCAGTCAATATGTAAATAAAAGAAGATTTATAAAGTACTCTGAGTAGAAATCATTCTGGCAAAGGGAGAAATTGCTCATCATGAGCAATTACTACTTTTTCAGGAATGTCTTCAAGAGTCGTATGCTGCGCAGATGCATCAACCCGCGTCTATAAACGGGAAAGAATTAAGCTTTCGTTCTTCATTTTTAAAAAAAAACATGAAACATAGGATAATTAACAGGTAATTTTTTGTAGCTATTTGACTACTTGACTGCAGTCATGCATTTGGTTAATCTTTCAGAAAAATAAATTAATTTATCTATAGAATGCAATTAATATGTATTAATATATCATGTTTATATATTGTAATTGCAGTGTTTTCAAAATACAGGTATAGTTATCAACACATTTTAAAAAAGTAGTTTACTGTTATTTTAATTTAAGTAGAACACTAGCAATGCCTTTATCTATCTCAGTGCATGTGCTCGGGGAACTGGTTACATATCTTTTTATCATTATTATAGGTACATGTACATGATTATTGATACAAACACTAGCATGCCTTAAATTGTAGAAGCCAGATAGTTGTTTGGATATAAATTCAAACATGTAACTGTTATTTTCATGTTCCTTGTTAGATTTGTCACTTATATAACATGAGGAATGAGTTGGTTGACATTGATTCAATCCATAAGATCTTGTTTTTATACCCGTTTTATGATGACGCATATAAAAGAAACTCCTGCAGCAGGTGAGTGACTTGCATAATTGTCAAGTTCCAAATGTGTCCATTCTCTAAGTTGAGTACTGCCAGAACTCACAATATACCTTATATTGTCAGACTGTTTATTTGCATAGTTTGATAATCAACTCAACTGCTAGAAATACTGTGATGAAATTTTGACTTTGCCTGCTTTGTTATTTGAACAATGCTGATCCAATCTTCATCAAACTTAGTCACAATGTATATTAACATAAAACCACTGCCAAGTTTGATAACAAGCTTGATCATCTTAGAGTTGTGGCCCCTTATTTTGGGAAATTTGGCAAATTATCTTTGTCTATATATAATCTCTAAATTAGAGAATCCAGAGTCCATTTATAACCAAGATTGGTCACAATATTCATAGGCATAATAATAAAATAAAAAAGGTCAACTGGCTGGATTGTCCCAAACACTTATAAAATATGGATAATTAAGTTTATCTGCTCCTTTCACCAATCTTTATTGGCATTATAAGTTTCTCAACCAAACAAATTATCATCCAAGATCCACTTTTCTTGAAGCTTGGCAAATTAGCAAATGTTTGCTTGTTTCAAACTTGTAAAATGTTTAATCCAATATATTCACCAAACATGGTTTATGGGGATATTTTGCAAAGCTTGATTACCATCTTCCCTGCCTTAGACAGAAAAGTATGGTAACTCTTGCTTGATTTGAATACTTCCTTGCCTCATAAAGCATGGATTATGCATACTTTTAACATTTCATTTACTCTTATAATTATTCTAGATGCATTAAATGGTGAAGAAATACTATTTTTTATATTCTTTAGGTGTACTTTTTGCCAGATGCGCTGTTTAAATTTTCTTGGAATAAATATTGTATATTTTCAATCTTTTTTTTCATATTTCTTTATCATAATGAAAAATATAAATTAACTGTTACACTGAAAATAAAAAAGAAACAAAAATATGTCCTGTTACTAGAATTTGAAAAAGGCACTAAACATTTGATTATGTATTATGGTATTATCGCACAGTGTTTTTAAATTTACATTTGTCTGGAATTTGTCAAGGTGAATAGTGGAAGCATATCAGAAGCTGATCAAAAAGTGATTTTGCGCCAGTATACTAATGCTGTCCCCTGATGTTATATTGTTAGTCGAATCCTCTTTGAACACATCTTATTGGCAGGAAACAATGTAACATCTAGAAATGTGTTCTTTAAATTTTAAAACATTATTGATAGAAACATTCTTCTTAAACATTGTTTTGCTTTTAATCTCAATTGCTTCAAGAGTTGTCTGCTACGGTTCTTTCTGAAGTCTTTTTAATTAAGGAAAGGTTGAATTCACTTAAAGTTGTATGTGATAATAAAACTCCAGGTAAGACTTCTCTGACATAACTGCTGTGATTACAATTTAGTGTTTCATATACAAGACAATTTGTATGTTGCAGGAATTCATTTCGTTCCCCCGATGGAAAACCTCAGTCCTGGCAAGCATACTGGAATTTTTCTAAGTACTAATCAGTAATCTCAATGTGCTCAGTGTCTGGTGATCAATAATAGAACAGGGTTGTTTGTGTTTGCCATCTAACAGGACTGGTTGATAATGTTGTATCAAAGTGTTGATATACAATAAGCTTTATATGGTTTTCCCAGCAACATAATTATTTATTTCATCAATTCTTTTTTCTTCTGAATGGTCGATATCAATCTTCATCACTGACATTAACAGTTATTTTTAACTGTCAAAGAATATGCAATTAGTATGTATCATGAAATTGAAGATGCAGTTTTCAAGTAATTTTCTTAACCCTTTCCCTTATATAGACATTTTCTGATGCCTCTGCAGCAGAAGGCTTTTTGAAAACATAGTGACAAAAGAAGAAATTGCACAAAACGTGCAATTTCTCCTTTTGCCACAATGTTTTCCACTTTTTGTCATAGGTAATCCATTCAATTATGGAGATTTTCTATTTTTTGACAAAATATGTTCAAAGTCGTCTGCTGCAGAATTGTCGTATGAGGGAAAGGTTTAAATCACAATATAAATTATAACGCCAGTTGAGCATCCCATTTGTTCTAAGATGGTTTAAGTTCAACATTGATATTCATGAAAGAGTACAAAACAGTTTCTTCTTTAAGTTTTTCATTCATATTGTTTCAAAATTTAATCATTAAGTTGCCTGTTGGCAGATTAACTTTTCTGGATATTTTTATTTGTGATAAGCATGTCAAGCTTCTATAAATTACTTCTTTTTCGTGACATAGATTTGTCTAGACAGGAAAACTGTTCTTAGCATCACTCAAAGCAAGGAATAAAGATTGATGCATGCTTTAATAATGTGATGTGACTTATGTACTCATTAATTGCATGTGCAATGGAAAGAGCAGGATATATTGAATTAATTCTAAATGAGACGTTCGTAATGATTTGGGGGCTTTTCGCATCTGTGTAGAGTGAAAACTCTGGTGAGCCTATACATTATTGTAACACAGTCTCATCAGGGATCTTCACTGTCCATCTATATGTTATGTAAACCTGAATGTATCTTCTGATAACAACTGAAATATGTTAGTGTAACATTAACCCTTTCAATGCTGAATTTTTAAAAATGAATTTGTCCACTTTTGCATTTGGGAGAGTCCATTGCGAACTCTGAAGAATAATCAAGATAAAAAGATTGAGTTGAGATGCAAACAGTATAGAGCCTTGTCGGGCAGCTCTTTACTGGGGGCAGAGTTTTGAGTTTTTAACATAATATACTTCCATTGATCAAATGCAATATTTCAATTGCAAAGTTTGCAATTGTGAGATTGAAGTTAATGAGCAAAATATATGAAATAGTTGAGAACGAAGTGTGAATTTGAATGTTTTTGCTTTAACATTTGATTAAAGGTGATGGGTAAAATTTATTTGAAATAGTTTTACTGTATATAGATAAATGGTTTGTGCATCATCATGTTTACATTTTAAATGTTCAGTTCAAAAGTAAGTTTCACAGTAGTATTGTAATAGTGAAAGCTTCTTAATAATTATATGGACAGGAATTTCTTACATTTTATTTCAAACAATGTTTGAGTTGCCTGTTTAGGAAGGGAGACACATGTCAGTAGGGATCTCTTTTTGTCATCTTTCTGGCAGGTGACACAATTTTTAAAAAGTGTTCCTTTGATTATTCTTGTTTTTATATATAACTTCAATTTAGTTTAAAAAGCCCTAAATCAACAATTTCCTTTACCTTTTTACGGAAAAGAAACAATATATAGCTTCTAATAAGTAAAAATGTGAACTATTTCAATTTATTCCTACATAGTCTACTTATAAATTTGTGTTAATGTAGAACTGATATTTACCTAGCATACACATGGCTGTTTAAAATTGGTTTCTGTAATTTCACCAAGGAACATGTTTATATTTTAGCTCACCTGAGCCATTGTGAGCTATTGTGACCAGTCTTTGTTGTCTGTCTGTCAACATTTTGCTTCAAACAACATCTCATCCTAAACCACTTGGCAAATTTTGATAAAACTAAACAGGGATGTTCCTTGTTACGGTCCTCTTTCAAAGATGTTTAAAGAATTAAATTCAATATAAAACTTTGGTTGCCATGGTAAGAGAAAGGAAGAAAGTACTGGTACTGGCCCGATTTAAAAATTATTTGACAGAGAAGTTCCTTGGGGGGACCTTTACCAAGATTGTTCAAATAATTTTGATCCATGGAAAGACATGGCCGCCAGGGGGCGAGGCTTAATTTCTTATTATGTGTATAGTAAAAACTTTAAAAATCTTCTTGTCCGAAAGTATTGGCCTGATTTGAAAATAGTTTAGTAAATTGGCATGCCCTGGCGGTCACCTTTTTAACATGGTCCTCTCCCATCATTGTTCAAATTATGCCTATGTCAAAAGTGGCCCTGCCCTGGTGTCACTTGTTTTACATTGAGAGATAAAGGAAAAACTTTGACAATCATTTTATCTGAAACAGACCTGTCATATTAATTTGACAAAAGACAGACAGCATTGGTTGGGTTATTTCTCCTTGTGGCCATCCTCGGTACCCAGTCTATTCATAAAATATGTGATACCCTGGGCAAATTGGCTGTAAAAATCTCGTACTCATGAATAATTTATGAGGTAAAATGCAGCTGCTTGATTGGCCGCATGACATAAACCTCATGCGATACGAACATTGCAGTGTATTTACGGAGGAAATCATGGTGCATGCTTTACGAAGTTTCGCTAGTCAATTTGCCCAGGGTACCATCTATCTTATGAATAGCCTGGGTACTGAGGATGCTTGTGGCAAGTGGAGCTATACTTGACGTTGGGCCTCTTGTATTTGCTTACATGACAGCATTATAACTCATATTGCATAATTCAGGTGAGCAATCCATGGCCATCATGGCCCTCTTGTTTAAACATTTTAAAAACAGAACAAGAACTTTATAAAACAAGTATAAAGTACAATGACATTTCCAAGTAGAGACCTTCTTTTGGTATAATATTGAATTCATTTTTCACTTCATTTATTTTAGGGTTAATGATAAGATGGCAAAGAAGCAACAAAGCTACAAAAAAGCTGCACCAAACCATCACAGTGTTATTCTCAGTCCACAGCCACTACAATCAGAGAAAAGTCACTTACATGACAAATCTCTTGAGAAATTACGCACGCAAAAACGAGAAAGTACAACCATGTTGGAAGTAAGACGTGAGAAGGAAATGATAAGTTTCCCGGAGGTGAGAGGAGCAGAAGGTAAATTTTACGTACATTGGAAGTTCTCTACATTTATCTGATACATTCTTATAGACAGAAACTATCTTTCTTAGATTAATATATAAACAGACTTGGTAAACTCAATAGTTAGACAGTATTTTGGTCTAGGTCAAAGATGGAATATAAAATCATGTTGAAAACTTTGTTGTGATAGAATGGTGAGGTTATTTATAAATCATACTCACTGATAGATTTGGTCCTTCTTCTTTCTTACCTCAAAAGCAATTTACCCTTTCCCACATACAACAATTATGCAGCAGAGGGCTTTGTAAACATGTGGTAAAATATATTGTAAACCTCTATAAATGAAAGTTTAATCATTGAATAGAGTTGAAAACATTGTGGCAGAGGGAAAAAATGCTCATTTTGATAAATTTTTCCATGTGCCACAATGTTTTCAAAAGTCTTCTGCAGTAGGGGCGTCTTTATGTTGGAAAGGGTTTACAAAGTTAGTTCTTTTGTCAGCTGCCTGTTAGGCAGATGTACATTTTGGGATTACTTCTCCGTCAACTGACTGTATATTACCACACACACGATTCTTGAAATACTCTTTTTCTTTTATAACTTTCTATCTTTTCCACCTAGAAATAGATTTTGTAGAAACTAATAATATCGTGGTAGATAGAGAATATTTCTGCTGTTCTATACCTAGTAAATAGTATAAATTCTGATCTACTTATCCTATACTGTCATTCTGTTCTTTATTTAGAAACAAATAAGACCAAAATGTTATGTACAAGTTCTATTT
This sequence comes from Serripes groenlandicus, assembly GCA_031761405.1. NCBI lineage: Eukaryota > Metazoa > Mollusca > Bivalvia > Cardiida > Cardiidae > Serripes > Serripes groenlandicus. Next base: position 80,208,320 of record JASEVX010000004.1, on the reverse strand, counting down.
CAAATGAAAACTAACCTAGTTGAAAAGTTCCTATAGCAATAGCTCTTTGTTACAAGCAAGAAAAACCTTCCCACATTGTTCTTCAAATTTAATGTTTTGCTAACAGAAAAAGTATAGAATTAGACAAACATATTCCTTACCAGATTAACTTAGTCTTTAAGAAAGTGAAAATGTAACAAATGGTCACTGATCAGTGATGAATAAATCTAAATGGTTGCAAATACACGCTATAGTATGACATTGATACAAAGTGAGAAACATTCTTAAAAAGAAGAGAAATCTTTTATTTTGAGGTATTTCTCTTTTGTACCAAGTTTATCAAACTTATCTGCTGTAAAAGGGCCAAAAGTCATCTGTATGAAGGCACGAATTAACCCATTACTTCACATGACTTTTTAAAGGTCGTCTGCTTTACAATCATCAGACAAACAATTTCACCAATCTAGAAAACTGAAAGATTCATATTGATAAAGAGTTAAAAATATTGCAATAAAAGGTGAAATTGCTCGTTTTAAGCAATTTCCATTTTATTGCAATGCTTTCAAAAGTCATGTTCAATGGCAGGTGTCAAATGCCGTCTGTGTGAAGTAAAGAATTAAAAAAAGAAACTCAATTACAAACATGCTCTCTGTTCCATTTGTTGCATTTGCTTTAACTGATCTTTTAAGTTATATCATTTGATTTTATAACTTTTAATAAGAGCCTATGAATTCACTTATCAATTAGAGAAGTCACTAACAAGATATTACTATATATTTACTAATGCCTGTCGTTTATAGCGGCTCCAGTCAAGGTGAAGGGTAAACAACAAAACCAACGTTCGAATGTGGCCACTATTCCCCATATTACTAACCTGGACCCTTTTCCAAGCAGTAGTCAGGTAGGTTATGTGCACCTTTAAAGAGTTGTTATGATGGATATATGAAACTAATCAAGTTTTTCCTGACCCCACCCACCCAGACTTTGTTTCCTTAAAGTTTATGTCTTTGCTACTAAACTGTCTCCTAATGTGCCTTACATTTTCAGCTTGTCTGTTTTTCGAAGAAAAAAAGTTGGGCTATGTGATATGTGACACCCTTGGCATCTGTGTCGTCACAAAAACCATTTAACATTTTCAAATGAAACTTGGTACACATGTTCCTAAAACTATACACATGTCTATACCAAGTCATATAACTCTGGATTTAATAATTATTCAGTGATGTCCACTTTTCGACTTAAACAAAGCAGATGGCATTCACTCCACTGTGCTCTTGTTACACAAAGTGCTTAAGATTAGCTATTGTGATCGCCTTAAACAACATCTCTTTAACTACTAGGTCCGTTGCAGCCAAACTTCACGGGAATTTTCCTTTGGTGGTCCCCTTTAAAATATGTTCAAATAATTAAATTAAATTCACAACTTTGGTCGCTGCGTTATCAGAAAGGGGGGAAAATTCCAAAACTTGTAAAAACTCTACTTGTCCTAAAGTTTTGGCCCGATTTAGCAGTGCTGGGCAGTGCTTGTTTTCTTATATATTATATTAAGTATAAACTTTGAAAATCTTCTTATCTGAAACTTGAAAATAATTTGGCACAAATGTTCCTTGGGTGACCCTCTACCAAGATTGTTCAAATAATTATGATCAATTGATAAACATGGCCACTAGGAGATGTTGCTTGTTTTTCTTATATGCATAGAGTAAGAACATTGAAAACTATTTAATTTCTATTAAATCAGGTAAGCAATATATGACCATTATGGTCCTCTTGTTTACTGGAAGTTATTTATTGGTGGTAAATTTGATAATCTTTTTTGAACAGACATTGTAAAAGGCTTTGTGGAAGTCAATTGAACTGCTTATAGAAATAGTGGAAGGGATATTGTTTTTATGCAGCAATATTCTAACAAAAGTTTAACCCTTTCCCACATACAACAAATGTACAGCAGACGACTTTGAAATCTTCAGGGCTAAACTAGGGAAACTTTCTATAAATAAAAGTACATGTATATAGTATTGAAAACATTGTGGCAAAGATAAAAATTGCTCATCATGAGCAATTTCTCTTTTTGCCACAATGTTTTACATTTACAGCTGTAGAGATGTCAGAAAGCTAATCTGTATGTGGGAAAAGGTTAAAAAGACACAATCACCATTGAGGATCACTTCAAGATTCTAAGTTTGATTTACAGTCTGGTGAAATAAACATGAGGATTGGAGCTATTTTCGATATCATTAATATATTTAGTATATTAATGATAGTGGTTAAAAGGCTAAAGGAATAAGACCAACAATTTATGATATAAAAGAAATAATAAAGAAAAATGACTAAATTATCAGAATGAAGACCATTACCTGGTGGCGTTGTGAACCTAGCTGTCTGTAGAGTTGTATAATTATGGTCATCTGAAAAAATATTTAAATTTAAATTAAAATGCTCTTAAGAGTCCAGTAAACAAATGCTCTAAATTCTTAGACTATTTATCATTAATGGAAGGTTTAAAACTAAACCTTATCAATGTATAGTTCCCTATTTATGTCATGTCAGTTGTGCGCTTTACCGTTCTGATTCAGGTGTCAAAGTTTCCCTGAAACCTCCCAGTGTCTTTTATTCTTGTTTCCAAAGGTATTTTCACGGTATTGTAACTGAACCTTTTACTCTAGATATCAGGCGACTTACGAGAAAACAAACATTGTGGACTCTGCGTTAAGTATCGACCCGGATCAGCCTAAGCATGCCACACAGGCTAAGCGGGACAGACACTTTTCGCCTCATGTGGATATTCTGTTTCAAGAATCATTACTCTATACCTCTATCTCCCAGAGACGGAATGTGTCGGCCCAGATTAGCCTGTGTGGACTGCGCAGGCTGATCTGCCCGCCTGTAGCTTTTCCGAGGACTCTTAACAGAAAACACAAAAATACACAGAAAATACAGGAAAACCATGGAAAAACCATGGAAAATAACAAGGAATTTAATGTTAAGATGCGGAAACGCTGGAAATGGTCCGAATACTCCGGGGTCCACGGAACTATTCCAGGGTGTTCACAAAACCCTTCCAGCGTGTCCATGGAACCGTTCCGGGTTTTTCCATGGAATTTCCGGGTTGTCCACTTAAATGTACTGGATTTTCCATGGAAAGTGTCAGATTATCCCAAAGTATCCCTGGAAAGTTGTCCGAATACTCCGGGGATTTTCCGTGGATTTTAGTAAGAGTTGCTGGAAAAGCTACAGCCGGGCGGGTCGATACATAATGCAGAGGAAATAATGTTGGTTTTCACGTGGAACGGCTCATATAAGCTTATGAAAGGAACCTGTAGAAATTCCAAGTCTGTTTTACGATAGACTTCTGTACTTGAAATAAAATATGTATGTGGTATCTGCAGTATTATTGCCACAGCATGAATAAGAAAATCTGTGTTCTACTTGTTTAGCACGCTAGCGGCGGGTTTTGTCAACTGTTGATGAAATTTGCAAACAGTTTGGATCCAGATCAGTCCCCATAAAATGTGGGGACTGATCTGAGATCCAAACTGTTTGTCACTCCGATTCAAGGCATTTGGGGAAAATAAATATTTTTTCAAAATATTGCAGACGACAATATAGCAGACGAAAATAATTTAGCATGCAAAAAGTTAACAAGATAATGTTAATTGCATAATGTATATTATGTCAATGAAACTCTCCAAAGTTGATAAACAAAATATGTCTTAAAATTGGCAATAAATATGGATATGTCACATACATTTTATTATCAAAGCCTGAGTGAATATTTTTTGTATCTCACAACAGTGCATTATGAGGAAAAGGTTTTACCATTATAATAGTTAGATAGATGTGACTAACTATCACTTTCACTGTAGATAGGTGTTGTTTAAAAGCCTTCTCAACTCTCACATTTTAATTAAACAACTAAAAAAGGTTTCTAAAGGTTATTTTTTTTGTCTGTTTTTATAAAAGATATATTTAACATAGCCAAATAGTTAATTCTGCATGGCATGGGTAACAAAACCAAATGCCTGCCTCGAACATACACTTGTTAAAGAGACTACCAGTATATAAGCTGCAGTTGCAGAGAATGTCAAGAATGCATCCTTGACATATTAGGTGTTTTTTTAAAGCAAAGATTAAAACAGTAAACATTTCCATTTTTAGCTCACCTATGCACGAAGTGCAAGGTGAGCTATTGTGATCACATTTTGTCCGGCGTCCGTGCGTCGTGCGCCGTCCGTGCGTTGTGCGCCGTCAACATTTGAGCTTGTTAACACTCAACGGGCTACATTTTGCATCCAATCTTCATGAAAGTTTATCAGAACATTCATCTCCATATACTCTTGGACAAGTTCGAAACTGGGCCATATGAGGTCAAAAACTAGGGTCACTAGGTTGAATTGAAGGGAAATCTTGTTAACACTATGGAGGCCACATTTTCAACTTGAGCATGTTGAAACGTTATCAGAATGTTTCTCTTGATGATATGTAGGTCAAGGTCGAACATGGGTCACGTCGGGTCAAAAAGTAGGTCACTAGGTCAAATTGAAGGAAAATCTTGTTAACACTCCAGAGGCCGCAATTTTTGCTTAAGCAGTTTGAAATTTTGTCAGAATGTTTGTCTTAAAAATATCTAGGTCAAGTTCGAATATGGATGATGCCGGGTTAAAAACTAGATCACTAGGTCAAATTGAAGGGAAATCTTGTTAACACTTTGGATGCCGCATTTTTTGCTTCAGCAGCTTGAAATTTGGTCAGAATGTTTGATTTAAAGATATCTAGGTCAAGTTCAATTGGGTCAGAAACTAGGTCACTAGGCCAAATTGTGGGAAAATCTTGTTAACTCTGTAGAAGTCGCATGTTTTGCTTCAGCGGCTTGCAATTTGTTCAGAATGTTGAGCTGAATGATATCTAGGCCAAGTTCGAAATTTTGTCAGAATGTTTGTCTTAAAGATATCTAGGTCAAGCTTAAATATGGGTCATATTGGATCAGAAACTAGGTCACTAGGCCAAATTGAGGGAAAGTTTTGTTAACTTTGTAGAAGCCGCATGTTTTGCTTCAGCAGCTTGAAATTTGGTCAGGATGTTTGTCTAAATGATATCTAGGCCAAGTTCGGATATGGGTCATGCTGGGTTAAAAACTAGGTCACTAGGCCAAATTGAAGGGTAATCTTGTTAACACTCTGGATACTGCATTTTTAACTTCAGCATGATGAAACTTTATCAGAATGTTTTTCTTGATGATATGTAGGCCAAGTTCGAATATGGGTCATGCTGGGTCAAAAACTAGGTCACTAGATCAAATTGAAGGAAAATTTTGTGAACACTTTGGATGCCACATTTTTTGCTTCAGCAGCTTGAAATTTGGTCAGAATGTTTGTCTGAATTATATCTAGGTCAGGTTCGAATATTGGTCATATTGGATCAGAAACTAGGTCAATAAAGGAAAATATTGTTCAAACTCCGGAGGCCGCATTTTTACTTTGAGCAAGTTGAAACTTTGTCAGAATGTTGTCTTGATGATATCTAGTCCATGTTGGAAAATGGGTCATATCAGGTAAAAAAATATAGATCACTAGGCCAAATGAAGGAAAATATTGTTAACACTGTGGAGGTTGCATTCAGAATAATTGTCTTGATGTGTTTTGCATTGCAGTACATTGTATAATTAAGGTGAGCGATCCAGGGCCATCATGGCCCTCTTGTTCTAAATAAATATATATATATTTGTTGTTGTTTTCTACAAATGTAACAGTTTCTTTAATACATTGAGAGTTCCAAAATTGTAATGTGACAATGCAAGAAAAGATTTTGCTTATTGATAATTATTCAGTAGTTTCTAAAATAGTGATCTGTTCAATTCAGAAAGTTTCATCACTGTAATTTGAATGTTGAATACAACTAACGACAACCGTTTTTCATCCTGTTCATATAATACAATTTTTTCCAGTAAGTAACATGTATGTTTTGTTGTAAGTATGGCACTATTGATGTGAACTATCAGCATTCAAACACCATATTTCTGATCATTTCCTTGAATTTCCATATCATTTAGTCAAACCAAATTCAGATTTATTAAAGGAAATCATATTAAAAGATTGTGTTCTTCAAGCAAAATGTTGAAAGCAAGAAAAAAATTGGTAAAAAAGGAGGTTCCCTGTATTGCAAAAATCATTCTTATTGTATTCCTTTGGAGACAGCAGCTGCTGCCAATCTTTCCGGCATATTTGTTGTGCACTACAATTAAATTTCTGTCTTTGTTTAATCAGAAATATACTTTTGTAACAAATAATAAATTATGGATGACAGTAGACCTGGGGTCCAGAGGTTACAGGTAGACCATCAGTCTCTGGCACCAAAAGTCGTGTTCCCAAGTTCAAAATCCATGATGAGCAATGTGATGCTTTGGGATGTGTCTACACCTGTAGCATAAGAAGCACTGTACAAAAATGTATCAAGGAATCAAAGAGTGTGAGTTATAGGACTTAATTGCTTCACAATTAAGGAAATTTAAATTGATTTATTATTACAGTATAAGAATGTTTAAAAAGCAAAAAAAACAAAAATAAGGTTAAAAAAACCAAGACTTTTCATATGATAGAACTGCATCATCTTTCTATTTCTTTTGTTCCTCAATGACCACACTGATCACATGTTGTTGTTGTTGTTGTCATTTGTCATGCCATTACAACATAACACTTTTATATTGTTCTTTCTTTTGTCTTTCTTCAAGTATTTCATTGTTCATTTTGTTTGTCCTTCTTAACTCAACCATTTCCTACATAGGATGAGTGTACTGCTGATGACTTTGAGAACATTCAGGCAATACAATGGGAATCTCTATAAATGAAAGAATAATTATTGAATATAGAGGTTAAAGCATAGTGGATTATAATGAGAAATTGCTCATCATGCAATTTTGCCCTTTCCAATAATGTTTTCATGTGGGAAGGGATTTCATACAGTCATCAGATTGACTTTTCATAGAAAAAACTACTTACTCTGGTCATTATGCTGTCAGTGTAATTATTAATTGTTTTCACAATTATTTAATTATTTGGTGTTCACAGGATATAACTGAATCAAACTTAATTTGTATGTGTATAAATGTCTGAGAGAAAGTGCTGAGTTCATAGAATGTTAATCTTTAGTACAAAATAATCGCTCTTTATTTATGCAGAACAATTGAATATTCCCCAAATAATTACAACTCTGGTTATAGAAATTGAACAGTAATTTCCCATTTTGTATTGGAGAAAAAAAAGGTGTAATGAAATATAGTTTGACTGATGTAGCCATATATAGTTAAACCAATGCTTTGTGGGTCACAAGATAGTTTACTTTCTTTTACAACAATTTGATAAGCTCCTCATTTACTTAACTGTTTAGATATGCTGTTTTTAGGAAAATAATATAATATCTGGAAAATTTGTAGTGTGATTCTAATACATATTTTTTAAAAACAATGGGAAAATTTCAAATGTTTCATATTTGACAGTTTCTCGTTTTCAAATGATAGTTTCAAAATAGCTTCCGTTGCAAGGGTGACAGAAAATGTCTGTACCAGTGCATTGGTTGAAGTGTCATGACTTTCATATGGCAGGTTTCTCATGGCATACACATTATTGGGATCATTCCAATATATTCACAGCGTAATACAAGCTCTAGTGGTCAGAGTTCACCATTTGTATACAGATACATTGACCAAAGATCAAAAACATTTATACGTCCGACACAATCAAGCATGGTTGAATGGCAAAGAAACCAGTGTCCTCCTGACCTAGAAAACACTAAACTGTGGGTACAGTAGCATGATCTTTGAAACTAAACAACCAAACTAAGGATAATTCAAACTGCATGTCACATCAAGGTTATAGTAACGTAAATGCATGATCATGTAACAATTAACATGAAAAAATAGGAGAACAACTAGTGCTTTATTTGAAATAGGCCTTAATATAAATGATTACTTAAAATGCTTTAAATTTACAGGTCTGATTATCTAGATGTATTAAAATTTGTCTCTTATATGCAAAATGAGAATAATTCTCGGGCTTGAAAGCAAATATCTAATGAAAGTGTTTTGTCAATACTGTGTGTTGTAATTGAGGCATATACATGTAGTCAACCATAACTCTGAAACAGAAACAATTGACGTATCTACAGCAGACAACAATTGGGAGAAATTCAAGTTGCTTATTGCAGATGAAAAAGTATTTTCTATGGTCAATTCTGCCGAGCCCCGGTAGCTCAGTCGGTAGCCACGCGAGCTGTCAATCCAGGGGTTGTGAGTTCGAATCCAAGCTCGGCCAACTTTCTTTCCGAGGATTGATAAAAGTCAATGTGACATGCGTCATTCGTCTTCCACCAATGGGCTAAGTCTATGTGGAAAAGCAGCCAGTTGCTTGGGAAAACCAGGAAATGCATGAGTAGGTGAACTGGCCGCCGTGATATAACTGAGAAATTGTTAAAAACGGCGTTAAACCCCAATAAATCAAATCAAATGGTCAATTCTGTATCATTAATTTACTAACAGAAATCCAGATGTAATATCCTCAGATGTTAACAAAACACCTAACAGTATCATGTTGGGTAAATGGTGTAGGTCCAGTTTAGGCTTTAACCCTTTCCCTCATACGACAATTCTGCAGCAGACGACTTTGAACATATTTTGTCAACAAATGGAAAATTTCTATAACTGAATTGATAACCTATGACTATGAGCAATTTCTTCTTTTGTCAATATGTTTTCAAAAAGCTGTCGGCTGCAGAGGCGTCAGAAAGCGTCTATATGAGGGACAAATGCAAAATTGAGCTGCAGACATCCAAAATATCTAGCCAAATATGTAAAAATCTCAATAAATGAGAGTATAAGAAATGAATAGTGTTCAAAGTGTTGAAAACACTGTGGAAAATGGAGATTTGGTTATAATGATCAATTTCTCGTTTTGCTACTATGTTTCAAAAGTCCTCAGAGCACAAAACAAAAATAACTCGAAAAGGTGAAATGGTGACATCAAATCTGATATTAAACATATTATGCAAGATGAGAGTTCAAATATTGATTTGTGAGTAACACTGTTTTTAACAGTGTTACGGAACTATTTCAACTGGCATACCCATGCATTCATCTTGACCTTTGTACTCACTCAACAAAGTCATCTCAAGCAATTAGTTTAAACTAAGTTACTTGTTTAATTTACATTGATTGAGAAACATTTTAGCTTTCAGCTTATATTAATCATGCTCAATGTCTGCTTCCTGGAGACTTAATCATAATAGTACTCACAGTTTGTGAAGAAATATCCCAAATGCAAAACCCCTTCATCACAAGATGAGCAATTAATTTTTTTGTCAACTTTAAACAAAAACTTTTATGCATCCATTCTAACCACATAAGGTAACTTAAGCCAACACTAAATGAAGATAACCCAAATCCTAAAATAACCTCTAATTGATCATCAAATTAATTCAATTTCCTAAGGAGGGACTCTATAAAACCTATTAAATGTACTGAGAGATTTCATTTTTTGGGGGGACAGAAAAGTCTTAAAATTCTAAGTTGTAAGATGCTTTCCTTTTAAGTTTATATTAATTGTGGTAATTTCATGTACATGAACAACCAAGCTGTGTATAAAGACCACCCATGGGTAAGCAACATGTTGGTCTTTGTTCACAAATGGTCTTTAATTGCAGGGTAATTTATGCAGAAAATGAGTAATTGGGAAACTATAAGTATGGTGGTATAGACAGGGAATTGCTTTTCCAAGGTGGTCTTTAGCACAAGTGTGACTGTATACTAACTATACTATTTAGATGTTGGTAGGATATAATAACATTTCCCTCCCTAGTTAAACATTCACACAGAAAAAGAAAGTTTTGAACAACTCAAAATTTAGGGATAATAGGCTCCTCAATAAGAATGTTTCTGCAATTTATAGTTTTAATTCTCTTTGTATCACCAATTTGGTGTTATAGAGTTATTTGCATATGAGATTATAATTCATTCGTTTGAAACAATTGTAACTCCTTCATGAAAGCATTGTAAGTTAAAACAGTTTAGAATTAAAGCTATGATATTCATTCTTGAGTCTGTTTGTCTTAGTATTGCTGTATTTTCAAATTCCTATGCAAAACTGTTGAAATATATAACAAAACCCATAGGAAGAGTAGATTTGTTTGATGCTCTGTGAAAACCAACCTTAGGCTGTTTGTAACTCTCAACTTGTATAGATCCTGCTCAACCTTTGTATACAGACAAATTTACCAGGCTAAACACTGTTCACCTATTTATCAATTACGGTTTCAAGAAATGTCTGCCAAACAGTATCCTCTTGGATCCTTTAGCATGGATGAAGCAGGCAGATCTTTATCTACACTAGTAATAATCATGCCATAGATAGTTTTTCTGGGGCGCCACTCATTTATACTGTAGCATTGAGGAAATATATTAAGAATCAAGATAAATAATACAGAAATGATGTACGTGTGCCTTTACTGCTTGGTAATAAACCATACACTTAACATAATACTCCCTCTATATTCTTTGAGCTTTGAAAAAAAGAGTGCCGTAGTTGTTGTTAAAATATAAGTGGAAATAGGTAATTGTATTCTTTTAAACCTTTCCAACCTGCACATGCAGATTGATACATCTGAAGCAACATTGTGGCAAAAGGTGAAATTGCTCATAATATTTTCGACTCTATTCAATTATTTTTCTTTCGTTTATAGAGATTTTTAATTAACATTTTTAGCTAGACTATTCAAAGAATATGAGAGCTATACTACTCACGATGGCGTCGGCGTCCACGTCACACATTTGGTTAAGGTTTTGCATGCAAGTACTTAAACACTACATGTATTGCATTAAAACTTTCTACAACCCTACCAAACTATCACACCTATGTAAAGTATCAAGTTAGATAACTCTATCCTTCATTTTATGCAAGTTGTGGCCCTTTTTTACTTAGAAATTCTGGTTAAAGTTTTGCATGCAACTAAATTAAGAGTCCGTATCACAGTATTTGCTTCATGCATTGCATTAAAACTTTATACAACCCTACCCAACTATCACACCTATGTAGATTATCAAGATAGATAACTCTATCCTGCATTTTATGCAAGTTATGGCCCTTTTTTTACTTAGAAATTCTGGTTTAAGTTTTGCGTGCAACTAAATTAAGAGTCCATATCTCAGTGTTTACTTGATACATTGCATTGAAACTTCATACAACCCTACCCAACTATCACAATTATTTAGATTATCAAGTAAGATAACTCTATCCTGCATTTTATGCAAGTTATGGCCCTTTTTATGCCCCCGGAATCTCCGATTCGGTGGGCATCTAGTTTTTGGCCTGTCTGCACGAAAAAAACTTTAACCTTGACCACTACTTTTGAACCATAACAGGTACGGCTACCATATTTCACATGTGTATTACTTGTGACATGACCTTTCTGTCAGTACCAAAATTTTTGACCTTGCGACCTTGACCTTTGACCTAGATGTTGCCATTCTCGAAAAAAACTTTAACCTTGGCCATTACTTTTGAACCATAACAGGTACGGCTACCATATTTCACATGTGTATTCCTTGTGACATGACCTTTCTGTCAGTACCAACATTTTTGACCTTGCGACCTTGACCTGTGACCTAGATGTTGCCATTCTCGAAAAAAACTTTAACCTTTGCCATTACTTTGAACCATAACAGGTACGGCTACCATATTTCACATGTGTATTCCTTGTGACATGACCTTTCTGTCAGTACCAACATTTTTGACCTTGCGACCTTGACCTTTGACCTAGATGTTGCCATTCTCGAAAAAAACTTTAACCTTGGCCATTACTTTTGAACCATAACAGGTACGGCTACCATATTTCACATGTGTATTCCTTGTGACATGACCTTTCTGTCAGTACCAACATTTTTGACCTTTGACCTAGATGTTGCCATTCTCAAAAAAAACTTTAACCTTCACCACTACTTTTGAACCATAACAGGTAAGGCTACCATATTTCACATGTGTATACCTTGTGACATGACCTTTCTGTCAGTACCAAAATTTTTCACCTTGCGACCTTGACCTTTGACCTAGATGTTGCCATTCTCGATAAAAACTTTAACGTTGACGACTACTTTTGAACCATAACAGGTACGGCTACCATATTTCACATGTGTATTCCTTGTGACATGACCTTTCTGTCAGTACCAACATTTTTGACCTGGCGACCTTGACCTTTGACCTAGATGTTGCCATTCGGGGGCATCAGTGTTTCACAAACACATCTTGTTTTACTTAGAAATTCTGGTTAAAGTTTTGCATACAACTACATTAAGAGACCATCTCTTAGTAACTACTTGATGCATTGCATTGAAACTTTATACAACCATTACACTTATGTAAACAATCAAGTATGATAATTCTATCCAGTATATTTTGCAATTTATGGCCCTTTTTTTAACTAGAAATTTGGTTAAAGTTTTGCATGCAACTACATTAAGAGTCGATATCCTAGTATTTACTTCATGCATTACTTTGAAACTTTATACAACCCTTCCCATCTATCACACCTATGTTGATTTTCAAGTTAAATAACTCTATTCTGCATTTTATGCAAATTATAGCCCTTTTTGGACTTATAAATTCTGGTTAAAGTTTTGCATGCAACTACATTAAGAGACCATATCTTAGTAACTATACTTCATGCATTGGACTAAGAAATTCTGGATTAAGTTTTGCAACTACATTTAGATTGTAATCTCATTAACAACTTGAAGCATTGTATTGAAACTTTATACAACCTATACCAATTTCACAACTATAAACACAACCAATTAAGATAATGGTGCAAATTGTTGCCGTTTTTTTACTTAGAAATTATGGCTAAAGGTTTGCGTGCAACTACATTAAGAGTCCATATCTTATTAACTGCTTAATGCATTCCATTGAAACGTTATGCAACCCTTCCTAACCATCACACCTATTAAAATAATCAAGTTGAATAACTTTATCCAGCATATAATGCAAATTATCACCCTTTAAGAAATTGTGGTTAATGTTTTGCATGCAACTACATTAGAGTCCATTATCTCAGTAACTTAAATAAGCGGTGGAAAAGTCAAGCACACTGTCCTCCGACAGCTCTTGTTATACATCTTTTCAAATTTGTCACCTGCATATTTGTTCTAAGTGAGAAAGGGTTAAATTAACTTAAGCATATGGGGATCAAATGTAGTTAAGTCGTCATGTAAAGAATATAATTATGAATTAAAATGTCAAAGATATTTTCGAATCCGAGGACTCTAAAATGTGAAATCGGTTAACCCTTTCCCTCATATAGACGCCTCTACAGCATACGGCTTTTTAAAAAACATAGTGACAAAAGAAGGAATTGCTCAAAGCGAGCAATTTCTCCTTTTGCCACAATGTTTTCCACTTTTAGTCATAGGTTATCCATTGAATTAAAGAGATTTTTCATTTTTTAACAAAATATGTTCGAAGTCGTCTGCTGCAGAATTGTCGTATGAGGGAAAGGGTTAAAACGTTAGACTGTTTCATTTATGAATTAATAAAGACAAGTCTTCTTGTGATTTAACTACGTATTTACCTGATACAATACTTATCAAGTGCACATTTCAACCCTTTCCCACATATAGCAAATCTGCAGCAGACAACTTTGAAAACATGTAGTCAAAAACATAGAAAATCTCCATAAATGAAGTTTCATTACTGAAACAAGTTGAAAATATTTTGGCAAAAGGAGAATTGCTCATTTTGAGCAATTTCTCCTTTTGTCACAATTTTTCTAAAGTTGTCTGCTGCAGATGCATCTATAGGTGAGAAAGGGTTAAAGAAAACGTGTTAAACAACTTGAGGTACAACAAATTTAAAACCTGAAAAGTTGACAATTATATCTGATTAATCCGGGCATTTAGGTGCTCCATAATGGTAACCAAAGGACATAAGTACTTCTGGTGAACAGAGACATCTCTGATAACATTCTGAAGTTGTGTTTACCCTTCCCCACATACAACAAATCGGACGACTTTGAAAAAATGTAGGCAGTGACGTAGGCCAAAAAATAGGAAATCTCTTTAAAATTAATGAATTAAGTTATAATTATTTGATAGAGGTGAAATTATTGTGGCAAAAACATGTTGCCACAATGTTTTTAAATGTCATCTGCTAGTACAGATGTGTCAACATGCATCCGCAGGTGGGGAAGGGTTTTCATCCGTCAGATGATCTTGGTCTTGAGTCTGGATCATACTATATAAATAAAAGGATCTGATTTTCAAAGATTGTAACATACATTACCAAATAATTTCAACCATTTTTATCATGAAGACAACTTATATAAAGTAAAATATGCAAAGATAGTAAAAACCTCTATTAATAAAAATATAATTATTGAATAGAGTAGAAAAAAACATTGTGGCAAAAAGTAAAAATTGCTCGTCATGAGAAAAATTTCCTTTTGCCACAATGTTTTTAAATATCAACTGCTGCGGATGCATCAAAATGTATCTGCATGTGGGAAAAGGTTTAAATGTTGGTGTCATGTTTATTTTCAGGTGGAAGCTCACAGTTCAGAAAAAACAAGCGAAAGCAACTTACCCTCAGTATGATGAAGCAGGCATTGCCTCGAAATCTACGTCGGGAGTGACAGTGATTTCTCGACAATCATCTGCAACGACCAGATCTTCTTATTCACAGCATTCATATGTTTCTGGACTTATTATTGTTAAACTCTGAACAACTTATTATTATCTGTTCCGATATTAGAAACATAATGTTATAAATCATATACCGGTAATACTTAATACTTTATATTCAAAATATTAGGTTTATTTATATAGCTCAGGATAAGGGGCGTTTTGCATGTTCTTAAATCCTTATTTGATCCTCTGACCCTATGTTGTAGGTACTCAAAAGTATCGTCTGGTTTGATAATAAGAGAGATATTGTGGGGGAAAAAGAGCTGTAGTCCTCTCCTTATTTGATCCTTTGACACTATGTTGCTGGTACTTAAAAGAATCATGAATCTCAATGACACATCATCCGGTCTGGAAATAATAAGAGAGATATTTTGGGGAGAAGAGCTGTATAAACCTCCTTAGCTGGATGTTTGGGTTTATGACCTGGGTATACATATCACTATAGTTTTGTTTTCTTCTCATGATAAGCTGCTGAACACATCACCAGTTTTATCTTGCAAACATTTCTTTTTCAACATTGGTCCATAATACTTGAGCCTATTTGTCAAAAATGTGTAGGCTTATCAAGATTCAAACAGTTGGACTTTCAGAAATTAAAGAACTTGTTTGTTTTAATAGGGTTCTTTATTTCAACTGCTTTTATTATGTTCTCAAGTTATACATTGACTTATTTAATCCTTTAGCACATACAACAAATCTACAACAGATGACTTTCAAAACATTTAGGCCTTGCCCTTTCCCTCATACGACAATTCTGCAGCAGACGACTTTGAACATACTTTGTCAAAAAATAGAAAATCTCTATATTTGAATGGATAACCTTTGACTAAAAGTGGAAAACATTGTGGCAAAAGGAGAAATTGCTTGTTTTGAGCAATTCCTTCTTTTGTCACTATGTTTTCAAAAAGCCTTCTGCTGCAGAGGCGTCAGAAAGCGCCTATATGAGGGAAAGGGTTAAATATGGAAAAAGGTCTTCAAATGAAAGTTATAGTATTGAATAGAAAGTTGAAATTGCTCCTTTTGCAACAATATTTTTCAAAAGTTGTCTGCTGCAGAGGGGTCTATACGTTGAAAAGGGGTTTAAGGGTTCCATAGGTCAAGCTTCTATTATGCATGTACATTTTAGAAGCTAATTTTAGGCGGTGGGCGTGGGATGTTGTTATAACATTTCTGTTCCCTTTCTATTTCTTGGGTCTGATTCAGGTCAGTATTGCATTATACACTGCAAATTCCTTTTGGAAACTGAATATATTCAAACCAGTTGTCATGAAAAAAAATTGGTATGCTGCCAATGTATGCATTTTACTGAGAGGAGCTATGGAAGAATATATTATCTTTATGTTTAATATTTGTCATAATAAGCCGGCCATGCATTTCATACACTGTGCAATTCCAATGTACAATTTATTTCTATTGTGATACAAGGTTATGTGATAGATAAAGAAATTATATTATTTTGTGAATTTCATTTTGTAGATATTACATTAGTATATTTTCTTTTTCATTTTGATGTGACTTGTTTACATTTATCATTGGTTTGTTTTAATTAATCATTTCCCACATACTGATATTTTCTGTTGCCTCTGCAGCAGAGGGCATTTGTTAAAAACATTTTCACAAAAGGTGAAATTTCTCATCATGAGCAATTTCACCTTTTGACACAATGCTTTTAACTTGAATGAATAATTTAACCATCATAAATGGAATTTTCACATTATTTTTAAATTGTAACCTTGCTGCCTTAATATTGGCAAGGCCACAGCTGTCTTCAGTTGCATTTTGAGGGATGCTGTATGTTTAACTTCACGCTTGATGAGAAGCATATTTCATAGTCTTAACCCTTTCCCACATACAACAAATCGCACCAGATGACTTTGAAAACATTGTGACAAAAACCTGAAAAATGTCCAGGAAAGATGGCTTAATTGTTAAATAAAGTTGAAAACATTGTGGCCAAAGGAGAAATTTCTCATCATTCATCTTAGCAACAATGTTTTTAAAAGTATTCTGCTGTTTTTGTGTCAAAATGCGTCTGAACGTGAGATAAGGTTATATTCTTATTTGACCTCTGCTTTGAAGACTCGGTGTGAGGAAAATATTGTAATATTTTTAAATTTGGAATAAGTATTCTGATACGGAGAAGTGATAACTCAAATGTTTCAAAAGGTGGTCTCCTGTAGTGGAATGATAAATTGGTAATACATGTACATTTATTATACCCCCTTCGAAGAAGAGGGGGTATATAGGAGTCACTGTGTCAGGCAGTCTGTCTGTCTGTCTGTCGGTCGGTTGGTTGGTTAGTCGGTCGGTCGGTTGGTTGGTTAGTCGGTCGGTCGGTCGGAAGCCATATTTTGTCCGGCCTATTTCTTACAAACCACTGGGTTGAATTTAATAAAATTTTACATGAAGCTTCTATACCAAGAGGAGATGTGCATATCCATACAGAGTTATGGCCCTTTTACTAATTAAGCTCTGGTGTAGGTCAATGCGCCGTTTAGGGGGTATTTTGTCCGGCCTATTTCTTACAAACCACTGGGTGGAATTTAATAAAATGTTACATGAAGCTTCTATACCAAGAGGAGATGTGCATATCCTAAAGGGGTTACAATTGCATGATATTTTACAGAGTTATGGCCCTTTTAATAATTAAGTTATGGTGTAGGTCAAGGTGCTGTTTAGGGGGTATTTATCATCTTCAGTGATAGTTCTAGTTATATTTGGATTTAAATTTACAACACAAAGCAGAGAAATTTACAGTCTCAATCTGATCCCTGTTTTCTTTTCCGAACTGGTCAGCATAACATCTATCAGGTTTTATCGGCATCATCACATTTTTTCATTTCTATATGGGAAAGGATTCATTATATGTTTCATTTATACAATATTTAGAAATAGGGTAACATTGTTTTATTGAGATTTAATTTCCATTTTCAAATTCAGACATTCTGTCTGTGTGCAGTGGGCAAAAGATATGAGATATGCTGGCAATTCAAGGTGCATTATAATCATACAAAGGATGAGCCTGTCATTGGAAAAGGGACAAAGTGTCTTTTGTATATATACATGTAGTGCAGATCTAGATCAGCCTGTGCATCCACACACACTGATCTTGACCTTCACTGTTCATATATTACTTACATAAGCTTGTTACAATCTACTGCCAACTTGTGTAGATTCTGTAGGACTGAACAGATGAACAGGATGATCTGAACCTACACTTCACAAATGCAAACTTGTACATTTCCTCATGGACAGGCATATATTATATTATAAATGTTTAATATCTGATTACATTAAGATCATTCAGTCAATTCAATGATGTAATAATTATCTTTATATGAATATCATTTCTTTTAATCTTATTCCTGTCTGTGTTTGAATTTTTGTTTACATCACTTCAGCGGACAACTTTTGAAAAGAAAGTTCTAAAAGGAGAAACAGTTTGCACAAACAATTATTTTCACCGTTTTCCACCTTTTTTTTCAAACTGATTTTTTATGTTAAACATTTCTCACATATACACATATTTTGACAAATCTGCATAAAATGCTTTTTGGAAACATTGAAGCAAAAAGAGACATTGCTCATAATGCGCAGATTCCCATTATTCAACAATGTTTTGACACTTTTTAATATTTTATACTTAACATTGTTAAAACATTTCAAGTTTTGCTTGAATACTGTTAAAGGGGCCTGCTGCAGATTTTTTTTGTATGTGGGAAAAGGTTAACATTTTTTACCTTTCTATATTTTTTAAATTTCATGTCAGGCAAATGGTGGAAAATGAAGCATTTATTTTTGTGAAGTATCTCGGATATTTTATATTCTTAACCCTTTCCCACATACAACAAATGTTCAGCAAACGACTTTAAACACATCTGGACTGGATTATGTTTTATCTTTATAAGGGAAAGTTTAATTACTGAAAAGGAATCCGCTGTGGTCGAGTGGTTAGCGTCGGGGATTTCGAAACCGGGTGTCCCGGGTTCGATCCCCAGTCGCGGCACTACGGTCATGGTGGAGTGACCTTGGGCAAGGCATATTTTCTAGCCTAGTACTGGTTTGTTTACCCAGGGATCATGAATAATTAAATTTAATTGCGCGCTAAATGACCTTAGCTGTCGATGCGCCATAAAACAATATACATTCCCTAGGGTTGACATTAATTACTGAAAAAAAAATGAAAACATTGTGGCAAAAGGAGCAATTTCTTCTTTTGTCACATGTTTCCAAAACGTGTGCTGCAGAGGCGTCATTAAGCATCTGTATGTGGGAAAGGTGGTTAAAAAAGTTATGTTAATTTCAGTATTGCCAATGTTACAGGAAAACTAACTATGATGCATTTCATTGTTTCTTTGTGATAAACTTTTGTTGTTGTTGTTGTTCGAAAATATTATGTATGAATATAAGCATAATCAAATGCTCAATTGCTGATGTATTTATTGTTATTTGTCAAAGACAAGTTGAGCTGAACTTCAAAGACTTTGTTAAATTTTTCACATACCATTTTTCATTCCATCTCTTTAGAAAGACTTCCAAAACACTTCCTTTGGGACAAGCAATTATATGAGCTTCAACATATAGGTAAATAGATCCTTGGAACAAATGTCAGTCTTGTAAAAAATATGGAAACCCTCCATTATCTAAAATTCTTGAATAGAGTTGAACATAATGAGGAATTTCTACTTTTGCCACAATGTTTGCAAAAGTTGTCTGGTGCAGAGGAGTCCAAAAGTGTCTGTATTAAAAACAGTCAGCATCATTATTTTGATTCTCTACTAATTTACTTGATTAGGAACAGTACAGAGGCTGAGAAAAAGCGATTTCTCCTTTTCCAACAATACTTCTAACTCGGCTGCTGGGTAGGAGTTAAAGGGGTTATAATTTAGAGGGCCATAAAACTTAAGAATCTGCAAGACAATTTTAAAACATCTAGGCAAGAAAAGTAAGGAAAATCTACAACAAGAGACCCATGATGGCCCTGGATGACTCATCTGAATTACGCCAAAAAAATACCAACCAACATGCCTTGAAGTAAATTTGAAGAGGGCCCAAGAAACATTTCTGCAAAATTATTTGGTAATTGGCCTGATACATTTGAAGAAAAAGATTAGATTCTTATAACCATAAAACAGCCCCACCCATTGCGACCAAATTTTTCCACCAATCAACATGGTTTGAGGGAATCAGTTCAAAGGTCACCAAAGGAAATATTTTGCAAAATTATTTGGAAAGCGGCCATCTGATGACGTGCAGAAAGTATAATTATTGAGTTGAGTTAAACGCACTTGACAAAAAGGAGAAACTGCTTGTATTATTTCTTACATTGAAACAACGTTATCACAATTGAGGTTTTATGCCCAAAAACATTCACAGCATGTTTGATGAAGAGTGTATAAGAACTATTGAAATAGAGCAGACAATGCCTATTTGGCCAATTTTTGGTAATTGAAGAGCCATAACTCAAAACTTTCTCTAGGCATTTGGCTGGTTATCAAACTTGGGTTAAGACATCATACTCACAAAAATATTCAAAGCTGTTTATAGACTTATAGAGCAGACAAAGCTAATTTGGCCAATTTTTTATAATTGAAGGGCCATAACTCAATGCCTTCGGTGATTTGGCTTGTTATCGAACTTGGCCAATCAACATGTTCAACAAGTTTGGTGAAGATCGTATGAAAACTGGCTAACTTAAAGTGTGGACAAGGCTAATTTGGCCATTTATTGATAATTCAAGGGCCATAACTCATAAGAGCATTTGGCGATTGGACTGGTTATCAAACTTGGCCAACACATTATTCCCATATGCATATTCAGTAGATTTGGTGAAGATCGGACAACGAAAACAGACAAAGCTAATATGGCCAAATTATGATAAATCAAGGGCCATAATTGAAAAATGCCTTTGGTAATTTGGCCGGTAATTTCACTTGGCCTAGACATTATGTACATACACATCTTCAGCAGGTTTGGTAAAGATCAGATGGTAAATGATTTGACAGATTTACTTAGAGAACTGACCAGGCTAATTTAGCCAATCTGTTGATAATGGCCACAACTCAAAAGTGCCTGATTAAGCTGGATATCATTTACCCTCACACATGTTCAGCAAGGTTTGTGATGATCCAATGAAAAATGTTTTGACTTTGAAAATGGACAAGTCTTGTTTGACCATTATCTTTTTAAACAAGAGGCCCATGAAGGCCTATGCTCTACTGGGATGGTTCTTTGGTCATTTTCAATCCAGAGCATGTATGTATGGTGAAGATCAGATAGTAAATGGAGGCTCTATTGTGTTCACAAGCTGTTTTATAGCAATTTTAACAATTTCAAGGGCCATAATCCAGTATTGCATGGTTTGCGAAAGAAACCAAGCTCTCATCAATATTTAACTACTATCTAAGTTTGGTGAAGATCGGATAGTAAATGGAGCCTCTATTGTGTTCACAAGGTCTATTATAGCAATTTTGACAAATTCAAGGGCCATAATCCAGCCTTGCATGAGCGGATCTGGCTGGCTTGTAAACGGAACCAAGATCTCATCAATATTTAACTACTATCTAAGTTTGGTGAAGATTGAATAATAAATGGAGGCTCTATTGTGTTCACAAGCTGTATTAAAGCAATTTTGACAATTTCAAGGGCCATAATCCAGTCATGCAAGGGCACATCTGGCTGGTTTGCGAAAGGAACAAAGCTCTCATCAATATTTAACAACTATCTAAGTTTGATGAAGATCAGATAGTAAATGGAGCCTCTATTGTGTTCACAAGCTCTATTATAGCAATTTTGATAAATTCTAGGGCCATAATCCAGCCTTGCATGAGCGGATCTGGCTGGTTTGCAAACAGAACCGAGCTCTCATCAATATTTAACTACTATCTAAGTTTGGTGAAGATCAGATAATAAATGGAGCCTCTATTGTGTTCACAAGCTCTATTATAGCAATTTTGGTTTGCGAAAGGAACCAAGCTCTCATGGATATCTAACTACTGTTTAAGTTTGATTGAGATACAATCAAAACTGAAGACTGTATCGTGTTCACAAGTAATTGCTTACGGACGCACGGACGACGGACACCACGCCATAGCATAAGCTCTTCTGGCCTTTGGCCAATAGAGCTAAAAACAAGGGCCATCACTCTAAAGGGTGATTTGGTTGATTATCTAACCTGGCCTAAACATTATGAAGTTTAGCTGAAAACTGTGACTAAGGGAGCAGACAGGGCTAATTTGGTAAATTTTTGATAATTCAAGTGCCTTGGTTGATTTGGCTAGATATGGAAATGGCCTAGACATTTACCCACACCCATGTTCAGCAATCGAACAAAACACGTTCGAAAATAAGAGAACAGACAAGGCTAATTTGACCAATTCTTGATAATTCAAGGGCCATAGCTGAAAGTGCCATGGGTGATGGTGCTGGTTATCGAATTGGTCGAGACATTATACCCATAGGCATGTTCAGCAGGTTTGGTGATTATCGGACAACTATGTTTGACACACAATTCTTCCAGGCAACTGGCTTTCTTTCTTTCCAGACAACCGGCTACCTTCCTACAAAGACTTTTAGCCAACTGGTTAAGAAGTCAAGGCAGTGTTCCCTTGGTCAAGGCACATTTCCTAGCCTAGTACTGGTCTGTTTCCCCAGGGATCATCAATAAGTGAACTGTTTTCATGATGTAACGGAAATAATGTTGAAAAACGGTGTTAAACCCCAATTAAACAAACAAACCATCTGGTGAAAGACAAATGCACTAATCACAATTATTTTTGTCAATTCAATCCTCAGAAATGGCAGTCAGGTGTTATACTCTAGACCCTTGGATCAATAGCACTGGTCTTTACCAACTGACTTATTGTGGCAAATAATACAAGTCTAGCAAATGCACCACAGGAGGAAATGTCAACAAATCCTGCAAGTACTTTCAGCATTTTTCCCTGATGCTGCAGCAACCAAAGTTATACATGGAATTCAATTCTTTGAACAACATTGAAAAGGGACCACCTAAGGAACAGTTCTTTGTAATTATTTAGAAATTGGTATATTTGTTAAGAAGAAGCAGTTGTTTTTAAGAAAATGTGAATGGACAGTGAGTGGTCAGAAAAGCTCGACCCACACTTCTCGCACCGAGAGCTAAAAAATCGATTCTTTTGCCATGATAACCATAATTTTGCAAGGAATCAATTTCTTTTGGCAATTCTAAAGAAAAGTCCTGTGAAGTTTGTTTGAAATTGTCCCAGTGGTTCTGGAGACGTCATTAAAAGAAAATGCTGACGACCAACAAACGACATCTAAATCCTTACCATGAGCACTTGGAGCTCAGATAAGTCAATAAACAAAAGACAGCGATTTCATATTTGACACAAAGCAATTTGATGCTTGATTTTGTAATTCATTCAGTACAGTGTATTTAGTGACATGACATACATAATAAACTTATTTTTAAACATATAAACAGAACTATTATCACAATACACATGTATACATGATGGTGACATAAAGAAATACTTTCAATCTTAATACATTTGTAATTCTCATTTACAAAATATCAAATCAACATAATGGCAGAAAAGGCTAATAAAATAAGAGGTAAATCTAGTTATGACTTTTTGAAACTTCACCGAATTCAATCTTTCAAAGCAAAAAGAATATTGGAAAAGAAGAAATTGCTTATCATGAGTAATTTCTCCTTACCGACAATGTTTTCAAAATCCTTTACTGTAAAGCATCCAATTATCTCTATACCACATACAGCCAATATCTGAAGCAGGCAATTTTTTTGCAAATATTGAGGCAAATGGATGATGGGCAATTTCTCCTTTTCCCACAAAGTATTCATCAATTCCCCAAGAGGGCAATGACAACCTGGATTGCTCACCTGAGAATGAGCCCTTTAAGACAAGATTAATTATATACTCTGATCGAAGCAACTTAATTCTTTCCAACTTCCAGTGGAATTGCAAAAATAAGTGAAACATGTCCCTAGGACCTAGTTTTTTACCCATCACAAGAATTTGACCACATTTTGAAAAGGGTCACAATAGGAACATTTCTGCTAAAATATGATGTTTTTCAACTCATCAGTATTGCTGGAATAATTTGTTTAGAGGGTCACTTATGGAACAATTTTGCCAAATAATCATGAAATTAACAAGTAGTTTCAGAGAAGAAGAATTTCAAATTTGTGTAAATTTTCCTGGTTTCCAATTCTGCAGCAACCAGAGAATTAAACTCTTTGAACAATGTTTTATAGAAGACGCTTGAGCCAAGTTATTTAAGGAATGTTGTTTTAATAGAAATTATTGATGGTGATCAAAATAACTCGTCTTTAGCCATCTGTGCTTAGGTGAGCTAAAAAATTAAACTTTAATTAAGATATGTTCAAAATTGTCTGCTGTAGATAAATTATGTTGTATGTGCGAAAAGGTTAACCCTTTCCCTCATACGATAATTCTGCAGCAGACAACTTTGAACGTATTTTGTCAAAACATAGAAAATCTCCATAATTGAATGGATAACGTTTTGTGCAATTTCTTCTTTTGTCACTATGTTTTCAAAAGGCTGTCTGCTGCAGAGGCATCAGAAAGCGTCTATATGAGGGAAAGGGTTAAGTGTTGTTTTAATTGGATAAATAGTATGTGATATTCAGAGCATTCGGTGTTTATTCAAATGATAAATTAACCGTTTCTTACATATACACGCTTTTCTGACGTCTCTGCAGCAGACGACTTTTGAAAACACTGACAAAAGGAGAAATTGCTCAAAACAAGCAATTTCTACTTTTGCAACAGTGTTTTCAACTTTATTCAATTATTATACCATTAGTTATAGAAATTTTTCATATGTTTGCGAAGATGTTAAAGTCGTCTGCTGCAGATTTGCTGTATGTGGGAAAGTGTTAAGCCATTCCAACTTACAGACTGACTTGATTTAAACTAGCTGATTTCAACTCTTTTCAATGATTATTTTCATTCAAAGATAGGGTTTTTTGAAGCTGTCTGCTGCAGATTTGTTGTATGTGGGTAAATATTATACCAAATTATGAGATTCTTCAAATCTTTTTTATCAACTGAATCATCTGATACAAAACAAATCATATACATGTTTGCTCTTTAACATCCTATTTGATAATTATGCTGTCTTTAAGCCTTTCCCACATGCAGACGCTTTCTGATCAATAATTGAAAACATTGTGGCAAAAGAATAAATTAATCAAAATGAGCAATTTCTCCTTTTATCACAACGTTTTCAACTCTCTTTACTAATTAAATTGTCATTTATAGAGTGTTTCCATATTTTTGCCTAGATGTTTTAAAAGTCATCTGCTATAGATTTGTTGTATGTGTGAAAGGGATAAGACATTCAATTTGGAACCATCTAAAATTAAAAATGACAAGAGAACCATGAGACCCTGGAACACTCACCTGAGTAATTTCCATCTACTTTACATATTTACAGGACATTTCGCCATTTTACTCCTATTCATGATGCCTTCTTTGTTTAACAACAAACTAAAATAGCTTGTTTGATTGATTGATTAGGGTTAAACGCCGTTTTCAATTTTTTTAAGTCATATCACGCCGACCAGTTCACCTACTCATGTATTTCCTGGCTTTCTCACGCCAGTATTCCATACTACATTCTTTCCAAGAATCTGACTGCTTATCCACATAGCATTCTTTGAAGAGTCATCTTAGGCTTCAACAACATCTTGTTAACCCTTTCCCTCATACGACAATTCTTCAGCAGACGACTTTGAACATATTTTGTCAAAAACAAGAAACCGCTGAAGACGGTAAGGCCGGATTGTCGACATTTGACCTTGAATATCGACAAACCAAGGTCAAGGTCAAAGTAACCATAGGAATCAATAGAACTTGTTACTGGTTACCTTCAGGCAAAGTTTCAAGTTTGTAACCCTTTCCAGTGCTGAGATTTTGCCTCAACCTGAAACTTTAACCGAAATGTTGACAGACAGACGGACAGACATCGCCAATCTATAGACCGGAATTGCTAGAGCAATCCGGCCAATTAGTAAATCTCTATAATTGAATGGATAACCTATGAAGTGGAAAACATTGTGGCAAAAGAAGAAATTGCACGTTTTGTCACTATGTTTTCGAAAAGCCTTCTGCTGCAGAGGCGTCAGAAAGCTTCTATATGAGGGAAAGGGTTAACTTCTATAAAAAAAAGTTTAAACATTGAAAAAGTTCAAAGCATTGTAGCATCATCATGAGCAATATCTCCTTTTGCCACAAGGTTTACAAAAGTCATCTGCTGTTAAGGCATCAAAATGCATTTATAGGTGGGAAAAGGTTAAACATAATTATGTACAGGATCACCAGGAACATTTCTGCAACATTACCTTGGAATGACAAACACTTTCAGATCTAAAGAATTTTAAAGTTTTTTCACTTAACCTCTTTTCTGATGTTGTCTGAAGGCAATGTTTTCCTATCAGAGCATATGGCTTGAACACTTTAAGTAGTAGAGCCATTTAAAGAAAATGTCTGCAAATAATCATCTTAAAATCAGACCAGAAGTTTCAGAAAAATAGAAAACTTTCAAAAATGTGTCATTAAGCTTCTCTCTTATGCAACAGCAACCTAAGTAATCAATAAATATCAAGATGAGATAGTGCATAAAAATGATTGATTTGTTTTACACCACTTTCAATAATTGTTCAGTTATATCACGCTGTTTCCTGGTTAACCCTTTCCCTCATACGACAATTCTGTAGCAGACAACTTTGATCATATTTTGTTAAAAAATAGAAAATCTCTATACTTTAATGGATAACCTATGACTAAAAGTGGAAAACATTGTGGCAAAAGGAGAAATTGCACGTTTTAAGCAATTTCTTCTTTTGTCACTATGTTTTCAAAAAGCTGTCTGCTGCAGAGGCGTCAGAAAGCGTCTATATGAGGGAAAGGGTTAAGTTACCAGTACTACAGTTACTGGTTCCTTATCCTAACAATGGCCAGTCAGTCGTTATGCTAACCCTGCAACCCTGAGCTGCAAGAAGGGTAGCCATAACTACCATTATGACCCAGCTGGGGATCGAGCCTGCGACCCCCTTCACCGAGACGGACGCTCTACCACTACACCACCAAGGAGTCAGCGCTTAACCCTTTCCCTCATGTAGACACTTTCTGACCCGTCTTCAGCAGAAGGCTTTTTGAAAACATGGCAACAAAGAAAAAATTGCTCAAAACGAAAACATTCTCCTTTTGTCACCATTTTTTCAACTCTATTCAATAATTATTGTACTTTCATTTTCAGAGATTTTCCATATTTTTTTCTAAATGTTTTCAAAGTTGTCTGCTCCAAATTAAATGTATGTGGGAAAGGGTTAAATAAATTGTTGATAGGGCACTGGACATAGGGTGATCACAATGTTTTCCAAAATCCTATATGAGAGAAAGGGTTAACATTTTCAACATGAGACAGTTCATTGTGCATACCATGATTTTGAAAAGACAGCAGAAAAAAAGTCATTTAAAACAGGAAATTAAAATTGCAATTTCACTACTATCTGAATGGCTTCAAGATAAAATTTGGATATTGCTATAAGCAAACTTAATGTTCATATATAAAACATGTTCTTTGAACAATTTAACAATAAGATTATTGCACACAAAACTAATTTACTAAACATTTAATATAAACGAAACAATTAAATTGTGTATTAGACATAATTTAAACGTTAATCATAGTCATAAAACATATAATCTTTCTTTCTATTTCTTTTCTGAAAGAGGTACCATCTGAACATGTATACATTATTGAAACAAAGAACATTGTGGGAAAAGGGACAAAATGGCTTGTTTTGAACAAAGTCTCTTTTATCCCCAATGTGTTAAAAATAAGTCTGCAACAGAGGTAACACATTCTGGGGGAAAGATTTTCAGAAATGATACCTTTCATTTGGATAGGATGAAACAGAAAAATGTTTTTCAACCTTTGAAAGGAAAACTGCTTCAAAAATGGTCTCAGAATAAACCTGCTGCTGAGGTAAAAAAAGATGTGTGTTGGTGAGGCTAATTCTAACGAGGGCACCACAAAGCGGATGCATCCCCTCGGTATTAAAATAATAGAACAACTATTTTGCCATACATGGCATGTTTGGTTATGATCTGCCAAGAGATGATCAGTGTAGAGTGGTCACAAGGTTGTTCATATGACCTTGAAAACAAATCGGCTTCTAGACCTTGCCATATACTAACTATATACCAAGTTTTGGTAAGATCGGTCAAGGTAGAGTGGTTACAAGGTTGTTGATAGTCAAAGTCCAATTTTGACCTTGACCTTTAACCTATGACCTTGAAAATAAATAGGCTTCTAGACCTTGCCATATACTAACTGTATACTAAGTTTGGTTAAGATCGGTGAAAGGATGTTCAGGTCGAGTGGTCACAAGGTTGTTGATATGGGAAAATAGTCAAAGTCCAATTTTGACCTTGACCTTTAACCTATGACCTTGAAAATAGGCTTCTAGACCTTGCCATATACTAACTGTATATCAAGTTTGGTTAAGATCGGTCGAAGGATGTTCAGTGTAGAGTGGTCACAAGGTTGTTGATATGGGAAAATAGTCAAAGTCCAATTTTGACCTTGACCTTTGAACTATGACCTTGAAAATAAATAGGCTTCGAAGGCTGTTCAGTGTAGAGTGGTCACAAGGTTGTTACGGACGAACGAACAAACGAACAGCCCCGTTACTATATCCCCTCTCTAACTCCGTTAGACGAGGGGATAATTATCACCTGATGTTATTTGAACCAGGCCATAAAATAACTGATTGAGTAAGATTTATAAGAATTTAACCTTGATTTTGATCCTTATGCAGATGTTAGTAGCTTCATATCAATCTCAGATCAATTAATACATTTTGTGGAGAGTTACCTAAGGTACATTTCTACCAAATTATCTTGGAATCAGACAAGCAATTAAAAAGTGTTCTCATTGAACACCCTTTTCAAATGCCACCTGGCAGCCATGTTTTTCAACCAATTAATATGGCTTTAATAAATTTGTAGAAGGTCACTGAAAGAACATTTCTGAATAATTATTTTATAGTCAGACAAGCACTTTCATAGAAGTATAATTTGAAAGTTTTAATTTGAATCCCTTTGCTTATGCTGTCTGACACCCATGTTTTCAACCAATGAAATGAGATAGAATCTTTGAACAAATTTGAAACAGAACCACCACAGGCACATGGGATGTTATCGCAAGGATGATATGAAATAACATTAACAAGCAAATTCAGAGAATTATGGTCCCCCGCCAGGGTCAAGGTCACAAGGTCAAAAAAATTGGTATTGATGGAAAGGGGTTGCAACAAGGAATACACATGTGAAATATGAAAGCAGTACCTATTACGGTTCAGAAGTTATGACCAAGGTTAAAGTTTTTGTGACAGCGTGACGGAGGGACTGACGGACTGACTGACGAATGAGATTTAATGTCCCCGACGTTTTACTTCGTAAAGCGGGGGACAAAAATATAACATCACCACCTATATCACTTTACATATTTGCCTCATAAAAGTGCTACTTACTCTTACCCAAATATAATGCAGTTACATGAAATGACACTCCATTTGATCGATCTTACAAAGTCATGTAATAAAAGAATTTATTCAATATTGAACGTTAAGTATGAGAGTTCATCTCTCTTGTGATAGTCCTCGCCAATATCAAACTTATCCAGAAGCACTTGTTTGTTCCAAATGCATAAATATCTCTCGGCATAGAATTCATATATGAATAGTAAAATGGTAAATAAACACAATTTGTAGTTTATTTGCTGTGGATATTGATAACAAAGGTCATGTCAGTCATATCATTCAACCCCTACAGACACACTGACATACATGTAACAATTTATATTGCAACATAATTATTAATGTAATTCAAATTTATTTAACCCACCTTAGTTTAATATTTTCTTAAAAACATATGAAAATAAATTGTCTCACAGTAGACTTGATTATGTTTATTTTTCTATGTCGGTATTGTTAACTACTAATGCATCATTCTATTTTTGCATTTTTTTCTTGTTGGCATACTTTCCAATCTTGGGAGGTACAGTATAATCTACAACAACGACTTGACTTGATACTCAAAAAAAACACAGCAATACATCAAACAATTGACTTTAAATTAGGCTTACTGAAAACAAACTTGGACTAATCCTGTAATGTCATGCTGTACATCTATTTCAATACAATGTACATATATCTCTAGCTTTACAAAAGAAGGCATATTTCATCTTCTCAAAACTTTCCAACTCCTCTGACACTTTTTGAAAACATTACCATTAATGATGAAATTGCTCATAATGAGATCTTCAAATTTTCCATAATAAGAAATTAAGTCCCAACCCTCCATGCGCCCAGGAATCTGATAATTTGTCACTCTAAGATCATGTTCATAACAATTGTCCCAATGGTTAGAGAGATATAAATGTTTTAACCCTTTCCAACATGTAGATGCATTTTGAGGCATGCTCAATTCACCCATCTGCCACACTATTTTCAACTTGATTAAATAATAATTCTTTCATATATAGAGATCTTCAATAATCTTGCCTAGGTGATTTCAAAGTTGTCTGCTACAGATATTTTGTATGTGCAACTTGTGGAAATAAAAAGTAGGAGTCAGACTGTGGAAAAAACAACTAATGGGCGAACAGACATGTAAGATTGTTCTAACACCGTTGTCAGCTTTATTAACAGCTGCTGAGCCATATTTATACACTTAAATTACTTTTCTAAACAAATTGATTTGTTGAATTCCCCATGATCAGATTTTTCACCTTTTTTCCTCCTTCAAACGATGATAATTGTGGACCTAAATACAGAACTTTAACCCTTTCCCACCTACAACAAATCGGCAGCAGTCTACTTTGAAAGTATCTAGGCAAACACACGGAAAGGCTAAATGTAGGTGTAACTACTGAAAAGAGTCGAAAACATTGTGGCAAAAGGAGAAATTGCTCGTTTTGAGCAATTTCTACTTTTGTCAAAATGTTTTCAAAAGTCGTCTGCTGCAGAGGCGTCAGAAAGAGTCTATTTGTGGGAAAGGGTTAACAATATGTCTTTCTTTATAAAGTAATAGTTTATGCAAAATGAGAGAGAGAGAGAGAGTTATGGGCTCTTGCATTAAAAAGACATCTTCATCATATGAGCAGTAACTGTTTTCAAGCTCTTTGTTTATATAGATTTTTTTGAAACTCATACCATATGCTGTGGGTACTCAAAAGAAAAGTCTCACCCAGTCGATCCATTTGAGTACCAACAACATGGGGTTTGGTTAAGTCACGAGAGACATAATTATGGCTTGGAAAACTTTACTTCTTCTTATCCAGTCATCTGTGTAGTGTATGAGAAAGTTGGACCCTTTCAAACATACAACAAATCTGCAGCAGACGACTTTGATAACATTTAAGGAAAAATGTGCAAAATCTCTATAAATGAAGGTTTAACGATTGGGTAGAGTTGAAAATATTGTGTTGAAAGGAGAAATTGCTCATCGTATTTCTTCTGCTGCAGAGGCATCTGAAAGCGTCTGTATGTGGGAAAGGGTTATACACAAAACATTTTGGAGATTGCTACACCAATGTGATGGCCAAAACTCACCTTTTTTTTATGATTAAAAACCCCAAAAAGTAAAAATAACTGATTACGAACATGAATAAACATTAACTTTACTTAGAATAAAATTATGTCTGTAACACTTGTGTGATTTTCATATTGATACTTATTCTAGTCAACATTTTTCCTGATATTGATAGTTTCACGCAAAACAATTGTAGCTACAAATTACTCTAAGTTTACCAGTTTGGGGTTTTTCTACCACAACGATAGCATTTACCCAGTCTGTGGGTTCAGTGACTTTTGCTATAATGCCACCCTTTTCCATTCTGTCAAGCTCAGACTTTAATTTGTAGCTAAGACTGTTTTGTATGAAGCCAACAAAAATAAACAATATGCAAAGATCGTTCAAACGGAATATATTTAGAATACTAACTTTTACCAAAGACAGATCAAAATTTGTATCTTTTGGGAAAAGACAGTATCATTTGTGTTTTATTATAAACATGCGAAAAGATTCAGTCATTTTCTTCATTGATATTGCCTGCTTGCCCGTATAAATTTCAGTCATAACCAACATTCTGAAACCACTGAACTAAATCATCACCATGATATAAGCCGTACCACGAGAAAACCAACATTATGCACTCTGCGTAATGTATCAACCCAGATCAGCCTGCGCAGTCTGCGCATGCTAAGCCAGACCGATACATTCCATCTCAGGGGGATAGAGGTATAGAATAATGATTCCCGAAACAGAAAATCCACAGGAGGCGAAATGTGTGACTGTCTGTCCGAGTTAGCCTGCACATCATGCTTAGGATGATATGGGTTGATGCTTTAGCCAGAGTCCATGTTGGTTTTCTCAAAGATCAGTTAAAACGTCCATACAGTCTGATCAAGATCTCAACCCTTTAGTTATACTTATTTACAATGAATTAAAGGTCAATTAAACCATTTGAATCTGTTTGATCTGATTCAAAGAAATTATTGAATTATTGACCATTAAATCATCTACCTAATGAGATATTTTTAAAGAATCTTAAAATTAGTTTGAAAACATCACAGGAAATTTTGTAACTAACTGAAAACTTGAAATAAAACTTTCATACAGACTTCTTTGAAGCAGATTTCTATTTCACCACAATGTTTTCAAATATATCATGGAAGCCGTCAACTTAAGCAGGTTAAGTGGATTAGTCCATTTCAGCATTTTGATTCTGACAATCTGTTTCGTATTCAACAAAATCGTCAAGTAGACTAGGCCAAGCTTCAGTGTCATCGTATGTACTTAAATCTTCTCCAACTTGTTCTACAAAATTAAAAAACATGTCCCATGTATCCCTAGATATTCCTCGTATACTCTGATGCTTTTGAAGAAAATAAAGCCACCTGGGTAAAGTTTTAGGTTCTTGCTGAGAGAAAACCAGTTTCCAAAGGCTGACCGCCATGTCTAAGGGTAACGTTCTCTGACCAGATTCATGCTCTAACCCAAATTTGTAAGTCCAACGGTACATTTCTTTGAAAGTTTGTTTGTTTTGAACTTCCACAAGCAGATCTGGAAACTTTGACTGGATTCCTTTTACAGAGTCAATTTTCATGCTTTGGCATCCCCGCACAAATTGGTCTCGTGTAAATACGCACATGGCCTCGGCATTTAGTTTCCAGGCCAAAACTAGAACAATGAAAGCATCTGGTTTGACATCTAGGTCTTCACAGAATTGCTCCACTCCATCAGCTAATATACAGTCACATGAGCTATCCTTGTAATGATCAAACAAAGCATTCGCTTTGTTTTCAGAGAAATCTCGAGATATTAACGAAGTTCTCTTACTATCTCCATTCGATTGTCTTTTAATTGGTGGTATTTTGCTGTATGGCGTGAACATTTTTTTCTCACTATTTATCACTGTAGGTTTTGCTGTTGGCACATGTTCTACTGCCTTAATGTGGTCACTAATGTTTGTCCGTAATGAAGTATTTAAAGGCTGAAGTTGTTCTCGATGGGTTTCTAAGGCTATGGCAGAGTTTGGGCCCCCAACATATTTTGCAGACCTATCAAGCTCAGGAGCCTTACAGCATGTCAGACAAGTCCCCATTTATAGTACATACATGCCTGGAATGGCTTCTACACCTGCAAAAAAGAGAAATTTTAAATGGTTCAATTATTTGAGCCTATATTATGGCCTCTGCGTTATGTATCAACCCAGATCGGCCTGCACAGTTCTCGCAGACTGAACCTGGCCAACACCTTATGACTCAGGGGGATAGAGTAAAGATTCCTGAAACAGAAAATCCCCAGGAGGCGAAAAGTGTCTGCCCAGGTTAGCCTGTGCGGCATGCTTAGGCTGATCCTGGTCGATACTTCACGCAGAGTCCACAATGTTGGTTTTCTTGCGGGACAGCTCATTTGTGTAATATAGGAACTTTGGAGCTTTGATACAGGGTTTAAAACATGCGGAAAGGAGACATTTCTTGTTTTGATTAACTTCTCCCTTTCCATGTTAATGATTTATGTTTTCTAGTCATCTTCAGCAGAGGGGCAAGAGTTATTAGGGAAATGTGGATAACAGTAACCCTTTCTTAGGTGCGACAAATCTGCAGCAGAATACTTGTGAAAATAAAAATGAAATGTTTATATAAATTCAAGTATAATTATTGCATTGAGTTGAAAACAATATGGTAAACTTTGTGATATAACTGAAAAGTTGTTGAAAGTGTTGTTAAACACCACACAAACAAACATAACTACTAACAAGAGGGCCAAGATGGCCCTAAATCGATCACTTGAGTGATAGTAAATTAGTAACAAATATTTAACTGCAAATATCTGGGGAAATTTGATCAGAAGTGCAAATGAAACTGCAAGGAGTGGACACTGTTAACGAAATAGCTTATCAGTAAAGGCCATTTGTTTCTTGAAAGCTAATAACAACTTTAATAAGAATTATAAAGTTTTGTCATTTTGCCTCTTTCTTGATGCCGCCTAACTGCCCTGTTTTCAACAAAATCAATATGGCTTGAACAGTTTTTGTAGAGGGTCACACAAGGAACATTTCTAACAAATAAACTTGCAATCAAGCAGATTATGGAGGAAAAGAATTTTAAAATTTGGGTATTTTTCTCACTTTCTGATGCCACAGCAACCAAAGTTCTACGCAGAATGTAAGTCCTTGAACAATTTTGAAAGAGAATCAACAAAGGAACATTCCTGTGAAGTCAAGTTGAAATTGGTCCAGTGGAATGGTAGAAGTTGTCATTTGTAGCTAAAAGTTCAATTTACCCCTTTTGTGATGATGCCTGGTTGCTTTGATTTTGTAACTAACCAATCAATACGGCTTGAAAATATTAAGTAGAGGATCACTGATGTAAGATTCCTATTCAATTTTCAGACAAGCACTTTCATAACAAGAGGCCCAAGAGGGCCAGTATCGCTCCACGGCCATTAGGCAAAAATTAAATCTCCAAACAGCCCGCCCCTGATGGAGAAGTTTTCACTATAGCCATATAAGGCAAAATAGCCCTGCCCCCTGGCGGCCATAGTTTTTGACCAATCAACATGGCTTGAAGGAATCTGATAGAGGGTCACCCTAGGAACATTTCTACAAAATTATTTGAAAATCGGCCTGACACATTCGGAGGAGAAGATTTTTAAGTTTTCACTATAGCCATATAAGGCAAAATAGCCCCGCCCTTTGGCGGCCATGTTTTTCGACTAATCAACATGGCTTGAAGGAATCTGATAGAGGGTCTCCCAAGGAACATTTCTACAAAAAAAATTAAAATTGGCCAAACACTTTCGGAGGAGAAGATTATTTAAGTTTTCACTATAGCCATATAATGCAAAATAGCCCAGCCCCCTGGTGGCCATGTTTTTTCGACCAATCAACTTGGCTTGAAGGAATCTGATAGAGGGTCACCCAAGGAACATTTCTACAATATTGTTTGAAAATCGGCCTGACAATTTCGGAGGAGAAGATTTTTTAAGTTTTCACTATATTTTTCTTTCGGTTGCCATGGAAACCAGAATTTTACATTGATCCAAAATATTTGAAGGAATTTAGGAGAAAACATTGAGAGGATGCTTCCTATGAAGTTTCATTCCAATTGGGCAAGTGAGTAGGGAGGAGAAGTCGTTTGAAGCAAAAAAGTAACACACACACGGAGGCACGACGGAGAATTTGCCATGACATAAGCTCGCCTTGCTTTCAGACAGTGGAGCTAAAAATGAACTTTTCAAATTATGTCAATTTGCCCCTTTTCTGAAGCCGCCTGATTGTAATGTTTTTTAACCAATCAGTATGGCTCGACCAATTTTTGTGGTGGTCACCCAAGGAACATTTGTACCAAATTATAATTGGAATCTGAGAAGCAGATTCTGAGGAGAAGATTTTAAAAGTTTGGACATTTTGCCCCCTTTCTGATGCCGCAGCAACCAAAGTTCTCAATGGAATTTAAATCTTTGAACTATTTTTAAAGAGGAACATTCCTGTGATGTTGTGTGGAAATTGTTTGTGCGGTTTAGGAGGAGATGACGTTTAAAGCTAAAAGTTAACGACGGACAGACGGCGGAAGGACGATGGACAGAGAGTGATCAGAATAGATCACCTTGAGCCTCCGGCTCAGGTGATCTACAAACATCAACACCTTTGGAATCCTTAGAAGAAACCTAAGCTAATATTGCCTCAACTAAAACAAAAGCTATTACTTCCACTTTAAAGGATTTATAGATGCAATATGTTAGCCCAAGTCTCATGAGGCAGCAAAAATATTAAAATATTTTGAAGTCAAATATATTCTCAACATACAACAAATCTGAATCAGATGATTTAAAACAGCCAGGTAAATATAAAGAACAGTAAATATACATTATGGAATGCATAAGGAAACATTCTGCATGTGGAAAATAGGTAAATAGATACATGTAATTGCAAACATCTTATTTTAACTTAACTGTATCATATCTATCGGGAAAATGTGGTAGAGAAAAATGACTGTCATTTCGACTCGAAACAGTAAATTAATTTACATAACACTTTAACTAAATAGACTGTTTTTGTCTAGCTGCCATATTTAGCAAATGAAAAGGTGGAACACTGGTCAATAATTCATACAATACTGCTGGTCCTTCATAGACAGTTGTCACTTATCTTTTCTTGTTATTTCATTCTGCTAGCAGTAGAAATAACCAGAGACATATAAATACAGATATTTCCAATACTATGAGACAGAGCAGGAGTGAGTATACAACTCTCTTACACACAATATCTCACTTATTATCCATCCAAACCCTATGATGTGGGTACTCAAATGAATCATCTCAATGAGACGATTCATTTGAGAACCCACAATATAGGGTTTTACAGTAAAATAAGGATTTTAAAACGTACAAAACTCCCCTTATCTAGAGCTCTGATGAGATAACTCTAATCTTGCAGGAGTCCAATGACAAGTGTCTGTTGATGCCGGATTAATAAGTATTTATGCCCTTTTATCATCAAATACTGTTTCAGGGTTCTCCATATGCCCTTAAGGCATAATTATGTGGACTGCTTGGACTTAAAAAATTAAAAAATTATCTTTCAAATGACAATAATTCTTTTTAATGGCTGTTGCAGTTAAAAAAAAGTCAGTGTACCAAGTAAAAATTTCCATTTCTCAAAATTCATGAGTTTTAACACAGAAAAAAGGCTACATCATCTACAACAAACAATGTTAAGAAGGGTTATAGATGTCACTTTGGTGACACAAAGTAAGAAAGCCCTAGTACTTTTTGAGGAAAAGTAAAAAAAAATACCGGTAAGCTTAAAGGCAAAATTAGTGAAAAACCCTTCAAATTCAAGAAATTAATTTCACCACAATAGCAACACTTTAGTGCCGTTTTGGCTACTTCGTAGTGGCACGTCTTGCCAAACAGAGGAGATTTTAGAGAAATTTAATTTTTGCGTAATCTTAGTTGTGAATCTCTGTATTTATATGTCTCTGAAATAGCTGAAAGAAAAAAATAGCAAGCAAATGCCTTAACTATTAACTTATAAGACTAACATTACTGCTAGAATAGACGTACAAAACAGGGCAGCAAATTATTTCTATGTAGCTATGCCATACTAGTCCTGCAGGTCAACTTTGACAAAGTAATAATACATACATATCCTCAATGCTCAATGATTCGCTCTGTTCTTTTCATTGATATGGATTTATTTATCCTCATGTTTCGGTATATATCTATTTGGCGAGCTGTTCTCTTTCGATTGCTCCTGTTTTTTAATTCTTATATAGTCCGGCATGACTGACTCACTGAGCATCACAAACTTTGAGAACATAAATATGCATAATATAGTCAAAAGTCTGAAACAGCTGAAACTTTTTTTTTTTGGCAATCTGTACACTTAGGGAAGGGCATCATTAAGAGGTCCAGACGTTTTGTAACCTCTCCGTTTCGTACCAGAAAAAATTGGCTGTTTGGTAACCAAACCGTTTCGTACCCGGAAAATGTTTGGCTGTTTGGTAAATGATACTGTTTTGTACCCGAAAACAAATTGGCTGTTTCGTACCCGAAAATAAATTGGTTGTTTCGTACCCAAAAATAAATCGGCCGTTTGGTAACTGAACCGATTCGTACCCAGAAAATGTTTGGCAACTGATACTGTTTTGTACCCGATAACAAATTGGTTGTTTCGTATCCGAAAATAAATCAGCTGTTTGGTAACCAAACTATTTCGTCGTACAGGGTCCAGACGTTTCGTTTCGTAACCTCTCCCTTTCGATATTTGCTTTTTGATTTCTATTGTTTCAAAAGTGCTGTCCATTACTAGGTTGGGAGTTTGGGATGTATATTGACGTTGATCTAAATCAAGGCTCTCTATATAGTATATATGCTTTCAGAATGATCTTCAATAATATTATGACTTGGTTTGTATACCCGTTTGAAATGCTAGGCAAAAGCGTTAGCCATAGGACATTTTCACTGATCTCACAGTAATGTAAAACTTATAAATGCATTTTCCCTTGGTTACACAACTGAACTAAAACTTTCCTATTCAACCTTTAACATGATAAAACAACAGCATAAATACAGATATATCCATAAATGTACGTTTTAACTCTTTCAGCGGCGTCTTTCCAAAGAGCTAATGGACTAGTCCTTGTTCAAGATCGGGCGACTCAATTGTGCATGTTATAAGAGATTTGGAATATTTTGATAACTTAATGCTGATTTACGAGCAGACTAACCCGAATCTGTGTTGATCGCAAAAACTTCCTTATTGCCATTTGCGCTGAAAGAGTTAAAACATCTAAAACCTTTTGACTTCAAAAGACATACCGCTTTTATAAAATAAAATGATAAAATGTATGCATCTTTAGAAAATTTGATTTATTCATAGCATGGTGAATTCATCACTCACTAAAGAATACTTTAAAACCATCTTTTATCATTTAAATCACCCATTTACTCATGTCACTGAAAAGAAACTCTTTTCCCTAAAACACAAGTTAAATATGTTGGACTATGTATACACATATCTAAGAAATGAATGGTCACTAGAAAATAAAATCCCGAAGAGAAAAGAATGGATGGATTCACTGATATGTCCCTTCTTATTTCGGGTACAGCCGCCCGATTAATTTTCGGATACGAAACAGTAACAATTACGAAACAGCCGAACGTTTTCTGGGTACTAAAACGGTCCGGTTACGAAGCAGCTGAAACAGATGATTTTTATTTCGGGTACGAAACAACCAATTTATTTAAGGGTACAAAACAGCTGATTAATTTTCGGGTACGAACAGCCGAACGTTTTTTGGGTACGAAACGGTTCAGTAACGAAGCAGCTATTTTTTTTCGGTTACTAAACGGACAGGTTACGAAACGACACTACTTCTATCATTAATAGTCATACATGTAGTTAGGCCTACTTAATTATGACAAGAGCATAGATCTATGATATTCGATGCCCCTGATATTCTTACCTATGTCCCTAGGTTAATAGGTTATGATTAACAAATTCACTAGTCATGGCAATTAGATTTTTACAGCAATGTAAATGAAAAACAGTAAACAAATAAAGGAGTAAAGCTTGTAAGGTAGATTCCAGCTCTTCAATTTGTGCTGCTTCAGATGGTAGGCAAACACATTTTATTCATTCGAAACCACACCCTACATTGTGGGTATTCATCATGAATTAGAAAAATTAAATTGATTAGTTCTTTCATCAACCATATACGATCCGATGAGATAAAACTACAGTTACAGTATGTTTAAACCGGTTCCGACTTTCATTTATCCTGACATGTATTGACAGTTCACACGAAACAATAACAAAGGGAGAAAGAAAGAACAGCCAATCGGTTTGTTGATCAGCTGTTTTTACACGTCGTCAAGGGTATTTACCTCTTTTTGCGTATCTCCGGCTGGTTCTTTGGATAATTCTCAACCATGCCTTGATTTAATTCGGGAAAAGGAGCATCATTACACTCAAGAATATGATAAACTTGATGGACAATTGGTCAACTGTCAAATTTCTCTGCTAAACATGGACGATTGTGCATTTCCTGTTACATTGGTATGACGTCATCGAATTTTGTACTCGAGTAGCAAAGTAGAGCCGCGGCACACAAGAAATAGAGGGCCCTGCATGGTGGCTATGGATAGAAGATGTTACACGTGCCTTCATTTATAAAGTTGTATTTAACATGTTACCTTCCCGTTTAGAAACAGGGTTTGACTCCACTGCAATAGCTGATCATAGAAAACATAACTTAGGAAATGAAATGAGCTGCTTATAATTCTGAATTTGCACTTTTCTAATAGAATAAGACGTTTATCTATTCAGAGAGGTATAAGTTATATACATGTCTCTGATATATTCGATTCTAGATGTAGATCTACCTCTATTAAAAACATCGATTTCATTTGAAATTGAGTTATATATATATAATATATATATATATATATTCATATATATATACTAACCGTTTATATAAATTTACTTTTACTTTTTTGCGATATTGTTTGTTGTCAAAAAAAGTCATGAAATACATCTACTTCAAAATAAGAATTAGTAAATTTTACCTGGCATTTTTATTCTTTTTATTCGTTGGAAGATCGTTGAATATTCATCATCATTACCACCATCAGCAACACCATCATCATCATAACCACCACCATCATCATCATCATCACCACCACCACCACCACCACCACCACCATCATCATCATCATCATCATCATCATCATCATCATCATCACCACCATCATCATCACCACCACCATCATCATCATCACCACCAACATCACCATCACCGACATCATCATCACCATCATCACCACCACCATCATCATCATCATCATCATCACCATCACCATCATCATCACCATCACCATCATCACCACCATCAGCATCATCACCACCAACATCACCATCACCATCATCACCACCATCATCATCACCACCATCACCATCATCACCACCATCATCATCACCACCATCATCATCATCACCATCATCATCACAAGCATCATAATCATTGCGAGTAATTGACTCACTTTCATGAACAATATAATCGCAATGTGTTGTAATTATAAATATGCGAAGCACATTGAAGGCTAGCAAGGATCACAAGGAAATCTTCATTTGTGGTATGGTTGACCGCCATTTGGACAGATTGTGCCGCCGGAAAGAAACTATTTTTGTAAATGATTGTGCGAGCACAAATTTACCAAATTAAATAAATGATCGTGACTACTGGTGGACCTTCAGTGGCATGTATATATGCAGTAGGTGGCATCAAAGAATCAAAGTATGGGCGTCGCTTAATTGTGATATGCATATCTTACACTTAAGAATCCGGATTGAAGATATGGTAAAGAGTCGTAATGGAAACCGATGAGGCTGATGAATGCAATAATAATGCAAGTAACAACATTGGATAGTCTGAAATGGCTTTTTTTCTTTCAAATTGGTAAGACACGAGCAGATCAAAAGTCACCTTGGATGTTACGGTTCATAGACAATTGAAACATTATAGCTAGGTATGGGACAGCTACATAAATGCGAATTTGGGCGGGTTGGTAGGAACTAACTATATACAGAATACAAATACCTAATTTAACAAAGTATAACGCTTTTCTTGTATAAACAAAATAGGTAACGAAGGACACAATATTGACAAACAATCGAGCAGCGCCCCTTTAAGTATAGTATTTCCAGTTCAGTGAACATTAAAGATCCACTGGACATATGTAGGTCATACGTCACCTATACCATCAAGTCTGAAATTGGTACATTGAAATATGAAAAAAGGAGAGTACACCTAAAAAACCAGATCTGATTGTTGGTCGATATATAGTATCGGTCTCTGCAAACCGTGACGGACGGACGAATGCATATTCCGACAGACAGCCGGTCGGACGCCGGATAATGCCTCCAAGCTTTACAGACATACAACACATAAAGTATTGATTACAGAAGACTGTTTCCGATGCGTCAAACCACGTCTGTGTTTAAGAAATGTTTAACATGTTATGGTTTTGGTAATGTATTTGTTATCAGGTCCGTGAAGTTAGGTTGACGAGTGACGAATTGACGAGTGACGAACTGTGACATTTTTTCTAAAAACTTTATTTATTTCTTTAAGATAATGTATCTGGACGTATTAAATGCAAATTAGGCCATATTTCATGTTTCATGGCGGTCAGTCAATCAGAAGAGCTTCGTCAAGTTCGTCAACTCGTCAATTTTGTTGACGAATTTGACGAAAAAAATATTTTTCTAAAACTTTATTTCTTTCCTTTAGATAATGTATCTGGACGTATTGAATGCAAACTAGGTCCTATTTCGTGTTTCATGGCGATCAGTCAATCAGAAGAGCTTCGTCAATTCGTCAAATCGTCAATTTAGTTGACGAAATTTACGAAAACAATATTTTTCTAAAAACTTTATTTCTTTCCTTTAAATAATGTATCTGACGTATTGGATGCAAATTAGGCCCTATTTCATGTTTTATGGCGATCAGTCATTCAGAAGAGCTTCGTCAATTCGTCAACTTGTCAATAAAGTTGACGAAATTGACGAAAAAAATATTTTTCTAAAAACTTTATTTCTTTCCTTTAGATAAGTATCTGGACATATTGAATGCAAATTAGGCCCTATTTATCATGTTTCATGGCGATCAGTCAATCAGAAGAGCTTCTTCAAGTTCGTCATTTCGTCAACTTGTCAATAAAGTTGACGAAATTGACGAAAAAAATATTTTTCTAAAAACTTGATTTCTTTCCTTTAGATGAGTATCTGGATGTATTGAATGCAAAATAGGGTCATTTTTCATGTTTCATGGCGATTAGTCAATCAGAAGAGCTTCGTCAAATCGTCAACTTGTCAGTAATGTTGACGAAATTAACGGGGAATTTTTTTTCTAAAAATTAGGTCCTATTTTTAAATTCATGGCCATCAGTCATTCAGAAGAGCTTCTTCAAGTTCGTCAATTCGTCCACTCGTCAATTTTGTTGACGAAATTGACGAAAAAAATATTTTTCTGAAAACTTCATTTCTTTCCTTTAAGTATATGGACGTATTGAATGCAAATTAGGCCCTATTTCATGTTTCATGGCGATCAGCCAATCAGAAGAGCTTCTTCAAGTTTGTCAATTCGTCAATTCTTCCAAATAATTGCATACACGGCATGCACTGATTTCTTCCATTGCCCACGGTGTGGAAATAGTGATATTAAAACAAGTTTGACTGGGCATATTCTGATTAACTCTTTTTATGTATTCCTTTCAACAAATAACTTATGTCAAATTTGGTAGTAGTACTTCCAATATGCTAGATTCTTTGAATGGTAAGGATGTTGAAGCTCTATTCGGTTTGAATCCGAACTTGAACAGCGTACTGCTTAACAATTATGATATGTTTTACAAACATGTGGTATTATTTCTACATAACGTATACGAGTGCATATACAATGTATGCAGTTAAACCATATGTTTGCAATAAATTGAAAGTATAGGAAATAAAACATTGTTGTCGAGTACATTGAATTGCTTTAAAGTTTTAAACCAATTTAGACGATAAGTGAAAATCTTGTTAGTGAGACAATTCGTTGGCATTTTACAGTCTTTGAAGGAAATTTGTTTT
This sequence comes from Serripes groenlandicus, assembly GCA_031761405.1. NCBI lineage: Eukaryota > Metazoa > Mollusca > Bivalvia > Cardiida > Cardiidae > Serripes > Serripes groenlandicus. The sequence goes on along the minus strand of JASEVX010000004.1, from coordinate 80,164,882 downwards.
TGCGTTTGGTCAATTTTACATTGTATGTTGTACCGACCTAGCAGACTAAATACCTTATCTGTACGTGTTCTACAGTGCAAATGCTATGATTGTTTGCCACATTATTACCAAAGTTTGCAACGTTCTGGATATCTAGAGAAGACATAGAATGCAATAGCTCACATCCGTACAGTGTAGACGAAATTGGTATTGTTTTCATTAGTGAACCCATTGTAATAAAGTTGACATATCAAATGTTGTTTACTGCTACTAAAGAGAACATAAAGGTCCGTCCTTTTGCTGTTACCAAGATGTACAAAAACGTGAAGTTTGGCAAAGAGAACCCCTCCATTTGAACAAATACAAATTTCAACTTGTTACCACTACTTAAGAGTAATGTGGTTGCAATACAATCAGCAAGCAAAGTTACAAAGGGATGTTGCGGCATGGATTAAGCTCGCTGAGGTATACAGCTATTCTGATAACTGATTTTATTTATATTGTACTAACAATATAAAGAAAGGAGCATTCCAAAATATAATAAACAAGGGATTGTCTCTCCAGTTTCTACTAGATTATTCATCACAAGAGTTAGTTTTAATCATAGGACTCAGAAAACACAATCATATTTATTTTCATCAATTCGTCAACAAAATTGACGAGTAGACGAATTGACGAATTGACGAATCTCTTCTGAATGACTGATGGCCATGAAAGTTAAAAAAAGGGCTTAATTTGCATTCAATACGTCCAGATACATTATCTAACAGACAGAAATAAAGTTTTTAGAAAAATATTTTTTTCGTCAATTTCATCAACTTTATTGACAAGTTGACGAATTGACGAACTTGAAGAAGCTCTTCTGATTGACTGATCGCCATGAAACATGAAATAGGGCCTAATTTGCATTCAATATGTCCAGATACTTATCTAAAGGAAAGAAATAAAGTTTTTAGAAAAATATTTTTTTCGTCAATTTCGTCAACTTTATTGACAAGTTGACGAATTGACGAACTTGAATAAGCTCTTCTGATTGACTGATCGCCATGAAACATGAAATAGGGCCTAATTTGCATTCAATACGTCCAGATACTTATCTAAAGGAAAACTTAAAGTTTTTAAAAAAATATTTTTTTTCGTCAATTTCGTCAACTTTATTGACAAGTTGACGAATTGACGAACTTGACGAAGCTCTTCTGAATGACTGATGGCCATAAAACATGAAATAGGGCCTAATTTGCATCCAATACGTCCAGATACATGCAAAATACGTATGTCTTCTACCATTATTACAAATCTTTAGACAAATTTAATTTGTATTTAATAACCTTTTCCCAACTTCCTAGGTAGCCTAGGAAGTTGGGAAAAGGTTATTAAATACAAATTAAATTTGTCTAAAGATTTGTAATAATGGTAGAAGACATACGTATTTTGCATCTTGATACAAAATGCCTATTTTAATAATTTTGATTTACTGCCCTGACGACACGGTTTATCAAAGCGCAGAAAGAAAATTCACTTTTCCCCCAACTTCCTAGGCTACGCTTTTTAGCTCACCTATGCACGAAGTGCAAGGTGAGCTATTGTGATCACATTTTGTCCGGCGTCCGTCCGTCGTCCGTCGTGCGTCGTGCGTCGTCAACATTTGAGCTTGTTAACACTCTACGGGTTACATTTTGCATCCAATCTTCATGAAAGTTTATCAGAACGTTCATCTCCATAAAATCTTGGACAAGTTCGAAACTGGGCCATATGAGGTCAAAAACTAGGTCACTAGGTCGAATTGAAGGGAAATCTTGTTAACACTCTGGAGGCCACATTTTCAACTTGAGCATGTTGAAACTTTATCAGAATGTTTGTCTTGATGATATGTAGATCAAGTTTGAACATGGTCAAATTGAAGGAAAATCTTGTTAACACTCCAGAGGCCGCAATTTTTGCTTAAGCAGTTCGAATATGGGTTATGCCGGGTCAAAAACTAGGTCACTAGGTAAAATTGAAGGAAAAGATTGTTAACACTTTGGATGCCTCAGCAGCTTGAAATTTGGTCAGAATGTTTGTCTTAAATATATCTAGGTCAAGTTCAAATATGGGTCATATTGGGTCAGAAACTAGGTCACTAGGCCAAATTGTGGGAAAATCTTGTTAACTCTGTAGAGCCGCATGTTTGCTTAAGCGGCTTGAAATTTGGTCAGAATGTTGAGCTGAATGATATTTAGGTAAAAAACAAGGTCAATAGGTCAAATTGAAGGAAAGTCTTGTTAACACTTTGGATGCCGCATTTTTTGCTTCAGCAGCTTGAAATTTGGTCAGAATGTTTGTCTAAATGATATCTAGGCCAAGTTCGGATATGGGTCATGTCGGGTTAAAAACTGGGTCACTAGGCCAAATTGAAGGGTAATCTTGTTAACACTTTGGATACTGTATTTTTAATTTCAGCATGATGAAACTTTATCAGAATGTTTTTCTTGATGATATGTAGGCCAATTTCTAATATAGGTTATGCTGGGTCAAAAACTAGGTCACTAGATCAAATTGAAGGAAAATCTTGTGAACACTTTGGATGCCACATGTTTTGCTTCAGCAGCTTGAAATTTGGTCAGAATGTTTGTCTGAATTATATCTAGGTCAAGTTCGAATATTGGTCATATTGCATCAGAAACTAGGTCAATAAAGTAAAATATTGTTCAAACTCCGGAGGCCGCATTTTTACTTTGAGCAAGTTGAAACTTTGTCAGAATGTTGTCTTGATGATATCTAGTCCATGTTGGAATATGGGTCATATCAGGTAAAACAATATAGATCACTAGGCCAAATGAAGGAAAATATTGTTAACACTGTGGAGGTTGCATTCAGAATAATTGTCTTGATGTGTTTTGCATTGCAATACATTGTATAATTAAGGTGAGCGATCCAGGGCGATCATGGCCCTCTTGTTTAATTGTTTGGTTTACGGCCCCAACATTCGGGGTATGTTTTTGCCTATTTATTAAATGCTGTTGTATTTCTAAACTTAAAATGTTCCTCCCCATGCAGTTTGTTCATTTAGAACATTGTATGCTTGCTATATGTTGACTATACATGTCAACTTTTCTTTTAATTTCATAAATGCTCAATTTTGATCATAAATATCTTTAAACTTTTTATAATTACGTCGTATTTTTTTTGTTTATATACTTCCGTTTTCGTTATCATAGTTCTGCTAAACTGGAAGGAGAATAGATCTTGGTAACCTTTTAGTATAGGCTATGGTAGGCATTAATGCCAAGCGCGAGGGTAAACAACGTCAAACAACAACAACAACAACAGGTGAGCAATATAGGCACATCTTCGCCTTCTTGTTTAAAATTAAGGGACATTTGGCCTTCTTGTTCGAAATATTTACATCCTGTCTGTTTGCATACGTTATTTAAATGTACTGAACTGCATCTGCTTCCTTTAAGTCATGCTTCAAAATAATGCGTGGCGTCTTTGATGCTCTGCATCAAAATTCGTCTTGTCATTCACCTGTTGCAGGTTATTCAAAATGTGTCTGAAAGGGAAAAGAGTAAAAGAATGTCTGTAGTAAAAAGTTTTTATATCTTAAATATGAGAATAATTAATTTGAAAGCATTGTGTGAAAAAATGAACTTTCGACTGTTATTTTATCACGGAAAGGGTTAAGCTATTACGAAAACGATGTAACCCTTTCCCGCTTTCAGACGCTTTTAGACGTATGTGCAGCAGACGACATTCGAAAAAATCGTGACAAAAGGAAACATTTCTTCTCGTAGGCAATTTCTACCATTGCCACAATGGTTTCAACATCTTTTATTTACAGTGATTTGCATATTTCTTTATATGTATTCTAAGTCGACGACTGTTGTAGACTTATTGGGGAAACAGCACGGTCGATGTTTACTAACAAGACTGACATTTAGTTCAATCATAGTTCAGAGTGGGTTTCACTCGTTGGAACTCTTTTCAATAATGCAAGCGGGTTGTTTTTTTCGTTATTCGGTCGAACCAATGAAGACATTTTAAAGCAGATGGCAACCAATAAATTATTTTTTGTTTCAAACTCGTATTCCACTTTGACATTCTCATTTCATACAAAATGTGACCGCGTCTATCGATTTCGGGTCTGAATGTATTTGCGAACATCGAAGGCTCAGACTCAGACTCGAGCATGTACATCCACACAGTATCACAACAGTCTTGACTATATACGTCTTCTTATCATTTAATCATAGATACATCTTTTGACAAAATAAAATAGGAATGCAGTTTTATGCCAATATACATCATCATATGAGCCGTCCTGCGAGAGAAAACCAACATATTGACTCTGCGTAGTAATGACCCGGATTAGCCTAAGCATGCCGCGCAAGCTAACCCGGACCGACACTTTTCGCCTCCTGTGGATTTTCTGTTTCAGGAATGATTACTCTATACCTCTTTCTCCCAAAGACGGTAAGAGTTGGCCCGGATTAGCCTGCGCAGACTGCCTGTAATGGGTCGATACATTACACCATAGATATGTCTCTGATTACACAGAGGTCATACTGTTGGTTTTCTCGTGGAACGGCTCAAATGATGTTTTAGTCTTTCAAATAGAATGTTACAGTGTCAGTTCCGTGTCAGTAACCAAATTAATGAATCTTGTCTCTTTGAAAGGAAAGTTAAGAGAAACAAAACTACATAAAATGTTCAACAAATACTTCCTCAACACCATGATTTAATTCAACAATTATATAAATTTGTTAAAAGGTTTCTTTAGTGTCCATATTATGGGAGCGACACCGGATATTGGTACTAAGTGAGGCTAGAGAAAGGCTAAAGCAACTTGACCAAAGGGTAAGTTTTATCGAAATGATTACATTTCTAAGAATCTGACATGCCCTACCATATATGTATTCATCCATAACAAGCTCCGCCGTCAATCAAACCTAAAATTATTCCGAAAGGGTGCCATATAGTTTATATTGCTCGTAAAACATGACATCTAGTACCGGCAAAAAAATGACTTCATTCCCTTTAAATTGTTTAATTTCAGCTCAATAAGTGCATGTCCGGTCAGTTTTTATCCGTCATTATCTACATATTATGTAGATGTCAACTTCTTTTTAGTCTTGATTCCAATCAACGACAAAATCTTATTTTTTTTTATTTTTTATGTGTACGGCGGCTTACATGTGGTGTCTGCAATTGCAAGTTTTCGGGTCGAACTTGCCATTTCCGGGTCACGTGACAAATGTTTCCATTAAGATGTGACAAATGCCTTCAGCTTGGCCAGATTTATAATGATCACAATTAGAATACAGTTTGGGGCAAAACAATTGGCGCCCCACAGATACGCCCCTCATGCCTCAAATATTGCCAGGAAGAGGCACACTTTACTGTACACACTTGCATGCACGAACACTGTTGCATTAGTCATAGGCTATTTGATAAAATAAAGAGTAAACATTTATGAGAGTGAAACCATTTTTTACCAATGTGAAAGTGTCGTATGTGAACTAGGTCAAATTATTTGCTAACTTTGACAAGTCAATCAATTTTATGAATCTAACCTACAAATGTATGTGACAAGGAACTGTCGAGTTCACTGTATTTCTGTTTCGTTACTATATATATATGTAACCCTTTAGAAGTTCATTCATATTTAGTGTCAATACATTTGATTGTAGTTAACATAGGTTTTTTTTGAATAATATTTCTTTTTAATGTTCATATGCGCTAAACCACAAAGACTGCCGATTGACCATTGTAACACCATCCGTTCAGACGATGTAGCATCCTTTCCTTTAATCAACTGTCCTGCACACGATAAATTTCCTTTGTGGTCATATCGGAACCAAGCATCTACACAATCAAGATCATGACGTCACAGCATCTTGTAAAAATTACAAATTTTGGCCAGAAAATGGCCAATTAATTTCGTCGTTGAAATGATGGAATTACAAAACATGGGAGAAAGAGTATTCGCCGCAGAGTGTATTCAGAAAAAACGTATTCGCAAGGTATATAGATAAAACGGATGTCGGTAACGGTTTTACGCTAGTTGCGATGTTTCGCAACAAAAAATGGTTCCCAACAGAAATTAAGACAAATATTAATGTTCCTTCTACCTTTCTCAAGTGTTTGTAAACATATCATTGAAGAATGCAAAACTAATACATAGGTAGAAACTTACTAGATAAATGACACGTGTGTAGACAATTAAGTTTGCCTGTATGGTCTTAAAATGACGGGAGGAAGTTTATTTTTTTAGTCACACATATATTGTAAACAACCACTTGTTTCCAAACTGGTGGCTAACCTGTTAAACCCTTTTCCCACATACAACAAACCAGGAGCATAGGCTTTCAAAAAATATTGGCAAAACTATGAAAAATCTCCATAAATGACAGTTTAAATATTAAAATGAGTTGAAAACATTGTGGCAAAAGGAAAAAATTGCTCATTATGAGACATTTTTCCTTTGGCGCAACGTTTTCAAAAGTTATATTCTGCACAGGCATCAGAAAGGGTCTGTATGTTGGTAAGGGTTTACCATTATATTTTCGTGGTTGCATTACTTGTATTGTTTAATCTATGTATGCTATTCTGTCGCGAAATATGTTGAATAGCAACTATTATTTCTGTTTGAACGGATAACAAAAGAAGTCCTCGTCTTAATTTTTCATTATAAATCATAAATTTAATGAACAAATCCATTGTTTCCATTTTTAGAATTTTCTGTCTATTTATTCCTGATAAACCGTCTTAATTGTGTAGTTGTAAGATACACAAATGGTAGTAATGTCTCCCTATTTTGGCATTCAGGGTTGTCGGTATAGCATTATGCTATAATGACTCACTGATTCATCAATGCGTTTATGTCGGGATAAATAATAACCCAGGAAATGAAGTGATATACACATGTAACTGGAATACCGTAGAAAGTTGGCATAAATTCATTAATACAATCTGCCTTTTTGTTATGAACAGCCCAGGGTTTTTTTTCACTTTTAGGGGAATGGTGGCGGGGCCCTTTGAGAGGGGAAAAATAGCGTCGCAAGTCTAAAATAGGGGAAAAAATACATGAACAAAATATTCTTGATTTCATAACTGTATTTTTTCATAACAAGCAACAGAAACATATGATAGAAACATGAGAGGTCAATTGATCTGTCATTTTGACTGAAAACATCAATAACAATGGAAAAAAATTGTCTGTTAGGAGGGGAATTTTTTTTCAAAAAAGGGGAAACATATATACTTTTCAGTGAGGGGAATGGGGCCTAATATCGGCCCCAAAAAGGCCCTAAAAAAAAACCTGAGTCAGCAGAACACTTCGTTAAGAAATTTCTATCAATTAGTCTTGCATGTTTTTTTTCCACAAAACAAAACAATGAGTCATACATTTGTAAAAAAATGTTTTTTCACATTTTAATGAGTCCTGGCAAAATTTAATGAGTAGTGCTCAGGATGCACAGCACAATGAAACGCTACCAACATAATTCTGTGTTTCAGGTGTATTGGTAGAGCGTCAGCTTCGGGTGCGGGAAGTTGTGGGTTCAATCCCCGGCAGGATCATACTAAAGTCTTTGAAAATGATAATAATGGCTGCCCTCCTTAGCGCTCAGGGTATTGGGGTTAGCATTATGACTGACTGGCTAGTGTCAGGATAAATGGACCAGTAATACTGGTAACTTACCCAGGAAACGTCTTGATATTTATATAACTGAAAAATTGTTGAATCGGCGTAAAATTCCAATCAATCTATACTGAGTGGTTTTTATTTTGCAGGCTAAAGCAGAATATTTTGTAAAATGGAAAGGATGGTCTATCAAGTAAGTGCAAATAAATTAGGTTCTCATTACTAACTGTTTCTTTTTGACACAATTGGATAACTTTTTAGCTTTTCTGATTTTTTGGAAAAAAAAGACAAGCTATTGTCGTCACCTTGTTTTTTGGGGTAAATTTAATTATTTATTGTCGTCACTTGATCGTCAACTTTGGCGGCATAAGCAGTGTTGTTTACTTTTCCGTTTAGGTCACTTACATGTAAACAATCAAACCTATTGTATGATAAAGATGCTGAGTGGGCCTTTTTTGGGGGTTAAAAAACATAAATTTTGACGTATTTTGGTAGATTTTGGAACTTGAAAAACTTGTTCATCTAATACCCTTCTTCTCATTGTATGCTAAAGATGCCTGTTTTTTGGGATAAAAAACATAAATTTTGATGTATTTTTGTTGATTTGTGAATTGGCAGTGTTGGTTACGTTTTCGGTTTAGGTTTCTTACATGGAAACTATCAAACCTATTGTATGATAAAGATGCTGAGTGGGCCTGTTTTTTGGGGGTTTAAAACATAAATTTTGTTCGATTTTGAGAATTGGACATACCGGTAGTTGGTTAAATTTCTGCGTTTTGATCTCTTACATGGAATCTAACAAAACTATTACTTTAAAATTTGGAAAACTTGTTGTATCTAATAACCTTCTTCACATTGAATGATAAAGATGATGAGCGGGCCTGTTTTTTGGGGTAAAAGACATCAATTTTGATGTATTTTGGTCGTTTATGAGAATTGGTCATAGTTACTTCATTTTTTGTTACATTGATTTCAAATTTTTCCCAAACAGTAAAAACATAATGTACTTCAACATATTATGAATATTTTCAATCAGATTGTGTTATGGGGGTCAAGGTCACTGTTACTCAAAATAGGAAAACAGTAATATATTCAATATCTTTAGTTTAAGTTGACTTAATGTACCAATATCATTTGCCTGTCCATTGCATGCACAAGACTCAGCTTATTAGGTTTTGACAGCCATCCAACATGAAGATCTTCCTTATCATGTATATGAACTTGGATTTATTTCCACATAGTTAATCTTGTTTCAATACTTGAAAAATAGCAGTTGTGTGCAGTCATTATTATATGTAAATATTCTTTCCGAATTTGAATTATTTTTTTTATAAATAAATAAACCGTAAAAGGATAATATTAGACGAGCGTCAGGCACCCCTAGGCAGTGCTCTTGTTTAATGTCTGTGTGTCCAATTTGCTTTGACTTTGATGTACTGTATAACTATAAGAATGTGAACACTCTTTTATAACCCTTTCCCTCATAATGACGCTTTCTGACGCCTTGGTCACCATGTTTTAAACTCGATTCAATTATTGAACTTTCATTTAAAGGGAGTTTCGATAACAATTTGGGTATGTTTTCAAAGTTGTTTGCTGCAGAATTGATGTATGAGGAAAGAGTTAAACAGAAACAAAATATATAGTATGTGAAAAATTCTTTCTTCTTATAAAATATTGCTAGACCACCCATGATGAAAATACAGAAATGGTGTGTGTCTTGTTTGCATACTTGCAACTGTTTTCAGCCTTAAAGAGGTCAAGTCATGATAGCTATAGCAGGCTTAAGTAGAGTATTTTGTAAAATGGAAAAGATGGTCCATCAAGTTAGTGCAAATAAATGCTACAGCAGTATCAAAGGCTATTAACCCACGGGTCTTAAGCTATACAATTTTATACAATGTGCTAAAAGAAGAAGTTGTACGATATTATATGAAGTCATTGACCATTCAACTATTCTTTCAGGTGTTAACATTGTTCAGATTGTTTATTTATTTCATAAGATATTGTTAGTGTGAAAGAAATTAATTTGTGAAATGATATGTTTTTGTTTGCAGATACAATACATGGGAGCCAGAGAACAACATTCTTGATAAAAGACTCATAGATGCATTTAATAGAAGGTATGTAGCAGTCTAGCAGATAACGATGTTAAAAGTGCATCATTTTGCAATTAGGAATTTAATTGTTTTAATCAAAGGCAAATGTGTTAGTTTCCCCTTGCAAAACCCTCGCCCTAATGAAGATGTATTTTGACACCTCTGGAGCATGCATCAAATATAAGCGACCGTCTCGGTGGTGTAGTGGTAGAACATCCGCCTCGGGTATGGGAAATTCATGGGCTCGTTTCCCGGCCGGGACATATCAAAGACTTTAAAAATGGTAGTAATGGCTGCCCTCCTTGGCGTTGAAGTTTGTGAGGTTAGCATTATGACTGACTGGCTGGTGTCAGCATAAATGGACCAGTAGTACTGGTAACTGAATTACTTATCTAGGAACCGCCGTTATATAACTGATTTATTTTTTGAAAACGGTGTAAAACACCAAACAATCAAGTACATGTATAAGCAATAACTCTCCCGCTCTGAAAATGCTGGTCTTATTTCAAGACTTAGATATGAAAAAGCTCAGTTTTTGCAGAAATTTTCCTTAAATGATGTACATAAACACTGTTCGAGCTACCTTGTATTAATTTGTTGACAAACATGGCTACCATGCTGGATCAGAAAGGGGGTTAAATGACACATCATTAAAATTCCTCTCCTCTGATATTCAGCAGAATAGCGGAAAGTGGGTTAAATAACAAATCATTAAAATTCCTCTCCTCTGATATTCAGCAGAATAACTCAGGTCATGCAAACAATACAGCGCCAAAGTGCCACATAGCCTTCTTGATTTAATCCATGTCTTCAAGTTCATTTGATATTGAGAATCACAAGCTGCCCTAATATTTGGGTAGTTGAATTTATCTGGTGCAGTAAAGATGTACAGGTTGGTGTTTTGCAACTATTATAAAAGATTTTATTGCTGAGGAGGCATTGCTTATAGTGATTTTTTTTATGATTTTCTGTGTTATTTGTAGGCATCCAGATGCTGCCCAGAAAAAAAGAGGTCCCAAACCTAAAAAGGTTCTGCAGCAGGTAAATATATAGGGGGTTCAACGAGAAAACCAACATTGTGGACTATTGACCCAGATCAGCCTAAGCATTCCATGCAGACTAACTCGATCAGACACTTTTCACCTCATGTGGTTTTTTGTTTCAGGAATCATTACTCTATACCTTAACCCCCTGAAACAGAATGTGTCGGCCCTGATTAGCCCGCACAGGCTGATCTGGGTCGATACATTATGCAGAGTCCTTTATGTTGGTTTTCTCAGGGATCATGAATAAGTGAACTGTCGCCATTATATACCTGAAATAATGTTGAAAAGGGCGTCAAATCCCACCAAAACAAATCTTGTAAATAGTTGAAAGCCTGATAAGACTTGGAATGTACATGCTGATAATTTTGAACTACCTATTATTATGAAGCAAATGTCTATTGGCCCAAACGTTTTCTGTGTTGAAGCTTATTTACTATTTACCCTTTATCTGGTTTACAGACTGACTAACAGAAAGGGATTTATTATTGTTAATTTGTATGTATGACATGAGCTAACAATGGAGACTACGAGGGTATAGCCAGAAATTCGTGGAATTGTTCAAAATAATCAACATTCTTTTACATTTTCGAACGAACGTTAGTTCGCTATAAAAATTCAATTCAGCTGTAAATGACATAGAAAATTTCAAAAAAGATCCATACAATAGAAAGAAAACTACAGCTTGTTTAATATCATGAGGAAGAATCCGCTGTGGTCAAGTGGTTAGCGTCGGGGATTTCGAATCCGGGTGTCCTGGGTTCGATCCCCAGTTGCGGCACTACGGTCATGGTGGAGTACCCTTGGGCAAAGCACATTTTCTAGCCTAGTACTAGTTTGTTTACCCAGGGATCATGAAAGTGAACTGTCGCCGTGATATAACTGAAATAATGTTGAAATCGGCGTAAAACCCCAATAAATAAATAAATTAATTAATATCATGAGGTCAGTATAGCCCCCGCAGTTCAATCTTCAGAAAATGACGTCAACGTCACAACTTTTCAAAGTAAGCGCCGTTCACCTCTACACAACGTCGATGTCTCGCTACCCACTGCCGGTAAATGTCACTAAACCACTCTGCCTTGTACGAATATAACAGTGTCTGGGCTTTACAAACTTTCTCGCCATTTAATTGGTTTCCATGTGATTTATCAAAAAAACAAAAAAGTTGTATTGGCTATTTTAGAAACTGCGGAGGTACGCGCGACCACGTGTTACCATAGTGACCACTTCGTTGCCATTTTTACATGCTATGCGGTGGTGAAATTCGTCTTCCGCATTACAAATTACCTTATAATTATTGTATGAATGTTTTTAATTTTATTGAACAATTCTGCAAATTTCTGGCTGTACCCTCGTAGATTGGTCACCTACATGAAATATCAATGCTTCATAATATTGGAAATTGGTCTATATAAAATTGATTTTTGTTAATTCTACAGCGGCTTAAATAACTTGATGTTTGTCTTCAATACATGAAAAAACGTCGCACATTTTTAAAGGTTAAACTTGTTTGGTCCAAAAAAAGTCTTTGAATCTTAACCCTTTCCCTCATATAGACGCTTTCTGACGCCTCTGCAGCAGACAGCTTTTTGAAAACATAGTAACAAAAGAAGAAATTGCACAAAACGTGCAATTTCTCCTTTTGTCACAAACATTTGCGCTTTTAGTCATAGGTTATCCATTCAATTATAGAGATTTTCCATTATTTGACAAAATATGTTCAAAGTCGTCTGCTGCGGAATTGTCTTATGAGGGAAAGGGTTAAGCTAGCCACACCATATCCAAAGTGTGCCACCATTATTGGTGTAAGCCTGACCAGACAATGTAATGGTAGGGGTAGGCAACTCCAGACTAGGTATTAGTTAGCCTAGCAAACATAACATATTTGTGACAACTGAAGATAAAGATCTGTATGGAAATCCTTGCAATCCAATTCAAATGAACAATGATTGCCATTGCTTTATTGAAACCTTTTGTGACTAATTTGCAAATAGTGCAGACCCAAATCAAACGGTTGATGCCATAATATGATTGGTTTTTTTTGGAGAACATGGCTCAAATGGTCTGGACAAATCTTTAGGAATATGATTATCTCAATGACAATCCTTTCTCACCTACAACATATTTGTAGCAGACTTTTTGAAGCCATCAAGGCAAAATTGCAGGAAATATCTAAGAATGAAAATATAAGTTTTCAATCACATAAAGGGAGACCAAATTCAACTTATTTTACCTTTTCTTTTCCCATGTGTCAAAATTAGCACAGACTGGGCCCGTATTGATCTGATTATTTTCTGTTATAAGAATTATTGCATGTATTCATACATGAATTGTAATTCAAAACATGTCAAAATTTGTTTTTCATTTCAATGAAGCATAAATCAATCCACTCATAAGGTTTAAGTTACTCCATTTCCATGAACTAGACAACGGAAATTTACTGGATAATTAGTTACTCAATTCCGAGTACTTTATAAATTGGTCTTTTCCAGTACATACATGTCAATGTGCGACTAATTGCTGCAACATTATCCTGTTTTTATTGAATCTTACTTTCTCAAAATCATGTAAACAGAAAGAAGCTTCTTTAAGTCCAAAAACATGGCTTATGTTTTACTCATCTGAGCACGTAGGAGGACTTTAGTCAACATTATAACAAAAGGAGAAATCGCTCATGATGAGTAATTAGCTCGACTTTTGACAAAAAAGAGAGCTATTGTCATCACCCTGGCGTGGTCGTCCGGTTAAGGTTTTTTGTTTAGCTTGGCTATTTTAGCTCACCTGAGCTTTGCTCATGGTGAGTTATTGTGATCGCCTTTTGTCCGGCATCCGGCGTGCGTTAACTTCTTCTCCTCAGTCACCAGTGGGTCAATTGGGATGAAACTTCACAGAAAGCATCCTCTCAATGACCTCACCAGATTTCCTTAAAAATTTTGGGATCCATGCAGAATTCTGGTTTCCATGGCAACGAAATGAAAAAAAAATCAAAATTCTTCTTCTCCCAAACTGGTTGGCAGATTTTCAAATAATTTTGTAGAAATGTTCCTTGGATGACCCTCTATGAGATTCCTTCAAGCCATGTTGATTGGTAAAAAAACATGGCCGCCAGGGGGGGGCGGGGCTATTTTGCCTTATATGGCTATAGTGAAAACTTAAAAAATCTTCTGCTCCGAAAAAGTCTGGCCGATTTTCAAATAATTTTGTAGAAATGTTCCTTGGATGACCCACTATCAGATTCCTTCAAGCCATGTTGATTGGTCAAAAAGCATGGCCGCCAGGGGGGGCGGGGCTATTTTGCCTTATATGGCTATAGTGAAAACTTAAAAAATCTTCTCCTCCGAAAGTGTTGGGCCGATTTTCAAATAATTTTGTAGAAATGTTCCTTAAGTGACCCACTATCATATTCCTTCAAGCCATGTTGATTGGTCAAAAAACATGGCTGCCAGGGGGGCTATTTTGCCTTATATGGCTATAGTGAAAACTTAAAAAATCTTCTCCTCCGAAAGTGTTGGGCCGATTTTCAAATAATTTTGTAGAAATGTTCCTTGGATGACCCACTTTCAGATTCCTTTAAGCTATGTTGATTGGTCAAAAAACATGGCCACCAGTGGGCAGGGCTATTTTGCATTATATGGCTATAGTGAAAACTTAAAAAATCTTCTCCTCCAAAAGTGTCTGGCCGACTTTCAAATAATTTTGTAGAAATGTTCATAGGTTGACCTTCTATCAGATTCCTTCAAGCCAAGTTGATTGATCGGAAACTATGGCTGCCAGGGCTTATATAGCTAAAGTGAAAAAAAATAATCAGGTGAGCGATTCCAGGGCCATCATGGCCCTCTTGTTTCTGTTTTCTATCAGTCGAGCGTCTGTGCCGTACGCGGTGCTCTTGTTTTTACTTTAGCGTCAATGTTTTGCAATCATTGCAATAATACAGCTTTGAACTATAGGGATTTTCCATGTATTTTTTCCATATGTTTTCAAAGGTTTCTGTTACAGATCTGCTGTATTTGGAAAAAGGTAAATCTGTTTTAGGATTAGAATATATCCAATAAAGAGTTATAAAATCTCACTCACTGTTCCTTTACCGTTTCCCACATATGACCCGGCTTTCTGGCTTGTCTGCAGAAGACAGCATTTGAAAACATAACTACATGTAATACTTTCATTTAGAGAGTTTTCATATTTCTGCCCAAATGTTTTCAAAAGTCATCTGCTGCAGATTTGTTGTATGTAGGAATGGGTTACCTGTAAAACTGATGTAATTTTCTTCCAGTCCTCCACCTCCAATGAAACAAGTGACCATTCAGAGGCAGAGACAGAAAAACATAGTGAGAACATGTCCGAGTCAGGAGATGACTTGACCTCTCTATCCAAAACGGATGATTCCATGTCTGAAACATCTCAAGAGTCAAAACTAGCAGATCTTGAAAAATCCAGTAATAACAGTGACAGTGATACAGAGACTGAGAAAATTATGGAGAAAATAAATAATGATTCTAGTGACTCAGTGACACCTCCTCCGCCAAAACTGACCCCGGTCAAAGCGGTCAAAAGAAGGGGTCGACCACCAGGGTCACCGAATAAGAAAAACCTTAACTTGCCCCTTTTACAAAATGTAATGAAACAGCGTGGGAGAGGTAGACCAAGGGGATCTGGAAGGGGAATGAAGAAAGCACTTGGCCGAGGTGTTGGGCGGGGAGGGAAAGGTGGCGTTAAACCTGGAGGTTTGCTTAAAAATATGGCAAAATCACAGTCCCCAAGAAGGTTGGTGTCAAGAGGTCGAGGAGGGATGAGAGGAAGAGGAGTGAAACAGTCCAGTTTGATGAAGGTAAAGATGAAAACAAATCGACAGGGAAGACCAAGAAAGATACAGCCAGATCAGCTCAATTCTCCCCCACAGAATACTCAAAAATCCGTCAAATCTCAACTGGAAGCCAAATCTGGCAAATTAACAAACATTAAACAAGAGAAACCAAGTTTAGAGATAGAAAGAAAGCGTGAATCCACAGGTTCGCTGGAGGGAGTGAGCATCCTTGAACATGAACCAGAATCAATGGATGATATGGACAATGAACTCGATGATGAGTATAATGGGGACACAGACAGTGTTATGGAAAGACCGGTTGACTTTCGTAACTACTGGATTCCTTCGGCAAATGTGAAATCATTACTAGATCGTGTTTGTATAACGGACGTCACCACACCGTCCGGAGCAACCATCACTTTCAGGGAATGTCCCACTGAGTCTGGGTTCTTCAAAAACAGTGAAGTTCATTGTAGTTGATTTGTTATTATCATGTATTGTTGTCTCTTTTACAACTAATACAAAGCAACTGTTCATCAACATTATTATGTATGTACCTTGAAACTTAAGCTTTTTATAGACAAGATGGCTTGTTTGATAGCCAACTGATCTGACTTACGGTAAACCTTTTTCCACCTGCATGCACATTTTGATGCATCTGCAGCAGACGACATTTGAAACCATTGAGGCAAAATAAGAAAATAGCTTATTGCTCATAATGAGCAAATTCTCCTTTTGCGATAGTGTTTTAAGCTTAATAAGATAATTATTCTTTGATTTATGTAGAATTGGCATATTTTGGCAAAGATGTTTTCAAAGTTGTATGCTGCAGATTTGTTGCATGTGTGCAAGGTTTAACAGAAAACTTCTGAAGCCTCTGCAAAAGTAAACTTTTTAGTTTTTGGAAAAGCGAAATTTTTAAAAATGAACCTTTTCCAATAATGTTTTCAACTCTGTATTGAACTGTATGATGTACAACCTTTTGGTAAATTACTATCCAGAGGAAGAAGAAGATACTCTTTTTCGAGATTGCTATTATAAAAAAAACATTTTTCATTAACTGCTTGCAATATTTATCCATGCATTCAACTGATCATGTCCAGACTCTACCTCTACTCGGCAATTTTAGCTCAAACTCAGATGTTCAATATCTTCAATTTGTCAGAGTCATATCAGTCTTTTCAAACTCAAGTAAAAGTATAAACTTATGTTAATTTGGCTATAAACCATTATCTTGCCATGCTAATGTTTGGCCACAATAGCTATACTAGACGTAATTCCTTTTCCACATACAGACAAATGCTTTAGGAAAAAATTGTGGCGAAAGGCGAAATTGCTCATCATTAGAGTACTCCTTTTGCAACAATGTTTTCAAATTTATTCAATTTCAACATTTGTTTCCATAGTTTTGACTAAATGTTTGCTGCAGATTTGTGGTCTGTAGGAAAGGGTTAACGCTTTCTGACGCCTCTACATCACACGGCTTTTTGAAAACATGAAGACAAAAGAAGAAATTGCTCAAAACGAGCAGTTTCTCCTTTTGTCACCATGTTTTCAACTCTATTCAATTATTGTACCTTCATTTAAAGGTCTACTGCAGAATTGTTGTATGTGGGAAAGGGTTAAAAACAACATTTACAAACAATATATACGGTTACCAAGATCTGCGCCTGCACATTCATGCTGTCTGATATATTTTTTACATTGTTCAAAACTTATCGAAAACAGGGACTAATCCATAAATATGCAAGCCCCTGTCAAAAGTCAAAGAACATGTAAGTAGCAGGAATTTTAGCAAGATAATGGTTGAAGCTTAACATGTTCATTTTGATCTTCTTATTTTAAGTACAAACCTTGAACAGCTTATATAACATTCCAGTGATAGATTAGAATTGTGTTCTCCATATCATCACATGGTTTTCCCCCATCATTGTGTGACCATCAGTGGCCTATATAAGAACCCTTATCACTCTTTTAACCTTATCCCACATACAGAAGTTTTCTGACGCCACTGCAGCAGACGACTTTTGAAAACATTGTGGCAAAAGTTGAAATTTCTTTTAACGAAAAGTTAGCAAAAGTTGTTGTATGAAAACTGATGACCTATAATCATATATTGCTTAACCCCTTCTCCTCATACAACAATTCTGCAGCAGACGAGTTTAAACATATTTTGTCAAAATCTCTATAATTGAATGGATAACCTATGACTAAAAGTGGAAAACATTGTGGCAAAAGGAGAAATTGCTCGTTTTGAGCAATTTCTTCTTTTGTCACTTTGTTTTCAAAAAGCTGTCTGCTGCAGAGATGTCAGAAAGTGTCTACATGAGGTAAAGGGTTAAGAGTTATTATTCCAAACTGAATAGATAAATAATTCTGAAGGTTGATTCCCAAATTGTTCAGCAATAGAAACCTCGTTATCACCGTGTAGAAAAGGGGTCTGCATATCATGCATAAATATCAATACAGGAAGTACAAACTACTTGTTAAGCTGTAATAGCTCGCTTTCGTGACGTGGGCTATGATTCAGAGGTCATGAGTAACAATTCTTCCAGGTCAATAATTATTTCTGATGATTGACAAACGGTTGCCAGATGACTGCGAAGAATGCTGCAAAAAGGCTAGGAAGAACATGGTTTGACAAACTGTCCACCATGATATAATTTAAGTATTGTTTAAAGTGGTGTTAAACTCCCATTAATCAAATTCTTCTACAAATTCAAATTATGATTGTGATAAGGTGTGCTTTGCACATATAATGTGCTTTTCTACTACTTGGCAGGAGATGTGACCATTTGAAGCATATCTTCTTTGTTTAAAGACTGTATAAATAATATTTATTAAGATGTTCGATAAAATATGCAGAAACATTTACGGAGAATTTTGCTAACTATTTACTTGAGAAAAGTTATGACTCTCTGGAAGACCTTTAATGGAAGAATTGTGGAAAAGATAGAACGTTTTCATGCTTTAACTCTATCAATATCATACTCAAAAGTTCTAGATATGATTTTTTTTTTAATTGTAGATACTTTCTAACAACAATAAATTCGTAGCTGAAAAATTTGAAAACATTTAAGTAAAACATGGAAACTTAATAAAGATGAATGAACAGTTACTAAAAAAGTAAAATTAGCATTGTGGTAAAAGGAGAAATTGCTCATTATGACCAAATTCTCCTTTTGCCACAATATTTTCAAAAGTCTTTTGGTACAGAGGCGTCAGAAATCATTGTAGCAAAGGGAGAAATTGATCATGATTGAGCAATTTTTCCATTTGCCACAATGATTTCAACTCGATTCAACAATAATACTCTCATTTATAGAGATTTTCTATATTTTGACCTTGATCATTTCAAAGTCGTCTGCTGCAAATTTATTGTATGTTGGAAAGGGTTAATAGCGATCATCAAATCATTTTCCAATTTACATCTGTGCACAAGCTGGTCTTGAAATGTTACAGCATCATTTTTGAGCTTTCACTTATTCATGTTCATTTAGTTTGTATTCATTTGTAAATAAAATTCAACCCTTTCCCACATACAAATCTGCAGCAGACGACTTTGTAAGCATATATGCAAAAACTGAAAAATCTCTCAAATTGACAGTTAAATAATGAAAGGAACTGAAGAAAGTGTGTCAAAAGGCGCAATTACTCACTATGAGCAATTTCTCCTTTTGTCACAAGTGTATTAAAGTCATCTGATGCGCATCCATTTAAATGCATCTGCAAGTTGGAAAGGGTTAATTGTACTTCTCCACTTGACCCATTCTTGTTATGTGTTGTACAGGAATACAACTTTTTTTCCAGTCGACATTAATCATTTATTTCATGTAATTTTTGTTGTATTCAACTTATTTTGTGAATAAATGAAATGGTTACTCGTAAATCTTGGTTGTTAATTTTCAAGGGCTGTGGATTAAATCATTCCCACATATGACTTTGAAAACATCTAACCAATAATTTGAACTTGACATAGATATCATTTAGCCAAACATTATGAAAAAAGTTTAAGCTGCAGGCAAAAAATGCAGCCTCTTAGAGTGTTATCAACATTTTCCATCAATTTGGCCTATATTGACCTTGTTTTTGACTGGACATGACCCATATTCAAACTTGGCCTACATATCATCAAGACAAACATTCTGAAGAAGTTTCAATATTTTCAAGTTAAAAATGCAGCTGTGAAAGTGTTTACAAGATTTTCCTTCAATTTGCCTAGATATCATTTAGACAAACATTTTGAAAAATGTTTAAGCTGCTGAAGAAAAAATTGCAGCCTCTATAGAGTTTTAACAAGATTTTCCTTAAGTTTAGCTGAAAGCCAGTCGAGCTTATGTCATGGTAAATTGTCCGGTGTGCGTGAACTTTTTGCTTCAAATGACTTCTCCCTAACCCCTTGGCCGATTGGGATGAAACTTCATAGAAAACATCCTCTCAATATCTTCTCCTAAATTTCTTCATTTTTTTTGGTATCAATGCAAAATTCTGGTTTCCATGGCAACCAAAATAAAAAATAGTGAAAACTTAAAAAATCTTCTCCTCCGAAAGTGTCGGGCCAATTTTCAAATTATTTTATAGATATGTTCCTTGGGTGACCTTCTATCAGATTCCTTCACAGTCTGTAACTTCGCCCCACATTTCCCGAGAATTCATAGAAATGGGCTATCTGGTTATCTCAGCAGGGTCTGTAATTAACACCCTGGTGTGACCTTTAATGGCCCTAAATTTCTTCATGGTAATTCCCTCATCAGGTAATAAACCGTTAAGAAGTCTAGACAAGTGAGTTCTCAATCTACCTTGATAGAGCTAGTGGAAATATTATAAATTCAACAAGTTGTATTAATCAATATGTTTTATTAACCATATATTCGACATGAGAATATTCTGATCATTTAACAGAAAAAAATCTAAAAAAGGATGATTTTATCATGTTAACATATCTATTTCCCTCATAAAAAACCTCTTCTGGTGGGCTGCAGCAAACAACATTTGAAAAAAACATTTAGGCAAAAATGATAAATAAGAAATTTTGCCTATTACAATGTTTTGTTCATTCAAAATATTTTCTTTTATTTGATGACAGTTTCCATATTTTTGGATAATTGTTTTCAAGTCTTCTGCTGCAGATTTGTTTTATGTGGGAAACAGTAACTGTTGTTTCAAAGAATATTCTTGCCTCTAAATTCTTATTTATATACATGATCAAACATATTTGACTGGATGTCAAAGTCAGTGTTTAATTATGTATTGAGCCAATTGTATACATATTGTCAACCCTTTCTCTCATATAGACGCTTTCTGACGCCTCTGCAGCAGATGTTTTTTTTTGAAAACATAGTGCAATTTCTCCTTTTGCCACAATGTTTTCTACTTAAAGTTACAGGTCATCCATTCAATTATAGAGATTTGCTATGTTTTGATAAAATGTATAAAGTCGTCAGCTGAAGAAATGTCGTATGAGGGAAAGGGTTAAACAAATGCTTTGACTTAATTTATCAAAAATGTGTATTGATTGGTCAATATATTCAACAATAATTGCTACTGTATAACCACAGCATTCATTCATTGTGAAAGGAAGCCGTTGGTTAACTAACAAGACATGTCCTTTGGCTGCAGATACTGTTTTTGTATGACCAGGCAATATGACAATATTGCCCATTTGTTATAATTCATACATACACAATCTAATGTACGCATACAGGAGATATAATTTTATCCAGCACCCACATGACAATAAATATCGGACTTAAGTTGATGATATGTAATGCCATTGCGACTGAACAAAAAGTTAAGCAAATACAATAAAGATATGTAATTGATCAGTTAACAAAAGTTGCTTAATACTTTGGTATACAAGTAATAATCAGTAAGTAAGTAAATCTTTGATTAAAGTGACCTGACTTTTTTTTTTGTATAACATATAATAAAACATAAAACAAAGTTTGTTGAAAAAACACCCGGCCCCTAGATTGGGCCTATATGTCACTATATACAAAGGTAATGTCTGTGTACCTAAACTCACTAATTCTTATTAATATGTGGTACAGGTAGTCTTACTATACATATATAGACATCTATAATTATTTTGATGGCGACGCTACATATTGTACAATATGCAGTTATTGCATCCCTGAACGGAGACATCAATTATTTCTGATAATTTCGTCTATTTGTAAGGATTTTAACCCTTTTCCTACGACAATTCTGAACATATTTTGTCAAAATATAGAAAATCTCTATAAATGAATAGATAACATATGACAAAAAGTTGAAAACATTGTGGCAAAAACAGAAATTGCACGCTTTGTGCAATTTTTTCTTTTGTCACTATGTTTTCAAAAGCCGTCTGCTGCAGACATAAGTCTAAATACAATTAATCGTCGGTCATAAGTGCTACATGCGCTCAATTATTTTATGTATTTTCAAAAGCGAATCGACTTACTTAATATAACCCAATTCTATGATCATATAATATTAAAGAAACACATAATTGAACAAAGCATTTTTATACAGGTAGTTTTATCATTCACTGCATACTGTATGTTTTAATGTTACAACTGCTAATCACACCCTTTCCTTTAAAGGAGACGTAGCACGGATACAAAATAAACTGTGTAGTAGAGTGATTAAAATAACATGTATGTTTAAAAAGCCTTTACCGAAACGAAAAGGTAAGGTCATATTCACATACAGCTGGCAAACAACATAATATAGCCATGAACAAAGTAATCACAGGGCGAGCCACAATGTTTCCAAACGACGTCTGCTATTAAGGCGTCAGAAATGGGAATAGTTTAACATTGATATTAACATTTAGACCATTTGTAGTAAGCTTGTATCGGGTCAGTTTTCACTTGATTTTGATTTGGGAGTTGATGTAAGTAGTCTCTTCCGACGAGTTCCATGCTGTGGTGTATCATCAAGCATTCGTTTTGTTTTCCTTTGACGACATTCTGGAAGATCACCTAATGACCCAAAGTGCGCTTCAGGGCCAGTCATATTCGATTTCACCACCACTATTTCGTTTGAGAATTCCGTTTCCAACAAAGTTTGGAAGCACACTGTCATGGTTCCCGATAGTTTCTATGTAATCTATTTGTAATTGAAATAGGTCACATAGTCTCTCAATAACTGAATGAGGTGGTAGCCATTTCTTTGGATTTGACGTTTTGAAGCCTCCCTTTTGACTGGCATCTTCTTTTTTGCATATAGTGATAGCCCGAATGTCATGAAAGGAAATATTTGAATGTTGGAGTCTTTTTGGAGTGAACAGATCTTTTATCAAATTGACGAAAATGACTTTATTCACAATAAACTTTTCATCAACCATTGTGTAAAGGCTGTGCCTCAAGTGTGCATTGTGGATAAAATATTTCAATACACTGTCATGTGATATAGCATGAAATTTTGGTATAAAGTCATTTCCACCAAGGCATAATGTGAATGCAATCTTCATACCAATATCTGTATGCGTGAATGTGCGTTCAAATAAAGACAACATGGCGGTTATGTTGTACACATCTATTTTGCCACCGGCCTTTTGTAATACAACATGCATGCCATTTTTATAAGTTCCATCGTCGTGTCTTTGCCAGTATTTGCTTACAGCGAATAAGTGCAAGTACACTGCATCGATATCTGCCGATGTTACGTAGCACACTGCAATGTCACCTGCCTTCAGATCATTTTGATAATGAATAAGCCAATCAACAACGGACATTTCTGCTTCCCCTTTGTTTTGTTTAATTTCGGCCATATCAGAAATGTGATGGTCATTTTTTTCAGCATCAAACTTGCAAAGTATGGGAGTGCTATACTGGTGAGCACACTGACACTTTTGCATACAGGAACATGTCTTGTTAAGGACCAATTCACTGTCCACAATAATTTCTACAGATCTGTTCATAGTTAAATTCTTAATGTTTCTTGCAAGGTAGGTGCTTATTATTTTTTTCCAGCGGCGGTTTTAGTGATTACATCTTTGTCGTAAACAATGTCACTAAGAATGAGATCATCCGTTTTAAGATGCCTAACATCTTAGTCTGGCTTTGGCTTGCGTTGTTCTCGAGTATAAGCTTTGAAATCATCTGGAGTGAAACTGTACTTTTCCTCACAAATAATGAGTTTTGAAACATTTGCATTATATTTGCCAATCCATTCAACATTTTTTCGACAACTCGAAGGTATTCCTGACCAGACTTTACATTACCAACTTTAAACTTCATCCCAGCAAATTCTACAGTACAAAGTTTCATTGTATTTGATATGGATTTTGGAAGATCCATTTTGACTGAAATCCTACTGAGCAATTAGTGACAAAACGAGCAATTTCTCCGTTTGCCATGATGTTTTCCACTTTGAGTCATGGGTTATCTATTCAATTATTAAGATTTCCTACTTTGTTCTAAGTATGTTCCAAGTCGTCTCCGGTAGAATTGCTGTATGTGGGAAAGGGTTAGTTAATACAAACATTGCAAACAGGTAAATATATTGAAAATTTGATGCCATAACTGTGCTTTGACATATATCCTATGTTATAACCCTTTCCCACAGATAGAAACAGGCGGCTATTGAAAACATTGTAACAGGAGGTGCAATTGCTCAGGATGAGCATGTTTTTGTCACAATGTTTTCAAGTTAATTCAATAATTATACATTCAATAATAAAGATTGTTATTGATTTTTTCTAAATGTAGTCCGTTGCAGAATAATTGTGTGTGGGAAAGGGTTAAATAAATATTATAAATCCAAATATAAATGATAAAACTTTCATATTGATTTCTTTTCTTAAAAATTAAAATATAATGCACAAGATTTCAAATATTGTCTGTCTGCTATATAACTGATCTAAAGTGAGGTAGAAAATCCTCTTTACAGTTACCAGATAATGGTCAGGAATTAACAGCTGGGTTGCATGCTGTGAAATAGCCATTTAGACCCCTAATTGCTTCATGGTGATTTGGAGGTGCGAAAACAGCTCTGATCAATTTTGAGGAAATTTCTGGGGCCAAGTTACAGACTGTTCAAGCAAGTTGATTGGTTGAAAAACATGGCCGCCAGGTGTTTTTTTCTCGTTTCGTTACGTTACAATCGAAACCAGAATTCTGCATGGATCCCAAAAATTTGAAGGAATTCTGGTTAGATCATTGAGAGGATGCCTCTAGAGTGTTACCAGATCTAAAAAAAATCTTGAGTCGGGGTAAAGCCATATTATGCCCAACCAACTTGTTCAAAGTTTGGAGGCATAACCGGCTCGATTTGTCCACACCAGGGTATCGCATTAGCTCTATTCAACTTTCCAGGTCTGACAGCTGAATATGATGAAAACTGAACAGATTTTTTTTAAACTGCATTTATTCATAGTATTTACATTTTGTTATGATGATTCTAATGATTCACAAAAAAATATAATGAATGAGACATCGAGATCTTGGACCTTTCCTGCAGAATTCAACCAGAATTTTGAAGAAGTCGTGCAAAGAATATACCCACCGGGTAGTCATATCAACAGCTATATTAATATGGCTGACATTACGTAAAACAAAATTATACATACATGTATGAAAAAAACCAAAACAAACAGCATCTAACATCAGTTTAGTAAAAAAGGAAAGCGCCACAAGCGAGCGACAATGCTCTTCTGCTTTTATGTAAGTATTTTCCTCGGAATATGTGTACAAAGTTCAATAATAACACTTTCGTAGGTTGAGATTTTCAATATATTTTCTATGGTAAATCTGTTCTATGTGAACATGCATTACAATTTACTTTAAAGCAATTTCATACAGACTTACATACATCAAGCAAATTAACCCGTTTCCACCTTAAGACGCATTTGGAAACATCTGCAGCAGACGACTCTTGAAAACATTGTAGCAAAAGGAGAAATTGATCGAAACAAACAATTTCTCCTTTTGCCACAACGTTTTCAACTGTTTTCATTAAGTATACCTTCATTTAAGGAGACTTTTCATATTTTATACTAAATACCTTCAAAGTCGTCTGCTGCAGATATGCTGTATGTGGGAAAGGGTTAAAGAATCAACATGTTATTTGTTTACCTTTCCCCTGACATACAGACACTTTTTAATGCCTCTGCTGCAGACCTTTTGGAACAAATGTGGCAAAAGGATAAATTGGCTTATGATAAGCAATTTGTTCTTTCTCTGCAATGATTTCAACTTCAATAAATGTTCTTTTACCCTTTCCCCCACATAGACGCTTTCTGACGCCTTTTTAAAAACATAGTGACAAAAGAAGAAATTGCTCAAAACAAGCAATTTCTCCTTTTTCCACAATGTTTTCCACTTATTGTCATAGATTATCCATTCAATTATAGATATTTTCTATTTTTTGACAAAATATGTTCAAAGTCGTCTGCTGCGGAATTTTCGTATGCTGGAAAGGATTCATATAAAGAGAGTTTCCATATTTTTGACTAAGTATTTTCAAATTTGTCTGCTACAGATTTCTTGTATATTGGAAAGGGTTAATATTAATTACATAAATCTTGGTAAACCGTTTACCAGAAGTGACATTAAGTCTTTTGCTTTGAGAACACTTGTGAATTCTTTTTGAAAACCTTGTGATTAAACCCACACATACAACAAAGTCTTTAGCAGAAGACTTTTAAACATCTAGGCAAAAATATATGGAAGATCTAAATAAATGAAAAATTTATTATCAAGTACGGTTTAAAAATACTGTGACAATGCTAGAAATAGCTCATTATGAGTAATTTTTTGCCACAATGTTTCCAAAAGTCGTCTGCTTTAGATGCATCAAAATGCCTCTGCAGGTTAAAGAAGAAATTTCTCAGAGGTGACAAATGCTGCATGTGTGATATAGTGAACAATTTACTTTTCAATATTCTTGTTAGAAACATCATGGTACAAATATGCCAACATTTGGAAAAATGTAGATAAAATCACAGGTGCCAGTCTTGTTTAAGATCTAAAAATAGCATTTGACTATATTGACAAGGTACATTTCATTTTCAACGTCCAATTTTTATGATCGCAATGGCTGTTATTTACCATAAGATATTCGCGTGGAATTATTATTTTCAAACATGTTAAGGTCAAAGCATTTATTTATTTATTTATTTATTGGGGTTTTCGCCGCTTTCAACAATATTTCAGTTATATCACGGCGACAGTTCACTTATTCATGATCCCTGGGTAAACAAACCAGTACTAGGCTAGAAAATGTGCCTTGCCCAAGGGCACTCCACCATGACCGTAGTGCTGCGACTGGGGATCAAACCCGAGACACTCGGTTTCGAAAACCCGACGCTAACCACTCGACCACATCGGATTCCTACAGTCAAAGCAAGTGATGTACCAAATTTTATTAGAGTTAATGGAATTATAAGCGAGATATAGCTTTTAACCCTTTCCCTCATATAGATGCTTTCTGACACCTCTGCAGCAGAAGGCTTTTTGAAAACATAGTGACAAAAGAAGAAATTGCTCAAAACAAGCAATGTTTTCCACTTTTAGTCATAGGTTATCCATTCAATTATAGAGAATCAGATTTTCTATTTTTTGACAAATTATGTTCAGTCGTTTGCTGCAGAATTGTCGTATCAGGGAACGGGTTAATGTAAAACTTCTGCTCGGGGACATCACTGAGGAGACATGAGGTCCAAGTGAAATGATTTTTCGATTTTTAAGAACTGTAAAATAGTTTTAATGCGCTGCTATCATAGGGCAATTATACATTACCTATTTTACAGCTATAAAACACATTAATCTGTATTCAGGAGTTGCGCTCTGAAAAATCTTTATCTCCATCTTGAATCCAATTAAGAGCTCATTTAACATGAAAATCGGATAAAATTGTAAAAGATAATTTAATAAAACACAAAACTACGCTTTTTCCAAAAGGAAATTTCTTTTTCTCTCTAGTACGCATTTGAAATGCTGTATAAGGAGCTTTGTCATAAATTGATACAGCAAAACATGTTGATTAATTAAAAACCAAATGTCACCTCAGTGATGTCCCGGGCCGTAAAATAGGAAATGTACCTTGTCAATATAAAGTCAAATGCTATTTTTAGATTTTAAACGAGACTGGCACCTGTGGATAAAATAGTAATATAATAGAAAACATTGTAGGTAAATGCAAAATTGCCTGTTTTGTCCAATATTTCCATTTCCCACAATGTCGTCTGCTGTGAAAGTGTCAAATTTCATCTAGTTCCAAGGAACACATTAACTATTTACCTGATGCAACAATAATTCAATTTGAGTGTCTTCTGCTATCAAAATATGCCAAATCTGCAAAATTGGAGGTACATTTGTGATTAACTTGAAAACCTTGTGGGAAAAGGTTAAATTGCTGACCATGACTGCATGAACAATTTCCTCTATTTTCTCCATGCAGTTTTCTTAAAATATCTTTATTATGGAAAGTGTAAAACAAAACTTAGTTAAATGATATGAACACATTTACTATTTAGTCAAACATTCAAGAAAAGCTCTAAAAATTGCTTTACCCTTTGCCAAATATAGACGCTTTCTGATGCTTCTGCAGCAGACAACTTTTGAAAAGCATTGTGACAAAAGAAGAAATTGCTCAAAATGAGTAATTTCTCCATTTGCCACAATGTTTTCAACTTCTTTCAGTATTCAAGCTTACATTTAAACAGATGTTCCATGTTTTTACCTAGATATTTTCAAAGTCATCTTCTGCAGTTTTGCTGTATGTGGGAAAGGGTTAACTTCTATGCCACACTGTGAGGTAACATATACGTTTATTCCTAAGAAAATATTTGTTAGTTGAGAATTTGACATACATTCAGAGTTCCACTTTCATGAGGGTTGATTGAACTTGATTCACTTCAGCCAATTTCAGCAAACTCCATTTCAGCATGACCATTGGAAAGGTAGAAGTTGCAATTCTGAACAAGATAGTTTCAGATTTGCCAGTACATTATTATGCTGAGTCTTATCAGAATCTATCCAAGTTGACAGAAGCTTCAAACAAGCTTGTGTAAGTAATAATGTTTGTGAACTAGATCTTAATGATGATTGAGATACATAGACAGATCTTGATCTACTTTATTAACAAACGTTTGCCTTTTACCATGGACGGGTAAGGCTCATTAAACTAATGATAAAAAAGCTACCGGTAGATGTTTGTGCCATAACGATTGCAAATATTTTAACCATCTATTAAGAAATTTTGAAAACATTGATGAAAAACTGAAAAAATGTCATGCATGGTGGAAACATTATTCTGTTCTACAAAGTGTTTTTTTCCTCAGTGTCTTTTCATTTATTTCAAAGATCGTTTTATATGAAATAGTGTACAAATAAGCATATTAGTCAATTAATAAATTGGAACACATTTATGTCCCTTATGTACATCATTTTATAAACAAATCTTAACGAAATAGCTCTTTATATGTCTGTGATCAACCCTTCACCCAGTTGTAAATTCTCCATGCACATACAAATCCAGACAGAATTGCTACAAAATTGTGCAATGACTTCCTTCGAGTGTCATCTTTTCTCACTAAAACAATTGGTGTGGCACTTGACACTGAATTAAGTAAAGTTTCGAGTTTTTGTACATTGTCTTCTACTTGATACTTGCAACATGGGTCTTGTTGCCATGAGAAGAAATAAATACTGGCACAAACAATACTAAACATTCCACAGCTTACGTAGAAATACTCTCTCTTCTCGTCCATTCCTTGTCCAAACAAACAGACACTTCCTGATAAAACAGAAGTCTTATGGAGCATGTTGCCAACCTTAATCCATCGCGATGTTTCTTCACCAATGGTGATTGGTTCTATAATTATAATTTCTGCTTTTTTCTCAAATGCTCTCTCTAACTCATTTTCAAGATCTTCATTCAAGTCAGGATCACCAAGATCTCGGATGATTATATATTCGGGTGGTCCATTGGGCCTGAAAATATGAAAAAGAAATGGGCATGTTAATCTTACTATGTTATTCTAAAATTATCGGATAGGTTAAATATATAATTTAATTACTTTTTATCAAAGCTTTCTATTAAAGCAGTGTCCAATCTAGGATTTGAAAATATGGGGGTAATTTTATCGGAAAATTGATTTTACGAATAAATTGACGGCATTTTTCCTTCTTTCTCTATGTAAAAAAATATCTCCCTCCCTTCCATACAAATTTATGCCGTTAAAAGGGGGAATATTCAAAACATTGTGAGGATAAGCACCATCTCCCCTCCTAGATTGGACAGTGCTTAAGCTTTTGTTTTATTTAACCAATACACCAAAACCACCTGAATTCTGATCTACTATGTTTACAACATGACTAGATCTTTTATATTGGCATCTTGACTGTAGATCCACTTTGTTATTGACTTGACTGTTGAGATATGGACTCTTAATTTAGTTGCACGTAACCAGAATTTCTATTAAAAGTAAAAAGGGCCATAACTTGCATAATATGCAGGATAGAGTTATCTAACTTGATAATATACATAGATGTAATAGTTTGGTAGGGTTGTCGAAAGTTTCAATGCAATACATACATAAAGTATATTTAAGTACTTGCATGCAATACCTTAACCAAGGTGTGACACGGAGGCCAAAGCCAGGGTTAGTAGTAAAGTTCTCATATTCTTTGAATAGTCAATCTAAAACTTAAAAATACAGTCAAAACAGTGCAAAGACCACCTCTGTATAGCAATTCCTGTCTAGAAACCAAATTTAATTTCCCAATTACTCATGTTCAGCAGAAACGACCCTGCAATTAAAGATCATCTGTGAACAAAGACCAGATTGTTCTCTTACCATGGGTGGTCATTAAACACAGGTTGGACTGTACTACCGAATTACCATCCAAATACTGGAATTGGACTTTCAGTCTTTCAGATGATTGAATAAACCGTTGTGACGTGACTAATGTCATTCTAATTGAACTATGTTGGAAGGTAACCAGTTTCCTTGAGACAAGATTTTGGTGAGGACTGGTACAAGAATGTCAGGAAACACATGTTAGACAAACAAACATTCTTTGAAAGAAAAACATCCTTGGTTTATTTTACAGTGTAAAACTAAAATTGAGAAAGTGAAATTAGAACAGTGGGGCGAGTACAGGTAGAAAAACATGATTTAAACGTACAATATTTATTATACATGAAATGGTATTAGCCCTTTCCCTCATATAGACACTTTTTGATGCCTCTGCAGCAGACAGCTTTTTGAAAACATGGTGATAAAAGAAGAAATAGCTCAAAACAAGCAATTTCTCCTTTTGTCACCATGTTTTCAACTATTCAATGTACTTTCATTTGAAGGGAGTTTCCAATTTATTTGGGTATGTTTTCAAAGTCATCTGCTGCACATTTGTTGTATGCGGGAAAAGGTTAATATTTGTCTGAATGATTGATGGGTACTACTATTTTCATAGGTATTTCGGTTATTCATGTGACCGATTCTAGAGCAATGAATGATTTCAGCTGTGAGGGTATATAACAAAGATGAAGCTGTACATCGCTGTCTTTGATGTTTGGAGGTTTTTCATCTCCAGCTGTTGTTTATGTTGCAAAATTGAAAGCTTGGGTAAAGAGTGTTGACTAATCTTATAAAATTACTTTTAAAACCAAAGAAATTTAGATGTGCAAATCCGCAATTTTTGTGACTTGAATGTATCAAATTGTAGAAGTTTTGTCACATCTTTCATTTCTTATCTGCGAAAAGTAGCATGCATTACAACAAAGCGTTTATTTTTACTGTCATAAAATAGGGAAAAGTTTTTGTGTGTATAGTAATCATAAAACAAATATTCAAAATACCTGGTTCGGGCAGTTGTCACCGCCATACTTATAAGGAACGATCACTCTAATGCACAAACATAAATGAAAGTACTGAAGGTCCTTGATATACCAAGTTCTTTTTAATATGATAATGCTGATTGATATTTCTTTAAATTCTGAATATCCCATTTAATACCCGATGAATCCTATAAGACGATACTAAAATTAGTACTGGAAGTACTGAAGGTAGAATTTATAAATAAATAAATAAATAAATAAATAAATAAATAAATAAATAAATAAATAAATAAATAAATAAATAAATAAATAAATAAATAATAAATAAATAAATAAATAAATAAAAATAAATAAATAAATAAATAAATAAATAAATAAATAAAAAATAAATAAATAAATTCCAGTAACATGTAGAAAATGTGGTATGTACACTAACCAATTAGTAAAACATGTAATGTTCTTTTGTGTTAAGAATCTTAAACATAGGCAACGTCTATTTAAATCGTTATTTGTAAACTATGGAACTGTCAAATAATGAAAAACAAGAACATCAAGTTTGTAAATAAGCTATGTTCATGTCTTCATGCAATCAGGGTCTTTCAAATTGTATTTGAAAGACCCTGATGCAATGTGGACTTAAGTCCAATCTTTTTTTTTTATCTACATCGGGTTAATATAGTTCAAGTTCAAGTTCAAGTTCTTTATTTGCATAACATTTTAAAATACATGTTGTAATAAACAATTGTATAGCAATACATATAGTATAGTTTCAATAGTTGACATGTGATATATATAATATTCGAGAAAAGTGTAATTAATTTTAATGCGTACAAGTTGACTAAACTTAGATTGTTTATTTTGTGGATTTAAAATAGCACCTTTTTCGTGTTCAAAGTAGCTTTTAAAAGATCCCTAACATTGTAATTTCCCACATATAAAATTCATAGAAACCCATATGGAGACTAAGGTGAAAATGGATGAAATGGTTTGTGAAAGTATTGTTGGAAAGATGAGAAATAATATCTAAAAAGACAACAATTTTAACAAAACTTTCAAAAAGTCCAATATAACATTATATAGCCAGTACATCACTGAAAGTATGCAAGATGATTGTTTATCATTACAACATATGTAATCATATTTTCTGATATCAAAAATTCGAATTCCTGATATCAAAAAATGAATTTTTGATATCAGAAAATCTATTTTTTGATATCAGAAAATACTCTTTATTTCTTGATATCAAGAAATCCATTTTCTGATATAAAAAATCGAATACCTGATATAAAAAAAATAAGGAATAAATAGTAAAACGGCGCCTCATATTTTTCTGATATCAGGAATTCGATTTTTTGATATCAGAAAATCTATTTTTTGATATCAGGAAATACACTTTATTTCTTGATATCAAGAAATCCATTTTCTGATATCAAAAAATTATTTTCTGATATAAAAAAAATCGAAAATAAGAAATAAATAGTAAAACGGCGCCTCATACTCCTGTTACTCCTGTACATAAGGATATCACAGACATATGTCTGATATGCCGGTGGCAACCTTCTATTTATTCTTCTTGTTGAGCAATAAGACAGGTGGTTGTATATACAATTAAATGGTTTATGCATTTTAAAGGTACGTGCTCTTGTAACTATCTATTCCCTTCTTCTTCTTTTTTTTGTTTTTTGTTTTTGTTCGTTTTCATGTAATCTGTAGCAAATTGTGTTTTCTGTATTGTTGTTTTATAAATGTACTCTTCTTAATTGCAGGAAATAAATATTAATAAATGAATTCCCCCCATCCACCAATCCACCCATCATCCACCCACGCATACATCCATTCATTCAACTACTCACCCAGTCATCCATGTATTTCACGATTTGTAATAATTAATGCTGTTCATGTCTACATTTCGTTTCGGTAGATAGATGCGGCAGTAAATGGCTTTAAAAGTTCGTTTCATTAAGCTTTGTCATCTGTTGCATAGCCTTATAATACTCTCACTCATCCTCTGTCTTTTTGTCTTTCTTACTTTTAAATGTACATTCTGCAAAAACATTGATTATACATGTTTGTATTGTATTGTGTATCTTCTGTACATGAGGATTAATAATATATATATATTTATATATATAAGGAAACGAAAGAATATGCTAAATGAATACAAATAAAACTACAAAAAAAAAGAAAACATATACTGTATACACGTACTATTTAATTTAAACTTATTTGGCGGAGTTGTGTGTTAAATCAAATGCGTCTTTGACGGGGTTCTCTGTGTTAAGAATAATGTCTTTGATTATGGTTTTCATGAGTTCATTAAATGTATTATTTATTGGAAATGTTGTGGGGTTTTTAAAATATATTTATGACGTAATTATCTATATTTTGATGAAAAAATAACAAAAAAGTGGTATCATGTTTCCCTAACTCCTTTACAAATTCCGTTATTTTGTTCCACACTAGTATGTCTCCCAATATCTTTTTTTTAATCATGTATGCGAACTCATTCTTAAGCGTTTAAACTAATTTCCTAAACGTGTTTGAAAGAACATATGAATAATTTTCAAATTCGAAAACCGATTTATACCGTTTGTGAACGTTTCTAATTTCGACATATTGTTAATATTTTCTTTCCATTCATGTTCAAATTGATCTCTTATTATGCTTTTTAATTTTACATTTTGAAGTAATGTTCTACGATATATGATTAACCCAAAGTATTTATTAGATCAAATTATATTATACCGTTATATGCATTTGATGAATCTCTTGATTTAATAAACACGCCATGCATCAGTATAAAATACTTTATATACATAATAGCGTTGAACATATTATGGTAAACTGCTGAGCACTTGCAACATTATGAGCATTTTTTTCTAGTGCTAAAATAATTTAAAAAATCGACTGCGGCAAATGCGTGATAGTCTAGTTTGGGGCGGATATTTTGATTGATGCTTTGAACTCTAGTAGAATAAAAAAAAAACGCAAGCAAAAGTGCGAAAGCCGAAAGTGTTATGGTCAGTAAAGTAAATAAATTGTTTATTATTGTGACATGTGTTTACAATTTATAATATATACATTCATAATTTAACAATAATTATTTGTTATATTACACCGGCCCCATGGACCTATAAGTCACAAAAGAATAAATGTCAAGTTATATGTACTATGTATAGAGAAAATACCCGTTTCCTCTCTACAACTTATAGTACATTTACATATTCGGGGATTAATATTGCGGTAGTGAATACCTTTAATTATTTAAATATAGTATTTACCAGTAACGGATCATATAATGCCATTAAAACTTTAACGAGTAAAGCTACGCGCGCCATGGGCCAATTACTTGCAGTAACAAAACATAAGAAAATTCCTTTAAAGATTATGATTGATCTTTTTGACTCCTTCGTTGCATCAATATTATACTAGTCTTGCGAGGTTTGGTGCTTTAACACAATTGTCGAAAGACTGCATAGAAAATTCCTCAGAAAATTATTAAATGTAAAAACATCAACTAGTAATTCAGCTATTTACGGAGAATTCGGAAGATTTCCACTCTTTATTAATATTAAAGTAAAAACAATTATGTACTACGTAAACAATTTCACAGAGAAAAAGTCAAATTGTATTTTACAAACAGTTATAGATGAATCAAATAGTTTTAATAAAACTCAAACGTTTGGACTAATAAGGTTAAAGCATTATTACAAAATACAGGATTTTATTGATATGTATATAAGTGAATGGTTTCAAGACATTAACATTAAATCCTCATTGTCTATTTTCAGACACCTTATATCTTGAGTGGTCAGATTACCTTACAAAAAATCATCATATAGGAACGCCGTTGCTAAATTACGTCTATCAGCTCATAATTTATATATAGAAACCGGTAGGCAAAGGAGCATTAGTAGAAACGATAGAATCTGTTCACTTTGCAGTTTACAAGAGCTTGAAGACGAGTTTCATGTTATGATAGTTTGTCCTGTCTATACTGGTTTGAGAAAATTATATATAAAAACGTATTACTACCAAAATCCTATTACGTTAAAATTGATTCAGTTGTTAAACAGTTCAAATATAAAAGCATTAAATGGCGTTGGAATATACTACATAAAAGCTAATGAAGAAAGAAAAAATAGATTAAACAATGTTATTGTATAAGAGGAAATTACATGCACTATCATGCATTATTTCCGCTAAATGTATTTTTAGTATCTGTATATTATCCTATATATATATGTATCTGTGTATTATCCTATATTGTATATGTTATATGTGTCTATTTATATTTTCATCAAAAGAGAGTGTTGAAAACTTTATATTTATGTAAATATATGTAAATATGTATTATCCTATTTTGTGTTATTTATCTAAATATATGTGTCTATTTATATTTTCATAAAAAGAAAGTGTTTAAAACTTTGTATTTATCTACCTTTAATTTGTATGTCCATACTCATGTATGTTTAAATATGTTGTATTTTGACGATGAACCATATGTGTTCAAGTCAATATTCTTGAATAAAGTTCTGTTCTGTTCTGTTCTTATAATTTATTGAATGCTTTTAATCTGTGTAAAATGAAGAATTTAAGTATCTTTTATGTTGCTAAGAACTGCAAAATGATTATAAATAAATAAATAAATGTTTTTGCCACCAACATTATAGGACGTGTGTAGAAAATTAAAGGAAATGGTAAAAAAGAAATACTATTATATGACCAGTATGTTCCAGGAATAAGTAAACATATGCGAAAGTATTCTCATGTTTCAACCTTAATGTGTATAATATATGATAACATGTTATGTATATGTATGTACGACATGCCATTTATGTTGTATGTTCATGTATATTGATGTTTTATGTGACTATGAGCTTGTATGCTTAATGTCAATTAACGTTTCTGTTCTGTATCATACACACATATTCAAATTTTTCAAAACTGATTGATTCTACAAATAAAAAAAACCAAACCTGCTCTTTATTGTGTATATGCATTTAAGCTGAGAAATCAATATATGTCGAATACCAATAACTGATGTATGTGTTAAGATTTGTATCATATATATATTATTTTATATTATTTTTTGAATTATAGTCTCTCACCATCTAAAATAGTAATTTTCAAAAAAGGTTCTGTTATTTTTTCAAAATGCTAGTTATATACTGTCATTCATGTGTGTTAATCATAATTTGTCTAGTTTTCCCAACTTAGATACATTATCAGTATCTAACTTGGTTAAACAAGACTCATTATTTAAGGAAAATCAACTAAATAACATAAAAACTTATCTATCTATCATAATCATCAACTAATAAATGTATTTATTTTGTTTGAAAACTATAAATTGAATGATTACTATTTTCATTACCATGTATGTTAATTATGTATGCTATGCACAATGAGCTTCTATGCTTGTGTTGTAAATAAACTTCTGTTCTTTTCTGTTCTGTACATAAATGATATACAAAATATCGTGATCGGACGTTCAATTATCTGGAAAATGTTTTCAAAATTAATTAACTATAAATTATATGTATGTCTTAAAAGTCTCCTTTGCCTGTTACCGACGGATTTAAGCAAATCAAAACGTATATATAGTTTTATTTTTGTTGTGTTTCTTAATGAGTATTTTGGATGAAATCCCAATACGAGATTACTTAAATGTTCCCTTAAACATATTTCTGTTTATGAATATAGTGGTATTTAATAATTGTTAATGTGGATATATATAATGTGGTATTTTTATCTAATTTTCTCTATGCTATGATTTGAAAAGAAATATGTTAAAAATATTTAAAATCGACTTTTCTGAACATTTTGTATGTAAAACCAGTTTTCGATATGACCAATACCGTATCTCGTGAGCCTTCTTTTATGTTTATAAATGCATTTTAGATACAAAGTATGGCTGGATTGATATGGACCTTTCCCTAATTTCCGTATGAAGAAAAAACGTACAGCCTATGTAAAAGCTCGGCCTTATTCTTACCGGCAATCTTTATTTCATTTTACTGTCCAGAGACATTTATTGCGCTGAATTAAGCTACTTTAACCGTTTCTAAATGAACATAAATTTTCTTAATTGTGTAAAAAAATATATTTTTGAAATAATTTAAAGAAATCCATCGTTATGCTGTATACATTTACAATTTAATCATAACGTCATCCAAAACACAGCGAAATTAATTAAAGTGACATTCGCAATAAGACACAACCCTACATAATACGTATAGATCAAATAGTATATACCAGGGGCGTAGCTCCCTTTAGGCACTGTAGGCACGTGTCTACACATTTCTTCCCAGAATGCCCCAAAATGCTGCTGCGGCGATAAACATCTGCGTAATGTATCGACCAGATCAGCCTGCGCTGTCCGCGCAGACTGATCCGGCCGACACATTCCGTCTTTGGGGGATAGATGTATAGAGTAGTGATTCCTGAAACAGAAAATCCACAGGAGGCGAAAAGTGTCTATCCGGGTTGGCCTGTGTGGCATGCTTAGGCTGATCCGGGTCGATACTTTACGCAGAGTCCACAATGTTTATTTTCTCACGAGACGGCCTACACATTGATTATTGCAAAGCTACGCTCCTGTAATACATGTAGTAAAACAAAAAACAAACCTACTTATTCTTCATTTTAACACTTCAACATCGATTTCATTTACAGAGATGATATATAAATAATTGTTTATATCATGCTTTTTTCTCTTTTTTTTTTTTCTTATTCATGTTTTCAGTTTGATCTGTCAATACTTACATTTCCCAAATATTGAAAACAATCTGTTTGTATATTAACTATTGAGATTGAAATTGTTGGCTATGTTTCTGTCGACATGACTGAACGAAAAATAAAATAACAATACATTTAGAATGAGTGTAGACATCTCATGTTATCTATATCCGAATGAAGATGAACAATAAAGTAGTTCTGAGCTGAGCTACTTTGACCACATACCGATTGAACTGTTTTCCGTTGAGTGATTTATATAAATATATATATAACATCCTATTAACTTGTTTTACACTGTTGAAAATAGTTATAGATTTGACAGTTATACAACAATGTATATAGAAATATAAAATAAGAACACGCACCTTTTTTTAAACTGTTTTAAGTCCGATTATCTCTTTAATTAACGTAATATTTGATCAAGATTTGTTCTCCTCCCGATATAACATCATTCTTTTTAAATAATGAGGTTTGAGATAAAAGATGTAAATTGGGAACCAGTTTAAGGATGAAAAAGATAACAATGTACTTTATGAAAATAGTTCCAATTTTATTTGTCTTTGATTTACAATCGGGAATATTTGAACCTTTTATGGGTCAAGGGTTGTGAAATCGTTGTGAAGTGCTTTTTTTGTACTTTAGCCAACCATTTCTCACATATAGCCGCATTTTGACGTATCTACAGCAGACGACTTTCGAAAACAACGGGGCAAAAATTAAATTTGCCCGTTATGAGCAATTTCTCCATTTGCCATAATGCTTTCAACTACATGGATATTCAATAATGAAACTTGCATTTATAGAGATTTTCGACATTATTTGTAGATATTTTCAAAGTCGTCTGCTGTAGATTTGTAGGC
Organism: Serripes groenlandicus; assembly: GCA_031761405.1. NCBI lineage: Eukaryota > Metazoa > Mollusca > Bivalvia > Cardiida > Cardiidae > Serripes > Serripes groenlandicus. Next base: position 80,125,955 of record JASEVX010000004.1, on the reverse strand, counting down.
TGGATGACAGGGTTGAGCCCCTCTGTTATATGGACAGCTTCAAATATAATTAAACCTTCAAAACGTCAATATTCGGATCAGCTTATACTTCCGTGCAAAACTTATTGGAATCTTAAATTATATAAGCATTTTTCAAATCATTTTAATCCTTACATGTCAAAAGTCAATTTTACATTAGGGAATCATTGAACGAAATATGACCTTGACATAACATATATTTACTTCTAATAAGCAGCACATCTAAATAAAGAGATTTAAAATGTCTCATACTGATGTAATTTGACAATATCATGTTTATTTATTAGTTTTTTTCTGTATATTTATTTGTTTTTGTTATGTTGATTATGTGTTAGACAAATGGACTCCGTCAAAAGCTTTAACATTCCCACTGCATGCACAATGTTCATAAATATACGTAAAAACACATGAAATATCAGGTATACCCAAGTTGTTTACGACATGCCTGGTTTCGGCTCTGCGTTACGCACACTGGATGTATGCAATAACATATACATCTGACAATAAAATGATATAGCTGTCAGCCGACGTGTATACGGAACCTTAAGCTTATTAACCCTTTCCCTCATATAAATGCTTTCGGACGCCTCTGCAGCAGACACCTTTTTTAAAACACGGTGACAAATTTTAAAAGTAATTGCTCAAAACGAGTAATTTCTCCAATTGTCACCATGTTTACAACTTTATACAATTATTGTACTTTCATTTAAAGGGACTTTCCCAAAATCAGTAATTGCTCAAAACGAGCAATTTCTCCGATTGTCACCATGTTTTCAACTTTATAACATTATTGTACTTTCATTTAAAGGGACTTTCCCAAAAACAAATCGGGTATGTTTTCAAAGTTGTCTGCTGCAGATTTGTTGTATGTGGGAAAGGTGGATTAAAAAGCTTTAACTGATGTATTTTCTTAAGGAATCCGATGTCCATCTACTTATTTGTAATGGTACCCTGCTTGTCAAACCAATTGGCTTCACAAATGCGGAAATAATGTGTTTTTCAAAAAGACATCTTTAAACTGCAAATTTACTTTACTTAGGACAAGCCAACTCGATTTCTACTCAAGGCGGAAACATCAGCATGGCAGAATATGCAGTTATTGCGCGGATGCCTCAGCACCAGTGCATATATTGGTTGTGAAAAACTCTCACTGGTGCAATGGGCTTGCGCATGCGCCGTGTTAATCGTCTTGATCGCGCATGCGCCGTATTTTACCGTCAGCTGTCGGATAGTTCCGTAGCAGTTCGTCACTAGACTGGTTCTCGTTCGAGATAGAAGATTAGTGAACCAGTGTATTTATATGCGAGTAGTTTTTTTATAATTAAAATGTAAATTAAAACCTTATTGTAACGTGTACCAGCGTTAAGCCATCGCGGGTCACCGATCCAGGCACTAACCGCGATGAACATTGATTAATTTTACGAAAAGGTCAACCAATCTACCAACGTCGCTATAAAAGCAGGCTTCAGCAGCAAGGCTGTAGAAGTGATATTTATACCTGTTCCCGTTACATTTCTCCCTCTTTTCTCTTGACTTCGACCCGAAGTTACACAACTGAACACAAGCACTATACCAGAGCGGAGCCTTTGTAACATCACTGGGAACCTGCGACCTTCGATAACAGGACAATGGGAATATTTTCATAAATGCAAAGTTATTGTGCAAAATTTTGCGATTTTAAGAATATATTAAGGAAAAAAGGACGCGCACGTGCAGACAAATGTTTGCAATAATTTTGGGAGATCGAGGTCAACACATTGGGAAAAGGTATTTTTGTTTTCGTTTTACGTATTTAACTAAAAAACTATTGTTATCATATATATTTATATCATATATTTGAAAGAGGGTTTCGTGGTTTTCGAATCAAACAGTATTTCTTAAGCCGTACACTGCTGATTCCCGCGCTATCATCGAACTGCTGCATCTTGCAGCAACTCTTGTTGTCCTAATTAAACGTTCAGAGAAGCATAATTTTGTTTATTGCCTAGGGGGCCGTTTTATCAACGGTCTTAACTGAAACTTAACTAAGATTATCGTACGTAAGTCTCGATTTTCGTGTGAAATGCCGTTGTATCAAACACTTGTACTTTATGGGTTAAACATTATGAATTCTCAGAGACATTCTTAAGTCGTATAAAAACTCGCAAATATTGAGGCGATCAAAAGTGTTCCCTTGACTATCGACTATATCGTCTCGGAAACATTTTGATTTTTTTCTTTGTGGTGACGTTGGATCTCCCGGATACATATTTTAACAAGCGTATTTCAATGATAAAGATCGTTCTCCTTTGTCAACAGAGGACGATCAGCAGCGAATCAAATTGCAAGCGAAATGTAATTTAACTGCACTTCTGCGTAAAAGTGCAAATCAGTTTTTATTTTATTTGTCCAGCTCGTCCGATAATTGCCAACAGTCACTGTGATAAGCGTCACTCGTCTTCCACCAATGGGCTAACAGCCTATGTGGAAAAGTAGCCAGTTGCTTGGAAAGTCTGTTGTGTAGATTACAGGTATGTAAGCCATTAAACTCATGAGTAGGTGATATGACTGAATTGTTTTTGTTAAACAACAATGATCAATTATTTTATTTGGCTCTGATAACGGGATTAATACCACCGGAATAACAGGTAGAGGTAGACTGTATCCTGAGTGTAACGTCATTAATAAGATGACGTCAATGATTGCTGACAGGAGTGCTGACGACATTTGCGTCCGTGTCGGGATAATCCAACAACCGATACCCCTCGGTTATATACGGAAATATACTTCGTGAATAATTACCGTCCTTTTTTCAAAAAGGAAATAGCTAGCTTTATTTTGATTTTTTTTTAAAGAATATTACTGACATGCATACGCGTGTCGACGCATTTGTATCATGATGAGCAATTTTTCTTTTTGCCACAATGTTTTCAAGTCTTTTCAATTTTCACATGTTATTGAAATGTTCCATACTTTTGCATAGATGTTTTCAAAATCGTCTACTGCGGATTTGTCCCAAGTGGGAAATGGCAAAGTGGATACGTTACACATTTAATCAGACTAATCTTGGTTTTTACCATTTTTGTTTTTTTTAAAGATCAGGGAGTGTAGACCCTGACCACAATATGAAAAGAAAGGGGATTGATTTTTCTACAGCCATGTTGATTTCTCTACAGATCTACTCAAACGTTTTCTTTTATAGAAAAGCGAAACTGAGGATTTTGTTCTCTACTTAGCGATGACACGATTCGATATATCGACCTGTAGTGACCCTGGTATCAACCAACATTGAGTGTTTTGAAACATTTCAATTAGCTCTATATAATGTCATGTTACTATATTTGGAAACAGTATCAAATTATTACCGAATTCGGCATAATTTTTATCAGTTTTATCGGGGACTTACGGAAAACGGGACCCTTAAAATACCCCGGGTTCAAGATAAGTTCTTTTTATAGTAACATAAAGGCCTGGTTTGACAGTCCAATAGGTTTCATTTCCGCTGGTTATTGTCGGTCATTTATACCTCTGTAATACTGTAGATATTCTTAAGTGCATATAACCGCCACATCATAACAGATACTTTTCAAGAACATTTTCGTGAAAATAATGAAGGATTTCATGTAATTTATAATACACCGTGAGATACATTTTAATTTATCTTGAAATCCCGATTAATAACGTAACTCTAACATTTTCCGTTATTTATTTGGATTTTATGATAAACTAAAAATAATCACATCATTTTATAATTAACGTGAACTCCCATATTGCTTTCGCGAAAATCTGTTCAGGGATAGCAGTTATATGCTACCATACTAAAGTAAAGAGTTTGACAGGCTTGAAACTATTTTTCAATTCGTTATCACATGTTGACGCATCTGCGGCAGACGACTTTTGAAAACATTGTGACAAGGGGAAAGATTTCTCAATTTGAGTGATTTCTGCTTTTGTCCCAATGCTTTCATTGTCAGAGATTTTCCATAGTTTTCGCCAAGGCGTTTTCAAAGCTCTCTGCTGCAGATTTGTTGTATTTTGGAAAGGGTAAAAGTTCCTTATTTTGAAATGTTTTGTTCTGAGGAAAACTGTGTACAACCCAAAAAAGGCGTATGATGGAATTGTCAACTTCAAAGAGCGTTTAGACGAAGCTGATCCGAAGGGCGCGAGTTGTACTTAAGTCTTTGTGCGACATCAACTTAACCCTTTCCCACAACAAATCTGCAGCAGACGACTTTAAAAATGTCTACTGAAAGTATGGAAACTTTGTGGCAAAAGAAGAAATTGCTCGTTTTGAGCAATTTCTCCTTTTGTGACAATGTTTTTAAAAGATGTGTGCTGCAGATGCGTCGAAATGTGTCTACAGGTGGGAAAGGGTTAATTATAAGGATTTGCTATATTGTTTCGAACACATCCGGCGGTATAATTAAGTTGATAAATCCCCAATCAGGAGTAATATGTCACTGGGTGAAACATGAATGATGCATTTCGTGTTATTTTTTTTCTTCTTATCAGATCTATTGATCTCCAGCCATTACAAATGAATATATATTGAAGATTGACAAGCATGCTCATTGAATAAGCTTCTGTTGGATTGGCACTTATAGCAATGAAAGCCACGTGCTTTTCTTTTGTATTGGAGTTTAAAATTACTTATCTTTTGTTAAGGATAATGCTGATTTTACTTCATTCTCTTCTATTTAATTTGGACATGTTCAGAATGCCTATCAATTTACAGCGGCCAATCAAAAGAAGGACTGACGTTTTGACAAGCCATAGGAATGGGTTAAGTTACACATCATTGGTGCGACTGTCTTAACCCTTTATATATTTGCTGTTTTTAATTGATCTATAAAGACTTTTCTTACACATGTAGACATACAGCTTCGGGTTTTTTTTACAAGTAAAATATAAATGAAACGTAAAAAGCTGCAAATTACTATTTTCATTTGCATAATACATGTAATTGTCACAAGAAATTACAATCCGTTTAAGCTTTTCATAGGAAGGGTTGTAACCCTCCTCTTGGGCCCTTACACATGCGCAGAAACACGAAGTTGCTGATGTCCCTAAAATCCTGATGTAATCAAATACACCGAAATGCATTCTTAGCGACCAATATATCAATCGGATTTTCAAACGTTCAAACGCAAAAGAGGACTAGAAGAATGTTGTGCCTTTGTTTATTAGGATTAGTCATTTTATTGTCATACAGGTACACGCTGGTTCATTTATTGATGATTTCTTTTATATTTCCTTTGCTAAGATTACACATTTATACCTGTCAAAGACCTAATGTATTAGTAGGTCTTTGTAAATTGTATATGTGCATTTATTATTTTCATCTGTATACTTTCTGTACTTTCTCATTATTTATAATGTGAAATTGGCAATTAATTTTCTACATCTGAAATACTTACTTTGAAACGTCAACATTATCAATACAGTAATGCCACACGACACTTTTTTGTGCAGTGTTATTTATATAAACATGTTAGTTAACATGTTTATTAAAATATATAAATCACAAGAAAACATCAAGTTCTATGACATCCTGCTACATGGAGCAATGACAAACTAGATGAGCAGTTCCTCGCAGTCCGAAGGACCATTCTCTTTGCTGATCTAGTCTTAACGGTTTTCATTACTAATAATCTATAAAAAAATAAATATATGAGCCGTTCCACGTGAAAACCAACATTATGGCCTCTGCGTAATGTATCGACCATATCAGCCTGCGCAGTCCGCGCAGGCTAATCTTAGCCGACACATTCCGTCTCTAGGAGATAGAGGTATAGAGTAATGATTCCTGAAACAGAAAATCCACAGGAGGCGAAAAGTGTCTGTCCGGGTTAGCCTGTGCGGCATGCATAGACTGATCCGGGTCGATACTTTACGCAGAGTCCACAATGTTGGTTTTTCTTGTGGGACGGCTCATATATGAATAGATTGAAATTCTATTATGTAATTCTATATACTACATGTATGGTCAATAAAGATTACTTACATATTATCGTGTGTTAATATTATTTGTATATCATGTTGTTACTATGTCACCTGCTTTGGAAATAAAGTACACATCTAAAAAGTTTATTTCTGTGTGTATTTTACTTCTCAAAACAAGTTGTTTGGTTTGGCGATATATTGTGTAATTACTTCATAACACGCTCGTCCTGGGTCTTCAAAAATAGCTTATTTTTCGTTGTCCTAATTAAAACATTATGTTGTGGAAGAGCGTAATACAGCGGTAGAGCATCGGCAACCCCATAGGATTTATCAATTGTCCCAAGTTCGAATCCTATTAAATTAACCCTTTGACTCATAAGACTCTTTCTGACGCTTCTGCAGCAGATGCCATTTCAAAAAATAAAGAACAATTATTATATAACACACCCTTAACCATACCTAGTTTGCGCAACACATGTTACGGTTTTAGTGTCTAATGAACGCAGGGCGAACAGAAGATGATTATGTTAGACAATTACCATTGTGTTTCATTACAGATACTTAAGATGGCATTTCTCAGTGTTCAAGAGATTACACATACCAGGCCCAGAACCAAGCTGTATTTCGGGAAATTTAATGGAAATCCTTAAAATTGTAAGTTGCTTTGTTTCGAATTGGGGTTTCGCCGTTTTCAATAGTATTCAAGTCCTGCCACGGCGTTTCCTTTGTATTGCCAGTACTATCGGTATTATTTATGGTTGAGCAGTCGTTTCCCCCCGAAACCCCTATAAGTGCTAAGAAGGGAAATCACTCCTACAAAGTATTTGGTATGACCCGACACGGGATCAAATCCTGATCGCACGTTCACGCCGAGAGCGTCCTTAATTAACCCTTTCCCACATACAACAATTCTGCAGCAGACGACTTTGAAAACATCTAATAAAGATATGGAAAATCTCTAGCAACGAAGGTATACTTACTGAACAAAAGTTGAAAACATTGTGGCAAAAGGAAAAATTGCTCGCTTTTACATACAAGTCTGTGACCGTGTGAAAGAAGTCCTGTTTATGCCTAGGTTGTTTGAGCAATTTCTTCTTTTGTCACAATGTTTTCAAAAGTCGTCTGCTCCTGAGGCGTCAGAAAGCGTCTGTATCAGGGAAAGGGCATGAGATTGTTTCATTCTTAACGTGTTTACTCTATAGTAAACATTGTAATCTTAACGTGTTTACTCTTTAGTAAACATTGTAATCTTAACGTGTTTACTCTGATTCTCTACTGCTAATTATTCACTAATGAGTTCATAGGAGATTATACAAAAGTTGGCATTTCTAAACACTGTTCAGGTTTAAATCAGACTGTGATGCTTCTGTAAGTTACGTGTGAACAGTGTGAATGTTGATCAGACTATGTCAATTCACAGGTTGATCTGGATCTACGCTGAGCGTAGATTCAGATCAAACTGTGAATTGACATAGTCTGATCAGCGGCTGTTAAAAAAATCCAAATCGTACCTTTTACAAAGATCGGGCTCATATACTGATTATTTCACCATTCAACGTAGAGGATCGAGCCGGGATAGTTCTGTCGGTAATGAAGATTGTCCTCGAGCAAAGGACCGTGAGGTCGATGTTTGAATTTGTCATTCATTCTTTCCAATGATTGAGAAAATCCGTTTTGTTTAGCGTAATAAGTCTTCCAATAATGGTGCGAGAAAGCCAGGAAACACATGGTTATGTTAAATGACCGCTGTATATTATTGATTAACTATCATGATGAGCAATTTCTCCTTTGGCCACCATGTTTTCAACTTTATTTAACAATTAAGCTATCTTATACGGAGATTTTTCAGATATTTTGTCGCTATGTCTTCAAAGTCGTCTGCTTTAGATTGATTGAATGTGAGAAAGGGTTACATTAGAAACAATCATCGTATTGGTTATGTTTCGTTTTCAATTAGGCATACTAAATGTCTAGAAAAAACAAAACAAAATCGACTTTGCAGAATAAAAAGGACCGTTAAAGATATGACGGATCGTATTTATTTCAGGGACAGTTGCAAGCAATGGTAGCATGGGGAAAGACATACGGACGAGTTTTTGGGTAAATATCAAGAGATTGTCCTACTTTTAATAAAGATTGCAGTTAAAAATAACTTTGGTACTTCAGGTCAGAATACGTAACACCTTATAGTAGTACTATATTTTCTCTTTTGAATATAACTCAAAAGTACAAAGAACTGTGTTGATATTTACAAGAAAAAAATTCTGAATTTAACCATGTCAGTAGAAACCTGACCTTCATGGGTTTTGAAAATGCCGACAATAAGGACCAAATTGTTTTCTTTTGTACATTTATCCCTTCTCCAGAGGCGTATACGCTCCTGGGCAGACGCTGATCAGATTGTACGTCTGCGCGCATGTGGACTACTTTGCTTTTACTTTGTGAAAATATTCATTCAGTTATGTTTAAAAGCTTTGCGCCAAATTTGGATTTAAAGGGTTGTTAAAATTCTCATAACACCAGCTTTTATTTGTCTTCCATACGTGGGTTAAAACTATGTATGAAAATAATATTGTGCAACGACTGGTGCCTGAAATCAAAACAATATTACGGGAAGGCGAACTGGCCTTCGTGTGATAACTCGAATACTGTTGAAATGGTGTTAACCCTTTCCCACATACAGACGCTTTCTGACGCCTCTGAAGAAGATGGCTTTTGAATACATTGTGGCAAAATAAGATATTGCTCAAGACGAACAATTTCTGCTTTTGACATAGTGTTTTAAACTTTATTTAATTATAATAATATTATTAATATTCTTTTTTACATTTTTGCAAACATTTTTTCAAAGTCGTCTGCTGCAGATTCGCTTTTTGTATCAATCACAATTTGACCCATCTTTCAGGTACTTTGAAGGCTGGACTCCAGTGATTGTTGTATCCGACCCCGAAATTCTTAGAGACGTTCTGGTGAAAGATTTCGAAAACTTCCGCAGTAGAAAGGTAAACACAATTTGTGTAGACTATTTGATATCTAGTTGGTATTTTACGGACGCTTTCAACTTAGAATAATTTACCTGTGACATGTCATGGCATTATTGAAACGATTGGTCCTACACTTGTTCCTACACTTGATTCTACAATTTGTGTAGACCGGATATTTATTTTGTATGTTACAGACGCTTTCAACTAAGAATGATTTATTTGTGAAATATCAGGGCATTTTTAAAACGGTTGACCCTACATTTGTCGATTTATACCCGAATGGATCTCAGGAAGAACACATATGGGTGTTTGGTTTTGTATGGTGCAATCGCAAAATGGATCCTGCTCAAGGAAATTTCTAATTAAAACAAATTACATATTTGAAATCGAGAGATTTTGTTCTTCACAAATATGAATGCGAACTTAAAAAATAATAAACATTAAGAAAGTTATGCCCACATTTGTTACACTGCCCTTCTTATTTCTATATAGCCGATTATTGATTTTTGACTGATCGGTAGAAGACAAATTGTTGCATATGCAACAATTGGTCACTGTAAGTTTCAAGAAGCTTAAGACAAACAATGCACTTTGGGGTTACAGTATCTTCGCTAGCCAAGGCTACTTCGTACATTGTATCCCATGAGTAACTATGGTATTAAAATGGACAAATTACCATTGGCTTGCGAAGTTTGGGTTACAATGGAACCTTTGTATAAAGTTCACATATGGGAACAAAACAGTTTGGTCTTTATTTACAGATAGTCTTTAATTTCAAGGTTATTTATGCAAATAATGAGTAATTTGGAAAGGTAAATTATGGATGCTATAGATAGGGAATTGCTATTCAAAGTTCGTATTAAGCACAAGTTTGAATGTATATAGCTTTGATATGCAGACAAATGTTTACCTACACGATTTACAAATGCCTTTAACTGCACGGCTCAATTACACTATATTTACAGCCGTTCCCGCTGGCACCACGAAAAGCTCTTGGTTTATTCCTTGAGAATGGCGACCAATGGAAGCGTAGTAGGACAATGCTTACTCCGGCCTTCAGTTCCGGTAAACTCCGGCAGATGTTCGCCGCCATTAATGGAAGCGTGGATAGTTTGGTAGAAAATACGGAAGTTAAATGCGACAAGAAACAACCGTATGACGTATACAGGTAAGATAAGGCTAAATGTCTCATACATTCATTTAATCTACAATATTCAATTTACTATCGGAAAACGTTTCGTAGTTAGTTCATTAATTCATTAGTTAAGATTTGAATCAAATTATAGCGATTTGGCTTCTTAATGCATTTCGGCTTTTGGTATCATTTAAAATTACATGTGCGAATAACTAGTTGGGGCTACACTGTTAATCCTTTTCATAATTGGCTTGTACGTATATATATATAACAAACATGCGGACAGTAAAGACTCCGATCAGACTACAAACGAACATGTTCACAAGAGTCTTCGATGCGGACAGACGCATTTAACCCCAAATCGCCAGATGTGGCTTAATATTGGTATTATATTTTGTCAATATCCTGAAATAACTGGTTGTTAAAGCATTTGGTATCATACAAAAAGCAAAGGATCTGGGTCAGATTTTTGAGTCTACAGATACATTGCTGATCGAAAACGACCTCATGGTATGCTAACTATAACTTTTAAATGGCTATGTAATCGTATAGCAGGTGCAATTAGAACGTCTTAATTGTTTCGAAACATAATTAAATTACTTTTTACACATTTTACTGCTTGAGTCGGGTGTTCTGAAGACTTCCGATTGAAATATTGTGATACATGCATGTGGAAAACTGATAGTGTTATTCTGAAAGAAAAATAATATGGGAAAAGGGAAAATCATCGTAAGGCGTAAGTTCTCCTTTTTGCCAACAACATTTTATAAAAGTTTTCTGGCACATGGCTTCAAAAACTAGTATAAACATGTAACAGGGAAGTAGTTAATGCATTGTTCTATTCTGCATTCTTTCAGTTTATATCAAGGCTTGACATTGGATGTGATAGGACGATGTGCATTCGGTCTACAAACTAATGCCCAGTGTGATGAAAACGACCCATTTATGCAGAATATCCGAATGTTGTTTGACGGGTTAGCAAAGACTTTCGTACAGCCCTTAGTCAGTAAGTAAACGATTACTTTTAATAAACGACTCTCAAGCGTGACCTTTTGTTTACAATATAAAAAGGAAACACATGATGTTTTAATTCAATTAAAAAAAAAAATCGGTTTTATCAGTCACCATGTAAAATATAACATTTCGTCTTTTTTGGATGCTGACCTTGAAGCATTTAGCAATGTACTTGGCGAAAAATCGTTCAAGCAAAACTATTATTAAACATTTTGTACAGAATAGGCCATTAAAATAAACAAGACATATCTTTAAAAAAGATAAACAGCGATCAATATGAGAAAACACTTAGAAATAGCACATGCGCATATTATTTGACTTGAATATCAGAAAGGTTCTATGCATTTACCATCCATCCAGCTTCAGTTTCTATAAATAGATTATCAAGGCCGAGAGGTGTATAAGTTTCAATTGACGATACATAACTGAAAACTTATCATGTTTCAAAAATAATTAATATTTTGCTCTTAAATATTATATTTCATACGTTTTCACTATTGTTTTTTACAGAAATTTATTTCTACAAACTAGATCATTTGTTTAACATCTATATCAAAACTGAGGTTAAACAGCTATCGTCGAAAAAATATCTCATAAGATTTCTTTTGAAATTAAAGGCGATTCAATATGAGATTGCATCTTGTAATGAGAACCAGTGTTCGGAAGCTTCTTGGCGCAGCTGGCTGAGTGGATTATCTGTGTCTTGTTACAATATTGTTACAATCCTTCTACATGTACATACAGTGTGCACATTGTTCTCTTTTAGTGTTGATTCCGGTATTCTCACACTTCATCTTTGCACTGAAGAACGTCGTGTTTTTGTTCGGAATGAATCCAGTGGTACAACTAAGAAATCAGATGAAAGAAGTAGTCCGGATCAGAAAAGAAATCGGGGTAGGGGGATAACCTTTTTTTGAAAAAGTAAATGAGTTTTAACGTATGAATCACAACTGGCGATTTGCGGAAATTGTTAACTTTCCGGTTTGACACTTTTTAAAAATAATCATATTGGCATAAGAATAGTTGCGTTTCACTTCTATTTTTTGTCAAAAGCTGCATCTGGGTTTGTTTCTAGTGAGACTGTATGAATTGTTGCACTGTTTGCACCGGTTACAAGACCCCCATAAAGATCAACGCGATTTGTATTAAACCATACTGTCCATGCCACTATGGTAATTTGGGATGTTATTATAATTAACAACATTTGTGTATACTTTTAAACGTTGTTACCTGGTTTTTTTGATCCCAGGTAAAAATATAACGTGTCATTTCCAGTCTACAGAAAACCTGTTCAGTTTGAAGGAAACTTCTATGTGGACATATCTAGTAAATTATGATATATTTTCTCTTTGTTTAGCCCAAAAGTGAGACAATAGATTTAGTTCAGTTGATGATTTTTCCAAATACTGACAAATCTAGAAAGACAAAGGCAATAAAGCCGATGTCGGAGAGAGAAATTGTCGCCCAGAGCTTGACGTTTTTATTGGCTGGTTACGAAACTACGTCAGCAGTTTTGGCGTTCCTCACATATACGCTAGCAACCCATGAGGATGTCCAAGACAAGTTGTGTGAAGAAATCGATGATGTCATCAAAGGTCGAGAGGTCACATACGAACTTGTAAACAAGCTTCCTTATTTCGATATGGTGATTGACGAAGTCTGCAGACTCTACCCAACAGCGTCGTTGTAAGTAAATCAAACTGTTATGATAACGTTTCATTAAAGACATATCAACGTCTTTTGTTTTTACAGAAGTATATCGGCCGTTTTAACCCATTCCCTTATACAAACGGCATTAGACGCATCTGCAGCAAACGAAAAGAGTGCAGACTAAGGAGAATTTGTTCACAATAAACCCTTTCCTATTTTCTCACAATGTTTAAAGCTTTATATAAAAAAAATATACTTGGATATACATTTCCCATCATTTTCCGCAAATGTTTTGAAAACTGACGACTCGAAATATTTGATATAAGGTAAAAAAACGGCAAATAGAATATATTTTTAATTTCGAATATCATGTCTTACATGGACACAAATTCTTTTTACTGTAAACCATACGGATGTCAAACTCTTTGATAGAGTAAAGCTGTAGTGATATCTCCCAAATAAGGTAAACTGAACATCCACCCTTTTCTGACATACAACACATCAGCAACAGATGACTTTCAAATCATCTAGGCATATAATGTGGAAGCTCCCTGTTAATGAGTGAATACTTATTTAATGAAATTAAAATCATTGTGACACAAGGAACTTGCTCAACGTGAGCAATTACTCTTTTTACTACAATGTAGTTGTCTACTGCAGATGTGCCAAAAGGCTTCTGCAAGTGGGAGAGGGTAAAATCAATTTAAAAAAGGAACTGTACAAAGGCTATCACATTTAGTATAAATTATTATTTTTATACAGAATCATAACCCGTCAAGCGGCCACTACGAAAATATACAAAGGCGTCACAATTCCAGCCGGGATGGCAGTGCAAGCCAATGTTTGGCAGCTACATAGAGACGAAGATTTTTGGGAAGATCCTGACGAATTTAAACCAACAAGGTAATATTTCAAACACTTTATGATAAACATGTATGTATGTATGAGCGGAACTCCAGGAAACTCTACCTTAATGCAATTAGTATATGTGTATAAAAAAGACCTGTCTACAGAATCCAAGCTAATACAGCTTTACATAAGTTTCTTAAAACCCTCTATGCCTTTTGGTGAACAATGCAGACCAAAATTAGACTGTGTGATGCGTTGTCTGGTCTTGATCTACTCTGGGAAGCACAATTGCATTACGGTTGGTTTTCACAGAGCCATCATGTTTTGGTTTTTTTTTCGAAAAAAATCTGAAAAATACACCGACGTTATATATAACATTCTAAATTACTCAAGAACTCAAACTTCTAAAATCCTTCTCTCTTCTCTCAACCCTTTACCACATACAACACAGCTGCAGCAGACTACTTTGAAATCGTATCGGCAGTAATAGTGTGAACTCAATTAAAATGATAGTATTATTATTGAATCAGGTTGAAACAATGTTGGCAAAATTAATAATTGCTCATCATCTTCTGAATTCTAACATTTATCTTTCACCTTTAAGGTAATATTTTTTCTAAACTTAATTTTCATTTATTATTTCATTGCAGATTTTCCGTTGAAAATAAAGACAGCATACCCAAGTTCAGTTACCTCCCTTTCGGTGCAGGCCCCCGGATGTGTATTGGTCAGAGGTTTGCCGTATTGGAAATCAAATTGGCGGTTGCCCGGATTCTTCAAAATTTCGTCTTTTCAAAGTGTTCTGATACAGAGGTAAGCACTTAACCCTAAGGGTTTCAACATACAACAAAATTGCAGCATACGACTTTAAAAAGACCAAGACTAACATATCCCCGGGTTCGAAGTACAGTGAACTCGACAGTTCCGGGTCAGTAACCAAATTAACGAAGCTTGTCTCTTTGAAAGGAAAGTTGAGAGAAACAAAACTACATCAAATGTTCAACAAATACTTCCTCCACACCATGATTTAATTCAACAATTATATAAATTTGTTAAAAGGTTTCTGCAGTTGCAAGCTGTAAATTTGACAGTTTCGGGTCGAACTTGCCATTTCCGGGTCACGTGACAAATGTTTCCATCAAGAACTGTCACAGGAATGTGACAAATGCCTTCAGCTAGTTACAATCTATATTGATCAAAATTAGAATACAATTTGAGTAAAAAAAACCTGGCGCCCCACAGATACACCTCTCATGCGTCAAATCTTGCCAGTAATGTGGCAAACTTTACTGTACATACTTTCATGCACGAAAACTGTTGCATTTCACCAAACTAATGTCATATTTTATGAAAAAAAGGTAAATTTATGGGATATTAAATTGATTCAATAAAACATTTTTAACATTGAGTTATCACCATAAGCATTAAATTATTCTTAAAAAGTTACCAAAATAGTGTTACTAATAAATTGATAATTTTGAGACATTCCCTTTGGCTGACCAGAAAGTGTCGTATGTGAACTAGGTCAAATTATCTGCTAGTTTGGCATAAGTCAATCAACTTGATAAATCTTGTTCAGTGGTAAATAACCTACACATTTATGTGCAATACATACATGTATTACTAAAATTATGACTACAATCAGCAATATCGCTGTGACAGGTAAACAAAACTATTGAGATTTTGCTTTCGCGGGAATCGATGCAATCATACGTTTCGTGATAACGACATCCGTTCTTGAAATGACAACGTCCGAAATCGAAGTGAAACTAGCGAAGCTAATGGGAAACATTACTTGATAATCAAATATTCTAAATTCAAAAGGTACATTTTTCATGATTTCAGGAAACGTTGACACTAGTGTCACGTGGTGCCATAGTACCAAGTAAAGGGGTTAACTTGCGTGTAACACGAAGACATTCAATCTGAGGAACGCCCTACCCACTGTGCTAAGTAAACATTCGCTCTGAGGAACGCCCCGTCCATTGTGCCAAGTAAAGAATCGTCTCGACGGCAATCAGCTGATGTAGTAGATTGATCTGTCCCACAGATAGACGATATGTAGCTATGTGTTTGTATAATGGGATACTTATACTGCCTCGGGTCCAGCTTTTTCCCGTTGGATTACATTTGGCGCCCAACGTTAATAACCGGCAGTGATGTGAGATAGAGTAGTAGTTGTTGTAATTGAAAGATTCGAGGACGAATCTTCACATGGAGAGGGAGTATATAATAGTGGTCTGTCCCATAGGTAGACAATATGTAGCTAATTGTTTGTATAAGGGGATACTTATACTGCCTTGCTACATAGCTAACTTTTATAGCGACGTGATAAAGTGTTCGCCTCCGGGACAAGAGGTCCCGAGTTTCAGCCCTTGTCAGGTCCGGTTTTTTTCAGCTCGGTTAGCTAAGTCTTCCTTCAGATGAATTGTCAACTATTCAGAAGAGTCTTGGCGATAACATTGTCCATCAATATGAAGTAATTCAGACATAACAGTATTGTGTTATGTTATACATGTTACTACAGAGGACTGCTCTTGTCCCACCGATAGCTCTCGTATTAATCAACCAAACCCTATATTGTTGGTACTCAGAAGAATCTTCTCAGTGGTACTCAAAAGAATCGTCTCACTGAGACGATTCTTTCCAGTACCTGCAACGTAGGGTTTGAGTGTCAAATAAGGATTCAAGAACATGAACTTATTTTAGAGTTTTGAACTGCAATATGCTATGTAATATAAATATAAGGGACTTTATTAATCACCATGTGCCATGCTTGGAAACGTGTGTAAAACAGTATCCATGTTCCCTTATCATGGATACACTCTACACCGTGTAATAATACCTGACCTTAATAAAAGCAAGTTAAATATATCTGTATATATGTTCTTTATGTCAATTAACAGACGTGTCAAGCCATATGAAAACCGACCTTCGGTGGGTTTTTTTTTAAATCAAAGGAAATTACGATGAAAGGGCATGCTTATATATAGTTTGTTCCTCTATCATAACCGTTCTTCAGAGGTTATAGAGATACTAGCATGGACATATTTGTATCGAAGGCGCAGGCTGATCCGGATATTCCATGATCATAATGGTGCGACGGTCGATTTTCGTGTAACGTGGCTTAACTAATTATTGTTACAACGATACATCGATACATGAAGTCTAAAATACGGGTATTCTCTTAGAAAACGGGTTTTTAACTCCTTTCCTGATATGCTTTGGTCAAACCTGACGAATTGTCCATACAAAGCAACATAGCATGTCTGCTACACCCCTTGCACGTTCAACTGTAGCATGATTAATAGGTAGAAAGGTCAGTATGTCCAGAAATGTAATGTATATAGCTTTCACTGACTGAATCAGTCATGTGACATTGACAATTCAAGGGTATAGGCCGTGTCTGGTGATTTTGGGTCTTATTGCATCACCGGATTGGCATCATTTAAAGTTACATTGGCGTGGGGCTAAACATCTTTCATTTTGTCAAGATTATTTGATGTCTGTATAATATATAAGCCATCGATGACGGTTCCGGTGGGAAAGTGCGTATGCACCGGCTTACTTGTGTAGTCCCTGTACGCAGTTGCATTAATAAGACCCCCCACCGCCAGACGCGGATTATATAATATATAATGAGCCGTTACATGAGAAAACCAACATTGTTGACTGCGTAAAGTATTGACCCGGGTCAGCATAAACTTGCCGCACAGGCTAACCCGGACAGACACTGCGCCTCCTGTAGAATTTTCTGTTTCAGGAATCATTACTCTATACATCTATATCCCTAAGACGAAATGTGTCGGCCAGGATCAGCCTTGCGCAGGCTGATCGGGGTCGATACATTACGCAGAGTCCATAATATTGGTTTTGTCATGGAACGGCTCAATTATACAATGTACGTATGTTATGTCTTTTGTACCGTTTGAGATTATTTTGTAAAAACTTAATATATATAATATATATATATAAATCTGTTAAAGTGTAACCGAATAAATATGCAGTAAAACTCTTTCTGTATACATGTAGATTTGTTTTATTTTGAGGTTTATGCCATTTTCAACTGTTTATCAAAAGAATGCTTACAAATTCCAGATGTTTGAAAGAAGACGAGTTTTAAGCCCTTCTCAATATAAAGATCTGAAGGCAAACATGTGTTACAAAACTGTAAATGAAAGGATAATTATCGACACGGTTGAAAACAGTGTGGTAAAAGGAGAAATTGATCTTCGTATCTATGTTTTCAAGGGTCGTCTCCTGCAGGAGCGTCAAAAATCGTTGGAAATAGTCTAAACCTTTCCCACTTGCAGACGCATTTTGACGCAATACCAACAGTTTCTCCTTTGGCCACAATGTTTTCAACTTTATTTAACCCTTTCCCTCATATAAACGCTTTCTGACGCCTCTGCAGCAGACGGCTTTTTGAAAACATAGTGACAAAAGGATAAATTGCACAAAACCTGCAATTTCTCCTTTTACCACAATGTTTTTCACTTTTCGTCATAGGATATCCATTCAATTAAAGAGCTTTTCTATGTTTTGACAAAATACGTCTGCTGCAGAATTGTTAACGATTAACCTATCTTTTATTGAGATTTTTCCGGTTTTTGTCACCAAAGTCTAAAGTCGTCTGATGCAGATTTGTTGTATGTGGGATAGGGTTAAGTAGTCTGTGAGATAAATGATTAATTAGAAGTAAGTCCGCCGTCGATATGTAGAACAGTCCCATTGACCATTTTAGACATATCGCTCAGTAAGAAAACTGCACCATCGGCCACATCCTGGGGAACTGAAAGAAACGAGAAGAGATAATAACTAAGTACAGTCAAACTATTCACACAACCTGATCAAACTATTTTAATATCTTCCAAAAATGTAAAGCAGACGCATTTTGACGCAAAATCAGCAGACGACTTTTGAAAACATTGTGGCCAAAGGTGAAATTGCTCATATTGCTCATCTTTTGGCCACAATGTTTTCAACTTTATTTAACAATTAAGCTATCTTTAATGGAGATTTTTCAGATTTTTGTCACAATGGTTTCAAAGTCGTCTGCTTCAGATTTGTTGTATGTTGGAAAGGGTTAAAAGAATCAATACCGATGACAACCGCTTATGTGAAGGCTGGTCTTGTTCTCCATTTTTTCTGCTGCATATTTGTGGTATGTTGGAAAGGGTTAAGTGTTAATATCCTTCACTGCCCGCAGATATTTGAGCAAGTCCATGAGAAAATATAAGTTGGGTTTTGTGAACAATATACATCCAGATCAGCCTGTGTATCATCAGATAGTCTTATCAAGATCGACAATGATCACGTATTATAACTAACACACGCTTGTTAGAAGCTTCACGAACCTTCGTTGTTCAGAAATGCAAACGTGTACCTTTTTTCCTATGGACAGGGTCATTTAGAAGGGCCATTGATTGATAAAATACCGGACGAAACTCTTGCAATTTAGCTTAACTTGCTCAAATTCCACATCCCTTTAAGCTCTGCTGCCAAAACATGGATGTATGTAGTCTCCTTTCACCGGGCGTGGCTCATGTCAAATCTAAATAAACAAGCCGAAGACACCCTTATGATTCATTTTGTTTTAAGGCGTTTTCAACGATATCTTATTTTCTATATCGGCGACAAACCTCTTACTCGCCATCCTTGTGTAACGAACCGGTACTAGGCTATGGAATTTGCATTGCTAAATGAAAATCCAACAGCCGAGAGCTGCGGGGATCGAACTCGGGACCACAATCATACTGAGCTCATATGTGTGACCAATGCTCATGCCACAATAATTTTCTGTTCGACGCGACTCAAAAGATGGCTTTCAGCGCCAATGGCAATATTGAAGTTTTTGCAATACAGCTCTTATAACAAGTTAACCTTACCAGCGAAATGTCCCATGGGTGTACGGACAAGGTATTTCGTGTGCTTCTTCGGATCTTCCCATGCAATCTTTCCCATTTCTGTCATCACTATAGTGGGATGAACAGCGTTCACCCGTATCTGAAAGAGTATAACACTTTACTTTACTTTACTTTACTTGACTTAACATATGAGCCGTTCCGCGAGAAAACCAACATTGTGGACTCTTCGTAAAGTATCGATCCGGATCAGCCTAAACATGCCACGCAGGCCTACCCGGACAAACACTTGTCGCCTCCTGTGGATTTTCTGTTTCAGGAATAACTACTCTATACATATATCCAACTAAGACGGAATGTGTCGGCCGGATCAGTCTGCGCGGACAGCGCAGGCTGATCTGGTCGATACATTACGCACATGGCCTATCGCCGCAGCCTCACGAGAAAACCAACATTGTGGACTCTTCGTAAAGTATCGATCCGGATCAGCCTAAGCATGCCGCGCAGGCTAAAACGGGCAGACAATTTTTCGCCTTCTGTGGATTTTCTACTTCAGGAATCATCTATACCTGTATCGGTTCGGATAAGCCTACGCAGGCTGATGATGTTGGTTTTCTCATTGAACGGCTCATATCAATTATTGACACCGCCCGTCTTCGAAAGTCAAGGGTAATTTGTCCATTGCATTAACATAAGTATACTTATGGGAATGCTAAAATACGAAGTAGCCTTGGCTAGCGTAGATGTGACACCGTCATACCTGGGTTAACTAGTTTGCCTCTTATTTTGATCAGGGTCGTAGCTTGGCAATAATCAATGTGTAGGCCGTCTCGTGAGAAAATCAACATTGTGGACTCTGCGTAAAGTATCGACCCGGATCAGCCTAAGCATGCCACACAGGCGCACCCAGATATACACCTTTCGCCTACTGTGGATGTTCTGTTTCAGGAATCACTACTCTATCTATCCCCTCCCCCCACCCCCTTAGACGGAATGTGTCGGCCGGATCAGTCTGCGCGGACAGCGCAGGCTGATCTGGTCGATACATTACGCAGATGTGTATCGCCGCAGCTGCATTTTGGGGGCAATTTTGCCTACAGGAAGCTACGCCCCTGTAGATAAGCTCTTTCCAACACTCGAGCGTTTTCCGTGGCCGAGTGGTTAAGGTCGAGGATTTGGAAAATGCTTGGCCAAATGCATTTTGTTTTATTTTTCTCTCCGAGAAATAATGATGACGATTAGATAACCCGTTTGTTTTCTAAATAGCCATGTATGTTTATAAATATATTTAAGTAGAACCATCATAAAAGCCAATTCCTGTCATTAACGAAGTTAATACATCAAACATGCGTATACTTGTATAGTTAAATTAGAATCAAAGACATAGCAATCAGCATTTGATGAAAGGCAATATAACACAATTGAATGCCTTTTTGAAACCCGCTTATTAACCCTTTTCAACATACAGTAAATTTGCAGCAGACGACTTTGAAAGCAATGATATATGGAAACATAGGAAAAATCTCTATAATTGAAATTGCTCATTATGGGCAATTTCTCCTTTTGTCACAACAATGTTTAAAAGTCTTCTAATGCAGAGCCGTCCGAACGTGTCTGTATGTTGCAAAGGGCTAAACAAGGCAAATCATTATTTCACCTGGTGAGGACCAAGTTCAAGGGCCATAACTCTTGTCAAAGAATCTGCGGCACCCTTTGACGAACAGTACGATGTGTGGTCGGGGAATGCTACTTGTGTTGTCATACTGGTGATGTTGACAATGGAACCGCCTTCTCCTCGATCTACCATCCCTTTAGCAACAATCTGTTAAAAACAAAGTAAAACTCGTGTCCTGTTTTAGCGGTAAATTAAGATAAATGAGACGTGCTCAATGAATCAATATTCGGGTATTTATTACCAATGCATCGTCGGACATCATCGGTTGTTGACTCCGCTACGCTCCAAACATCATGTTGATGTTTAAAGAGTAGTGGAGTAAACAACCGTGCGTGTCCGACGATGTTATCAAGGGGGCTACACACTCAGCTTATTTGAAAAGATATAACTAAATTTAATTTACGAGTCTAGCCGAATACCTCCAATTGAACTGTGATAAATGAAAAGAAACGTCAGTATTGACATTCATATTAATTGATCGATATGGACAACTCGAAGGCTTGGCGTGAAACGGTTGTAACTAAAATTGGTATTTTTTTACCAAGGTTAATCACCTTTAAAATCGTAAAATCATTTTACTTAGTAAACAATGGAAATTGAGGTGCCATTGTTCGTTCTGAGCAATGGCACCTAAATTTGCATTATTTACAAAGGGGTCAAAATTGCCCCCTAAACCAGGGTTTTCAAAATAGGTTTTTAGTTTCACACCAAGCCCTCGAACTGTTATCGGAAGTTTCTCGCAATCTTTTACAACTAATTGACGAACCGTGGGTGCAGAACAAGATATAAAAAAAAGCGAGCATGGACAAGGGGATCTGGATCTAAACGTGTTTATCCTTTATTGTTGGTCCTATTATTATATGGAGTAATGAACAAATTATCCGTATTTTTCAATAACCAAAAAACCGAATATACTTAGAATATGTGTATCTTTACAGTATATTTTGATTCAAAGAAGTATGGAGTATGTATTTTGTTATCCTTCCATGCTCTCACTTATTATATGACTTTCGCATGCAACACATTGCGTGAAATGCTCTTGTTCGTTAATGAATGCTTCCCCAAGCTTTGTACTTTGTCCGGATCGACTGACTGTCTGTGCGTCTTTGTGTTCATCCGTCATTCTTACGGTTGGCATAAATGGGTCAAAACGTTGTTTCTGTTTGGCAGATTCATTTCAAAGTGGTCACACATATACATTGGGATGAGGATACGATACAATATTCCAAACACAAATCTGATCTCGTTATTTAGGTGTAAACTCCTTTTTTCATATTGTTTTTCTTCGGCCATTTTCTAAATAAGGTTTCAATGTATCAATTAATTTCAGACTTGATGTATAGGAAACTTATGATCTACAGATGTGCAGTGCACACGAAACATAAATCTAGCATGCTCACGAATCACGATTGTCTGTCATTAATCAGCATTATTCCAATATACAGTGTGGATCTTTAGTGTTCACTGAATTATACTTACGGGTCGCTGCTCGGTTGTTTGTCAACCTTTTGTCCTTCGGGATTTATTTTGTTTATATAAGAAATGCGTCAAACTTTGATTAATTAGGTAGTGGTTATTGGCAGGCAATCTGTGTTGTTTCAAACA
The DNA here is from genome assembly GCA_031761405.1 of Serripes groenlandicus. Lineage (NCBI taxonomy): Eukaryota > Metazoa > Mollusca > Bivalvia > Cardiida > Cardiidae > Serripes > Serripes groenlandicus. Next base: position 80,103,239 of record JASEVX010000004.1, on the reverse strand, counting down.
GTTTTGATTTGGTTTGTTTAAAAGTCGATGATACATTGTTTTAACAATGTCTGTCTATATAAACTATGCCATATATTTTCACTTTACATATGCCCGTTTAGCATCGGTGAGTTCAGCGCGTTGATTGAAAACATCATGAGCAATTTCTCCTTCAGCCACAATGTTTTCAACCTTGATTTAAAAATAGTACTGTCATTTATGGATATTTTCCATATGTTAACCCAGACGTTTTCAGGGTCAACTGCTGTTGATTTGCTGTATGTGGAAAAGGTTAACCTTTTAACTGAAACAATACTGTCGACTTCTGCATTGAACAAAGTATATGTCATATAATAGAAAAATCGACGCACAATGTGACAAATACAAAAAATGCTCATAAAGAACAATTTCTCAATTATTTCATGTACTATCTAAAGCGGTCTTCGTTTTTAAACTAACTTAGAAAAATGTGCAAGTTCAATTTTTAAAACATTAGATACTCTAAGACTTACTTGAGAAACGCTTACTATCGCTTGGAAATTGACACTGAAAATTCTGAAAAGATAGTTTCATATATTATTAAACAACTGTTAGTATATTATGCTCTTAGTATGCTATCACGTACTTTTAAACTGAAATTAACCACTCTTATATATTGCAATTAGTTACACATACGTCCTGCAGTAGTTCATATAGTCACATTGTGGGCTGTCAATCTAGTGAAAGAATCAAACTATTGTTTTCGTCAATACCAATAGGGTTATAAGTATGGTTGTGAACGTAGCCAGTTGCTAGACAAGAACAATGTTTCCAAACCCATTCCAACATACAGACGCATATGCAGCAAACACACATTCGAAAACATTGTGACAAAAGAAGAAACTGCTCAAAACGAGCAATTTCTCCTTTTGCCACAACGTTTTCAGCATCTAATAAGTAAACTATCATTTATGGAAACACTTTTGCCTTGATTTGATCAAATTCGTTTGTTTTATATTTGCTGTAAGTGGGAAAATGTAAAGTTATTGTGTGAGAAAGCAGGAGAGACAGGGTATGGACACTAGATGCCGTGATGTTACAGAAATTCTACGGATATCGGCGTTAAACGCCAACTAATTAATACCATTACTGAGCGTTATACGTAATTTTCAAAATATGCGACAATTTAATGTGCAGGGAGTATAAGCATACAGAAAGGCTTACACATACATGAACGGAACAAAATAAAAATAAATTAACGTTACCTATCCAGTTCCTCCTTTGTTACATCGAGGAACGGCGTGATGGCTGCAACACCGGCATTGTTGACAAGGAGATGGATCGGGCCAACGTCCTGTACGGCTTTCTTTGTGGCATCCCAGTCCGACAGATCAACACATACTGGTATTATACTTGGATGCTGTTGTAAGAAATTAAACACAACGTTTAATTTGGAAAACGACATATTGTCTTTGGTCTCTTGATGTACAACCAGTCTATAGCATTAACTCATTTACCGTATAAACCATTTTTGGACATTTGGAAATTCAGAAAAGAAAATGGAAATTTTGAGAGTATCGATATAAGATGTTTAACTATTTCTCAATTCGTCGTAATGCTTCAACATTAACACATGTGACGTTTGTACAATCAGACCCAGATCCAGACGAGTTGGCGCATCGGCGACACCGAACCAGGCTCTATACCGTTGGCTGCTGAACTTAACATTTTTATCTTGATATTCCTATTCTTGTTCTTTCAATTTATACACGGTCCCTGTTTCAAATGCAATGTTGGACAAGTTCTTTTTTTTTTATAAAATCAGCATTGTATTTGTAAAAGTGTGATTTTCGCACAGGCAGAATGTCTTTGCGTTAATGTAGTGATACTTGGTTGTGGTTTGATTACTCATAGTTAACCCTTTCCCTCATACGACAATTCTGCAGCAGACGACTTTGAACATATTTTATAAAAAAATAGAAAATCTCTATAATTGAATGGATAACCAAAAGTGGCAAACATTGTGGCAAAAGGAGAAATTGCTCGTTTTGAGCAATTTCTTCTTTTGTCACTATGTTTTCAAAAGGCCGTCTGCTGCAGGCGTCAAAAAGCGTCTATATGAGGGAAAGGGTTAAACCAAACAAGGATTTCTCCATGGCTCTCAAATTTCAGAAAGAATCGGTCACTTTACTGATGCAATACTGACCAAATAAATCTTCATTATTCACATACAATGGTTAAGTTGGGATCTTGTGGGAGTTCTATTTGCATATTCCGCATCAAGCGAAAAAAATAAATGCAAACCTTATTGCGAGAGTAAAACAGGTATAATTCTAAAAAGCCTTCGTTGTTTTGCCACATTTAAATAGAAATGCAAAGCAGTCGTATTCGAGTCTTGGTTATGTATTTATATGCGATAACAAACCAGGCGCAATAAAGACACACCAAGATAACGCATATATTTATTTACCTCTTCCTTGAATTTGTTAAGATCCTCTTCAAGTCGGTCCAGTACTATCACCTCCGCCCCACACTTAAGTATTGCCAGAGCGATGGATTTTCCCAGGCCTGCAACATAATCATTTCACCTTCCTAAATTCATCCTGTCTATTAACCCTTTCCCTCATACGACAATTCTGCAGCAGACGACTTTGAACATATTTTGTCAAAAAATAGAAAATCTCCATAATTGAATGGATAAACTATGACAAAAAGTGGAAAACATTGTGGCAAAAGGAGAAATTGCACGTTTTGTGCAATTTCTTCTTTTGTCACTATGTTTTCAAAACGCCGTCTGCTGCAGAGGCGTCAGAAAGCGTCTATATGAGGGAAAGGGTTAAACTGAAATAGCGTTTATCCGGATTCAAACAGTGGACGTTGTATACTCTCTGTAGGAGCGAGTCCGTGTGAGACAATAAACAAAGTAGATATACAGATTGATTTGCACCTACACAGTACGGTAATGTTAACTAGTACACTTTCCCATGAAAGGCTCATAATTATGTAAACCGACTATTAAATATGTTTCTTAAGGGATACGTACGGGAATACCGTTAGGGTCATCGCCTGTGAATGTGCTGATCTGAAACGCGATACTCGACAGTACGATGATGAAAACGCGACAGTACGATGATGATAACGCGACAGTACGATACTACGATATTACGATGGTGAAAACGCGACAGTACGATGATGATAACGCGACACTACGATAACGAAAACCCGATAATACGACAGTACGATGATGATAATGCGATATACTATCGTGTTTTCACCATCGTACTGTCGCGTTTTCACCATCGTAATATCATAGTATCGTTCTGTCGCGTTATCATCATGTTGTCACATAGAGGAGAAATTCTTCTATGCGGCATGCCCACCGGAATGCGATAGTACGATGAGGATAACGCGACATTACGATGATGATAACGCGATAGTACGATGGTGATAACACGACAGTATGATGATAATACCGCGACTGTCGTACGATCAAACGCGACAGTACAATGATGGTAATGCGACAGTACGATGATGATAACGTGACAGTACGATACTACGATATTACGATGGTGAAAACGCGACAGTACGATGACGAAAACACGATAGAATATCGCATTTTCATCATCGTACTGTCGTATTATCGCGTTTTCGGGTTCGATCGCCTCTTCTCGCGGCGGAGTGCAACACTTCCCAGCCTACAATGTATTTCAGGTTGGTTTACCCAGGTTTTAGGAATACGTGATTTAACTGAAATAATGTTGAAAAGTGCGTAAGACACCAATGAAATATGATTAAGTAAACAATTCAAACGCCTACCCCGTCCAGCACCAGTAACCAGAGCTCGTTTGCCTTTGAAATTAATTTCCATTTTACTGCAATAAGGTTTGCTAAATATTACCTTCCTATTTGAATGTGAGAATTACTATGTCGGTAGCATTAATACAGGAACGTCTTATCTACGTCCTTGGTTAATCTTAATTATTTGGTTGTTATGTACACCAGTGCATCAGTCTGTATAAAGTCGTTCGTTATCTTACATGTGAGATAAGAATGTTGCTTACGAAGGCATCTTTACGAAGCCGAACTAATTTTATCTTTCAATTTTGTTTTACCGAGGATGTTCTAAAACTTGTCTCGTTATCATAAATACTTCTCATTTTTGTGGCGATTGCATTGCAAATTGCCACAGTGCTACACAATACAATGTTATTATGGACTTCCAAAGATCTCGTCGGCATTCGTTACTTCAAAACACCGCTACACATTAAAGTAGGTCCATGCAAAAACCTTTGGTCCATGAAATATTTTCATTCTTTTTGCAAAGACCTACAAGGTTTAGTTACAATCGTGTTGGTGCTAATTTGGTACCAGATTCATACTTAGATTTGAGAAATATCAACCTTTGTTATCAATTTTCATTCAAATATATGTATATGCAAACATTAGGGTTCTCTTTAGGCGACGTTTGTAAATACAGAGAAAAAAAAAAGTTTTCCGAGGATAGATTTCTACTTTTACACAATAAGATCCGCTGTATTGTGTAATCATGTTTACTCTTTGTTTTGCCTTTGATATTAACAAAGGAGTTCTCGCCGTATAGCGGTAATTTATCATTCAAATTTGCTAATTAGACTAGCTATTTAAATGTAGGCTAAAAAGTTGGCATTGTCTGATATAATGCGCTCGAAAATCGATCCAAAACACAGACGTGCATCTCTATGTGCTTTGGCAAATATGTAATATGTTGATAGTTAGAGACAATATTAACCTCAACATATGTCGCAAAGCTCTAAGTAATATGTCGAACCCAGGGAGCTCGGTCGAGTTGTGAGTTCGAACCACAGCTCCATCTCTATTAACATTCTTTCTGACATTAGACAAGAGTTACTGTAACAAGCGTCATTCGTCTTCCAGTCTATGATGAAAAGCAGCCAATTGCTTTTAAAGTCGGTTGTGTGGAGTACTGGTGTGAGGAAACACATGAGTAGTTGAACTGGCGACCGTGATATGACTGACACATTGTTAAAAACAGCGTTAAACGCCAATCAATCAATCAATATAAGTTACATTATCAATCGTAGGACATGGTGACTTTGTCTTTAAATATTTTATACTAAACAAGAGGGCCATGATGGCCCTGGATCGCTCACCTGACTTATGCAATGGGATGTGTCATGCCAACCCCACAGTTAACCACATTAACCCAAAAGGGCCGGTATCGCTCCACTGCCATTAGGCAAAAATCTCCAATGCTTGAAGGAATCTCGTAGAGTGTCACCCAAGGATCATTTCTGCATTTTCTTTTGGAAATCGGCCAAATAGTTTGGGAGGAGAAGATTTTTTAAAAAGTTCACTCAAGCAAATATAGGGCTAACAGCTCCCACGCCCTGGCAGCCATATTTTAAGACCAGTCAACATGTCTTGGTGGAATCTGATAGAGTCATCCAAGAGACATTTCTACAACAGATTTTTAAGTTGTCTCTATAGCCATATACGGCAAAAAAAGCCCTGCCCCCTGGTGGGCATATTTTCAACCAATCAACATGGCTTGAAGGAATCTGATAGAGGGTCACCCAACGAACATTTTTACAAAATTATTTGAAAATCGGCCTGACCTTTTCGGAGAAGACTTTTTAAGTTTTCACTATAACCATAAAAAGGAAAAATAGCCCCGCCCTCTGGCGGCCATGTTTTTCGACCAATCAACATGACTTGAAGGAATCTGATAGAGGATCATCCTAGGAACATTTCTACAAACATTTTTGAAAATCGCACTAACCCTAACCAAGTTGAGTAAGTATTTGGATACATGATAATGTTAATATTAATCATGACTGATAAACGGGAAATCACAATGGATGCATCACTGTTGTAATAAACAAAATAATTTAAAAGTTTTATGAAAAAATATGTAGAAATGGCAAAGTAATAGCCGAGGTTATTACGTTTTTGTGACAAAATCTAAGTACAACAACAGGGCCAAGATGGCCCTAAATCGGTCACCCGAGTAGCAAATATCTGGGAAATTTGAGCAGGAGTACAAATGAAACTGCAAGAAGTGGCTTAGAAATAATTTATCAGTAAAGACCATATCTAATAAGGTATTAAATCTTTGCACAATTTGAAATAGGACCAACGGAACATTCCTGTGAAGTTTGGTAGATAGTATTGGTTCAATGGTTTAGAAGATGTCATTTGAAGCTAAAAGTTCATTTACCCCTTTTCTGATGCCACAAAGCATATATATTTCAACCGAATAAATTATGTAAAGGGTCAGTAAAAACATAAAATGTTCTGCTAAATTATTTTGAAATCTAACAAGAACTTTAATAAGAATGGAATTATAAATTTTTGTAATTTTGCCCATTCCTGATATTTTTCAACGAATCAATATGGTTAGAACAATTTTTTCAGTCGGTCACTCAAGTAACATTTCTACCAAATTATCTTGGAATCGAACAAGCGGATTATGGAGGAAAAGGATTTTAAAGTTTGGACATTTTTCTTACATTCTGATGACACAGCAACCAAAGTTGTACACAGAATGCAAGTCTTTGAACAATTTTGAAAGAGGACCAAGAAAGGAACATTCCTAAGAATTAAAGTTTAATCTGGTCGAGTGGAATGGTAAGAGTAACTGTTGTCATGTGTAGCTAAAAGTTCAATTTACCCCTTTTGTGAGGACGCCTGGCTGCTATGATTTTGTAACCAATCAATATGGCTTGAACAAATTAAGTAAGGGACCAAGATTTCTATTGAATTTTCTTTAAATCAGACAAGCATTTTCATAAAAAGAGGGCCATGACGTCCCTGGATCGCTCACCTGATTTCTACACTTTAGCCATATAAGTCCCACCCCGGGCGACCAATCAACATGGCTTGAAGGACATTTCTTCAAAATTATTTGAAAATCTGCCAACCAGTTTGGGAGAAGAAGAATTTTGAAGTTTTTTTTCATTTCGTTGCCATGGAAACCAGAATTCTGCATGGATCCCAAAAATTTGAAGGAATTCTGGTAAGGTCATTGAGAGGATGCTTTCTATGAAGTTTCATCTCAATTGACAATGACCCACTGGTTACCGTGGAGAAGATGTTGATGCAAGCCGGACGCCGGACAAAAGGCGATCATAATAAATCACATTGAGAAATTTTGTCAATTTGCCCCTTTTCTGACGTCGCCTGATTGCCATGTTTTTCAACCAGGGTCACTTCTACCAGTTTGGACATTTTGCCCCGTTTCTGATGCCGCATCAACCAAAGTTCTCCATGGAATTCAAATATTTGAATAATTTTGAACAAGGACCACCAAAGGAACATTCCTTTGAAGATTGGCCGACATTGATCCAGTGGTTTAGGAGATGATGTTTAGCGCTAAAAGTTAACGACGCACGACGGACAGAAAGTGATCAGAACAGATCACCTTGAACCTTCGGCTCAGGTGATCTGAAATGGGGCATTACTCTACAAATAGTATGTGACTTGCTTCAATTGTCTATATTGTTATCGGAAACAAGTACGCGAAGTTTGAAGTAAATAAGTTTGATTGTATAGAAGATATTAGTATTAGTTAATAACTTAACCACCACTGACGCCGACGCCAGGACAAGTTGAATAGCTGCCTTATTCTTCGAAGTCAAGCTAAAAAACGAGTTTTAAGTCCTTATACTGAGAATAAATTTTAAGATGACCAGACAAGGAAAAGTGACTTTGACACATAACCCCCAAAATGTGCATGTGAGAATGATGATGTTGCTTGTATTGTTCCATACTCCTTATCACCACGTACATGTATAAGAGTTGTGCGTACAGAAACAAAGTGACCAGTAAGTCAATTGCTGACCTTAAAGACAAGACAGGTCACATTTTAACAAACTGGCCTGGTGATACTGACCAATGACGATGGACGAACGATTGAGCAACATTGAGCAATGTGTAATCAGGGGAACAAATAAAATAAATAAAATTTTACTTAATGAACATTTTATTTGACATATTTATCCTTTCGCAAATTATTCCATGATGAAAACAAAAAATTACTATGTTTTATGTGATATTTCATTTCTTCTTGACATTAAGTTCGGAAGGATTCAACAAAGAAGATACTGTACAGAGAACAAACAGATGAAATGACTATTTTTAATGACACTTTTCTTTAAATTTAAATGAAACATGATCCAAAGAAATCTGCATTGATATTGACATAAATGCCTACAATATTTCTTTAAGTCGTACTTTGCGTTATTTCCCATAGAGAAGTTATCTATTTAATACACCAGATTAAAATACCAGTATGTTCTGCTGATTGATATAGCTATAATCGCTATTGATCTTTAAGTAAAGCAACATTATGGCAACATAAGAACTGGTCCAAAACTAGCGTCTCTGTTCCTCAATTTATATTTTTATGAAATTCTAATTGCTTTACATTTGCTTTCCATTTTCTTCATCGCATTTTGCAATATCTTGTAAACAGATGTATGCATTACATATACTGCTGGAGTTAAGGAATTGACTATAATTATGCCTCAAAAAGGAAAAAAATGCTCTCAAAGATTAATTTCTCTCTTTTTCCAATATGATTTAAACTGTTTCAAAGTGGAAATCACTTTTTCTTTCTTTGTAACAAGGCCTTCTCGGTTTCAAATCTTGCATCTCTAAATACTTTTGGTGCACACTGTAGAACATTTGCATAAATCTTGAAACAGAAAGATAAAGTAAATCAGAACTGATGCCTTCACCATATATCTAGTCTTATTGTATAATACAGTATTATCAACCATAACTATATGTTAACTGTGAATGTCACAGGCTTAGATGAGTTAGCTGATCCCGTCTTAAACAATGCTTTATGCAACACTCCCACATCAACAGATTTCTTCTCTGACACTTTTGCCATTCCTGCTGGCTTCTTGTTTAACCTGAAAATACAGGACATATTTGACTCACTGCATAACTCTTTGCCACTTACAGAAGCATTTTGATGCATCTTCAGCGGACAACTTTTGAAAATAGTGTGGCAAAAGGAGAAATTGTTCAAAATTACCTATTTCTCCCTATACCACACAGTTTAAAACTCTTTTTCAATTTTTCAATTTTTATGTAAAAGATTTTCCATATTTGCACCTACATGTTTTCAAAGTGGTCTGCTGCATGTTTGTTGAATGAGGGAAAGGGATTATTAATAGATGAAACAAAAGGAAGTACATGTTAACTGATCACGACATACATAATTATGTAAACAAAATATAGTTTTTCTGACATGAGGTATGGTATGCAATATAGAAGTACCCTACCTCCTTAATGACAGAGTCAAACTGTTATTACAAACACCAAAACTTTAAGACTTTAAAGTGTGAATAGCACATACAGTCTAACCTGTTTTAAGAGACCAACCAAAGTAAAATGCTGAAGGTGATCTTTTATCAAGGTACATGTACACAAAATAGACCAACCTTAGTCTTTAAGTATTGTTCTATATAAATGGAAAAGAAATATACGTATAGTGTATTGTATAATTAATTCCACATCTTATCTACAGATTGTGTAATGACAACTGTTTTTATTTGTAGTACATACAGTGTATCCTGTGTATAAAGACCGACCATGGGAAGGTAACATTCTGGTCTTTGTTCACAGGACTGATGGTCTTTAATTTCAGTGTCATTAAGGCAGAAAATGAGAAATTGGGCAATTAAAAGTGTGGTTGCTATAGGCAGGGAATTGCTATACAAAGGTGGTCTTTAGCATAGGTTTGAATGTATTTCAAAAAAATAACTTACTTAAGAGGTCCTGTTGAGGCTGGTTTGACTGTGGGAGGAAGCTTCTCTGGCGCTTGTTTTATCCTGGCTGTCATTGGGGTCATTAATTTCACACCCATTGGCTGACCTGAAGAAAATGCATTTCTACGCTTAAAGGTCAGAAATTAACTTTTTTTTTTTTTTTTTTAACTTATGCCTTTCCCACAAACAAAACAAATCTCCGTCACTCTTGATACCCATGTTCTCAATCAAGAATATAAATAACAACTAACTTTATCTATCTCCCTTGCATATAAAAATATATACCTGTGCAAATCACCAGCATGGAAAATAAGTGGTAGATAGCAGACTCAATAGTATGTCAAACAAATTAACCTCTTCAAGACTGAAAGGCGAAGTCTTTTATCATATACATCTTATTTCTTTAAATTTTTATCTCTCTTTCTCAAGCCATGCTATCATATGTATGTAACAAGTCTTGGATTAAAGACTTAATTATCATATGGTGAATAAAGGGCAAGTTTTAAATGAGTCACGCTACAGGAAAACCAACTTTAAGTGTATTTGTGACAAATGTTAGAAAAGATCTATTTAAAAGTCACGCTACAGGAAAACCAACTTAAGTGTATTTGTGACAAATGTTAGAAAAGATCTATTTGAAAATCCGTGCTTTCTGATCAAATTCTTCATTATATATCAGACTTTTTGAATGCGTATTTGACTTGTTTGAAAACTTTGCATATGCAGATCAGATTGGGTAACCGTAATTGTGCTGAGTGATATGACTCTACATTGGACATAAAAGCCCTAAGCTTGATATTCCTAGAAGGGAGCTCCTCTTTCTCCATCAAATGCCAATCAATTGATTTCTCTTATAAATCAATGTTATAGACAATCAATAGAATCAAATGTGAAAGATGCATTAGCACATAGATATTGCTTGTCAAACGAGCCCATCCATGCAAAAAGGTAAACATTTGTTATCATGAACAGTGAAGATCCAGATAAGCCAAGTTACCCACTTTCTGACGAAGATCTACACTGTTCAGTGTTCACATATAATTTACAAAACTTTTGATAAGATAGAGTAGATGAATAGGGTTATCCAAATCAACGCTGTCTAGAAATGTCAACTTGTACCTTTTCCAACAGACAGGCTCAATTATAACAAGAGCGCAGTGAAGCGAGCACCAAAACTCATCTGGTTTTTCTAAGTCTAAAAAGGGGCATTTCTAAATAATTATTAAAGCTTGAGTTAAGAGAGTTGGAATGCATAGACATGCATATTGTTCCTAGGAACATGTGTATGAAGTTTTATTTGAAAATGTTGAACAGTTTTTGAGTTATGAGGTAAGGTTAAAGTTTTGTGACGACGAAACAGACGAAGCAGGGTATCACAATTTCCAGACATTTTTCTTAAAAAAAAGAAGTGTCCACTTGCACTCCTGCTTGCGGTAGAAGCAGTAAAAAGAAGGAAAAATTTGTTACCATCTAGTTCCCTTTCATTGTATGTCTTTGTTGCTTCTATGGCATCATCTTTCTTCACATAGGTCACTTCAGCTGTTCCTGGTTTCACCAGTTTTACTTTCTTTACAGCTCCAACGGCTCCAAATAACTCCTATATAATGTACATTTAATTCATTTACAGACAGTATATGACTTTAAAAAAGGCTGCAAGAAGAAAATTAAATGTAATAAATAATTTCCCTTTTACCCGAAGTTTTACCAAACAAATGACAAATTTATTTAAAAACTTCCACTGCTTTTTTTTTTAAATTCATTCTCTTTTCATTGGACATTTGTATTTTGTAAGTGTCTAAAAATTGTATTTCAGGTAACGAGTCAATTCCTTTGGAAAGTTTCTTTGGGAAATGGTTAACTTTTTCTCAAATATGGTATTTAAATAATCGTCTCCTTTGAATAAATCTGATGCAAAAATAGTTACATATGAAAAGTTGTGAGATGAATTTGGAAACAGGGTTGAAATTAATCATTAATGGGAGATTGAGGAAATGCTTTTTCAGCTATAAGGAATGTGAATAATGTTAAGAAGTATATAAGTATGGTTATTAAATAAATGTAAAAACAGTGTGGTAAAGAGAGAATTTGCCCTTTCAGAAATAATCTGTTACTGCAGATACGTCAACATACGTTTGCATGTGGGAGAGGTTCAACTCTTACACTTTCAGGGTTACCTGTCCAAACTTATCGTTTGAAATATATAATTCCTCTTTAAATATATTTTTAAATAAATCTTTTATTAACCCTTTCCCTCATATAGATGCTTTCTGACAGCTCTGGTGTCTGCAGCAGACGGCTTTTTGAAAACATGTCAATAAAAGTAGAAATGTCACCAGCATGTTTTCAAATCTATTCAATTATTGTACTTTCATTGAAAGGGAGTTTCCAATTTTGTTCTAGTATGTTTTCAAAGTCGTCTGCTGCAGATTTGTTGTATTTGGGAAAGGTTTAAAATAGTAAAGATCAGAAAGCTATAACTTACAATGACGTCATCCTGGGAGACTGTAACATGTAAATTGGTAATCAGAATCTTAAATCCTTGTATTGGACTGATCACATCACTGTCATCATCAACCTGTATCTATAGGTAAAAGATACAGAGTATTGTAGGCAATACGAAGGTGTTCTCAAATGATAGGAGGTAAAAGATGAGATTGTCTATATTTGACCTTGATTGAAGTATGTGACCTTTACCTTCTAGTAAGCTAAAATAGTTTGTGATGTGAATAAAGTTAAACCCTTTCCCAGTTACAGACACGTTTTGACACATTTGCAGCAGAAGACTTTTGAAAACAATGTGGCAACAGAAGAAATTACTTATAATAGAAAATTTCTCCTTTTTCCACAACTTTTTTAAAATATACTCCAAAATTTATTCTTTTCTTAATGGAGATTTTCCTCATTTTTGCAAATACATTTTCAAAGTTGTCTGCAGCAAATTGTTTGTATATGGGCAAGAATTCACTAATGCAACACAAAGTGTGACATTGAAACAAAAAAATAGATCACCTTTATTCATTTTATAAAATGCCTTACTACTAAGTTCTTCTAGCAAGACATCTAAAACCAAGAGACTTTTTTTAAAATATGTCTTCTTGTCTTCTTTAAATGTCATAGTTATTGAAATATGGAGTATGTAACATTGACACCAAGATTATTTCAATTGCTCATATCTCATATAATTGAAAGAGGCTCTAATTTGTGCTATGGTGTGAAATGATGTTGGAGTTTGTTCCAACATTTACCCTTTGAATGAGAAATACTGTCTTGTCGTTTAACAGGAAAAAATAGCAAAAAGATATGGTTGGTGTCAATGTTACACTTGTAAAGTTTGTGCAGACTTATGTTTGTTTCAAATAATATATCTTGCTTCTGTCCTAGCCTATTTCATGGCTGTTGAGGTCAGTGTGTTTTTTGTGAATGAATTTCATAAGTAAACATCCTAAAAAATAAAAATAAAGCTCCATTTGATGCATGTAACATTGACACGTTGATAGCCATAGATTAAAATGTCATTTATATCCATTAAACATATAAAATCTTCTTTAGTTTGTGGATTATATGTTAGAAGTTGGGACCAGGGCTTCTGATTCAGGTTGTATTTACTACTGTGTATGTTTGATTGCCAGATATTTGAAGTATGTAACATTGACACTTTCGTGTCAACTGAAATAGTTACATACATTTAGAAATCTCATTTATTTCTGTTATATACAATATTATTTGTTATTTTCTTTACTTGTAGCAAAAGCATGTGATGCAATATATCAAATAACTTCAAACATCTCTAAATTATGAACTTATTAATATTATACTGTTATATGTATTGTTGCATGTAACATTGACATAATTGTTGTCAATGTTACATACAAATTTGAAAATCAATTTTATTTAGTTAGATTTGAAATTTAATATGTTGTTTTGTGGTTTGGAGATTAATTGTCAGGAGTGGAATTTTTCTAAATTAAATAGTTTAGCCTGTCAGCTGCTGTATAGAAGATATGGCTATGCTGGATGCATGTAACATGGACACGTTTGTGTCAAATTAAACAGTTACACACACATATCAAAGGTTGTTGTTTCTGATTAAGAGAAAAAAAATATATATATTTTTATTTATAAATGTTCTACCAAAAAGCATAGCCAGTGATTGGAGATACTTGTCTAAAGAGAAGCAAATAATTGAAGTTTTAAAAAAGTATGGTGTAGGTAACATTTTGTCAAGGTTACATGCACATTTTGACGTCAGTTTATTTTTTGTCATACATTATATTATGAATTCATATTATTACAGATTTTTAAATCATCCAATAATTTGTAAATTTTATTAAATTAAAACAACTGAAAGCATTCCATTATTGAAGTATTTGATCAAAATGTGTAAGATTTATTTGACACCAAAATTTAAGACATTATGCTGGGCCTTCCTATCATAAGTCACTCAAAGATTTGAAGAAAATGTGTTTTTATTCATCAACTGGGTAAGGAAAGCATAATATAAGGCAAAAATTTAAGTTCTTTGGTGCTGCAATTTAGGTTTGTTTGATAAATGTATGCATGTAACAATGTTTGACACCAAATGTTACATGCACATGTCAATTTTCATTCTTTTTTTGTAAAACAATTGTTGCAGACAAATACACTGGATTGATTTTTTAAGAAAATTTGATTATTAGATATAAGTTTTGAATCAACTACACACTAAAATGAGGCAAAATAAAGCTGTTATACACACACATTAAAGTGCAGGTACAAAATGTCACACTTTTTGTCATACTAAAACCTTAAATATGATGTTTTAAGGCTTTATTTCTCGCAACCAATACTTTTTAAGTTCATTCCTTTTTTACAAAAGGATGTGTAAGGTATAAATGTGTAAATAAATGTCTTAATTTTTTTTCTAAATCTGTACTTAATTGAAACTACATACAGAATAGAGTGTTGACACCAAGAATTCCAATAGTGAATTCTTGCCCATATGGGAACAGGTGAATCCTCAAATTGCCCACAAGTACACACAGTTTCATGAGCCTAACTCTTATACTTGAGTTATCAAATAATCCAGAATAAGCCAAATTTCTATCCTTGACTAAACTGAAAATTCTGACGATGTGCAAATCTCTAAATTGCCTTCTTTGGTTGTACATAGTTTCATGAACTTAGCTCTTATATTTTTCTAAGTTAATCCAGATTTTAGACAGATATTCATTAATAATGACACACAGAGGGTTTTGAAAGACTAAAAAGCAAAAGCGAGCGAAAGCAAATGCTTGAGGACTTAAAACCATTATATGAATCACAAAAGCTCACCCTGCACTTCAGTCTCAGATGAGCAAATAAAGCGGCATGTATATTTTATTTTTTCCTGACAAACAAATTTCACAAACTTATGACCACAAAATTCCTTAAATGTAGCAGTTTGCTTTTCTATTCTATGTCAGAGGGCTAAGAGTAAGAAACTCTTTGTCACTAAAAGAAGTGAATAGCTATACAGATGAAAGTGTAACATGTTATATAATTTTTGAGAGACAAGAACGCATTGTTTTAAAAAGCATTTCTTATCAGGGAAAGACTTAACCTTTTCCCACATACAGATGCTTTCTGACACCTCTGCAGCAGACAACTTTTGAAAACACTGTGACAAAAGGAGAAATTGCTCAAAACAAGCAATTTCTCATTGGCCACAGTGTTTTCAACTTTATTAAATTATTATACTATCATTTATAGAGATTTTTCACATTTTTGAAAATATTTTTTTTCAAAGTCGTCTGCTGCAGATTTGCTGTATTTGGGAAAAGGTTAAGGCTTATAGCTGTCAACAAAGTTTAAGTACCTTAATTAACATAACAGCAGTATAAGATAATCATAAAGGCCTAGCTAAAGGGGAGATGTTTCATTGTTTCTCAAACAGGCATCTGTTTTGAGTTCTCATTTAAACAATCTCTATACCACAACATATGGATTGACTTTTATATTATACATCCTTTGTTATTTACCATTAAAACCATTCATGAAATACAAATGAATTAATTTATAATCAAACAAGTGGCTTGTGATGGCCCTGAATATTGCTCATCTAATTTTGACCAAGTGACCAAGTGAACTAGTTTTCGAGTTTTAATTTAACAAGACTACTTAGGTTTTATAGAGACTATTGCTCAGACAACCCTAAAAGAAGGTACTATACAATATGCAGTGTCTGAACAGATATGAAGTTTTACTAAAATTTGACCTGTTGACCTAATTTTTGACACAAATTCATCTCTTTTTCAAATTGTGTACAATTTCAAGATTTGACAACATTTCACAAAGATTACCACACATATTTATTATAATTTTCTTAATACGATCTAGTTTATTTATCCAAAGTGATCCAGTTTTGACTTTGACAGAGATTTGATTGGGAAGGACGTTCTGATTGATTTGACTTATATCTTAAAATGTGGATTCAAGTCTTCACAAGGTAATTATTGACTACGAAATTGAAATGACGAACGGACATCCGACAAAAAGTGATAACAAAAGCTAAACTTTGCACACAAAGCTCATGTGAGCAAAAAAGAAAAGATAAATTGTATTCATTAAGTTAAATAAATGTTGAAATCTACCTCTTGCTTAGGTTTCTTTATCACAGGTTCATCTGAGACCTGTGGTACAGGCTTTGTGGTCCGTCTTATGTTACTTCTTGGAGGCTCCACTTCCTCATAGTCTGCATGAGCTAATACAGGTATTGTATTTGTACTTGATAAACGGAGTGGACCTCCTGGTGATTTTCTTTTCAATGGAGCCACCATTTCACTGGAGGATGAATACTGAGCACTTTCATTTTTAATAGTCTTTACAAAGGAACCAGCCAGGGATGGCTCGGTACTTGGAACGGTTTTCTGTAAGCTTGAGTCTGTCTGTGTGTAGTAAGGTTGTTGTTGGTGAATGACTATAGGCTGGGTTGCAGGGTCAGGGTAAGTGTATGTCTGTGGAGGGGGCGGGTATGGCTGAGTGGGTGGGGCGTAATGTATATATTGCTGAGGTGGAGGTCTATACTGATCATTCTCGACCCGGATAAGAGGTACCTGTCTCTGGACCTGAAAGTATAGAGTTATTACATCAGTTATTTCCCCTTTAACTAATTTCAATTTCATAAACTCAGGTTATTCCCAATTGGTCTACTGTATCATTTTCGAACACAAAATGATTAACCCTTTTCAACCTACAACAAATCTGCAGCAAATGACTTTAAAAAAAACCAAAAAACAAAAAAACATATGGAAGTCTGTAAATGCAAGTATAATAATTGTATCAGTTGAAAACATTCCAACAAAAGAAGAAATTGCAGCCAGTGGAGCTAAAAAAAAATATTTAACCCTTTCCCACATGTAGACACATCTGCAGTAGACCGCTTTTGAAAACATTGTGACAAAAGGAGAAATTGCTCAAAACAAGCAATTTCTACATTTGCTACAAAGTTTTCAACTTTTTTTAGTAATTATACATGTACCTACAATAATAGAGATTTCCATATATTGAGAAGACGTGTTTAAAGTCATCTGCTGCAGATTTGTTGTATCTGGGAAAGGGTTAAGGTGAACTAAACTGTAAACACAAATGTTTGTTGATGTCAGAAAAGTAACGTATAAGTGTTGCTTTCTATCTGTTGTAATATTGAGACAAAAACAAAAACTTCATTGTAGGTACTTATAAGTTAACAAACTTGAGAGGAAGCTACATCTCAATTAGTCCCGTGATTATGGAGGAGAAATTGCTGGAAGAAAAAATTGTCAATGAATAAACAGACACAAGAAGGACAATGTGTCGTTACATAAGCTCCACAAGCTTTCAGCCACTGGTGCTACAAAATTATTAGAGTAGACACTAAAACAAAAACCTTATTGTTGGTACTAATTAATTATAATGAGAGTTTCCGCAGTAGATTTTTAATAAGCTGTAAATTTTTAGCGGATGAAAAACTTGAACTGTCTATCAATGAGCGTATCTCACCTCTTGTGCCACTGTTCTTTTAATGGGAATGTTGTCATCCACTGGATATGGCGGTCCTTCTGAACGAGGAGGTTGCTCACTGTGTACAGTCATTATCATTCTAGGGGGTGGGGGATGTTGAGGGGGAGGAACATTAGGAGGTTGCTGAATTAGTTGTTGAGGGGGTGGCATGTGGTGTTGTGGGGGCGGCATGTGATGTTGAGGGGGTGGACCAGGAGGAGGGAGATTTGGAGGGTGAACATACTGAACTTGACCAACAGGCTGCATATGAGGAGGCGGCGGAGCTGCCCCATCATAATGCATTGGAGGCGGAGCATACCTGACAGGTAGTGTATTTTGGGGATATTGGTGTGGTTGAGATAAAACCACTGGCTGCTGAAAATGGGGAGCAGGCGGCCTCTGATCTACAAATGGAGGCCTATGAGGGTCATGTCCAGGAAAGGGTAAGTTGGAGGGGACCGTTCTTGTCACATTGACAAGGCCTTTCATCCTAGGTCCATGCCCCAGTCGTTGTTTGACATTTGGGCGTGTTTGTTCAGTGTGGACTAGAGGGCGTTGTGCCGGCGGTCCTTCCACTAATCCCTCATATCCAGGTGGCATGATTTTTGTCAACTGTTTTAATAGACAGAAACAAGAATTTAGTCAGTCTCCAATTAGTATTTCAGATTTGCCTATTTTCATTTGAATTTCTGAATTCTCTTTTCTTTCAAAATTCATTATGTCTAATGACAACCATTATTTAAGACAATTTATTTGATTTTCAGTATAAAAATTAGAAAACTGTAAACTGTAAATAATTTGGCCAAGTTAAATGATTTTGTGTAAAGATTGAAAGGAAAGTTAAAAGATTTCTTACATAATTAAAACAAAAAAACGTTGCATATTTCTTGGAAATGTAAAATCTAAAACAGCTTGATTATTTTCAATCTCAAGAAGATATTATTAAATAGTTTTCAGAATATAAACAGTCTATATTGACAAAGACCTCAGTAAGACTGTCTCTGAGATGTCTAAACATTTATCATACCACCTAGATATAAAGAACCAGCATTTTAATATTATTAACCCTTTCCCTCATACGACAATTCTGCAGCAGACGACTTTGAACATATTTGTCAAAAAATAGAAAATCTCTATAATTGAATGCCAGAATGACTAAAAGTGTAAAACATTGTGGCAAAAGGAGAAATTGCTCATTTTGACCGCAGAGGCGTCTGAAAGCATCTATATGAGGGTAAGGGTTAAAATTGACCATACCACTTAGATATAAAGAACCACCATTTCAATATTATCAAAGAGAAAACTTTTCTCTGCAAAAACCAAAGAAAGTGAACTTGTCTTTATTATCACAATGGACTCATTCTGCTATCAAAACCACATATAATTTGAACGACACAGAGTATACCCTTTCCCACATATTAAAGCATTTGAAGCCTCTGCAACAGACGATTTCTGAAGACATTGTGGTAAAGGGGGAAATTGGTCATAATGAGCAATTTCTCCCTTAACCACATTATTTTCAACTTTATTTACTAATTTTTGTTTTATTTATAGAGATTTCTATATTCTTTATGAAATGTTCACAAAGTTGTCTGCTGCAGATTTGCTACATGTGGGAAAGGGTTAACCAGTGAAAAATGCATAAGTTGGCCCTTCTTCTAGTGCAGCCCATTTTAACACATCCACAGCAGGGAACTTTCTTAACCCTTTTCCTCATACAGACACTTTCTGACACCTCTGAAGCAGATGACTTTTGAAAACATTGTGGCAAAAAGAAGAAATTGCTCATGATGAGCAATTTCTCCTTTTGCCACAATGTTTTTCACTTTTAGTCATTGGTTATCCATTCATTTATAGCTCTAGATTTTCCATTTTTTGACAAAATATGTTCAAAGTTGTCTACTGCAGATTTGTTGTATGGGGGAAAGGGTTAAAGGAGATGGCGCTCATAATACTCAATTTTTAAATGAACAAAACGATATACTGTAAAAGTATTATCAGGCGACTTTGAAAATATCTCATCATAAGCAATTGCTTCTTTTGCCACAATGTTTCCAAGGGTCGCCTGCTGTGGATGCATCAGAAAACATCAGGTAATTAATTCATCTTCTTCTTTCAGATCATCATTTGCAATTATAATATAAGACTAACACTTACTGTTTTTTGAATCTGAATATTTCCTGGATATGCCTGTGGTGCCATTTGGATGTTTTGACTATTTGATACCTGCAACACATAAGAGGTTAAAAATGTTGACTCAAATTAAACAACTGAAACAATTTAACTATAAGTTTAAGTCAAATTTAAACTAATTAAATAATATGACTGAATCCTTTCCCTCATACAACACACCTGCAGCAGATGACTTTCAAAGCATTTGGGCAAATATATGATAAATCTCAGTAAATGAAATAATCATTATTGAATAGAAATTGAAAACATTGTAGCAAGAGGAGAAATTGCTCATCATGAGCAATTTCTCCCTCTGCCACAATGTTTTCAAAATCAGTCTGCTGCAGATATAAACGCCAGAATGCGTCTGCAACTGGGAAAGAGTTAAAATATATATGCAATGCCTCCGAGGATATTTATATGTTTCATTTAATCCTGAAAAAAATGTGTACATAAAACCCCGCTTAGATAAGAATGATCAAAAGGAAGCAAACAATGTGTATCAGATCAAAGAGACTGGAATTTTTATAGCAACCAGCCAATCACTATCAAATTCAGATTGGTGTAGAAATCCCAATGTTCTTTTATTATTGGTATAATGGACTAAGTAAATTGAGGGACTACTCATAATAACCAGGGCTCCAGATAATTTTTTGGCAAGAGGAGTAATTACTCATGAAAATTTTGAGTGATGAGTAACCATGATTATTTTAATAAAGAATAAACTGTTAGTGACAAATGTAACATGTAAAACAATAGTTCAGTTCCTGATATAGAATGCTGGTTATTCTTATATTGTCAAGTTCTGTTCAGTAAATGTTTACAATTCGACATAGCTTAGTCAACACAATTTGTTTTTGTTTTCTTGACTCTTGGTTTATAGTCCGACATTAATCGCCTCTTTCTTCTTGATTTTGCCAACCATTGTTTGGCACACTTAACACTCCAGTCAGAGGCAAGCTCGTCAAGCCATCAATACAAAATTGTTTGTTTTTTACCGACTCTAGACCTTAGAGGTGGGTCGGTAGGTCGGAAAAATAATTTATTTTCTGGGAGGGGAGGATTAATTAACTAATATGAATGTTGAATGACATATAAATCATACAAGCTTCCCTGTTTCAGTGACCTTGTTGTTTTGCATATGCTCTTCAATTTGAAGAGTTCTATGGTATCAATATTTTTTGTGGTCTCAAGTGCAACATATAAATACAGATTTTTTGGATACGTCACTGCCCTTTTTATCATGTAGAGGGTGTGCGTCAAGTGCAAAAATACAACTTGGGGAAAACCGAAAATATACACGTGACCATTCCAGCCAATCGTATTTGCGAAATGTAAATCAAAACTAATTTTATTTCGAAAGCCAAAATATATGCGGTAAACGTCATCAATATTGGGGCCGTTGAATAGGCATAAGACATGTATTGATTGTAAACTTCCGCTAATATTGCAAAACTGAAAGTATATTCCCTCCCAGCCACTCGGTAAATCTCGAAAATGAACTGTTATTACCGCGATTTGTCAAAGAAATAACCCTGTAAAAGATCGACGATTAGAAATGCATATTATTCGGCCGAAAAATTTCACTCCCAAAAATATGCTGGTGCCTGAAATCTCACCTCGGAATTCGCGAGTATGCTTAAATTCGAACCCTGTAAATAAGTATCGCATGATGCATATATGAGAAATTCTTTCCTGTGTAATAGATTTCCAAATAAGGAGATGTTTACTACAGAAAGCGCACGAAAAAAATCACGCGATTTGAATGCCTGCGAAAATATCATGTGGTGTTATTTCTTCGAGTAGAAAGCCATATCAGATGAAGCTCTCCTTTTAACTGTTTCGCGATATTACAACTTAGCATAGCAACAACACACTGATCACGTGATCAACTTACTAGTTACAGTATTTGAGTGAGTTATTTATAGAAAGGTCTATTTTGAAATTACATGCGCTTCAATGACCGATCGATTTGGTTTCCGATTTACGTAAATAAGCTTAGTAGAAAACGGGAACCATTACTTTTAGTTCTTAAAATAGACTAGGTTTTTCCGAGAAACTTTGAAAGAAAATATTATTGTTTTAGATTTAAAAATGAAGATACGCATGATATCGTGAACGGATGAGTAAATTGCAAAATGTATGCGTATTTGTAACTCATGGAATTTGAAACATGTGCGTATTTGGAGATTTTCCATTCGTAATTTACGCAGATACGCACGTTATCTGGAGCTCTGAATAACCCATACCTAGCTGAAACCAAAATATTGGGGTCTAATGTTCAATTCAGCATGGTAAGGCCAAGGGTTAATAAACCATCATTCCGAGTTGGAAGATCCTGATGTGTTAGATTGCCATGGGTACAAACAAACTATTTTTATATCAAAGTTCATTTATCACAAATAATTACCGTTCTTGTCAACATGAAGCCATCTGGACCAGTCACAGTGTGATCAATCTGTTGTTTCTTAGCCTGTAGCTTAGCTCTGGCATCTTGTGGTCCTGTTTTTTGAGACCGAATCATTGTTAGCTTCTGCCGGGCATCATTGCCTTTTGTCCTCACTTGAATTTTCTGTCTAGCATCCTGAGTATCATTGCCCTTTGCCCTAACTTGAATTTTCTGTCTAGCATCCTGTGGTTTTCCCTTAACTCCAATCCTGTCTCTGGCATCCCTAATTTGATTTGTTCTGTTAATGTTTCCAGCAGTTTTTTGGACAGAAGGTACTGTGATTGATACATCTGTTAAGGGAGTAATTTGCTGTGGTACACCTTTGTTTGGTTGGAAGCCAAATGTTCTCTTATTAACCGGATTATTTCTATTTCCTTTGAGGTTTGTATTCCTATTAATGTTAATATAATTAAAAAGAAACATAAGAACAACAAAATTTTAAGTCCAATTCATATTAAATTTATCTTAAACAGAGCTTATTTTACAAATATCAATAACAGAGCTTCACTCATTTGAAAATTCTGCTTCAATGCCAGATTTTTATTGGTCAACAAAAGTGCTGTTGTCACACCTACTTCTGAAACAGTATGATCAACATGAAAAAATACTTGTAAATTGGACTGGTAGCCTAATGTGGTGGAGAGTAAGTTGAATTTTAATATATTCATCATGGTATTATCGTTATCAAATCAATATAACAACCGGTTTTATTTATTATGACATCATTAATACTGAGCATGAAACCATGTTGAGTAAAAATCTGCATATATAGAAGAATCTTTAGCTAGTATTTCAACCTCAGTCAGACATACAATATGGCTGATTTCGAGTTCCCAAATACAGAAAGCAGACAATCTACCTTGACGACAGAACACTATTGTAACGGGTACCGCATTAAGCCATCGCGGGTCACCCATCCACGTACTTACCGCAATGAACGTTGCATAACTTTATGAATAACGTCACTATAAAAGCTGGCTTCTACGACAAGGTTGTAGAAGTGATATTTATACCTATAACCTGTTCCCGTTACATTTCTCCTTTTTTTCTCTTGACTTCGACCCGAAGTCACATAACTGAACACAAGCAGTATACCACAGCGGAGTCTATGTAACATCACTAGGAACCACCGGGGTCCGGGGATGATGGTGATATCAACCCATAAATCCCACCGCTGCCACCATTTGTAATGTGTACCTGCGTTAAGCCATCATGGGTCACCCATCCAGGTACTAACTGCGATGAACGTTGCTTAACTTTATGAATAGGTCAACTACTCTACCAACGTCGCAATAAAAGCCGGCTTCTACGAAAAGGTTGTAGAAGTGATATTTATACCTATAACACTTTCCTGTTACATTATTTCTTGATCCCTAGGTGACCAACCAGTACTAGGCTAGGAATCGTACCCTGCCAAAGAGCACTCTGTAGTGACTGCTCAAACATGGCTTGCCCGGTCACAGATCCTTCACACTTACCAGTATCACTCAGGCCATAATGAGATTTCTTTGAAGAACATGTTCTCATAATTAGATGTTGTTTTCTTTGCCACATTGACAATATTTCAACTTTGTGTCAAATTTAATTCTATGAGGGAAATACAAAATTGTAATTCACACCAATTGTTTTCGCCAATCAACTTCAACTTGACCTTGGTCATGCAATTTGCAGCAAATTATCCACAGTTTTGTGTGGATATTTATAACAGAAATATAACAATTTTACATTGAAAGCAGAGTAAAGCATCATTCATACCAGTGGTCACATTGTATTGTATTGTAAAATACACCTATAATCCTTCAGATCACAGAACAGGCACTGCTTGGCGATAAAAGTGAAAATAACATTGAATTTTTAGTCTTCTATTTTAGTAAGTATCTAACAGAGGGCCCGAAAGGCTATTGATTGAGTCTGATGGCAGATCTATTGGCAATATTGTGAACTTGTGTACAATTTACCGGTTTGCACTTCACAATTTTCCATTATTTCATTACTATGTTTCGATTTATTATTATAGTTTATGTCATGTAAGTATTTTATTATAATTCATGCACACAAAGTAATCTTAAATCGTACAGAAAATAACAAAACAAAACAAAAACCTTACGATTCTTAAATCTTGTGTTTTCGTGGCGTCTCTTAAGCGATACCGCATTAATTGAATTTAACCAACATGATCTCAATCTAGTCATGAATTAGACATTTGGCTACTTGAATGATGAATATATATCAAATTATAAACATTTATTAATCATAATTACCCTATTTGCACTTTAAAATTGGCCTTCGAAATATATTCGTCGAGTGACTCGTCCATCTTTTTTTCCTGATAAATACACAGTTGCAACAATTTCGTTGTCGTCTCAAATTTGACTTTAAATAAAATCAAAGCGCTATAAATACTGCAGTAGTCTAAGCAATAGCTGTGTTTCTTCACATTTTAAAATACTAATGGAGCAATTGGTGACAGTGAGCAATTACTCCTTTTCACACAATTTTCTAACATTTTAAAGTTGAATCTTTTCGATATTTTAAATATTGAAGCGGTTTCCTACATGTATTCTTTTATTGTTTCCTCCTACCATTTTGACTTAGTTGCAACAAATGAATAACAATCATTAAGTTGTCTACTGTAGATTAAATATATGTGATCAAGGGTTAAGCAGACTGTAAAAATATGATATCATGTTAACAGGCGATTGTAAAACCATTATCACTGAAGGCGTCCATAGAGCGATTGTCCAAATGTTTACAAGTGCTTTGAAAGAATTGTCGAAGTCTCGCTTCTTAAATTGGGATGATTTTGCAAAATATGTTGATTTTTTTTAATATCATTATGTGAGGCTCTGTAAGATATTGTTCCTTGATTCCGTTGGTCTGTCTGTCCGTATATCGATTCAACTAGGAAAGAAAACGTCCATCTACAAATAAGGGATTTTATTATATGACAACCAATGAATTTTCTGTTTATCAGAGTGAAATATAACCCTATATCTTTTCAAAAATCCACACTGTGGAATATGAATAAATGACGTCAGAGGGACTAACATTATGACGTTAAACCGCTGACGTGACGTCATTTTCCTAGTATTCAGTCATGTTATTCTACACAAGTTATACATAAATAAATACATAATGGGTATATTATTTGTTTTTCATCAATTTGTCATTAAATAAAAAGAAAATTTGTTTGTTTTGAGTGTATATGGAATATATTTCAACTCGAAGTGATACAATTTAAAAATTTTCACTCGCGCTACGCGCTCGTGAAAATATTCAATTGTATCACGTCTCGATGAGATATATTCCATATCCACTCAAAACAAACAAATATCCTCTATATATAATTTCAGCATACGTACATAGAAGTGATTTTTGTTTACAAATGAGCCGTTTCTAGCAATTTAGGGTCTTAATACATTACTATTTGTGTACATTGAAGACTCAATGTCTGTCTACATATCATCAAGTTCTATATGGCTGCATATGTTGAAAAATAAGCTAGAGATGTAGCACCAAACGTCTTCGATAATCTACCTGATATGGTCCTGTTACGGAGATTTTTTTTATTAAACTCCGAATCGATAAAAACGGCTTAAATGTGACAACAAAAACGCAGCCAGTACCATAAATTGATGATATTTCATGAGTGTTTATTTATTATCCCTTTTATTAAACAAGTTCACTAAGATGATCATACTCAGTCAACTTAGTTAACGGGTTTATTAAAAGTGATAATAAATAAACTAGAATGAGATATTCTTTTTATCACATAAAGTGATTTATGGGGCGTATTTGGCGCCAAAATGCCACTAACGTTATGACGTCAAACCGATGACGTGACGTCATTTTCATAGTTTGGTTTCCGCGTTGTAACAAAGACGTGAGTGTAAGACTTGAAACCAAACTAGTAGTGTCATGACATTTGTGTAATGGCATGTTGACACTCCGAAATACAGACTTAATTTGACTCATAGGAACCAGTCTATTGTTAGCAATGTTCAGTATGTTGTGTGTGTTCTACCTGTTAAGCTTGGAGGCCCTTATTGATCACATCTCATTAGTCCGGCTATCTGCCTGTCTGTTTGTCCTTCCGTCCGACCAACTGTCCGTCATGCGTTGCATTCATTGGTCAAAATGTTGTTTCGGTTTTGCAGATGCATTCCGAAGTGGACCTTGTAATCAGAATGGGAACATAACTCTGGTCTGATTATTTTTGAATTTATCTCCATCTTACGTTATTTTTGTTCGGCCAGTGTCAACTTATTTCAAATGTTTCAATTTAAAACTTGGTTTCGAGGTAACGTATGACCGTGTGTTGGTGTTTTAAGGCGTGATTTTTTTTTCGAGTTACAGTGAATTCGTAGCCTGGTGAACTCGTGACCTGTATATTTTGGTGAATTCGTAACACGGCCCAAGTGAATTCGTAACCCGGCCCAAGTGAATTCGTAACCTATTGAAAATTAGTCCACATTTGATATATATAGTAGAATTATTTTTATAAAAAAATGCGTTTGTTGGAAAAAAATATTTCGTAACTTGTTCTAGTACAAGTTTCACAAATATGTGACAAATAACGATATATTTATTAATCTTACACATTGTTCTTATTGCAATTAATAATATCCTATTTGATGGGTGAGGTGTGATAATCCTAGATAATTGAGATGACGAGCGCCTTTTATCAATTAAAGTTGCCGAATTATATACATGTACTAACAGTTTGTGAAAAACAAGAATATTTAATCGGAATGTCTGACTATCTGTTTTAATTTCATTCGTCAATTTATTTGATTAGCCGCGTTATTAATCACTTACATATTAATTAGAGTGATTCATAAGTATTTTAGATGAGGAGAAAAATAATGTTTTCATCAGTGCAATCTTAATCAATAATGAGTTCACAATATCCGTTTATAAACATTTTATACATGTATGTATCTTTTTTTGTATGCAACGAAACACACAAACCCAATCTAGATAATCTGTCGCATGTCAAGTAATTATCTTCGATATGTTCACAACTGACACTTCGTTAATTATCACATGACCGCCAACTATATGGCCGTAATCTTTAACTTTTTACTTATTTATTAATTGATTAATTAATCCAGTTGAATAGTATTGCGGATTACGCTATAAAATGGGGATTGAAAATTAATGTTGGTAAGAGTAAAATTTGTATTTTTGAAAAAAGAAAGAAAGTCTGTGATTTTGAATGGTCTATTGGTGCTGACATTTTAGAAGTAGTGGATCAGTTTTGTTACTTGGGGATTAAATTATCTAAAACAGGATTAATGCATAATGCTGTTAGTGCGTTGCATGATCAGGCACTAAGAGCTATGAGTAATCTTTTGTTTTTATTTAAAAAAGTGAAAGTGGATATTAAAACAAAATTACTTTTATTTGATGCAATGGTTTCACCGATTCTACTATACGGAGCGGAGGTTTGGGGTATATACTGTCTAAAGGCTGTTGAAAAACTACACATTAAATTTTGCAAAATCATTCCTGGAGTCCGAACACAAACCCCGAACTTCGCTGTTTATGGTGAACTCGGTCGATATCCTTTGACGATAATAGCTCTCGAACGATCACTCAGATATTGGTTAAAAATTAAACATAATACAGATAGTTTAAGGTACACAGTATACAGTGAGCAAATTATTATATCAAATCGCTCTAAATCTTTCTGGTGCAATAAAGTGAAACAGAAGCTTGATGATTATGGGTTTTCATATTTAATGAATTCTGATAATACATCCAGCTTATGTTTTAAAACTATTCAAAGACGCATTAGAGACACTTTTATTTAAGAATGGCTTAGTTCTATAAATAATTGCTCGAGATTAGAGTATTACTGTAAGTTTAAGAATTGTTTTGAATTTGAAAATTATTTAATGAATTTAAAAAATGAAAAACTTAGGATTAAATTTAGCCAATTTAGACTATCAGCGCATAAACTTGCAATTGAAACTGGACGATTCGAAAATATTGATAGAGCGAACAGAATTTGTAAACTTTGTAATTCAATGCAGATTGAAACAGAATATCACTTCCTATGCATTTGTCCGAAATTCAATGATTTAAGAAAAAGACTCCTTTCTATAACCTGGCCAACTGTTACCCAATTTACCAATATACTGGCATCAAAAAGAAGAAAGACGCAAGTCAATACGGCAAAATTTATTAAAGAAGCTTTGGAAATGAGAGATTTAAGTTTAGAAAATATAGTCTAATTATTTTAAAAATGTATTACTTTTTCAGCAATATAATATATGTATATATTTTGTCTAATGTATGTATAGAATGTAAATATTTATCATTGTCATATTTTCATGTATCTATTGTTTATGGCCAATGGCATGTCTATTTGCCGAATGCCTAATAAAATTGAGTTGAATTGAATTGAAATTAATAATATTACATCACAATGTGATAACAAATACTTTGTAAACATAAATTCTTTAATATAAATGTAAAAATTACAAATATTACATAAACATTTACGATAGGTTACGAATTCACTTATACCAGGGTACGAATTCACCGAAAAATACAGATTACGAGTTCACCAGGTTACGAATTCACTGGCACCCGATTTTTCCCCATTATCGTTTGAGGCATAGTCCTTAAGTAGGGTATGTTATGGATTTATTCAAATAATGGTGTGTTATATATGGTGATCAGGAGCATAACAGCCGTACATACTGGTGATATAAAAAGGAAGTAGTGTAGATTATTATAAATAATATATTCACCAATTGATAAAAACGTCAACCGTTTATACATAATTAACTTCATCTTAATTGATTAATTAATTGGTTGATAGATTGATATACAACAATTTTTTTTTATATTATAAATTAAGCTGTTGATCGACTGTAATCCATCCAAAGTGTTTCAACATATAATGTTGATATCAAGTGTCAACTGTGAATTTGAACTATTATACTTAAGGTCTCTGCCTTGAAATTGTTGTTTGTCCATCAGGCTTTAAACCTTTCCCACCTATAGCCGCATTCGTCGCATCTGCAGCAGATATCAGTCATCCCAGATTTTGGTTATAGCAGAAAAGTCTAATACTTTGATAATATGTTTTAGTTATTGGAAGGCCAAGTGTTACATCAAATATTTTTTGTTTGTTAACAGGTCGATGGTACATTGCTTGGACCATGTGTGTTCATATCAACTGTTCCATTCCTTTTTCGCCTTACAGATGCCCCAATACCACACGTGCTTTCTGCGCTATGATTTTATCCATATGGCCGGAGAATAAACCATTCATACAATGAGAGTAGCTTCCCTTTTTATATTTTACTAGCGATATTGGTTTTCGCGTCAAACGTGGAAAGATGAGTTTCGCAAATTATAAACAGAAAGTAGAGAATGGCGACACCGTCGTGCTTTATCTGGGTTTTAATAATATGCACTCAATCATTGTGAAGGATGGAGATACGTATCAGACTAAATACGGCGCGTTACGCCACCGTGTACTGATTGGAATCCCATATGGAAGCCGGGTCCAGTGTAGCATGGGTTACCTTTATGTTTTGTATCCTACCCCAGAGTTATGGACCACGCTTTTACCACACAGAACACAAATTTTATATTCCACAGATATAAGTATGGTCACGTTCCAGCTAGATCTAAAGCCAGGATCAGTTGTAGTTGAATCAGGTACCGTCATATAAAACGATAAAATCGAGAATATTTATTTGCATTTGTATAAACAGTTTATTTAACTTTATAATTCGAACCCTAATTAGTCACATTAGAACAACTTTCCACTGTGTCATCACTCATGGTTAAATTGTTGACTGATGCCAGTCAACACGATATAATTAACCGCATGACAGGTTATTTACCCAGGAACTCGATCACTCTTAAAACCGAATAATACAAAGTAATACCAAATAATACGAAAAAATGCCAAATAATACATTTAATTTGCAAGAAATTTTTCATAGTTGTTTTCCATTAGGTGATGTATATGAAACCGTTTATTGACATATTGTGGTCTTAAAATGTTGGTTTAATATATTTTGGAGTGACCTC
Organism: Serripes groenlandicus; assembly: GCA_031761405.1. Classification (NCBI taxonomy): domain Eukaryota; kingdom Metazoa; phylum Mollusca; class Bivalvia; order Cardiida; family Cardiidae; genus Serripes; species Serripes groenlandicus. Next base: position 80,072,828 of record JASEVX010000004.1, on the reverse strand, counting down.
CCGGTATTGATTACGTCCCTTTGTTATATATCGGTTCATCAAGTAGTCTTGAGATGCAGTTATATCATATGAAAAGGGCCTACTTTGAAACCATATCACAAAATATATACAGTTATAGATGTAGACTAAATAGATTAAATGTAATTTTTTTAAAAATCGTCATGTCTTAGTAGAATAGTATGTAAGTTAAGTTATAAAACGTGGAAGAGATCTCCCTTTCCCAAATCAGCAGCAGAAGACTTTGTATACATATTGGGAAAACCCAAAAAGTCTCTATAAATGAGAGACACATTTTCCAAGCATTTGATTACACTTGCATCTGAATTAAACCAAGGGAAACAATCCATACATTCTCAAGGGAGGTCTCTCCAAAATAAACGAAAACAGACATTTTGAGACTACCATATATGCCAATAACAGGATTTTTATATCAAATTCATATATATTTCACCTAACTGTATACGAGTATGAATATTATTTGCAAAGTATATGCATTATTCTGTAGTTTTTTCGAATTATTCAGTATTATTTCATATTATTTGGAATTATTCAGCATTATTCGGCTTTAAGAGCGACCCCCATGAACTTACTAAAATATTGCTGATGGCTACACATTATACCATTTCAAAAGACCAAACATATAATTGGTCTGTCCACAAAATAAACCTCAACTTTTAACTAAATAACATAAAGGAGGCTTGGCTCTTTTTTTCTTTGGCAATTTACCAGAAAACTACTGCACTTATAAAGAATATCATATGATATGGACCATAATTGCATAAAGTTCTTGTTCCTATCATTACTGATTCACTTACAATTGGCTATGAATAATAGTAATGTTACTTTGCTTGCTTGATAACTTCATTATCTTTATATAATCTGCAGTTTAGGTAAAGATAACTCTTTCATTGAGTATATATTTTGACTTGCTGCCCCCATGTAGTTATATATGAAATGAAAGTAAAATCATTAAATTGATTGAAAACATCGTGACGAAAGGAGATATTGCTCATCATGAGCAATTTCTCCTTTCGCCACATGTTTTAAGAAGGTGTCTGCTGCAGATTCACCCAAAATTTATCTGCAATTGCGAAAGTGTTCACCCTTCCCCACATATAGATGCTTTCTGACACCTCTGCAGCAGACGGCTTTTGAAAACATTGTGACATAAGGAGAAATTGCCCAAAACAAGCTATTTCTTCTTTTGCCACGATGTTTACAACTTTTTTCAGTAATTATACCAACGTTTATAAATATTTTTCTGTGTTTTTGCCTTAATGTTTTTGAAGTCTTCTGCTGCACATTTATTGTATGTGGGAAAGTTTTAATTTGACCTTTAAAACATGTATTTTTTTATTTACAGGTACAGGTAGTGGATCCTTATCCCATGCTTTAATTAGAACTATAGCACCAACTGGTCACCTGCATACATTTGAGTTTCATGAACAAAGGAGTCAGATTGCTCGGGACGAATTTAAGGAACATGGTAAGGTTCTAGTGATTTTAAGCTCATTTGATTATTTGAAATAGAGCTTTTTGTCGTAAGAGGACTGTGAAATGTAAGGATCATAACTGTGCCATGCAAGCAGCATTTTCTAGACTATTGGCACTTTTTCGACTTAGAATTTTTCATTAAGTTCTCTTTTTCTACTTAACTATAAAAGCTATGGAATTGCAACTAGGAAAAGTTATTCATGCACTAAAAGTTTGTCTGTGAAAAGTTTGGCAAGGACAATCATATGCAGGAAATAGAAACAATTTTAAGCAATGGTCTTCTTACCCATTTGTCTTTAAGCTGAAATTCATAAGGCAATCTTCTAATGGCACTTTCTAGTTACATGGCATACTTTATTATTTATCTTGCATTTTAATTATTCATATTATGTTCTGTTTGTGCACATAATTTCTAACAATCTATCTGAATACTTCTAAAAGACAAAAGACCCTTTCCCACATATACTATAGACGCTTTCTGACGCCTCTGCAGCAGACGACTTTTGAAAACTTTGAGCCAAAAGAAAAAATTGCTCGAAACAAGCACATTCTCCTTTTGTCATAATGATTTCAACTCTTTTTTAACATTTGAAGTTTCCCTTACAGAGGTTTACCATATTTTTACCTAAATGTTTACAAAGTTGTCTGCTGCAGACTTGTTGTATGTGGGAAAGGGTTTCTCCTTTTCAAATACCCTTTTAAGTACAGTGGAGTCGCATTATAACACACCTTGTTATACAGCTGATTTCTGTATAACACTGCTCTTGCTTGGTTCCAGATTTTTTAAGCATTAAATTATAAGGAACAGCGTTGTAAATTATGAATTTTCAGAAAACTTACTCTTGAAACAATATTGTTGGGTTTTACACTGTATTCAACATTATTTCAGTTATACAATGTTTGAAACAATACAAAAAGTGATCTGTGATCAACTAGATAAACCTCAAGGACAACACCAACACTAACATGGTCATCCACATGTTTGCATAACACTCAATCTATAATAGTCAGTTATACCCCTTCAAACTAAATATTTTTTGTGGGTATATAGGTGTAACTGTGTCGGTCTATCAAATATTTGTTGGCGTTGTTTCTCAGCAATTACTGGATGGAATTCAGTGGCATTCCACTTGGATGTTTTTTTCCCATAGTTAATGATTATTATTTTATTATATCGAGGGCTTGGCGTGAGACGGTTGTAACTAAAAACCTATTTTGAAAACCCTGATTTAGGGGCAATTTTGACCCCTTTGTAAACAATGCAAATTTAGGTGCCATTGCTCAGAACGAGCAATGGCACCTAAATTTCCATTGTTTACCAAGAAAAATGATTTAACGCTTATAAAGAGTTTATGGCAAGGTGATTAACCTTGGTAAAAAAATACCAATTTGAGTTACAACCGTTTCACGCCAAGCCCTCGATATATACTATATTATATAGTGTTATATACCAACATTTGTGTCCACACTATTTCTTAGCTATTATTTGAAGAATATGAGAGCTATTACAGTCACTTGTGCGTCGGTGTTGCAATTTTGGTTAAAGTCTTGCATGCAAGGCTTTCTCTCAAAAACCACAGATGCTATTGCTTTGAAACTTCACACATTTATTGGACATCATCAAATGACCTTGCAGGACAAGTCCCAATACTCTATATCAGATTTTGATACAATTATGCACCTTTTTGGACTTAGAAATTCTGGTTAAAGTTTTGTGTGCAACTACATTAGAAGTCCATATCTCTGTATTTACTAGATGCATTGCATTGAATCTGTATACAACGCTTTCCAACCATCACACCTATGTGTATTATCAAGTCAGATAACTCTATCCTGCATTTACTGCAAGTTATAGCCCTTTTTTGACTTAGAAATTCTGGTTAAAGTTTAGCGTGCAACGACATTAAGAGTCCATATCCTAGTAACAACTTCATGCATTGCATAGAAACTTTATACAAACCTTCCTTACCATCACACATATATAAACAACCAAGTTTAATAACACTTTCCAGCATATAATGCAAATTATGGCCCTTTTTTGACTTAGAAATTCTGGTTCAAGTTTTGCATGCAAGGTACTTGCATGGATATATCTCAGTAATCACTAATGATATTGACTTGAAACTTCATTCATGTCTTCAGGGGTGTCAGACAGTCAAGTAAGATAACTCTTGTATGAATTTAGTACAAATTATGGCCCTTTTTTTTAGTTTTAAAATTTGGTTGAAGTTTTGCATGCATGACACGATCATGCACACATCTCAGTAACCACTCAAGAGATTGATTTAAAACTTCAATAAAGTCTTTAAAGGTATCAAACAATCAGATAAGGTAACTTCTGACAGAATTTATTATAAATTATGGCCCTATGTGAAGTTACAGTTTTGGGTTGAAGTTTTGCATGCTAGGCCTTTTCTCACAAACAGCAGATGCTATTCAAACAAGACTTATCCACCTTGATTTATAGTTCTATACTATCAAGCCACTATCTTAGTAACATCTGTTGTCTATGGTATCAAAGGGCCAAATAGTCGAGCATGCTGCCTTGTTAATGTTTTCAAAGTAGACAACTCTGTAAATAGCTTAGTAGGCTAAAAGTTATTGTAATTTTTACTCTTGTGAATGACCATGGATTTAAAAATCTTTAACAATCATGAATTTCAGGTATTTCCGACTGTGTGACAGTTACACATAGAGATGTTTGTCAAGATGGTTTCCAGCTCGATCATGTTGCAGACGCAGTGTTTTTAGATCTACCAAAACCATGGGAGGCAATTGCAAGTGCTAAAAAGGCTCTCAAATTAGAAGGTTATTATACATTATGTGGCTTTTTTAACACTTTCCTGCATACAACAAATCTGCAGTAAACAACTGGGAAATCATTTAAGTATAGATACGAAAAATCTCTGAGAAATATATATATTTTTTTTTTTACAAGGTCCGTAAGTATTTCTTGTATTCGACAGTTTTTAAACCGCTAGAACAATGCCATATTCATTTATCTTTATAAACGTTTGATAAGCAAGTGACAAAAACCTGAAAATCTCCAAAAAAGGTAGATTAATTGTTAAATAAAGTTGAAAACATTGTGGCCAAATGAGAAATTGCTCATCATGAGCAATTTTACCTTTGGCCACAATGTTTTCAAAAGTCGTCTACTGCTATATTGCGTCAAAATGCGCCTGTATGCGAGAAACTGATAAAGCAATCCTATTACAATTCTATAAAATCGTGAATCTTAACACAATTCTCTTATAGTAACTATATGCAGTGTAAAACTTAATCATGAAGATTTGAAAGTTTGACAAAAAAGTATGTCTAACCCTTTCCCCTGTTCAGATGCATTTTGACACCTCGGCATCAGTTGGCTGTTTGAAAACATGGCGACATGAGAAGAAATTGCTCAATTTTTGGGAGTTTCCAAACCTTTTCAGGTATGTTTTCAAAGTCGTCGGCTGCAGATTCGTGGTATGAGGCAAAAGGGGTCATGTACTGAAATTTAACCCTTTCCCTCATACAACAATTCTGCAGCAGACGACTTTGAACGTATTTTGTCAAAACATAGAAAATCTCCATAATTGAATGGATAACCTATAACAAAAAGTGGAAAACATTGTGGCAAAAGAAGAAATTGCACGTTTTGTGCAATTTCTTCTTTTGTCACTATGTTTTTAAAACGCCGTCTGCTGCAGAGGTGTCAGAAAGCGTCTTTATGATTTCAGGTGGTAGACTCTGCTCCTTTTCCCCGTGCATAGAACAGGTACAGAGAACCTGTGAGACACTTACAGAACATGGCTTTGAAGAATTAGCAACCATGGAATGTCTACTAAGAAACTTTGACGTGAGGACTATCAATTTACCGTTGGTAGACTTGGGGTTTGGAGATGGATCAGATGCAAGGGACACCACTCAATCAGAAAGTTTAAATTCAAAATCAGGGGAGATAACTGCTGGAACTGAGCAAATGGAACTAGATTCTTCTTCCATACAAGATAAAGTGAGCGATACAAACACGAATAGTGAAGACAAAGAGACAAATAAGCAAAATGATGAGTCACAAACTGGGAATAAGAAATTTAAAGCTAGTGATAATGGGAAAACAGAAAATACTAGACATGGTATTGATTTGATTGGTAAAAAAGACAACAAAAGTTTCTTTTTCAAAGCTGCAGTTCCATCTGTACAAATGCCAGGTCATACAGGATTCTTGACGTTTGGTACTCTCTATCCTTCACAGTAAATCATATCTGAACTTATAAATCTGGAAAAATGCCTTTCAGGATAATGGGACGTTCCACGGCTAAAGATGTTAATGCAATATTTTGACAGTCGGAATGAGGAAAACACATAACTTCTAACTTCAGTATTTCTCACCTACCATAGGTCCCCTTTGAAAACATCTTGGCAAAAATATCAGAAAATAAAAGTATTACAATACAATAGAGTTGAAGACGGGAGAAATTGCTCATTGCTTATTATGAACAATTTCTCCTTTTGTACCAAATGTTTTCAAAAGTTGTCTGCTGCAGAGGCGTCAAAATGTGTCTATATGACGGAAAGTAAGCAAATTAATTGCTTGGTTGATGTTTAGAGTGAATTGTTGACTAAATAAATTTATCTTATTATCAAGGAAGGAAATTTCATACATCTTTTCAAATGTTTCATACGTGCTGATATACTATGTTCTGAAAAACATGGACAAAATTAAATGTTGCTTCATTTTTCTATGTTTTTCTTTATCACCTCTAATATAGAATAAGACAAAGTACCGGTAGATAACATATTATCTCAACGGTTACAGATATGGTATAGCCACAACACTTGAAAGCTCAACTGATCAGAAAGGGCTCAATGCGAGTTATTGCGATTTCCGTGTGTCCACCAAGCATAGCTTTACCAAATTCTTTGCACATTAACTAATATATCTATAGGTGCTACCTATTTACGAAAAAACATAAGATAATTATAAACAAAAATTAAAGAGCATACTTTGGCCATAAAAAATGATTTATAAGTAATTGACTAGACGATAAAAATGTTAATGTCATGTTTTTTGCATGATCAAAACATGTTCGGATTTCGTATTGCTGTCGTCTATTATTACAAACAGAAAATAATAAAGTATTGCTAAACTATTTCACTATTAGAGACGATTTCTGACGCCTTTTCAGCAGACGACTTAGGAAATGATTGTCGCCAAAAGAACAATTGCTCATTGTGAGAAAGTTATCCTTTTGCCACAATGTTTGATAAATAATTATACTTTGTATGAGTGAGTCTATAGCTCATGTATAGGAATTTGGGGTCTTTTATGTTGATACCACTTTTTTTTTGCGGGAAACGGCGTCGCTTCATTTGACGTTACGCCAAGATGAAGTGTTATGGAATGACGTCACGTCGCTAATGCTGTCGCTTGTCGTCGTTTTTTTGACGAACGGGAGAAACATATTTTTTACATTTATTTTTAACTTTTTCGTACAAATGTTAATTAACACGAAAATAACACAGCACTTTAATGATCTTAAATATTAATTTTTAAAAGAAAAAAAGATTAAAAAGACGACAATAATTTTCAATCCGTGTTTTTCGTCTCATTTTATACATAACCAAAATGGATTTTGCCAGTTTCATTTCAGAAAGGTTCATGGGTTATTGAAAAAGAATTCTCACACATGAGCGAAAAAAACCATTTTTTTTTTTTTCGTATAAAGCAAAGTTTAACCATACTTCACAGGCATGTTCGCCATTCTTTCCTTATAATCTGCTGCTCTTATTTCTCATTAATTTGGCAAAAATAATACTTAGGAGAAACAGGTAGCATTAGAAAGGGGAAAACAATAACTTAACCCTTCTGCTTTGAAAGTGGTGAAGATGATTTGGAAGAAATTTTCCTTAGGTGACCCTCTAAAACAATTGTCATCTTGATAGGTTGAGAAACATGGATGAGATAGCGTGGTGGCTGGCTTGCCTAAACCCTTTCCCTCATACAACAATTCCCGCAGCAGACAACTTTGAACACATTTTGTCAAAAAATAGAAAATCTCTATAATTGAATGGATAACCTATGACTAAAAGTGGAAAACAATGTGTCAAAAGAAGAAATTGCTCGTTTTGAGAAATTTCTTCTTTTGTCACTATGTTTTCAAAAAGCCGCCTGCTGCAGAGGCGTTAGAAAGCGTCTATATGAGGGAAAGGGTTAACCCATTCCTACCTTACAGGAATGTTCCTTTGTTTTGTCCTCTTTCAAAAATATTCAAAGATTTAAATTCTATGTAGAATTTGGTTGATTGATTGATTGTGGTTTAACGCCGTTTTTAACAATTTCTGTCATATCACGGCGGCAAGTTCACCTACTCATGCATTTCCTGGTTTTCTAACACCAGTACTCCACACAACAATCTTCCCAAGCAACTGGCTGCTTTTCCACATAGACTTAGCCCATTGGTGGAAGATGAATGACGCATGTCACATTGACTTTTGTCAATCGTCGGAAATAAAGTTAGCCGAGCCGGGATTCAAACTCACAACCCCTGGATTGACAGCCCGCGTCGCTACCGGGGCTCAGCTTGTATGTATAATTTGGGTTTCTGCAGTTGATTGTTTGGTATTTTGTGCCACTTTCAACAGTTTTTCAGTTTTGTTACTGCAGCATCGGGGAGAGGGTAAAATGGCCAAACTTTAAAATTCTTCTCTGATTTTAAGGAAATTTAGCAGAAATATTCCTTCAGCGACTCATTTTGTAATTTGTTCAAGCCATATTGATTGGCTGAATAACATAGCCACCAAGCTGCATCAGAAAACAGTAAAATGAACTTTAGCTTCATGCAACATCTCCTTAAACCACTGGACCAATATCAACCAAACTTCATATGTATGATGAGTCTAGGTTCTGCCTAGTCTATACAGATATGCATGCTAAGGTATGGAGAAGGTCATCAGAGAGATTCCACTCAGCCAACATTGCTGAGCATGACGATCTGGGGTGAGATCAGCTAGGGTGGAGGTACAGACATCTTTACCCATATAAGATAACGAAATTGTCGGCAATGTTAGGTAACACAAACAGTAAGATAGAGTAAAGCAATTACAGAATATTAAGAAAAATCAGTTATCAGCTATTGTTTTTTATTTAGCATGTTTGTGTATATTGACAGTCACAATGTTTTCTATTTTCCAATTTAAAATGTGATAATATAAGCCAATCACATGGCCACCCTATTATAGATAAGAGAAAGTTTTAAGGAACTCATTTATCACCTCCTTATTTATATTACATGATCAATTTCAAAACAAATTTTCAGCTATTAATCACACTCAATATATGCTTCCTTGAGACTTAACCAGTACTTGCGCACTTTCAGTGGAAAAATTCTGACCACAGAACCTGCATCCCCTTTATCACTGCACCATCTTCCACATACAAAACTAAATGGTTGTTTTTGAACAGTTATGGAATAGACACAAAATTGTCATATAACCTTTGACCTCCAATTAGAATCTAAACCTTGAACCAAGATGGTTGTAACATGTCATCTGCACATGTCTGAATATGGAAAACATTTAATCCATCAAGGGGCTCAAGAGATATGAATCCGACACAAATTAGTCATTGACCGTTGACCTCTAATTGTGACCATTTGGTTGAGATAGTTCCATCACCTTTGACCTCTCATTGTGACCTTGACCTTGAATCAAGCTGGTTGTCACATCATCTCAATATGGTGAACTTTTCGGCGAGTTATTCAATAATCCCTCCAGTGGTTTAATAGTTAGCGAGTGGACACAAAATAGTCATATTAGCTTTGACCTCTTACTGTGACATTGCCCTTGAGAACAAGCTGGTTGTAGCATGTGCTATGCACATCGTCTCAATGTGGTGCACACATGAGTTATTCAAACAAGAGGGCATCGATCACCTGAGAGATGGTATAGTAGCAAATGTGAATTTGCCAATATCAGAGATAATTTGATAAAGCCTTGGAATGGAAGCTGCAGTGAATGGACATTCAATGAAACAGCTTATCAGTAAAAGACATAAAATCTTTAAACAATTTGAAAGAGGACCACCAAAGGAACATTCCTATGTAGGTTTGATGAAATTGGTCAAGTGAATTAGATGTCACTTGAAGCAAAAAGTTAATTTTACCCCTTTTCTGATGCTGCTTGGTTACTATGTCTTTCAACTAATCAATATGGCTTGACAAAGAGTGAAGAGGATCAATGAAAAAACATTTCTACAAAATAGATCAGATTCTAAATGTAGATTCAGAGGAGAAGAATGTTAAAGTTTGGACATTATTCCTGATAACACAGCAACCAAAGTTCTCCATGGAATTTAAATCTTTGAACACTTTTAAAAGAGGAACATTCCTGTGAAGTTAAGTTGAAATTAGTCCTGTTGTTTAGGAGGAGATAATTTTTAATGCTTAAAGTTAACGAAGGACAGAGAGTAATCAGAATAGACCAGCTTGAGCCTTCGGCTCAGGTGATCTAAAAATCCTCCTAGTGTTTCCAATATTTGTGGAGTGGACTCAATTTTTGACAGACAGACACATGGACACAAAAACATCCCCATTACACAGGGAAGTCATATTAACTAGATATAACCAATAAGTCGTAGCATGACAGACAGACAACAGATAAGTGACCCAAAGGTGTCTTTCTGACTCCCAGGAGGCTACACAAATAGTAATGTGTTAAATGATTTGCAAAGTTGGGTTCTGGTGATATAATGTATAAAAAGACAACTGAAATATATAAACAAGTGGTTTTACTCTGCCTCAATACCTTTGGTACAATTCAGTAAGAAGAAATTGAAAAATAACACTGGTAACTATCAGAAATATGGATTCAATTCAATGTGCAAGGTCACAGGAAAACCTTTTTCTGCCTATTTCTTTTCCCTTATACAGCCAATATTGGAAATCTTATGCAGCAGATTGCTTTTGAAAATATTGTGAAAAAGAGAAATTAATGCTCAAAATGAGCAGAAACTTCTCCTTTTTCGACAATATTTTATTCAAATATTCAAGATATGAATGCATTCAAAAATACATAATCATCTGCAGTAGACAAGTTTGAAAATATTTTGGTGAAGAAGAAAATGTTCATACTAAGCAATTTCTACATTTATCACAATGAAGGAAACTCTACTCAACACATACGATTATATTCATTTATAAATATTTTCCTTTTTATTGCCAAGAGGTTTTCAAAGTTGGCTGCTGCAGAATTGATGTATGTTGGAAAGTTTGAAGGAAACTTTTTCAAATATAAAATGGGGACAACAGTCAAAAACCAACCTTAACGTAATTATTGTACATGTACTTTTAAAATTATTTATTTTTGACATTGTTTGCTTTCAGCTTATATTAATCCTGCTTAATGTCAGCATGTAAGGTAAGACCTGTCTGTCCATCAATGCCAAAGATCCAAAAGGAATACTGTTTTACAGAAATTTCTTGAAACTTTTAATGATTTTAAATTGGCAAACAGACAAGAGCCAGGTCAGACTGGGCTGATGCCCAGAGTGATGAGCACAATGTGATGAGATATTTCTCCTTTTGCCACAAGGTTTACAACTTTATTCAATAATTGTTCTTTCATTTATAGTTTCCATATTTTTGATCTAATGCTTTTAAAGTCGTCTGCTGAATATTTGTTGTATATGGGAAAGGTTTCAGATCCAAATGAATAATGCTTTTAAGAAGTTTCTTGAAACTTTTATGATTAATTAGCAAACAGAACAGAGCCAGATCAGACTGCACAGATCTATGCTGATTGCAACTGCCTTTCGGTTCCTTTTCTTAGAGTGCCGCTCATATGTACATGGATATTATTCTGCTTCTTGTAGTCATCGCACATATCCAACTACAGCTATCTACAAGAATGCTTGATTGACTGTTAGGCAACCAGAGAAGCTGATAATCTGACTTTATTTAAGATCAGGGTTAACTAGATATAATCTGATGCAAACTTACAAGGGTTTGTTTGCTTATGATATGACTTCACATTAAATCATACTTTTGTATGATTTTGTAGGTATGTTGTAGTAACTTAGTTAACCAAAACATTACCTTACATAATTATTATCATACTTCCGACAATTATGTCATGTAGAAAAGAAAATTTAATTTCTGAAAGTATTCTATTGCAATGTCGAAAAGGCTAATGCCTTTTTCTAATTGTTTGGTTTAACAATAACATTAGATATATGTGGACTCCTTGAATGATACTTACATTTGCAGCAAAGCTTTGCATAAAAGAAATTCATTGTTTGCTTTCAAGTTTTACCCTTTCCCGGATACAACAAATCTGCAAGACAAGTCTGAAAACGTCTAAACAAAAATATAAAATCTCTAAAAATGAAAGGTATAAATAGAGTTAACAACATGGTGGAAAATGGGGAATCTCATTATGACCAATTTCTCCCCTTTTACTATTGTTTTCAACAGACGTCTGCTGCAAATGTGTCTGTAGGTCAGAAAGGCTTATTTATCACTGCAGTTAGCATTTCAGTTTTATCAGTCACCTTTGTTATTTACCTGTTTTTCAGTTAACACAGTTACTGATATCATATGGCATCATTGAACTTTTCAAAATTAAAAAACATCTAGAGAAAATAACTTGTTCTAAGGAGCACATGTGTTTAAAACATCTGGGGAAAATAATTCACAAATATAAGTGTTCTAAGGAGCACATGACATTAACCCTTTTCCACATACAGACGCTTTCTCACGCCTCTGCAGCAGACGACATTTGAAATCGTTGCGACAAAAGTTGAAATTGCTCAAAACAAGCAATTTCTCCATTTGCCACATCATTTTCAACTTTTTTCAGAAATTATACCTTAACTTAAAGAGATTTTCCATATTTTAGCAGAGGTTTGTTCAATGTCATCTGCTGCAAATTTGTTGTATGTGGGAACGGGTTAATAAAAGGATGATGGAGATGTCATCCATAAGAGTCGCCCTGACAAAGCAGGCGACACAAAAAGTATATGACCTCAACTACATGTATACATTTTATCTTAGATCATTAGCTGCAGAAACTATTAAGACATTCTAGGTGGCAAAGCTTTACATTTCTTACATGGGACACATCCTCCCCTTGAGCCGGATTGTCAAGAAGGTAAAGTTTGTTTGTTTGTTTTGGGCTTTACGCCACTTTCAACAGCCAAGTTCATATCGCCGCAGACAGGAAATATGATAATGGTCCCATGCCTTATATTTACATCGAAATAAAAATATATTTATAAGGTATGAAACGAACACCGCACCACCTGCATGAGCTCACAAGTTGCATTGACTTGAATCATTCAGACCCAATTAGCTATGCAATTCTTAACCCTTTCCCTCATATAGAAGCTTTCTGACGCCTCTGCAGCAGACAGAGTTTTGAAAACATAGTGACAAAAGAAGAAATTGCTCAAAACGAGCAATTTCTCCTTTTGCTACAATATTTTCCACTTTTAGTCATAGGTTATCCATTCAATTATAGAGATTTTTTATTTTTTGGAAAAAAATGTTCAAAGTAGTCTGCTGTAGAATTGTCGTATGAGGGAAAGGGTTAATGGTTCAAGGAAGGGTCAGACTGACTGCCATTCTTATTGAATGTCCCTCAGCCAGAGTTGTGAGACGTAAAGGTATTACATGTATTACTATCCACAAATGATATTCGAATACCAATGATTCAGCACCTTTCTAAGATGGCACAGAATAAACTACCTCATTTTAAAAGAAATTGTTTTCCTTTGCAATTTCTCCTTTGGTCACCATGTTTTCAATTATTGTTCTTTCCTTTAAAGGGATCTTCTGTGCTTTTGCCTAGACGTTTTCAAAGTCGTCTGCTGCAGATTTGTTGTATGTGGGAAAGAGTTCAACAATATTCTTTTTCTCACAATGTTTTCAAAAGTTGTCTGCTTTAGAGCTGAAATATATTGTCCAGGAAAGGGTTTAATAAGGTTAAGACAGAAAAAATAGGAATTCTAGAAAATGAAAACTACTCTCAATCTACAGCAGTTGTATTAATAGCACATTTGATAACAAAACACAAGTACAAAGAGAAAGTTGGGCGTCACACAAGCTTTTGTTTCTTGCGGATATGCTACATTGCATCACAAAGATCTAAAACAGTTGCCATTGCCCTAACACAGTGTCTTTGATTGCATCAACATATTGCGCCGGTACCCAGTAGATCCAGTACCTTGATGCTTCTGTTGGACCCAGCTGTAGTGCCTGTAAGATAAGAAATTATTACAAAGATACTCATAGTGTGGGCTCATGTGAAATAAGTTGACAAGATTTTGCATGATGTCATAGATATGAGCAAATGTTTTATTAACACTTTCTCCCTTGCAGACGTATTTTGACACATCTGTAGCAATAACTTTTGAAAACATTGTGCCATGAGCAATTTCTCCATTTACCACAATGTTTTAAACTCTATTCAATGATCACAATTCCTTTAATGAGATTATTCACATTTGTTACTAGGTTTTCAAAGTCATCTGCTGCAGATGTTTTGTATGTGGACAACTGTTAAGTATCTTGAGTTCATAGAGGTCTATGAAAGATACATAATTATGTCTCATAATTATATGACAATTTATAGAAATAATTTTATATTTATATGCGAAATATTACACTACCTAGAAGTAAATTATTACACCAGTTCACTGGTCGACATAATACATCAACACTTACGAGACAAACATAATTTGGGTCATGAGAGCATCATGAACACAGCTACTTTTATCAGCTATTAACCCTTTCCCTCATGAAGATGCAATCTGACGCCATTGTTCAAGGGACGTAACTGAGGCAACCAATGTGGCATTTCCAAATGGTGTTTAACATTCAACCATAAAATAAAGAAGGTGATAATAAAAAAGCGTTTCTACCATTAAATGATATTCTTCATGATCTGCAATTGGTTCACTCACAACAGCTTTAATGGAATTCATAGGAAGTTTTTCTGTTCTTTCTGGAAAAGAATCAATAAACACTGAGCTGAAGGGTAATACATAGAGTTTAACCCTTTCCCTCATACAACATTTCTGCAGCAGACGACTTTAAACATATTTTGTCAAATAATGGAAAATCTCTATAATTTAATGGATAACCTATGACTAAAAGTGGAAAACATTGTGACAAAAGGAGAAATTGCACGTTTTGGGCAATTTCTTCTTTTGTCACTATGTTTTCAAAAAGTCGTCTGCTGCAGAGGAGTCAGAAAGCGTCTATATGAGGGAAAGGGTTAATTAACATTGTTTTCATGATACAGGATTTAAATCCCAAGTGAAAGAGATTCTTGCGATATAAAAATGAGTGCGCCATAGCGCACAAGTTTTTATATGCAAGAATCTCTTTCACAAGGGATTTAATTCTCAAGTCATGAAAACGATGTTTATTAAACTATATATTATATACTCGCGATAATTTTTCGTTTTTAAATGACAATACCCCGGTGCAGCTCATTTATTTTTAGCTCAGATCTGAATGACGTAATCTGCCAGTTTTGCAGTGACGTCACTACGCGCGCACCGACAAATGTGTACATTGATTGAAATAAATGTGTCATGTCGATTCAAGCTCTTATTTGCGCATTTAAAAGTGATATATTTCTATTTTTTTTTTAATTGTAATGCTTATTTTAATGCTTATTTTTTTATTATTTTTATTTAATTATTTTTAAATTTAAGAAAATTAAAAAATTAGAGATTAAAAAAAGTAGTTCCGAAAATCCGGCTAGTGAGCTATATCGCACACTATGCGATATTGCTCAGTAGACAAAAAGCATGTTATAGGTTTTCTCAAGTTGGGAAATCTCTATATTTTATCATTCAGTATATAATATATCTAGTACCTTATTAGACTCTTAAACCCTATGTTGTGATACTCAAAAGAATCATATAATGGAGATAATTATTTCTAAGTACCAACAGCATAGGGTTTTGTTGGGTAATAAGAGAGATACATATGAGCCGTTCCACAAGAAAACCAACATTATTGACTCTGCGTAATGTATCGACCCAGATCAGCCCCCACCGGCTTATCCAACGACACATTCCGTTTCAGGGGGATAGAGGTATACAGTAAAGATTCTGGAAATGGAAATTCCGCAGGAGGCGAAAAGTGTCCGTCCGAGTTAACTTGCGCGGCATGCTTAGGTTGATCCGGGTCGATACGTTTTGCAGAGTCATCAATGTTGGTTTTCTCGTGGAAACGGCTCAAATACATGTACTAAGGGAAAACGGCCAGTTTATTCCACCTTATCTGGACCTACAGCATGCATTATCATTCAGGTCTAATTAAAGTCAGACTTTTAAAACACTGTGATAAAATAAAATCTCCTTTTTACAATACCTTTTGTTCCTAACCAGAGCTGGTCAAGTTCTAATTTAAATGTGAGTCGTACTTTTCCTCCAGATTTGTTATACATGCCTGATAATGGGTGTGGGGGTAATGAAAGTTTTGTAGTCTTAATGCCTGGGGTTACATCATCCGGTTTTCCATACTTATCTAGTACTTTCTTATGTAACTGCAAATACAGAATGAAAAGTAGTTCATTACACAAATGTGCAATAAACATCATAGCATTCAGAGAAATATTTTCTTAACAGTAACATTCTGCTGACGGTGTTCATATGTTGAACTATTTTCCATAGAACAAAGGTTTAATCCCAAACATTTCACATTCATCCTTTGTAATGTTGAAGTTTTGATGCAAGTTACTTTTCCCTGATGTTAGCATAAACAAGAGGGCCATGAGGCCTTGGATCGCTCACCTGAGAATGGGCTTTTTAAGACTTAACTCTTTCAGCGTCAATGGCAATATCATCAAGACAATCTTTCTGACAAAATTTCAAGCTGCTCCAAGTCAAAAATGCAATCTCTATAGTGTTAACAAGATTTTTATACAATATGGCCTACTGACCTAGTTTTTGACCTGACCAAACCCATATTTGATTTGGCCTAGATATCTTCAAGGCAAATATTCCGACAAAGATTCAAAATGACCCGTAACTGAACTTGGCATATATCACCAAGACAAACTTTCTAACAAAGTTTCAACATGCTCAAGCCAAAAATGTGGCTTCCAGTGTTAACAAGATTTTCCTTAAATTTGACCTAGTGACCTAGTTTTTACCCGGACATGACCCAGTTTCGAACTTGGCCTAGATATCACTAAGACAAACATTCTGATAAATTTTCAACATGCTCAAGTCAAAAATGTTGCTTCCAGAGTGTTAACCTGATTTTCCTTAAATTTGACCTTGGTTTTAACCAGACATGATCCAGTTTCGAACTTGGCCTAGATATCACTAAGACAGACATTCTGACAAATTTTCAACATGCTCAAGCCACAAATGTGGCTTCCAGAGTGTTAACAAGATTTTCCTTATATTTGACCTAGTGACCTAGTTTTTGACCGGACATGACCCAGATTCGAACTTGGCCTAGATATCACCAAGACAAACTTTCTGACAAAGTTTCAACATGCTCAAGCCAAAAATGTGGCTTCCAGAGTGTTAACAAGATTTTCCTTATATTTGACCTAGTGACCTAGTTTTTGACCAGACATGACCCAGTTTCAAACTTGGCCTAGATATCAGTAAGACAAACTTTCTGACAAAGTTTCAACATGCTCAAGCCAAAAAAATCTCTATAATTGCATGGATAACCTAAAAGTGGAAAACATTGTGGCAAAAGGAGAAATTGCTCGTTTTGAGCAATTTCTTCTTTTGTCACTATGTTGTCATAAAGCCGTCTGCTGCAGAGGCGTCAGAAAGCGTCTATATGAAGAAAAGGGTTAAGAGAAAAGGTTAATTATTATATATACAAAGTTATTATGTGTACTTTTAGTTGACTTAGAGGTTCTTTAGAAGCAGCTGCTGCTTTCGAGTCCTCTTCGAGTTCTTTCTGTGTTGGTTTACTCGCCACTTGCAATATGTCGTTCATAGTTGACCCTACCACCATTACTTTGGCACCTTTAGTTATTTTAAGTTCTCGCAATGTACATTCATTTTTAGCTAATCCTGAAAGAGAAGACAGCTTTTAAACCTCTCCATATTTGCATTTTAATTTATTTATTTGAAACTAATACTTCATTCAAACCTTATAATATTTAGTCTGTATACTGTCAATAAAGCAATTGATTGATTGATTGATTGATTGCCGTTTTCAACAATTTTTCAGTCATATCATGGCAGCCAATTCACCTATTCATGTGTTTCCTATCTTTCTCACATCAATACACCACACGACAGGCTGCTTTTCCACATAGACTTTTAGCCCATTGGTGAAAGACAGATGCTTGTCACAGTAACTTTTGTCAAACATCAGAAAGAATGTTGGCCGAGCTGGGATTCAAACTCACAACCCCTGGATTGACAGCCCGGTTGCTACCGACTGAACTTCCGTGGCTCGGCAGATAATGAAGCAAGGACAGCAAAGCAAAGTCAGTAATGGAAATTGTAGGTCTCTTACCATATAACTGGAATTAAGTTTTGAGATCTATAAAGACATATTTAATCAAGGTTGTTTACGAAATAATTATAAAGTCTATATATATATATATACCTATAATTATTTTGTAGACAACCTATTTTATTAATGATAACATTATCATCATTACCAGTAACCCTTTCCAACACATGGCAAATATGCAGTAGTCGACTTGAAAACATGTAGGCAAAGATTTAGAAACTTTCTATAAATGATAAAAAATGATTGAATAAAGTTGAAAACATTACAGCAGAAGGAGCAATTATTCTTATTGCTGAGATGTTTTCTAAATGTGTATGCTGTAAAGGCATCAGCATGTGGGAAAAGAGTTGTAGTTTTGTAGATATTTGTTAGTCCTAACTTTTTTTTTTATTTCATCTTCATCTTTATTCTATATCTCTGTTCTTCTCTAGCAAGGATATTTGTGAGATTTTGTCCCCAGAAGCGCGAGAGCTTACAACTTTTGTGGATGACAACGCCCCCAACAGGTATTCCAATTATATGTCCATCTGAAGATAGACAACTATGAATGGGTAAGAGTCTTTGCAGCTTTAAAGATATGTTTTCCCCCCGAAATGTTGACTAGGAATCCTTGTTTAAACCAAGTACAGTGTACTGAACAAATTGCTACTAAAATTAAACTTACCTTTAAACATTATTTTCTGCATTGATGAAGGCACACCTGCAATGAAAAATAAATGTACAGACTAATGTTTTAAACCCCCTTTCCCACATACAACAAATCTGCAGCAGATGACTTTGAAAATATTTGAGGCAAAGTATTGAAATTTCTATAGATGAAAGTCCAAATTTAGAATAGAATAGAAGACAAACAAGAAATTACTCATGATGAGCAATATCTCTTATTGCCACAATGTTTTTATATATACTAAAATCTTCTACATCAGATAAGAACAATAGTGTCTGCAAGTGGGAAGGGGATAACAACAAATATGAAGCAAACGCCTTAGAAAAAATACAGGCAAAAATATGGAGAACCTCTATAAATGTAAGTATAATTATTGAATGTGTCAAGTCTTATTTCTTCATGCATTTATAAGCATCTTAAAGTATAACATAAATATGTTTTCAAACAAATTTTAAAATGTCAAACCATGCACATATACACAATAGAATTTAAATGTTTACATTGCTTCGTAAAGTAATAAAGATCGATACCGGACCTGGAATTAGCAACCAAATAAATACCTAAATTAGTTGACTACTATTAAACTGGGGAAACACTGATCGGAAAGATATTTGCATTCTAAACCATCAAAAGTCAAATTTTATGTGGAAAGTCTCAGTTGTTAATGTGATAACTATTATTTCACATTGCCATTGCCTATTTTTGTTAGACACCAAAGGACAAGGTACAAGTGTACTGGGAAATTGTTTTCAATTGTAAAAATGCCATTACATTTTAATACAGGATATTCTTTTTTTAAAGGTTTTAATCAAAGTTATCTAAAAATATTGAGTTTCCAAAGTCTATATGTCTACAGGTGTGTTTGAAGGAACACACATATATTGACTGACAATAAGTCACAAAGTGTTTTGGAAAGACAGATAAACAGATGATTGCAGAGACAGGTGACAGGAAAGTGATACCTATGGTTATGTGTCAACCAGCCAATGCAGTTAACCCTTTCCCTCATATAGACGCTTTCTGATGCCTCTGCAGCAGTCAGCTTTTTGAAAACATAGCGACAAAAGAAGAAATTGCTCAAAACAAGCAATTTCAACTTTTGTCACCATGTTTTCAACTCTATTATATTATTGTACTTTTTGTTTAATGGGAGTTTCCAAAAGAAATCGGGTAAGTTTTCAAAGTCGTCTGCTGCAGATTTGTTGTATGTGGGAAAGGGTAAACACATAAATTACAATCTAAATATGAGCGTCATTCTGCAAAATTCATCTGTTAGACATTTGCAAACAGTGTAGATCAACATAAGTCAGAACATCTGCACTGTTTGCCAATAAGTCCTAGAAGGTTTCATGAAACTTTTGTAAAGCAGTATCCTTCTGGATCAATAGCATGAATGCAAAGGTAGCTCTTGTTCCACAAGTGTTATAATCACACTAAGGTTGGTTTTCCTAGAGCACCACTCATATAAACAAGAGTGCTGCAAGCGAACACCAACGCTCGTCTGCTTTTTTTCCAAGTCGAACAAGGTGCATAACTGAATAATTATTACAGCCAGAGTTATATGACTTGGTATAGACATGGTTATTGTTCCTAGGAACATGACTGTGGAAGGTCGAAAATGTTCAACGGTTTTTGAGTTATGAGGTACGGTTAAAGTTTTGTTACTACACAGGCAATGCAAGGACGTTTCCTCTTCGAAAAAGAGACAAGCTAACAAATGCCTTTCTTTTGCACTTCCTGTTTAGTGAATGAGCATTACAGCACTATTACCTGTTAACTTTTGTATATTATCTTTTAACTTAGAAATAGTTTTATCCAATGGAAATGTCACATCGAATTTCTGTTTATTATATATCACTTTGAAAGTCACAGTTTCTTCACTTTTAGAATCACAGTTTACTTCTCCTGAAACGAAAAAAGCAGAAATTAAATGCAAGACTTAGTTTTTTCATTCTTTACTTAGTTGAAGACCTGGGCATTTTACCTGATGTATTCTTTTAAAAGGTATTTTTTGTATGTTGGAAAGAAGGTCCCAGGTACGAATCCCATGAAGAGCACATTCTGCCTGGGATTTTTCCACAGATACGGCGCGAGTACTGGTCAAGTCTTCAGGAAGTAGACATTGATTGTAATTAATGTAAGCTGTAAGCTTATTACTCAATCTATGTAAAATAAATAAGCTTAAAACTTAAGCATGATTTGAAAAAAATAACAACAGATAATTTGATCTCTGGCCAATTTATAGTATAATTTTGATACAAGTTTGAAATCATTATGGGAGAAGAAATTGCTTCATTTTGACTTCAGTCCCTTTTTCATGATGTTGTCTGTATCAAGGTAATGGTTAACCCTTTCCCTCATACGACAATTCTGCAGCAGACGACTTTGAACATATTTTGTCAAAAAATGGAAAATCTCTTTAATTAAATGGATAACCTATGACTAAAAGTGGAAAACATTGTGACAAAAGGAGAAATTGCACGTTTTGTGCAATTTCTTCTTTTGTTACTATGCAAATAGCCGTCTGCTGCAGAGGCGTCAGAAAGCGTCTATATGAGGGAAAGGGTTAAGTAATAATCATCAAATGTCCTAATTGTAACAAATGACATGCTTTGTATATGACTCCAAAAATATTCTATTTTTTACTTGATCTTAACACATGTTTGAAATAATTATAATTGTTCAGACAAGAATCAAAGGAACGTTCTATCAAATCATCTTGGAATAAAAACAAGAGGCCCAAGAGGGCCAGTGTCTCTCCACTGCCATAAGGCAAAAATTAAATCTCAAAACAGCCTGCCCGCTGGTGGCCATGTTTTTGACCAATCACCATGGCTTGAAGGAATCTCGTAGAATGTCACCCAAGGAACATTTCTGCTCAATTAATTGAAAATCGGCCATATAGTTTAGGAGGAGAAGATTTTTAAAGTTTTCACTAAAGCCAATATAAGGCCAACAGCCCCGCCCCCAGGCAGCTGTATTTTAAGACCAATCAACATGGCTTGGTGGAATCCGATAGAGTCACCCAAGGAACACTTCTACAAAATTATTTGAAAATAGGCCAGATACTTTCGTCAGAGAAGATTTTCACTAAAGCCATATAAGGCAAAACAGCCGGCCATGTTTTTAAACCAGTCAACATGGCCTGAAGGAATCTGATAGAGGGTTATCCAAGGAACATTTCTACAAAGTATTTGAAAATCAGCCCAACTCTATCGGAGGAGAAAATGTTTGAAGTTTTCACCATAGTCATATAAGGCAAAATAGCCCAGTCCCCTAGCGGCCATGTTTTTCGACCAATCAACATGGCTTGAAGGAATATGAGAGGGTCACCCAACGAACATTTCTACAAAATTATTTGAAAAACAGCCTGACAGATTCGTCGGAGAAGATGTTTTAATTCACTTTAAAAGCCATATATGGCAAAATTGCCCCACCCCCTGGCGGCCATAGTTTTCGACCAATCAACATGGCTTGAAGGAATCTAAAAGAGGGTCACCCTTGGAAAATTTCTACAAAATTATTTGAAAATCTGCCAGACACTTTCTGAGGAGAAGAATTTTTTAAGTTTTCACTATAGCCAATACGGCAAAATAGCCCAACCCCTGGCGGCCATGTTTTTTTCGACCAATCAACATAGCTTGAAGGTATCTGATAGAGGTCCACCAAAGGACCATTTCTACAAAATAATTTGAAAATCGGCTCAACACTTTCGTCGGAGAAGATTTTTAAGTTTTCACTTAGTATAGCCATATAAGGCAAAATAGTCCCGCCCCTGACGGCCATTTTTTTTGACCAATCAACATGGCTTGAAGAAATCTAACAGAGGGTCACCAAAGGAACATTTCTACAAAATTATTTGAAAATCGGCCAAACACTTTCGGAAGAGAAGATTTTTTAAGTTTTCACTATTTTTTTCTTTCGGTTTGCCATGGAAACCAGAATTGTGAATGGATCCAAAAAAATTGAAGGAATTTAGGAGAGGACATTGAGAGGATGCTTCCTATTACGTTTCATCCCAATTGGCTAAGTGGTTAGAGAGGAGAAGTTGTTTGAAGCAAAATGTAAGTTGAAAATATATGCCATATTTCTAATTTATTTAAAACTCGCCCGAGATATTTTTTTTAAAATAAAATATAACATAGAACACCTATTCATCTACCATTTGCCAAACTTTCAAGCAAATCTATTGTTTTAATTTTTATCAAATCACAATGCTGTTAAACCTCTTGTGTGCGTCGTAACGTTCACTGCGGAATTCAACATCGAGACGCATCCAGGGTAATTAAAATGAATACTTATTTTTTCCTTATTATTATCAATTTCATTCTAAATTTAAGCTATTCCCTAAAGAATAATGGTAGGTAGTATATATGTGTTTCTATTTAAAGAATTAAAGTAATAACGATCGTAAATAATTTAGCAAAAAACAGCAAAATAATATTTGGATTTGTCATATGTATAAACTGACTCGTTAACGTCAACTGTTGTTCTATATATGAAATATAATTATCACAAATATTATATGTCACCCTTGTTTTTCTGTATCGTATTTTAGATAATTTACAGTATACAAATGTTGTTCTCAATATGCAATTTTGAGAATTTCGAAGTCTATACCTGTCATGCAAAGCCTTCTTGGTATTCTATCCGTGATAATGTTGTTGTCGTTTGCAGCAAGTTTTTGATTAAATTGCAATTTGTGTTTACACAGCTGCGCAGTTATGTGTGATTAAAGGAATGACCATTACTATCTCATCTTATATTAACATCGATTTGAAGCAAATAATATAAACTCCGTCATTATATTTCCTTAAATAATTTTAAAGCAAAACTTGGTTTATTTAATAAACTCACTGACTAATAATACAGTTATTACCTTACGTCTAATTTACTAACAAGAAAATGACCTAGATATTTCTTTTAAACGAAATCATTATAATTCAGAACACCATTATTTCTCCAATTTACTCAAATTTGTTAGAAAAATATATCGGGTTGACTTTTAGTAAAACGCTATGCTGTTATACTGCTGACGTGCGCCGGTACGAGCATTGTGGAACTGAAAATGAAACACAGCCACCCACCCCTTCCTCTATCTTTCTTTTTTTACTCCATACATCCCCGTTATTCTAGAATTACCGGTACTTCGTTTTGTCTTGAGAATTGTTTTTTACCCTTGACCCAAATTTCAAGACAAACTATCGGGTTGATTTTAAGTAAATCACAATGCCATAACACCGTAGAAGGTCACACTTGTACAAAATTACTTGTGCTGTCGACGCACTTCCAATTATAAAACAAAATGTATCATTACCCGACTATAAACTGTCTACAATTTCTATATATACACCTGTGCAATGACATCGAAGACTCATTACATAGTGCAGACAACGATGTGATAGGACTCCACAGGATATGTATGTAGACAATAATAGTGGGTTATTTACCCAAACTATACAGGAAAATATTGTCAATAAACACCTGTATTCAAACAGCTCTAGGTTGAATTGAACTGCGGAACTGTGTGAATACAATCAAGTCAAAACTGTCATAAAATCTTGTACATAAGGTTTTCCAAAGGGAAGAAAGTCAGATAGTTCTTCTCGATGTTTTATCATATAAAGTGTTTCCTTAAATAACAAAAGCATGATCACGGATGGAAAAGATAGAAAGCTTTGCATGACAGTTATATTAATCTTTGAAGTTCTGAAACTTGCTTTTTGCCTGATTAAGAGAAATGCATTCTGTATTTACTGTTATCTGACGATACATTACAAAATACCTAGAGTGACAAATAGGAAAGTAATAATAAAATATATTAACAATTTCTTCCATGATAATTCTGACGATGCTCTTGTTTGAAGAATTCCGTATCAGAAATGTTGGGTTATGTAAAATCATGAAACTTCATGTTATATCGAATTGACGAATTACATGTATTCGAATAAGTGAAATAAAATCTATCTATAAGAACTGCAAGCGACGGTTTGAGACTAATACTAATACTAATACATGGAATGTGAGAAAAAACATATTTAATATTTTATAAGGAGTATAATAGATACAATTTACCACTTTCGTAAAAGAAAAACTTGATTATTTTTATTAAAAATCGGGAGTTCATTTTAATAACCCTGGGTGCAGGCAATGTCGAGTTATCACTTGGACAAGCTTTTCGCATTCAAGGTCGCTGTGACCTTGACCTGATGACCTCAAAATATGTAGGGTTCGTCTACTGGTCATCCCCAACCTCCAAATTAAGTTTGAGGACCATAGGTCCAGGCATTGTTGAGTTATCACTTGGACAAGCTTTAGTCTACCGACGGACCGACATGTGTAAAGCAATATACCCCTCTTCTTTGAAGGGGGCATAATTATATAACTATGCAATTATCCATAAAGAACTGTACTCTTCTTTGTTATATCACAGATCTTTAAAGTTAAAAAATCTATTTTGTATTTACCATTACTATTTAGTTGTGTAGATCAAGATCAGACAATGCACATATAATATTTGAATTGGTTTTTGCATATACATGTTAGATCATTATACCATTAAAATAAATTGAAATACCAGATATATAAGATTAGTAATTATTTACTAAATATTTTCAATTACAAATATTGAAAACAAATCTTTCAATGCCCCTTATTTTAAAATCACTGAACAAAAATATTTAAACTCATTATAAACACTGTAAGTGTTTGTTTAGAAGTAAAATTTTACTTGGCTAACTTTAAATAGATTCTGTGTAAAATCTCACTCCACTCACTGATGATGTCATAGCTCCTACACAACATGTGACTATTTATAGGTCAAATCCCAAGGCCTTGACACTTTACACAGGCTTGAAGAGTGTTTTAAAGAAATATATGGATTGCTGTGGAATTTTAAAAAGTTACTTCAAACTAGATCTAGTTAGATCTATATTTAAAGAATGCATCAGTTATGAGTTTGCATAATATATAAACAGAAATAAATTGGATGCACTAGTGGGATTAACCATTTAAAAAGTGACTGACACTTGTTTTTACTTGGATTGATTAATTAAAGGTAAGTTGATTAAAGAAAGAGATTTTTTTTATCTAGTTTCAGTTTATTGACTTAAGCCTAATTGGCTCAGTTTATGTAAGCTAAAAATTGAACAGATAATCTAGAGATGAAAATGTCAAATTCAAAATCAAATGATGAGAAAACACACCAGTGCTGAATTCTTATATTGATAAGACTAAACATTAATTTAGTTAAGAAGAAGAAAAGACAAGTCTGAATTAAATTACAATAGCTCTCTGCATCACATTTCAGCAAGTTGAATGTTGGTTGAGAATAATATGGCGCCCTCAAACTTTTCAATCCAAAATGTTAATGTAAAATACGACCTCTTGTTGATAAAGATATATTTATTAAACTTTTAAAACTTGAAGTCCTAAAATAAGCTAGTACGATTCACCCAATGTTCTATTCTGGATGTTGCAACTGTCAATTGTTTTTGTAAATGTAACAAATCGGTATTATTTCAAAACATTGAACTAGGTCAATTTATTATACCGGAAGCCAGGCAAATGCCTGATCTAAAAATAGACACTCATTTTTCATAAATGTTTTTTCATAACAATAAGTTTATTTTAATAGCAGAAACATTCGTTGTTGTCATATTTTCAAAAATTTACGAAAATAAACAATATAAATGTCAGACTGGGATGAAACATTTGTATGATATTGTTAAATAAAACACTTTTTCAAACCACTGTGTTCAGTAAATAAGATACAGTGGACTCGACAGTTCCGGGTCAGTAACCAAATGATCGAATACTGTCTCTTTGAAAAGAAAGTTGAGAGAAACAAAACTACATAAAATGTTAAACAAATACTTCCTCCCCACGATGATATAATTCAACAATTATACACATTTGTTAAAATGTTTCTTTAGTGTCTGCAATTGCAAGCTGTAAATTTGACAGTTTCGGGTCAAACTTGCCATTTCCGGGTCACGTGACAAATGTTTATTTCTGTTATCAGGGGTAACCTCAAACAGCTGTTTTTTAATAACAAGATATTCATTAAACATTTTTATTAAAATAATATGAAACAAGATGTGTTTGTGAAACACTGATGCCCCCGAATGGCAACATCTAGGTCAAGGTCGCAAGGTGAAAAACGTTGGTACTGACAGAAAGGTCATGTCACAAGGAATACACATGTGAAATATGGTAGCCATACCTGTTATGGTTCAAAAGTAATGGCCAAGGTTAAAGTTTTTTTCGAGAATGGCAACATCTAGGTCAAGGTCAAGGTCGCAAGGTACTGACAGAAAGGTCATGTCACAAGGAATACACATGTGAAATATGGTAGCCATACCTGTTATGGTTCAAAAGTAATCGCCAAGGTTAGAGTTTTTTTCGAGAATGGCAACATCTAGGTCAAGGTCAAGGTCGCAAGGTGAAAAATGTTGGTACTGACAGAAAGGTCATATCACAAGGAATACACATGTGAAATATGGTAGCCGTACCTGTTATAGTTCAAAAGAAGTCGTCAAGGTTAAAGTTTTTATCGAGAATTGAAACATCTAGGTCAAAGGTCATTGTCGCAAGGTGAAAAATGTTGGTACTGACATGTGAAATATGGTAGCCATACCTGTTATGGTTCAAAAGTAATGGCCAAGGTTAAAGTTTTTTTCGAGAATGGCAACATCTAGGTCAAGGTCAAGGTCGCAAGGTACTGACAGAAAGGTCATGTCACAAGGAATACACATGTGAAATATGGTAGCCATACCTGTTATGGTTCAAAAGTAATGGCCAAGGTTAAAGTTTTTTTCGAGAATGGCAACATCTAGGTCAAGGTCAAGGTCGCAAGGTACTGACAGAAAGGTCATGTCACAAGGAATACACATGTGAAATATGGTAGCCATACCTGTTATGGTTCAAAAGTAATGGCCAAGGTTAAAGTTTTTTTCGAGAATGGCAACATCTAGGTCAAGGTCAAGGTCGCAAGGTGAAAAATGTTGGTACTGACAGAAAGGTCATGTCACAAGGAATACACATGTGAAATATGGTAGCCGTACCTGTTATGGTTCAAAAGAAATGGCCAAGGTTAAAGTTTTTTTCGAGAATGGCAACATCTAGGTCAAAGGTCAAGGTCGCAAGGTCAAAAATGTTGGTACTGACAGAAAGGTCATGTCACAAGGAATACACATGTGAAATATGGTAGCCGTATCTGTTATGGTTCAAAAGTAATGGCCAAGGTTAAAGTTTTTTTCGAGAATGGCAACATCTAGGTCAAAGGTCAAGGTCGCAAGGTCAAAAATGTTGGTACTGACAGAAAGGTCATGTCACAAGGAATACACATGTGAAATATGGTAGCCGTACCTGTTATGGTTCACAAGTAATGGCCAAGGTTAAAGTTTTTTTTGTGCAGACAGACAGACCAACAGACAGACAGGCCAAAAACTATATGCCCCCCGAATCGGAGATTCCGTGGGGGCATAAAAATTGACAGACAAAGAGTTTTCAAAATGTAGGTCAAAGGTCAAGGTCGCAAGGTGAAAATTTTTGGTACAGACAGAAAGGTCATATCACAAGGAATACACATGTGAAATATGGTAGCCGTACCTGTTATAGTTCAAAAGTAGTCGTCAAGGTTAAAGTTTTTATCGAGAATTGAAACATCTAGGTCAAAGGTCAAGGTCGCAAGGTGAAAAATGTTGGTACTGACAGAAAGGTCATGTCACAAGGAATACACATGTGAAATATGGTAGCCGTACCTGTTATGGTTGAAAAGTAATGGCCAAGGTTAATTTTTTTTTGAGAATGGCAACATCTAGGTCAAGGTCGCAAGGTGAAAAACGTTGGTACTGACAGAAAGGTAATGTCACAAGGAATACACATGTGAAATATGGTAGCCATACCTGTTATGGTTCAAAAGTAATGGCCAAGGTTAAAGTTTTTTTTCGAGAATGGCAACATCTAGGTCAAGGTCAAGGTCGCAAGGTGAAAAATGTTGGTACTGACAGAAAGGTCATGTCACAAGGAATACACATGTGAAATATGGTAGCCGTACCTGTTATGGTTCAAAAGAAATGGCCAAGGTTAATTTTTTTTTCGAGAATGGCAACATCTATGTCAAAGGTCAAGGTCGCAAGGTCAAAAATGTTGGTACTGACAGAAAGGTCATGTCACAAGGAATACATGGTAGCCGTACCTGTTATGGTTCAAAAGAAATGGCCAAGGTTAATTTTTTTTTCGAGAATGGCAACATCTATGTCAAAGGTCAAGGTCGCAAGGTCAAAAATGTTGGTACTGACAGAAAGGTCATGTCACAAGGAATACACATGTGAAATATGGTAGCCATACCTGTTATGGTTGAAAAGTAATGGTCAAGGTTAAAGTTTTTTTCGTGCAGACAGGCCAAAAACTACATCTAGGTCAAAGGTCAAGGTCGCAAGGTCAAAAATGTTGGTACTGACAGAAAGGTCATGTCACAAGGAATACATGGTAGCCGTACCTGTTATGGTTCAAAAGAAATGGCCAAGGTTATTTTTTTTTTCGAGAATGGCAACATCTAGGTCAAGGTCGCAAGGTGAAAAACGTTGGTACTGACAGAAAGGTAATGTCACAAGGAATACACATGTGAAATATGGTAGCCATACCTGTTATGGTTCAAAAGTAATGGCCAAGGTTAAAGTTTTTTTTCGAGAATGGCAACATCTAGGTCAAGGTCAAGGTCGCAAGGTGAAAAATGTTGGTACTGACAGAAAGGTCATGTCACAAGGAATACACATGTGAAATATGGTAGCCGTACCTGTTATGGTTCAAAAGAAATGGCCAAGGTTAATTTTTTTTTCGAGAATGGCAACATCTATGTCAAAGGTCAAGGTCGCAAGGTCAAAAATGTTGGTACTGACAGAAAGGTCATGTCACAAGGAATACATGGTAGCCGTACCTGTTATGGTTCAAAAGAAATGGCCAAGGTTAATTTTTTTTTCGAGAATGGCAACATCTATGTCAAAGGTCAAGGTCGCAAGGTCAAAAATGTTGGTACTGACAGAAAGGTCATGTCACAAGGAATACACATGTGAAATATGGTAGCCATACCTGTTATGGTTGAAAAGTAATGGTCAAGGTTAAAGTTTTTTTCGTGCAGACAGGCCAAAAACTACATCTAGGTCAAAGGTCAAGGTCGCAAGGTCAAAAATGTTGGTACTGACAGAAAGGTCATGTCACAAGGAATACATGGTAGCCGTACCTGTTATGGTTCAAAAGAAATGGCCAAGGTTATTTTTTTTTTCGAGAATGGCAACATCTATGTCAAAGGTCAAGGTCGCAAGGTCAAAAATGTTGGTAGTGACAGAAAGGTCATGTCACAAGGAATACACATGTGAAATATGGTAGCCATACCTGTTATGGTTGAAAAGTAATGGTCAAGGTTAAAGTTTTTTTCGTGCAGACAGGCCAAAAACTACATCTAGGTCAAAGGTCAAGGTCGCAAGGTCAAAAATGTTGGTACTGACAGAAAGGTCATGTCACAAGGAATACACATGTGAAATATGGTAGCCATACCTGTTATGGTTCAAAAGTAATGGTGAAGGTTAAAGTTTTTTTTCGTGCAGACAGGCCAAAAACTACATCTAGGTCAAAGGTCAAGGTCGCAAGGTCTAAAATTTTGGTACTGACAGAAAGGTCATGTCACAAGGAATACACATGTGAAATATGGTAGCCGTACCTGTTATGGTTCAAAAGTAGTGGTCAAGGTTAAAGTTTTTTTGTGCAGACAGACAGACAGACCAACAGACCAACCAACCAACAGACAGGCCAAAAACTATATGCCCACCGAATCGGAGATTCCGGGGGCATAAAAATAGAACTAAAATATATCACTTGCAATTACCTATTGCCGCGAAAAACAGAACAGTGATGGGGCTAAATTTACAGTACACACTTTCATGCACGAAAACTGATGAATTTTTCAACCAACTAATAAGTCATATTTGACAAAAAAAGTAAATTTTAATAACAAATTTTTAACATTGATTTATCACCATAAGCTTTAAATTATTCTTAAAAAGTTCCCAAAATAGTTTTATTAATAAATTGATAATTTTGAGAAATTCCTTTTGGCTGACCCGAAAGTGTCGTATGTGAACTAGGTCAAATTTATCCGCTAGTTTGGCATATACAACTTCAACAGGTCAATTAAAGATATATATCTTGTTCAGTAGTAAATAACCTATATATGTATGTGCAATACATAACTGTATTACTGAAATTATGGCTACAATCACAATTTACGCTGTGACAAGTAAATAAAAATATTGAGATTTTGCTTTCGCGGGAATCGATGCAGTCATGTGTTTCGAGATTACGACATCCATTCATGAAATGAAAACGTCCTAAATTGAAGTGAAACTAGCCAAGCTAATGGGAAATATGACTTGATAATCAAATTGTCAAAATACTGTATCATTCTCGAATACTAAACATTTTTTTCCAAATTTGACCGGGAATTGTCGATGACCCGGAACTGTCGAGTTCACTGTAAGTGTCCTAAAAATAGCACACACCTTTTTTTCACTTTTTGTTTTGGTCATAAAAGCTTATTTTGTTCAAGATATCGATACAAATCACAAAATTAAAAAGTTTTAAGAAAACACCACATGAAAAAACAGCAAGATACATATTCAGCAGCATGAATATCAATGTATTCATGTTTCAAATTTCGCTACGGGATTTTCCAGAATCTCGTATTACGATGTCCGACATTTTTTTGTTAGAGGTCACCGTTTTACCTTGTTTTTGTGATAATTTTACCATATTCACTTCTGTAAACATAATATATGAAGTCTTTTATCAAATTAGATACTTCATCTACCTTTTTTCAGTGAAATTTATGCATGAAATGCTTTTATTTCACAAATGAACTCCACCCACTGATTCTCAGTAGCCAGACCATCAAATGGTGGTTTCAGCACGGCTCGGGTTAACGTCACGTCAGACCATCAAATGGTGGTCTCAGCACGGTAAGGGTTAATATGGACGAACATTGTTGAAATAATAAATCATCCACTTTAAACAAAGCGGAGGAATTCAATTGTAAAGCTTTGTTGCAGCTGTAAGTCGAATTTTCGAAAGCAGGCTAGGAATGGGATAGGGGCAAAAAGCCCCTATCCTTTTTGCCCTTAACTCAAAAACAGACTGATAAATGATGGACAGAGAGTGATCAGATTAGATCACCTTGAGCATTTGGCTTCTAAAAATCTAGAATTTCTTTTTCTGTTTTCTGAAGGAAGCTGCTTATAATTATTCATTATACTTTACTGTCAATTCAGCTTTTTATGACTTCCTGAACTCTGTAAGGCTTTGACCTTCTACTGCAAGAATATAAGGTTACTCACAGGTTCAATTTCTGATTAAGGCATACAGACTTGAAAATGGCAGAAGTACCTTCCAGTATTGTATCCTAGGTTGCAGGGATAACATTTGGAACTCAATTGCCCAAAATACAAAGAACTATATATTTACACTTAATACTACACTTAATACTACACATAAGTTTCTACTGGTACACTGAAAATTTTCTCTGGCCCAATTCAAATTTTACTTGCCACTGACAATACGGATAGGGCTGATGTGCTTTTGTCAGGACAAAATTATCTGTAATCGAAGTAATTAAACCTTGAAACATGCATAATTACTAAAATATAATTGAAATAGTCTTTTTTTTCAAGAAAACTGTAAATGACATATGTATGCATGTACCTGTTTCTTGTACCCCAGCTTTAACAACTTCAGGTCCACCAGAGTCAGCAGGCTCACTTTGTTTTTGAGCATCTTCTGATTGTGATTGGCTGGTTATATGTTCCGCATTTTGGTTGGAATTTTCCGGCTGAGATGTAGTTTCATTTGAAGTTTGGTCAGAATCTGTTGGTTGTGTGGAGGAATTATTTGATGTTTCTTGGGTTGGTTTTTCTGTTTCTGCCGATACCTCCATTACATTAGCCTCTATTTCGTTGTTATCTAAATATAAAGAATAATACATTAGAGCAGTGCTCTGCAAAATCCAACATTAAAGCACTTGGGTCCAGGCAATAAAGATCAAGAACAGCATAGTGCAAATCAGTGCTTTCATTAAGCGGACGTGGACGTAACATACGTCAAAAAAAAAAACAACAAATGTCCGAAAATTGAGCACTGGACGTTTATTATATGTCAAGAAGTTCCCAAAAACGTCCATAAGAAATATCACTTCTCCTTCAAGTCCCCCCACTTCTCCCTAAATCAATGTATGCACTGCAAGTTTGCCCATGAAAACATGTTAAATAATGAAATAAAATTTATTTTATTTAATAAAAGTATATATAAATAAATAAGCATTCCTGTTAACGACAAATTTTTATACAAAACTCAAATTTTGATCAGGAATTTCAAAGTTCCTTGAATTGGCCCTTAATAAAAAGTACTGCTGCATCCACACAACCTGATCGGTCTCTTTACTGTAAGCCAAGTCTGATCAGGCTCTGGCTAATTAGTCGAAGACTTCCAGAATAATAATTGCATATCTAGGTTATTTTCACTCATGTTGATTGGGGTTTAACGTCGTTTTAAACAATTTCTCAGTTATATCACGGCAGCCAGTTTACCTACTCATGCATTTCCTGGTTTTCTCACACCAGTACTCCACACAACAATCTTCCCAAGCAACTGGCTGCTTTTCCACATAGACTTAGCCCATTGGTGAATGACGCGTGTTGCATTGACTTTTGTCAATCATCTGAAAGAAAGTTGGCTGAGCTGGGATTCAACTCTCAACCCCTGGATTGACAGCCCGCTACCGATTGAGCTACCGGGGCTTGGCTTTCCACTCATGTAATAATAATTTTAATTAGCAGCGCTCATTTCAATTTTTAACAGTGTTTGGTAAACATAAAAACCAGCTACATTGCACTCTAGTATAGGGCATAATTCTTTTTTCAAAGTTGTGTTAATACATTTCATTTGTTAGGGTTCCAAGTTATTATAATCAAGTTATTCTCAAATAATAAATTTTTGCAATGTTGATTTTTTTTTTTTGCTTGCAGTTGACTGATTACCCACTCCCAGCTTTTGGTAGATGAATCAAGCAAGGCAGATGTGAATAAATATCAATAAAATGTTTGCACTAAAAAGCTATCTAACACTTTTTCTGAAAATGGCAAAATAGGTTAAATAGACGGTACAATATGACAAGACTAAATTGTGTGATACTAAATTGTGACAGAACTTCAACACTGACTTTCAGCATGTTTGATCAAGATGAGTGATATTTAAGACTTATGTAACAACGTCGCAGACATGTATCCTACATTTGTACAGAGACATATAAATTAAATACAGAGATTCGAATCACCGCGAAATATTGCATTCTTTCGCAAGCACATCATAATCCTTGTCCTGCATGCACTCATAGCAAGTGTCTGACAAGTTGACAACGCCGATTGTTTGATCGGAATGCATCAGTTAACTTTGTTGATAATAGTATGACAACTTTAATGAAAAATATAAGTGGAAGTCGCTGTCTTAACTGTCATATCTGTATTTATTTTTCATTGACATCATTATTCCACAAAAGTTTCAGTTAAAAAATGACTAATATCACTGACGGATCAAAGCTGAAATCACAGCATTAAATGAAAAGTAAGAATAAATGATGAAGATAAGAGAATATTCCAGACATCATGATAAAAGTTTTGCAAATAATTGTAATGACTTATAAATTCCTATTCTTCGAGTTAGGCAGCGGTTATATTTATCTTCTGCTATAAAGGCCCATTCATCCTAACTCTCTAATTCAACACACTAGGAGAGTTTGTATTCGCAGTATGATTACTAAATATGAGAGAGTCTTTGTTGTCAAACTTAATCATGCAGTAAACGAATTACGCAATATGCACCCGGTTATTGATGTGCTTATTCACCCATGCGTTCCGTTTCAGTTTCAGAAAAGAAATAACACTTTCACACTTAAAAAACGTTCTTCTTTAACCATTTTCTTAAACAATCAATCAATTACGAATTCGCAGTTCTTATTTTGTACCCTGACATTTTTTTCAATCAAAAAAGAAACTAAACAATAAAACGTCAGCAAAAAAGAACCTTTTGACGCCATGTTTTTGTTGACAAAATTATTCTATCTCGAAAATAGGAAATTACACAGGGGAGGTAATTTGTAAGTTCGCTTGATTTTGTAAACATATTCAGAGTGAATCGAACAGACTCATTCGTGAATAAGTTAAATTATCATTTACGGGAAATAGCTAAAATATCACCGTGCTCCCTTATGTCGTCTCCTGAAATTATCTGCACAAATTAGCTACTTTAAACAGTATGCACATGTTTGGCTTTAAATATCGTGTTATAATAATAAACATTTACCAAGAACATTGTCAGTGTCACCCTCGAATAGAACAGAGAACTCTGAATACTTTGTATGACAAGTTTCGTTGAGAAATTCTGGGGTTGAATTTCACGTCCCATGTGACAATGACCTTTGACCTGGTGACCTCCAGAACAAATAGCGTCACCTACTTCAGGAGTCCAACCAGAAACCAATTTGACATTTACGCGGCCCCTAGCTGTTACCTTGAAGTTTGACCCAAATATAAGTAGCGGTCATCTACTCATGGAGTCCATTCATCTTGTGATGTTTGAAGATTGTGAGTTATCTAGCGGAAAAAGATTTGACCTGTACGGCCTCTATTTTGTATTTTGTTTGAATGATGTTTTACGCCCTCTGAACTGTATGTCAGTTCTATCACGGCGTTTACTGGGTATTATTCATCCTGATACCGATGCACAAGTCGTTATGCCATACCCCAAAACCTGAGCGCTAAGGGGGTGGGGGAGAAGCAATAACTTGCATGTTTTAGATCTTTCGTTTGACCCGACACGGGTTTAAACCTGTTCCAAAGGCAGAGCCTCTAACCACAACACCACGGAGACGGTCGTTCCACCCATGTGACCTTGATCCAAATGAACTCAAACGCAATAGGGGTCACCTACTCTGAGAGTTAAATCACCCTGTGAAGTTTGTAGACTCTGGGACACATCCTTCGTGCGCGGAAACGGATACAATCTGTGTAGCCCCTGTGACATTGCCTTTGGCCCAGTGACACATAACACAATAGGAATCATATGCGTAATAAGTCCATTAATCCTATGAAATTTGAAGACTCTAGGACATATTGTTCTGAACTTTAAGGCCCCTTTGACATAGACCTGTGACGCAAAAACAATATGGATCATGTTCTCAATTAGACCAATCATCCAATAAATGTTGAAGATTGGTATTTATGTAACTATTGTCATTAAGCGGAAACCTCAGCGGGACGGACCGACGGACAAGTCGAACGAACATGTCTCCCTCAAGGGTTCAGTTGAGGGAAGACATACTTACCTGAACAAAACAAAGCATATGCTCATGTAACGGGATATAGGTATACATTTCACTTCTACAGCCTTGTTGAAGCCGGCTTGTATAGCGACGTTGGTATAGTGGTTGACATTTTCTTAAAGTTTAAGCAACGTTTATCGCGGTTAGTGCCTAGATGGGTGACCCGAAATGGCTTAACTCCGGTACACGTTACACATGGTGGCAGCGGTGGGGATTTGGGGTTGATATCACCATCATCCGCTGACCCCGGCGGTTCCCAGTAATGTTACATAGACTCGGTGTACTGCTTGTGTTGAGTTGTGTGACTTCGGGTTGACGTCAAGAGAAAAGGGGGAGAAATGTAACGGGGTATAGGTATAAATATCACTTCTACAGCCTTGCTGTGAAAGCCGGCTTTTATAGCGACGTTGGTAGAGTAGTTGACATTTTCTTAAAGATAAGCAACGATCATCACGGATATTGCCTGGATGGGACCGCGATGGCTTTACTCCGGTACACGTTATACTATGTACAAGTAGATAGACTATCAGTCTATCCAACTTTTTAATCCTGCCTGCAGAAATAATGTTATTATGCAAACACTCTGGTAGATAGGCCTACACATAGCAATTGATATTCAATGGCATTATATAACTGCATACATTATAAAATATCAAAAAAGTCTAAAACGATATATCAAACTGCTCATCATACAGCACACACCAGTTTTCAAAGGGAACGCCACTACTTTAAGTATACTTATTTTATATACGTAGATACTATTATATACGTCCCGGTGTATATACATAGACCAGGGGCGTAGCTCCCTTTAGGCACTGTAGGTACTTGCCTGCACACTTTTTTCTCAAAATGCCCCAAAATGCAGCTGCGGCGATAGACATCTGCGTAATGTATCGACCAGATCAGCCTGCGCTGTCCGCAGACTGATCCAGCCGACACATTCCGTCTTAGGGGGATAGATGTATAGAGTAGTTATTCCTGAAACAGAAAATCCCCAGGAGGCGAAAAGTGTATATCCGGGTACGCCTGTGTGGCATGCTTAGGCTGATCCGGGTCGATACTTTACGCAGAGTCCATAATGTTAATTTTCTCACGAGACGGCCTACACATTGATTATTGCCAAGCTACGCCCCTGTAGACTCCTGTTTACATGTAATCTCGAATTTGACTTGTTTGGGGATCAAACCAATATTCACAGAATAATTGATGTAGTCAGACTACCATTGTACTTATCATTAGGTTTCCATACTTAAGGCGAAGGCGCCAGTAACAATTGCCAATACTCATAAATGTGTTAATTTTCACTTGTAGACGCAATTAGATGCATCCACTGCGGACGAGTTTGGAAGCATTGCGACTAAAGGAAAGTGCTCATAATGAGCATTGTGTTCCCTTTGCCACAGCGTTGCCAACTCGTTATAGTTATTTATGGAGATTTTCCATATTTATTTTAGGAATAATTGATTATTATAATTAAATAATATATATACATGTATTCATGTATTTCAGAGACATATATAACATCACAGGTTATTGCATTGGACAAGTTCCTTTGGCTGGTTTCTTAAGTCGTCTCCTACAGATGTGTTACACTCACTCGTCTAAAATGCACAGGGTGGAATTTGCATAACATAGGATTTGCAAAGGATCAATATCAGTTTAAAGTTTAGAAATAATTTAATTTTTGATCCAGGGAAAGGACAACCGAAGCGTTAAAACAACAACACCCTCTTATGTACCCTAGGTAGATAGATTCTTAGCATTAAGCTCTTTCAAAATAAAACGGAAGGTCTCCGCTTCACAATACGCCTCCTCAGACATTACTTCTCTCCTAGCCAATGATGACATATGGCTTCACTACTGTCAACAGTGAACACATTTAAAATCTAAACTTCCCTAAAACCACACGAACTGGAGCTTAAATATGTTGTGTTATTAATTAAAAGATAAAACTAGTGACAAAGTCTTCCACAAACTCCCTATCTTCACGACCTATGCCGACGTTAGGAAGTTTCTAAGATCGGCTTCGGTCGATGCGATTAGGCAAATGAGTCGTTCCACGAGAAAAAATAACATAATGGACTCGGCGTAATGTATCGATCCAGATCAGCTTGCGTAGGCAAATTCGGGCCGACACATACCGTCTCAGGGGGATAGAGTAATGAACAGAAAATCCACAAGAGGCGAAAAGTGTCTGTCCTGGTTAGCCTGCGCGGCATGCTTAGGCTGGCTGATCCGGGTCGATACTTTACGCAGAGTTGGTTTTCTCGTCGGACGGCTCAAATGTGAAAAAGAGCCACGACATACACCGACTGTGTTAACACTTTTTCACGACCATCCTGGAATATCGCTACCATCAATCAAGATTATGTTACGATATAAAACGACTTCCAACGACATCACCCCGAGCATGTTACTAAGACCGATTTCGGTTAAGTGAATCACGCTGTTTAAAAAGAGGCACGGACAATTTCGTGAGCTTGGAAATTGAGTGGTCTTCAGTGTCATGAATAGTACTTAAAGTAATGATCAGTGTTACTGATGCTGGGTTTGCTGGCTTTCTCACACCACATAATATTCTTTCCAAGCAAATGGCTTCTTTTCCTTAAAGACTGTAAGCCCATTAGTGGAAGACGAATGACACTTGTTAGCGTGACCTTTGTCAAACGTCCGAAAGAATGTTCGCCGATCTGGGATTCGAACTCACAACCCCTGGATTGATAGCCCGCGTCGCTACCATTATTCTAGGAAATCTCTCAAGATGGTGCTTCCACGGATGTCTGGTGCTGCCCTTGCGGAGATTCCGTGTTTTGGAGAAGAGATAGGTTAATTAGGTGGGATTTAACCTCTACTTACATAATGTAGGTTACATGGCACATAGCGAAAGCTGCTTACACTTTAGCGCAATCACGTGGAAGGTATTTGCGCGATTGCAGTGCAGTCTATTTAAGATCGGGAATAGGTAAAAACTGATCTTGTTGTGGTGCTCAGAGGTTGTTGTATCGAAATCATATGCCAATATAATTATAAGAAGGTATCAAAATTTGATTAAGATTGCCAAAGAACTGTTGATGTTAAGCCACATACAACACATCGGCAGTAGACGACTTTAAACAAGAGAGCCATGATGGCCCTGGATCGCTCACCTGATTTTATTGTCCCCCGCTTTTAGCGAAAGCTGGGGACTATTATTTCTCATTCGTCAGTCAGTCCGTCAGTCCGTCCGTCAGTCCGTCAGTCACGCTGTCACAAAAACTTTAACCTTGGTCATAACTTCTGAACCGTAATAGGTACTGCTTTCATATTTCACATGTGTATTCCTTGTGACAACCCCTTTCCATCAATACCAATTTGTGACCTTGACCCTGACGAGTTATGGCCCTTTACCCCTATGTATGACTAAATTCATTTCCGGGCTATTTCTCTGCAACCGCTTTTTGGAATTTTATGAAACTTCATAGGAAGGATCACCACCAAGTGTAGATGCGCATATCGTGTTTGCGTTCCGGTTGGATTATTTTGCACGGAGTTATGGCCCTTTACCCCACCATCAGGCTATGTATGACTAAATTCATTTCCGGGCTATTTCTCTGCAACCGCTTTTTGGAATTTTATGAAACTTCATAGGAAGGATCACCACCAAGTGTAGATGCGCATATCGTGTTTGCGTTCCGGTTGGATTATTTTTCACGGAGTTATGGCCCTTTACTCCACCATCAGGCTATGTATGACTAAATTCATTTCCGGGCTATTTCTCTGCAACCGCTTTTTGGAATTTTATGAAACTTCATAGGAAGGATCACCACCAAGTGTAGATGCGCATATCGTGTTTGCGTTCCGGTTGGATTATTTTGCACGGAGTTATGGCCCTTTACCCCACCATCAGGCTATGTATGACTAAATTCAATTCCGGGCTATTTCTCTGCAACCGCTTTTTGGAATTTTATGAAACTTCATAGGAAGGATCACCACCAAGTGTAGATGCGCATATCGTGTTTGCGTTCCGGTTGGATTATTTTTCACGGAGTTATGGCCCTTTACTCCACCATCAGGCTATGTATGACTAAATTCATTTCCGGGCTATTTCTCTGCAACCACTTTTTGGAATTTTATGAAACTTTATAGGAAGGATCACCACCAAGTGTAGATGCGCATATCGTGTTTGCGTTCCGGTTGGATGATTTTTCACGGAGTTTTACCCCACCATCCGGCTATGTATGACTTAATTCATTTCCGGGCAATCTCTCTGCAACCGATTTTTGGAATTTGATGAAACTTTATAGGAAGGATCACCACCAAGTGTAGATGCGCATATCGTGTTTGCGTTCCGGTTGGATTATTTTTCACGGAGTTATGGCCCTTTACTCCACCATCAGGCTATGTATGACTAAATTCATTTCCGGGCTATTTCTCTGCAACCGCTTTTTGGAATTTTATGAAACTTCATAGGAAGGATCACCACCAAGTGTAGATGCGCATATCGTGTTTGCGTTCCGGTTGGATGATTTTTCACGGAGTTATGGCCCTTACTTCTGAACCGTAATAGGTACTGCTTTCATATTTCACATGTGTATTCCTTGTGACAACCCCTTTCCATCAATACCAATTTTTGTGACCTTGACCCTGGCGGGGGACCATGATTCTCTGAATTTGCTTGTTTATTTTCACTTTAGCCATATAAAACCGCCCCCTTTGCGGCCATAGATTTTGATCAATCAACATGGCTTGAAGGAATCTGATCACCCTAGAAACATTTTTACAAATCATTTTGAAAATCGGCTCACACTTTCGGAGAAGATTTTTAAGTTTTCAATATAGCCATATAAGGCAAAATAGCCCACCCTATGGCTGCCATATTTATCACCAATCAACATGGCTTGAAGGAATCTGATAGGGGGTCACATAAGGACATATTTCTACAAAATAATTTGAAAATCAGTCTGACACTTTTGGAGAAGATTTTTTAAGTTTTCACTTAAGCCATATAAGGCAAAATAGCCCCGGTCCCTGGCGGCCATATTTTTTGATTTATCAAGATGGCTTGAAGGAATCGGATAGAGGGTCACACAAGGAACATTTCTCAAAATTATTTGAAAATCTGCCAACCTATTTGGGAGAAGAAGAATTTTGAAGTTTTTTTCGTTTCGTTGCCATGGAAACCAGAATTCTGGACGGATCCCCAAACATTTAGGGAATTTTGGTGAGGTGTTTGACAGGATGCTTTCTGTAAAGTTTCATCCCAACTGACCCAACGGTTACTGAGAAGATGTTGACGGACGATGGACAAAAGGCGATCACAATAACTAAAAACATAGTGACAAAAAACTGAAAAATCTCCATTTATAAAAGAAAGCTTATTTGTTAAATAAAGTTGAAAACTTTGTGGCCAAATGTGAAATTGCTCATCATGAGCAATTTCACATTTGACACTATGGTTTTTAAAAATCGTCTGCTACTTTTGCATCAAAATGCTTCTGCATGTTGGAAAGGGTTAAAGCCTAAACGAACCATTTGAAGAAGTCGGGCATGAACATAGTCAATAGCTCACAAGCCCGGATTCATGGCGAGGTAAACGAATGTGCCATATTGCAGCAGACGACTTTGAAAGCATCAGGGTTAAAATATGGAATCTCTCTTTAAATGAAAGTGTTATTATTTAATAAAGTTGAAAACATTGTGGCAAAAGGGGTATTTGCACATGATGAGCAATTTCTCCTTTCGCCACAATGTTTTTAAAAGCCGTCTGTTGCAATGGCTAATAACTCTTCTGTTTGGGAAAGGGTTAACAGTATTCGAACAGTCAAAGACGGGATTTTTTATTATATCCGTTTATGAGAATAGTGTCCGACTCCAAGGCTCAAATTTCAACCCTAACATAACTGTCTTAGTCAAACCAGGTGTCAGTTTGCAGAATGTTTGACAATCAATAACGTTTGAAGTAGGGCGTGTTTGTAAAACATCAAAAGCAGGTCAAATGTCCATGCCATAACATTGACAATATTGGAATTTACTGAAATACACAACACCTGAAATGCATATTCTTGAAATGACATGCATTTCAGTTCGTCCACGAAAAAGCCTATTAATATGACTAATCAGACTATTATCAAGTTTAAAAGCTATGGTGGCACTGTGAGATTGGCAGATACTTGTTCATGTGTGTAACGTATGTTGAAGGCTTTCAGATAATTTATATATGGCGAGTTTCAACCTGGTGAATTATTTCGCAAGAAAACACCTTGATAACTTTTCATACTTGAAAATACCTGAATAAGCATTGCGGTAGTCATGGTGACGTGCCCATGGGCTAGGCATATTTAAAACCATCCTGAAAACGGAGTATACTTGACAAAACCTTAAAACTGAAGATATGAATGGCAGTCTTAGAAAATGAATTATAAATGAGACA
Source organism: Serripes groenlandicus (assembly GCA_031761405.1). Lineage (NCBI taxonomy): Eukaryota > Metazoa > Mollusca > Bivalvia > Cardiida > Cardiidae > Serripes > Serripes groenlandicus. The sequence continues at coordinate 80,030,343 of JASEVX010000004.1, read as the reverse complement.
TTTTATATACAGAGGAAAAATACTGCTCACTGTATGAACAATTTCTCCATCTTATTCAACCAGAAAACCATCTGCAGCAGAGGTGTAACAATATTAAATGAAACGGTCCGAGTCTGGCCTGTATATTTGAATTCTAGAAAATGAATTAAATATGAATGAATGAATGTATATTGTTTTATGGCGCATCGACAGCTAAGGTCATTTAGCGCGCAATTAAATTTAATTATTCATGATCCCTGGGTAAACAAACCAGTACTAGGCTAGAAAATGTGCCTTGCCCAAGGGCACTCCACCATGACCGTAGTGCCGCGACTGGGGATCGAACCCGGGACACCCGGTTTCGAAATCCCCGACGCTAACCACTCGACCACAGCGGATTCCTGAATTAAATATGAAACATTCTATATAGAGTGGAAAAGTATTGCTTACTGTATGAAAAACTTCTTTATTTTTAAAACAGAAAAGGTATAATAACATCATATCAAATGGTCCGAGTCTGGCCTGTATATTATTACCCAATTAGTTCAGGCTTAGATTAACACACTTAATAAAGTAAGGCATTTATTCAACTTAAATTTATTGCAAATTTTCAAAATAGAAAAAAAGTTTGCCACAATAGTCATTTACATTGCAAGATACCAGAATGCTATTTCGATAATAAACATTTAACAAGAGCTCTAATGTTTCTGATTTTCACATTTTCTAAATTATAAATCTTAAACTTTGCCAAATTCATGGTCAATTTTTGTTTGTTTTACAAAGGACCTTTTATTGATTGGCCAGTCAGAAAGTTACCAACGTCTCTATTTACATGTATTAATATTCCATTCAATTTGCAATTTCAGTTGAATTCACCAACTTTCATGATCCTTTGGCATGTTCTTGATGAGGCCTTGTATTTTACCCAGAATAATTTCATTGGTACTAATACAATTCTCAGGTTCATATGGGGGCTGTATAATCAAAGCTCCAGCCACAGTGATAACTTCATCCTCACTCCCCCCTACCTCCACAGGAAGTCGATTTTTCAATAGCCAAGATTTCACTAAATTTTGTTTTCTCTTTAGTTCCTCTCTAGACAACTTGAGTTCCGATTCCGGCCTGAACATAGAATCCAGCTGTTGCTTGTTTACTTCAGTAGCATCACTTAACACAGTCACAGATGTAACGGCATGACCAAGTACAATCTCCACTTTTGTCTGGTCATTTATGGCGTTTACAAGAACGAAGGATTCGGATACTGGATCCACTGTGTACACAAGCCCAGTGTGTTCCAAACCATCTTCTGTAACTACACTTACCTGAAATGCATTTGAGAATAGTTACCATCAATGGATGGACTAACTTAAAACAACATCAAATCCACAATAATTGAACGTCCTGTGAGAAAACCAACATTGGGGACCCTGCGTAAAGTATTGACCCGGATCAGCCTAGACATGCCGGATAGACACTTTTTGCCTCCTGTGTATTTTCTGTTTCAGGAATCATTACCACCCGAGACGGAATGACTCATCCTGGATTAGCCTGCGCGGACTGCACAGGCTTATCTGGGCCGATACATTACGCAGAGGCTATAATGTTGGTTTTCTCGCGGGACGGCTCAATTATGTAACATCAACCATGTGCCCGAGTATCTTGGCATTGACAATGTATGCCGAAGAAGGAGATTTTCATATTTGTAAAAGCTTTAAGAGTATCAATTCAGATAATAATAGCCCCTTTTGATATAAACAAGAGGGCCATGATGGCCCTGGATCGCTCACCTGATTTTTTATTTTTTTCACTTTAGCTATATAAGCCCCGCCCCCTGGCAGCCATATAGTTTCTGACCAATCAACTTGGCTTTAAGGAATCTGATAGAGGGTCACCCTAGGAACATTTCTACAAAATTATTTGAAAATCGGCCTGACACTTTTGGAGGAGAAGATTTTTTAAGTTTTCACTATAGCCATATTATGCAAAATAGCCCCGCCCCCCCTGGTGGCAATGTTTTTCGACCAATCAACATGGCTTGAAGGAATCTTATAGAGGGTCATCCAAGGAACATTTCTACAAAATGATTTGAAAATCGGCTTGACACTTTCGGAGAAGAAGATTTTTTAAGTTTTCGCTTTAGCCATATACAGCAAAATAGCCCCGCCCCCCCCTGGCGGCCATGTTTTACAACCAATCAACATGGCTTGAAGGAATCTGATAGAGGGCCATCCAAGGAGCATTTCTACAAAATTATTTGAAAATCTGCAAAACAGTTTTGGAGAAGAAGATTTTTTAAGTTTTCACTATAGCCATAAGGCAAAATAGCCCTGCAAACTGGCGGCCATGCTTTTCGACCAATCAAAATGGCTCGAAGGAATCTGATAGCGGGTCACTTTAGGAACATTTCTACAAAATTATTTGAAAATCGGCCTGACACTTTCAGGAGAAGATTTTTTAAGTTTTCGCTATAGCCATATAAGGCCAAATAGCCCAGACTCCCCTGGGGGCCATGTTTTTCGACCAATGAACATGGCTTGAAGGAATCTGATAGAGGGTCATCCAAGGAACATTTCTACAAAATTATTTGAAAATAGGCCTATCACTTTCGGAGGAGAAGATTTTTTAAGTTTTCACTATAGCCATATATGATATAACGCAAAATAGCCCCGCACCCCTGGCGGCCATGTTTTTCGACCAATCAACATGGCTTGAAGGAATGTGACAGAGGGTCATTTAAGGAACATTTCTACAAAATTATTTGAAAATCTGCCAACCTGTTTGGGAGAAGAAGAATTTTGAAGTTTTTTTCCTTTTGTTGCCATGGAAACCAGAATTCTGCATGGATCCCAAAAATTTGAAGGAAATCTGGTGAGGTCATTGAGAGGATGCTTTCTGTGAAGTTTCATCCCAATTGACCCACTGGTTACTGAGGAGAAGAAGTTGACGGACGCACAACAGACGACGCACGCCGGACAAAAGGCGATCACAATAACTCACCTTGAGCAAAGCTCAGGTGAGCTAAAAAACATTGTGAGAAAAGGGAAAAATACTTAAAATAATTGTTTTCTTAAGATATTTTATATGCAGGAAATTTAACTGCATCATACTCAAAAGAAATGTATTAATTACTGAGGTTAAAGTAAACAATGATTAAATAACATGAAATATGCTCATTATAACTGACAGTATATGCAGATTTTATGTATCAATATTAGCATAATCATTGCTTAGACCCTTTCCCTTATAAAGTTTAATAAACACCATTTGAAGCATCTTAAACCTGAAAATATTATTAGTCATTATTTACCCTTTCCCACATACAGACACTTTCTGACGCCTCTGAAGCAGACGACTTTTGAAATCATTGTGGCAAAAAGAGAAATTGCTCATATTCATAATGAGAAATTTCTTCATTTGACACAATGATTTCAACTCTATTCAATAATCATACTATCATTAATAGAGATTTTCTATATGTTGGACTTGATAAATCCAAAGTCGTCTGCTGCAGATTTATTGTATGTGGGAAAGGGTTAAGACAAATGCCAATCATTGAAGAGCTGATCAGAATCTGAACGAGATACCTTTTTGTAGACATATTGCATCCATTCTTCTGGGTCTTTATTGAATATAGGATGAACATCTTCTTCCTCACAAGTCATTTCAGATGAGGTGTTTCAGTCACAAGTAGCTCAAATTTAAAATATTCAAGCGTTTGAGCCTTTTTTTTTCTTTTCTAGTCTAGTAAGAACAATTGGTGTTATATTCAGATTTTTTTCAGAAGTTCTCCAACTCTTTATTGCATTGGTGTATTTGCAGAAAGATCTAATCCTTCCATGGACTTGTATTTCTGAATAAGTTGGGTTTTTATAGCTAGCTGCTGCTGCAATATTTCTATTTGTTTCAACTGATCCTTTCTACTGTATTGAATGCCTGGCATGTTCTCGATGCATTCTCTTGCTTTTAGCAACTGGTTTCTGAAGTCGGCTATTTTCTGTGGAACATCCCTTGAATCTCTTTCAGTACTGAAAAAAAGAGAGTTGATAGATATTCATATGATAAGCATTTTAATACCTTAACCAAAACACAGTCCTGTTATATCTGACCTCCCACTTACCAGTAAGCTCAATTGACATATATATATATATATATCTTATTCTTGCTTTGACTTTAATCCCAATTATCAAATTGACAAAATCGAATATTTCTAGAAGGTTTCTTGAAATTTGTCATCAAATCTGTTTATCATTGGTTACATGCATTGGATCTTTAATTAGACATTGTTTTGACAAAATATAACCCCATTTTTTAGACAATATACTTCTTTATTGAGAATAAATAGTTGCCCAATTACTTAACAGAAGACATATGGAGATCAAATAACGCCATAAACATCTGTGACCAACCAGGCTGAGCAAAAAGCCAAATTGTTTTTAAAAAAATGTTTGTTTGCTAATACAAATTGGTAGGAGAAAAAGACGAAAATAATGACATCACAAACTAAGGTAGATAAATAAGTTAGAATGCTATTGTATTCTACTATAGATGAATATAAATATGGGATGTACTGTAACTTTGCATTTTATCATTTTGGTATTTTGACCTTGCATGAAAGCGAAAGTAAAGTATGTACAAACAAGAGGGCCATGATGGCCCTGGAATCGCTCACCTGATTTTGTTTGTTTTGCTTTAGCTATATAAGGCCCGCCCCCTGGCAGCCATAGTTTCCAACCAATCAATTTGGCTTGAAGGAATATGATAGAGGGTCACCCTAGGAATATTTTTTGACCAATCAACATGGCTTGAAAGAATCTGAAAGTGGGTCACTTAAGGAACATTTCTACAAAATTATTTGAAAATCGGCCTGACATTTTTGGAGAAGAAGATTTTTTAAGTTTTCACAAATAGCCATATAATGCAAAATAGCCCCCCCCCCCCCCCCCTGTTTTTCGACCAATCAAATTGGCTTGAAGGAATCTGATAGAGGGTCTCTTAAGGAACATTTTTATAAAATTATTTGACAATCGGCCTGAAACTTTCAGAGAAGAAGATTTTTTAAGTTTTCACTATAGCCATATAAGTCAAAATAGCCCCGCCCGCTGGCGGCCATGTTTTTCTACCAATCAACACGGCTTGATGAATCTGATAGAGGATCTGACATCCAAGGAATATTTCTACAAAATTATTTGAAAATCTGCCAACCAGTTTGGGAGAAGAAGAATTTTGAAGTTTTTTTCATTTCGTTGCCATGGAACCAGAATTCTTTCTGTATGGATCCCAATAATTTGAAGGAATTCTGGTGAGGTCATTGAGAGGATGCTTTCTGTGAAGTTTCATTCCAATTGACCCACTGGTTACTGAGGAGAAGAAGTTGACGTTCAGACTTAGATTAATAGCAAAGGAAAGACACAATTTATATAGTCATGCACAGGGCTCGATATTAACGGTTGTCCGATAACCAGGGGCAAGTAAAAGTTGAGTCCGGGCAAGTTGTTTTTTACAGTTTAAAGTTTTAAATTCGACAGCGTTTGATCAAATAATGATCGGACAACTGCTGGGAAAAACAACTTGCCCGGACTCAACTTTTACTTGCCCCTGGTTATCGGACAACCGTTAATATCGAGCCATGTGCATGACTATATAAATTGTGTCTTTCCTTTGCTATTAATCTAAGTCTGAACTTATTTTGTCAGGCTTTTTATCTATATTATATTGCAGTAAATGTAGCAAACAAACAAAACTACAGTCAATTTCAAATTATTTGCCTTCAATTTCCATTATTTGTTTACATTACATACAGTTTAACAGTTTATGTCTATGACCTAGTCTTTGTCACATCATGAAAGTATGACCAGAATCAGTTCACCCTAGTTTTGGGGTATACATAGTAAATGTCTTAAGCCATATATCCTCCAACCTGAAAGAGAGGAAAACACTTTCATGCTTTCAAATGAGTCCATTGTTTTAAAGAAATGATGTCATATGTGGGCTATCAGTAAAACTTTTTGTTCAACAGGCTAAATTTCTAGTTTCATCTTTTTTTTATCCAAAATTTGTTTATTGATCAAACTCAAATGAGTCCATTGTTTTAAAGAAATGATGTCATATGTGGACTATCAGTAAAACACATTACTTTTCTTTCAACAGGCTGCATTTCTAGTAGATTCATCTTTTTTTTAACCAAAATCTGTTTATTGATCAAACTCAAATGAGTCATGATTGTTTGAACCCTTTCCCTCATATGACAGTTCTGCAGCAGACGACATTGAACACATTTTGTCAAAAATAGAAAATCTCTATAATTGAATAGATAACCTATGACTATAAGTGGAAAACATTGTGGCAAAAGGAGAAATTGCTCGTTTTGAGCAATTTCTTCTTTTGTCACTATGTTTTCAAAAGGTCGTCTGCTGCAGAGGCGTCAGAAAGCGTCTATGTAAGGGAAAGTGTTAAAGAAATGATGTCATATGTGGGCTATCAGTTCAACAGGCTGAATTTCTAGTAGTTTATTAAAAAAAATTATACAAAATTTGATTATTTATCAGATTGGACAAACTTGGTACTAAGAATTTCAACATTATTTTCACTAGGTTATTTTAAATACTCTGCATGTATGTATTCAAACCACATTTACAAAAGATTCAACATCTATTGACAGCACTATTTTCATACTTGGGAGCACAACAACCAATGATGTCATAGAACCCTTCAAATTGAAGAGCAAATGCAAAATAAAAAGCCTTTTACGGTTACCGATTTAGGTCCGTCTATGAAACAGGGCAATGTACACTTATTATTTCAAACTTTAATAAGGTAAAAACAAACTGAACATTGAAATCTGCAGATAAAGAGGATCAATCTCTTTTTATATTCAACAAACACTCAAAAAACTTTTTATTCAAATAAATATGTATAAACATTTTGGTTGAAAAATAAAGAAATCTTTGTCTGTTTTTCAACAGAAAAGGCTTATTATAAATCATAATAATGTCCGTTATAAGTCACCCAGTGACCTCACGTAAGTGTTCTGTCCTCTGATATAACTGAAATACCACAGAAATGTATATCTTTTCTGTTTTCTATGTAATTTATTGTGAAATCCATTTTTCTGTGTGAAATTGTATAATCTATACAATATAAATGGTAAAATTTAAACTAGTATAAATTCATTGTAACCAAAAAAATCTTATACTTTACTGGTAATAAAATTATTTTTATGAACTGCTGCTCAAAGTAAAAACCTATACTGTAGTTTAATGGTAGAACACCTTGACTAACGAGAGTTCTGAGTTCAAATCTCAGCAGGTACATGATTTGAAAGAAGCAACTAAACTTAACAATTTATACATGAAACAATTATGTTGTCGGGAGTAGTCTTACTTAAACACTTATTACATTTTTATCCAGGCTTTTAGTGAAAATAGTTTACTCCCTGTACCCTTTTCAAAAGCTTTTATAATTGCGCAATAACAATTAAAAAAAGGAAAAGTTATCATCATTGATAACTCTGAGAATCTGTACATGTTCAAAGTCTGATAAGATCTTTCACTATCCATTTGTTTTTCAAACGACATATACATGTATACATAATCAGTTGTTGACACTAAGTCTGGTACTTATTAACAAATAACCTGATGCTGTTTCATGTTTTACAAATTAAAACCAGAAAAGGAGATAGTGGTTCAAAGGGAAATGTTGTTGAATAGGAACATATATTGTTCATTTTGGATCAATTACACCATTCCGATAATGTATTCAGATTAGTCACATAAATCAAGTAATTTCCATCAGGCAAGGGGCTAAAATTTACCCTTTCCAACATACATCATTATAAATGGGACTTTTGAAAATATTTGTCAAAAATTACAGTCTTCTCAGTCTGTATGCATAGTGTTTTCATTTTAAATACATTTAGCCAGATCATGCAAAGTTAGCCATGTGCCTTGGAAGATTGTTGTGTGGAGTATTTTAGTATTCCAGAAAGCCAGTGGAAAATGTTAGGTGAACTGAAGTACCATCGAAAGTAATGTTAAGCTCAAGTCATTCAATCAACCATGGTAAGAGTCAGTTTCCAATTATATTTATTACTAGTTTACAAATAACTGGCATTTGTAAAAATAAATCAGAACATTCTTCAATGCCCTCTAGTGTTGTTTTCCATCAACATCCTTGGAAATCTTAGTCTGTTACAATTCTGACCTCATAACAAATAAAACAGATATGTACAAATTAAACTTAAATGCATGCATGATAAGTTTGGGTTTTTTCAATATATGTTTTTCAAATTCTGTTTCGTATTAACTTTCTACAATTTGCCTATTAATTATTTGTTTCTTGTTGGGGGACTGACAGTGCTTAATTAATTGTTCTTGCTTTCACACGACCTAGGCTTTGCCTATTAACATATTACTACGTACTCGATAAAGGAACGAGCACAAGTAATTTTATATGTGATAATTTCCGTTTAATAACACTCGTCGTCTATTTCTAAAACAAGTTCAATTCAACTTCAAATAACAACTCGTAAGGGTTTTTTGACCTTTGACTTATAAATCCAAATTCCTGTAATATGACGTCACATCATTCTATTAGTGGTGCAGAGGTAGAGCGTCGGCCTCTTGTATCAAAGGTCCCTGGTTCGAGTCCCGTGATGAGCGGGTCCTGACTTTGGGATTTTTTTGTTGTTTTTGTTTCACAATCGATGTAAAATAAATAAGTTTAAACTAAATGAACCAAAAGGAAAACGACCGAAATTATAGGAAACGTTAGTTTGGCTTGTCACAAATGTAGTTCCGTGAATTATGGAATCGTTTTATTTGAAGTACTTTATGAAGGGCAAGTTGACTATTTGTTGTACCTGTCATCATATTTTCATGGATGTAAAATCTTAGCTATATTTTAATGTTAAATATAAGCTTAACCTGATGATGATTTTTATTTTCTTTGCTTAGGTCGGTAGAACTCGTAATTGACGTAAATAACTGATCATGCTGCAAGCAAGGGGCTAACTGCAGTTCGCGGGGAATTATTCACCGATCACAACATATAATAAATGTTTACCCGAAATAGGTAGCACCTATACTCATATTACACGACATGTGTGTAAGTAATTAAGCCGGGCTACCAGACACGGGAATAAACAGTAGCCTGCCGGGCTTTCATTTGAAAATTACAGTAGCCCAAGCAATTATTGTGGTAGCCCGCGGGCTCCGGGCAATGGATTTGTCGGACACTGATGTAACAATACATTTGAAAATTATTTTCAATGCGTTTTAGTGGAAAAATATGCATGATTACTCGTTTTTATCTAGAGCGGTGTATACTCATGATCCCCCTTTTTTCTTTGGATTATTTTGAAGCTTAGATCTAACGGTTTCTCAATGGTGTTCTACCTGGAAATGATTTACATGTGATGTCATATGTGATCTAGATGTAAATTGTGCCAAAAATAGAAGGGCGCGAAATCTAATGATAATTCCTATTCAATAAACATCGGTATCATCTGTGGATGTGTTAACTATATTGATATATGTATTTGTAAATATACCTTTTAATGATATCGTATATGTACGGGAGGAAATTCAATTCGGTCTCTGGAGCGTTTGCCATTCTTCTACATTTTCCAAACGTCGATGCTTTGTTTCTGTTGCAGTCGTACTTGTTTTGTAAAAAAATCAAACATCGAGAATTTTGTTCTTATTGATGATATGACTATAATCAATATACATATATGTCCTGAAGGTTGCCTTAACCCTAAGCTTCAACTGTTATCTCCTCATAATCCACAGGACTAATTTAAACTAAATTTGACAGGAATGCTCCTTCTGTTGTCCTCTTTCAAAAACTGTTCAAATACTGTATATAAATTCTGTACAGAACTTTGACCAAACCTCAAAATTCTTTTTTTCTGAAACTGCTTGTTAGATTCCAAGGTAAATTAGTAGAAATGTTTCTTAGTTGACCATCCCCAAATTGTGTTCAAGCCTTATTGATTGGTTGAAAAACATGGCCACCAGGTGGCATCAGAAAAGGGGCAATATTACAAAACTTTAAAATTGAATTGTTATGAAAGTATTTGTCAGATTTTAAGATAAAATTAGCAGAAGTGTTCCTTAGGTGACCAAAAGATCAAGCGGCATCAGAAAAGGTGTAAATGGAAATTAAGCTTCAAATGACTTCTCCACTTAAACTGTAACATATTTAATATGTCTTACTGTATACTTGATTCTGGCTATAAATAGATACATACTATTATTAGGCATTACTCATCAATATTGACCAATCAGAATAAGTATTGGATTCACTTCTTTTATGATTCATTTCCTCGAAATAAAGACAATCAAGCTACATGCGATTTCATCTTGTTCCAAAACCATCAATTGTTTCAAGGTGTCAGAAGTGGGATGATTTTCACTCTGAATGGCTGGAGATGGTGGTGTTTGGGCAGTGTGAGTTTCTTTGACAGGTGATGGGTTTGAAACCTTTGGGAGAGGAATCCTATTGTTTGGATTTGGCACTATTGGGGTTTTGACTAGATTTTTTTCATGATTGTTTTTCTGAGTGTTCGGTGTATAGACTACTGGTGTTTCAGGGATACTCGGTGAAGTTTCATTTGTTTTAAGCAAATGACGGCGAATACGGCGATACGAACCACTGTCTAGGGTAGAAACTATATACGATCGATTGTTTACTTTCCTTACAACAGTAGCTCGTTCCCATAGTCCATTTCTTTGAATACGAACTGATGAGAGGTTTGGCTTTTCTGTCATAATAGACTTTTCTTTTTTGTTGGATTTTAGAAATTTCTTGTGTATTTGTGTGGGTTTAACTACTTAATTCGGGTTTAAGTTGCACAGAAAAAGCTGGCAGAATTGCTCTTTACGATAACTAGGTTATCTACCCTTGATTACTCTTCAATTGCGCATGCGCATTCATGTGAATTTTACTTCCGGGGAATACTTTCGAATAGTCATTCAAGCGAAAAAGAACAACATTGCTAACACTGTGGAGAATTTGATAAAACAAAGTTATACCCTTCCCGGTCCGACTCTTTTCCCTACTGAGAGTGGATTGACAAAGAAATTTCCAACATGGGAATGTTCACTGATGATGATTTATTGTTTTATTTATCATCAATATCGCGAAATTAACAGACGAGCAAAATGTATATTTACTGAATTATATATGTGGATGGTGTATGAGAGGCACGATTTATTGGTCTGGAATTAAATTAATAATAACTACAAAAGTGTTTTAGTGGAAATGAAAATTAAACTGGCAAATAGGAGAAGCTGCTCATTATGAACATTTTTTTCTTCTGCCACAATGTTTTCAAAAGTGATCTGCTGCTGATGTGTCAGCTAGGGGAAAAGGGTTTAGTTATAATTTCAAAAGCGTAGTCATGTCAGTGGCACATTTTTAACCCTTTCCTACTTGCAAACACATTTTGATGGGTCATTGATGCGTCTGCAACATACAATTATTGTTAACATAATGGCACTTGTTCATAATGAGCAATTTCACCTTTTACATCAATGTTATTTAATTCAATAATTCTACTATCATTTTTAAATAGTGATATTCATGTTGTTGTTTTCAAGCTCTACTTCTGCAGATATGAGCCGCGAGAAAACCAACATTGTGGCATCTGCGTAATGTGTTGACCAGATTACCTTGCGCTGTCCGCACAGACTGATCTGGGTCGACACATCTCACCTCAATGTGGGTGGGGGGGGGGGGGGGGGAAAGGGGGAATAGAGTAATAATTCCCGAAAAAGAAAATCCACAGGAGGCGAAACGTGTCTGTCCAAGTAAACCTGCGCGGCATGATTAGGCTGATCCGTGTCGACTCTTTACGCAGAGACCACAATGTTTGTTTTCTCGCGAAACGGCTCATATGTTGAATGTATATTTAACTCTTTCCCACCTACAGACGCATTTAACGAGATTTTAGCAATTTTTGTCTAGATGTTTTCAAAGTCGTCTGCTGCAGATTTTTTTTAACCCATATGCAGCTGATGACACGAGGTTAATAATCAAATATAAAGACTATTGTGCGGAATGCTTGTCTTAATTAAACATAGGCTATATTCGAATATTGGTCCTTTCATGTTAAAAACTAGGTCACGAAGCCAATTTAAAAAAAATTGATGTCGACACTGTAGAAGCTGCATTTTTCACACTAACAAGATGAACGTTTGAATATTGGCCAGGTCGGATAACATATAGGTCACAAGATATAATTAAGAAATACCTCGTTGACACTTTAGAGGCTACTTTTTTTTTTTATTTAAGCATAGTTAAACTGTCAGTAAATTATTGCGATGGTATCTAAGTCAAATTTGAATATGGATCAGTTCCACTAAAAGTTAAGTCATGAGGTCAAAACTAAGACACAAATTGTGAACGCTTTACAGGCCACTTTCAATTCCTTATAAATCAAAAATACTTATTCGTTAACAATGATTTAGGTCACTTTAATAGAGGAGGCTCAAATTGTACTCTGTCTAATACATTTATTTCCTTAACTTTATTTATCCATTAATTACAGAAACATCAGTTTTGAAGTTGACTGACGTAATTGTGGTCAAAAGCCGGGGAGACGTGTTTCTTGTGATGTTAAAAGGATGGTTTATATTTTATAGAATCTAGGTGAATGTCATCCGTGGATGAAACGTGGGCACGTTGTCCTCTTCACGGGATCTAACAGAACATGGTTTGCTCGAGGAACTGAAATTGAAAATCGTTTAAAACATTTATAGCTATTAGTAATTTCTGACTGAAAACAACAATTTTTTATACAAACGAGCCGTCCGAGAAATAAAACGAGACATGTGTTCGCGAGAGAGAAATGAAGACTCAGGGAATTTGCGCATACTCCTAGCTGATATATCAGGCATTCATGGAGAACAATGACGCAAACCATGGGACCTTCTACTCTCCCTTGATGCTGAAATTTGCGACAGGCATTATCTGATTGGTATACTAATAGTTTCTGTTCGCTATCCAGTCAACCAAGCTTCTGAAAGTATCTTAAGGAAATGCCCGAGCACATGTAAAACGTGTAACGTCGATGAAGAAATACATGCGATATTTGGATTTTTCTTTTTTGTTCTTTCTGCATTGTTTTCTTTACTCGGTTTACTCTTATTTGAACATGGTATGTACGCTGCAATCAGAACAGTCTTCACGAAAGTCGTCAGTCCTTTAGTCCTGACTGACAAAAATGTCTTCGGACTGAAAAATGTCCTTGCAATTATTGGTTGATTAACATAGGAAGTTAATCAAGAAGGCGATTTCGCCCTGAAGGGTTTCAAATGATTTCGTGACGTTTGTAAAAGTTCGTGACGTCTGTAAGAGTTCGTGACGTCTGTAAAAGTTAGTGACGTCTGTAAGAGTTCGTGATGTCTGTAAAAGTTAGTGACGTCTGTAAGAGTTCGTGATGTTTTTAAGAGTGAGGAACATGTGACAAAGTAACCAACAAATATCGCGTTTTTAATCTCGGATGACCTTAAATTCGGAGAAAGAAGAAGAAGAAATCATTTATTATAGTGACTTGTGCATAAGTTAACAAATACGAAGACAAATTTCAATACAATTGGTCACACACGGCCCAACATGCCTATAAGTCACCTCTGCAAATAAATACTAACACAATGAATATATACATATAAATACCTGGTTTGTGTTTCTTTTTAACAATGTTTTCAATATTTCTGACAGTGGAATGTCAATGAAAGAAGGATCGTGTATGGAATTGTAAAGAAATTCATCTATGTCCCTGGTTAAACACATGTTTAAAGTAGTCTGTTGTTATCGAGGGTAGTTAACTTATTCCATAGTCGAATACTATTCTTCTTCTTCTTGTATCCATAAGTACGCGTCGTGTTTCACAATTACAGATACATACAGATGGAATCGCGTGTTAGCACGACTATTGATGAAACATAGGCCTAATAAGGTTATGTTTCCAAACTGACATTTGATTTATTTTCTCTGGGTGTAAAAAGGCTACTTACAGATTCTCTTGACATTATTTTTTCTATAATACAATTCGACGTTACGTCAAACGCTATTATGCCTAGCTAAAACAACCCTTTTAAACTACGGTGGACGATTGTTCAAGACAAAGGGTATGTATTATTCACATGTATGAAACTAGAAACTTTGTAAAGTTTAGGTTACGAAATAAAGTGACCTTCAAATGACGCAGTGCTCCTAAATGCGATTTATTTTTCTAATTTTTGGAAGACTTGAGTGCATATAAAATAAACCAAACTATTTTAAGAAAATGTAAAATTTTCTAAGTATTCTGAACAGATATCAACGTCAAAAGACTTAATGCAAAATGAACCCTGTACATCTAAATCAAACTGTTTATCCTTGCAATCTGATCAAGATGTACAGGGTTCACAGATTACTAGCCGAGCCCCGGTAATAGTCAGTAGCGATCCGGGTTGTCAATACAGGGGTTGTTAGTTCGAACCCCAGGTCGGCCAACATTCTTTCAGACATTTGACAAAAGTAATTCTGACCCGCGTCATTCGTCTTCCACCAATGGGCTAACTATATGGAAGAGCAACCAGTTGCTTGGGAAATATGTTGTGATGAGTTCTGGTGTGAGAATGCCAGGAAACACATGATATGACTAAACAATTGTTGAAAACGGCGTTAAACTCAATCAATCAATCAGTCACAGATTACTTATATAAGATTGTGAAACACTTTGGTCAATTTGTGTAAATTATGATCATACGGAGAAGATGTGCATGCTGACATAAGCCTACACTTTTCAAAAAGGCCAACTTCTACCCTTTCCCATGGACTCGTTTTTATTTACCTTTTACGGATTTAACCATTTCCCACATACAACAAATCTGCAGCAGACGACTTTAAAAACATCTCAACAATAATATGCAAAATCTCCCTAAATGAAGACATACTTATTGAACAGAGTTGAAAAATTGTTTCAAATGAAGAAATTGCTCGTTTTGAGCAATTTCTTCTTCTGTCACAAAGTTTTCAAAAGCCGTCTGATGCAGATGCGTTAGAAAGTGTCTATATGAGGGAAATGGTTAAAGGCTTTACCGGGCTTCCAGGGAATATTTTTGCGCATGGTACAGTGTAGGATACTATCATCAAATATTAACACAAAAAGAGAATTATGAGCAATAAATAAACCATCTGATGTACATGTACCTCATTTCGAGTAAATACCGCTACATTGTCTGGACCAGCAACTGTTCTCTGTCTTTCAAAAAATGCCACTGTGAAGAGGAAAGAACGGTTACTATAGATACTTTTAGAAGGTTTGATTGGTTATTTCTCGTTTTGAGCAATTTCTCCTTTTGACGCAAAGGTTTTAAAAGGCGTCTGCTGTTAATGCGCCAAAATGCGTCTACATATGTGAAATGTTTAAGATTATGGACTAAGCCCAGTTTCTAGTACACTGCAGTCTGTACATTGGAAAGGGTACCAGGTTTTTACTACCGCTCATATAACAAGTGCAACAAGGTAATCCGGTTTCACTTAGGCTTATTACTATTCCTACGCATGACCTTATGCTTGTTAACATGCCGTTAGCTTCTACAAGACGTTTTAGGCAGAATAAGAATGTGTCAGTAGAGGAAACCATAGCGACTTCACATGTATTTTAAATGACTGGTCCAGACGTCTTAACTTGTGTTCCTTTTTAATTGTTCAACCAGATACAAACGAGGTTTGCATTGTTTGTTCATTTGTTCTGTTTGCATGGTGTTTTACGCCGCTTTCAACAAGGGTGCAGTTATATCACGGTGTTTTCTGGGTAAGTTACCAGTACTACTTGGCCATTTATCCTGACACCAGAATGATTACCCCGCACCCCTGAGCGCCAATTAGGAGGGCAGCCATTACTGCCATTTTAAGTCTTTGGTATTTCCCGAAACACATTGTATGGAAACCACATAAACGAGTAGTTTATCTTTTTATACCAATGCTTCAATACAACATTTTATTAAATTTGTCCTGACATAAATAATCTAAAGATTTTGGATCAAGTCCCGATCTTGCAAGAGAAAACGAATATATATTTCCTTGATATAATTTTCCTTTTATAATATACCTCGTAAAACTTTTAGGACAGAACGTAAAGAACATTTGGTCACACGTTACGAACATTTTGTCACACGTAACGAACATTTGGTAACACATACAGAGCATTTAGTCACACGTAAAGAACATTTGGTCACATGTAAAGAACATTTGGTCCCACGGAAAGAACATTTGGTCACACGTAATGACAACACCATTAAAAAGAACGTTGTGAATATTTAACAAAGATATATTTCTGTCACATAAAATGCTGAAACCGTAGCATGAATTACAGGTGTCATCACATGTATAACGAAAAGTGTCACATATCAAGGTAAAACTCCCACACATAATATTGATTCCACCACATGGAATGACGATTCTGTCACATATAATGATGAAACCTTCACATGTATAAGAATGATAAGACCGTCACATGTAATGATAAGACCGTCACATGTAATGACGAAATCATCACATACAATGTGGCTGCAACTACATGTCAAGGTGTAACGTCAAATAAGGCAGTTGAGGCGTTCCTTACAATGTTTATGACGTCTATATGTGGGAAAGTTGATACTTACAGCACATCGTTGAGAGCTTGCATATGGATACGATGAAATCTTCAAGTGATATCTGTCTTTTGCGACCACCATACCTCCTCACAATGGTCAACAGTACATTTCGACTAACTGAAAAACCTAAGCATAGACGACCGTAACATTCTATATCGATCAGTATACCGTCGGAACGGAACGTCTATTAACTCTTTTACTGCCAAAGGCTACTCTTCCATGTTGACAATTGGACCACTCAATGTTTTCGTCCAACAATAAATTTTGTAATCTTAGTGGCAAACAATGCCGATTTCTGGATAGACAGCTCGTTACGAGCTGTCTCACATGAATCTGTATTGTTTGCAAAATATTGAATTGCCATTGGAATCGAAAGAGTTAATTAATATTTAAGTAAGGCAAATCCTCATTGTGTTTCCCTTTTAAAACAAATTAATAAACATCTGCTCAAATGAAACCATACATTTGAGGGTAAGTTAATTGTAGGGGGAAAATTGATCTGGTCATGTTGTAATTGACCTATTTTTTTACAGTGTAGTTTAACAATATCTGCTAAAAATCGTTTCGTAGAAATGCCTTGTTACTGTAATTTTAATTTTGAATTCTTTTAATTTTTGTTAGTATATGGTTGTCGAAGAAGTTGTGATTTTAATAGATACAATGTCCAGTCAACAATGATAACCAACGGTTACGAATCAGATAATCTGGATAATTCATCCTATAATAAAATATTCTTTGCGCAGATCTTTAATGGTCGCAAATGCTTAACGGTGTGTTATCGCAGAGGGCTCCTCGATTATGAGTAGAAATTCTAATCAACTTTAACTCGTTCAGCGCCGAATTTCCTAAAGTAGAGTCTTCCATTTTCAAAATCAAAGGCATCCATATTTTTTTTTACAAAAGTTTAGGAATATTTTGATAACTAAAATGCAAACACAGCTGAATTCATGTGCAGCTCGTTATGAGCTGTATGACCTGATCTGTATCGTTTGCAAAAAGCTCAATATCGCCATTTGCGCCGCGAACGAGTTAACACAGGTATGGTAAGACCAGTGCCCTATACGGTTCGTAAAAGACAGGTTAGTGTAGATAGGTCTACGGATATACCCTACAGATAGTAACTGTACATAGGCATGGACATACACATTTTATTCAAATAATTAGGTCATAATAAAGTACATATATTTTATAAATAGTAATATCCAAAGAGTGACAATAAACATAACACTTATATAAATATGTCAATTGTAATGGACAATATAACAGAATTCCACCGATAAGGTCGCTTAAGCTTCTACGTAGTTCAAATGCCTTTATTAGGTATGAAGAAACTGTATAGATCTTTGCTCTGTATTGCATTCTAAAATCGTATAAAAAGACAATGGTTTCTATTTCTAAGTCATGGTATTTCAATATTTGCTGTTCTTAGTTGTTTAAAACTATTACATTCGAAGAAGAAATGATACTCGTCTTCTATTACATAAAAAGAGGCCCAAGAGGGCCAGTATCGCTCCACTGCCATTAGGCACAAACGGAGTTTCCAAACAGCCCCGCCTCCTGGTGGCCATTTTTTTTATCAATCACCATGGCTTGAAGGAAACTCATAGAATCAAGGAACATTTCTGCCAAATTATTTGAAAATCGGCCAAATAGTTTGGGAGGAGAAGAGTTTTAAAGTTTTCACTAAAGCCAATATAAAGCTAACAGCCCCGCCCCCTGGCAGCCATATTTTAAGACCAAACAACATGGCTTGGTGGAATCTTATAGATAGCACCGTCCTCTGACGGCCATGTTTTTCGACCAATCACCATGGCTTGAAGAAATCTGATAGAGGGGCATCCAAGGAACATTTCTACAACATTATTTGAAAAAAGGCCAACCAGTTTAGGAGCAGAAGATTTTTAAAGTTGTGCCTTTCGGTTGCCATGGAAACGAGAATTTTGCATGGATCACAACAAATTGAAGGAATTTAGGAGAAGACATTGAGAGGATGCTTCCTATGAAGTTTCATCCCAATTGGCCAAATGGTTAGGGAGGCGAAGTCGTTTGAAGCAAAAGGTTGGCGCACGCACGCACGCACGCACGCACGCACGGCGGACAATTCGCCATGACATAAGCTCGACTTGCTTTCATCCAGTGGAGTTAAATGCATTGTTGTTTATAAATTTGGCAGTATCTGTACATACCTACACGTGCTAGTCTGTCCTCAGTTTGTCAGGAACGGCAAACCAACCTTCATATATGACTTATTTAATGAACGTTTAAATTTAAATTGCATCACAGGTACAGTATAGCCATAACCATGTTCAGGAATATTCCAGTGTGGTTTTAAAATGAGTTGATGGCGAACAGAGTCGACCGTAATCGAACTAGAAAGAAGACCAGATACATCTGGATCTAAGCTGTTCTATCATAGAAATAATTTTTTCGTTATTTTGACCCTGGTACAAAATAAAATAATTGCTACTTTTTATTTAATAGTCCAAAGTCTTGGGGACGTAAATTATGGAATCATTGATGGCTTTCACAAAAATGTCTTTTTAATGTTCTTTAGTTTTGTCAGTTCGTAGGCAATTATAATGTATTAACTCTGGTGTAAATGTTCGTGGGGGAGAATATATCAAACATCGTCTAATTCACAGTTACTAGTTGTTGTCCTTTGGGGGTCTTAATGATTCTCCGTAATGTAATCACATGAACGTTTATTAGAGTAAAATTAATGGGGCTACACTTTCAGTGGACTCTCCGTTATGGGATCACGCGACTATTACTTTAGGCCGTACCCATCGTCATGCATCACAAACAAACAAACAAACAATTACTCGTTAAAACACTACCTGTTTCTCATGCATCACATAGTGTTTGTTTGTGATGCAGAAACCTCGTTTGGCAATCGAGTGTGCCGGACAGAACATATTATTTCTTTGTTTGGCTAAAATACTTCATCGCATTTGCATATCGGTTTTATGAATGGGGCTTCACGTATAGCGGATTCACCAGTGTCTTCACTGTAACCAGATGCACTAAGACCCAAAATCGCTAGATGCGGATCATTTATATTCTTTGCAAACTGTAATGATTCGAGCTGAATATTTACGTATGTACGTAGTTTATGATATTGCTCAAACAATTTCTTTTGCAATATTATTGTAAAGAAGCGTTATCTTTGCGGTAAAATATGTAAGAATAGCCATAGGTCAACCAAAATCACAAGATAGAGTCACACTAATTCGTTATACATATGAGCAGTCCCGCGAGAAAACCAACATTGTGGACTCTGCGTAAAGTATCGATCCTGATCAGCCTTAGCATGCTGCACAGACTTACCCGTATAGACACTTTTCGCCTCCTGTGAATTTTCTGTTTCACGAATCATTACTTTATACCTCTATCCCCCTGATACGGAATGTGTCGACCCGGATCAGTCTGCGCGGACTGCACAGGATGATCTGGGTCGATACATTACACAGAGGCCACAATGTTGGTTTTCTCGCGGGACGGCTCAATTATTATCATATTATAGAGGATGTTCTTGTATCTCAAACTCACATTACCGTCTCTGTGGTGTAGTCGTTAGATCGTCCGTCTCTAGAGCCAGAGACCAGTCAGGATCCGATCGCCGGTCCGGTCATACCAACTATTTTAGAAATGTCAGTAATGGTATCCATCCCTGGCGCTCAGGGTTTCGTGGATAGCAGTACGACAGGTGCATCGGTGTCAGTATAAAACACACCGATAGGACTGGCAATTTACCCAGGAGACGCCGTGATATTGCTGAACTACTGTTGAAACCATGTTAAACATCATACAAACAACGCAAATAAAAAGTTATTGTGAGGAAAGCATGGAGATGTACATACCTATCTTTTTAAACATGGTTCCGAGCTCGATAATGTTAACGGCATTAGACTTGTCCATGTCAAACTGTTTGAACACAGCCTTCAATATATAGAGATATTCATGGTGAAGTTTTGATATTTGTGATAGTGGTGGTGATGATGATATGATCCCTTTTATTGGAACAGGTACAAGTTGGCTTTTGTGAACAGTGTAGATCCAGATCAGCCTGTATATCGTCACATTCTGATAACGATTGATTGATTGTTTTGTGTTTTACGCCGCTATCAAAGTTTTAGTTATGTCACGGCGTTTCACGTTTAAGTTTCCAGTACGACTGGTCATTTTTATCCTGACACCAGCCAGTAAGTCGTTCTGTAAACCCCGCAACCCTTAGCGCCAAGGAGGGCAGCAATTACTACTATTTTACCCCCAAAGTATTTGGTATGACCCGGGCGGGTTTTGAACCCGCGACCTCCCGTACCCGAGGCGGACGTTCTACCACTAGACCACCGAGGCGGTTGTCTGATGAAAACCCACGTCGTTCAGATAGTACTTATAATAGCTGGTTAGAAGCTTCTGTTGACGTGTATATGTTGGGACAAGACGAAGAAGATGCAAAGGCTGATTTGAACCTACACTTACACGAGCCAGTTAGAACATCATTTTAACTTGTGTAGATTGTGTTGAACATACACTTACACACGCCAGTTAGAACATCATTTTAACTTGTGTAGATTGTGTTGAACATACACTGTAAGAAATGCTAACTTGTACTTTTTTTGCACGGACGGAAATTATGATGCTGACAATGTTAATGCTGATGATGATACCGATGTTATGATGATGATTAAGTTGATGATAATGATAATAAGCTATGAATAATATGACGATGAATATGGTCTTAATGAATATACCGAAATTATAGTGATGGTTATGATGATGATGATGATGATGATGATGATGATGATGTTATCGATGTTATGTTGATGATTATGGTGATGATGATAAATATGATAAGACGACGATATAAACTATAATGTTTATTATGATGATGTTTACAGTGATGGTAGTAATGATGATGATGACGATGATGATGATGATGATGATGATGATGATACTATTAGGGAGGATAAAAAAGAATGTGATCATGATGTTGATGATCTATTTTGTACAAATAAGTGCCATGTTTGATCTCCTTGCGAAATGACTCAAATGAAGAAAGGAAACACAAAAGTAGATTTTAGAAGTATTTATTGTACGTGAAAGTACTCACCACGTACGCCATGATCTCTTTATAGGCATGTTGAGCTTCCACCATATCCAAAAACCCAGATTTGTCCTTCTGAACAGTTTTTAAGGAATGTTCTATAAAATGTATTTTATATACACCCTTTCCTATGGTGACCAAGAATTATGCACTAATTAACCCTTTCCCTCATATAGACGTTTTCTGACACCTGACACGGCTTTTTGAAAACAAAGTGACAAAAGAAGAAATTGCTCAAAACGAGCAATTTCTCCTTTTGCAGCAATGTTTTCCACTTTAAGCCATAGGTTATCCATTCAATTATAGAGATTTTCTATTTTTTGACAACATATGTTCAAAGTCGTCTGCTGCAGACTTGTCGTATGAAGGAAAGATTTTAGTCGCTGTGTCACCATTACATTTAAATTTTACTTGAATACACCAATTAATGATAGATCTCAAGTGCATTATGGGCTAACATATGAACAAACAGAAGGTGAAATAAACTGTGCATCGAAAAAAAAGGATACGTCCATTAAAACCAACAAACACCGACAAGTTTCCTCTGTAAAAGAGATGGGAGTTTCCAGATCTGCAGATATAATGAAATAAAATATTGTTTTGTCAACGTTGTCAACTATATTTTGAAATTAAAACCATAATTTGTACGTCACGTCGTGTACATGTTTTCAACTTCGGGGCAAAAATGAATGTTGAGAATCTGAATAAATGAAAGTGTTACTATGGAATTAAGTTGCAAATTCTGTGACCTATGGAGAAACTGCTCATTATGAGCAAATTCTTCTTTTACCACGATGTTTTGAAAAAAAAAAAAAAATACCAATCACAACTCGAAAATTATCTTATCGTTTTTCCCAACACATAACTTATTTGCAGCAGACATCTTTGAAGACTTCGAGGTAAACAATTGGGAATCTCAATAAATGAAAGTGTAACTACTGAATAAAAAAGAAAATAGTATGCTCAATTGCTTATTATGAGCCATTCCTTCTTTAGCAATAAGGTTTTAAAACTCCGTGTGCTGCAGATGCTTTAAATACGTCTTTATGTTGGCAAATGGTAAACTATTATAATTATCCTTTGATGTGTTGTTATCAAAGACACGTGTTCTCAATCTATTAGAAGTTGAATGGAAAATAATTAATGCGGTCAGCGTTTAAAATATTATGCATTATGGCGAGAAAGTCCATCCATAAAAGCCAGTCAATCTACAAGAAACGACGTAATATTACTGATTTTGTGTTGATATTGGTATGAAAACGTGACAAAACAAATAACCTATTGCTGTAGCATCTTCTAAAAAGGGTTTCAATTCTTTGTAATCCATTCTATTGTCATCACCGGCGTGTTTCTTAAACAAAGCGAATATGGGATCGCTTTCTTGTCCTGAAATCTAAATATTTCATGGCAAATTACATGTCGTGCCGACACTATGTAGAACGTGAGAAAGTATAAATAATATATAAAAGATAAGGTATGCAATTAGAATTGTCGATGTCCGTTTTTTGGAACGTGGACAATGCTCTTCGGCCAGTATTGAAGGTGTTGCATGTTGAAGTTTAACATCATTTTCAACAATTTATCACGGATGGCACCAATATATGTGTTTCATGTCTTTGTCACACCTGTACTCTCCAAAAGAACAATCTTTCCAATTATCTGGCTGCTTTTCCACATAGACTCTTAGCCCATAGCCGAAAGACAAATGAGGCTTGTCTCATTGACTTTTGTGAAACGTCGGAAATGAAGTTGGCCGAGATGCAGTTCGAACTCACAACCCCTTGATCGACAGTCCGTTACCGACTAGGCTACCAGGGCTCACCATGTTGAAGTTTTAAGCTGTGGTTTGGCAAGTCTATCTTGACAGAATATATTATAAACAAAGGGACTGCCAGGCAGCACAATTACATCAAAAGTTCGCCATTGACCCGGAAATTACCACATTTCACATTCTATATTCCATAGTTATCCTTGTAGACGCTACAGTGTTCTCGCGATAACTCGAAATAAAGTCGAAAAGGTCACATAAATAACCTAGAGTTATCCAAATATTCGAAAAAGGTCTCTGGATGTATGCCTTCTTCATTAATGTACTTTTAGTGTCGTAGTTAATTTATACTTAAATGTATATTATAAGAGCAAGTGAAGAATCATATAAAGAAAAAAACCGACAACCGCAGCACTGTTTTCAATAGATAGATTCGTTCCAGGATTTGGTTCGATTTAAGCGATTTAATCGAATTATCGGAAGATCGAGCTATATCGCGGGTTCACTGTATCAATTTTATTCCTTTAAAACTGTACGACTTGCGTCCAAATGCATACTATTAATAAACACATTATTTCTAAACTCAAGGGCATAACTCTCCAGTAAAATTCATATTACATAGTTCTGAAATAGAGTACACACTTCTTAACATCATTGCGATCATCTGTTGGAATATAAAACATTGGAATCCCTGTGATACGTTAGGAGAAACTGCATGAACAAGATATTGCTAACAGGAAGACATAAAACAGACAGAAAGAAATGATTATATATTACGCACATCAACACCCATTTGATGATAGTATCATTGTTATCGCTATTAAACTTCATGACAAGCTGCCATTAGGACTATAAGCATTTTACAAATGGACGTTTTAAATTAAGGACACACAATTCCTCATCTGACCTAGATTTTATAGCGATAATTTATTAAAAATAACATTATTTCCCTGGAAGACTAATATGTACACGTAAAAAAACTTCAAGAAGAGAGACTTATTTTCCAATAGCAATACCAATTTGACCTGGATTTGAAACATTTACGCTCTATAGTAATACTTTATATGAAATCACTTAAAGTGCTGACAGCAAAGGGGCTAACTGCAGATTACATTTGGACATGGATTTACCGATCGCAAAAGTCTAACAATAACACTTTACAATAACACATTGTTATGTCCATATATTGCATGATATAGGAATACTGTACAAACAGTATTGGGGTCTACCGAAATACTAAAATTTGACACGAACTACTTCCCATTATGCGTATCTGCTATCTTGGTAGTTCCAGTTTAGCACACTTTCTGGTTTACAATGGATTTTAGCCGTTATTTTTTATGCAATTAACACATAAACATTGCTTTAACTGAATACATGTGTTAAAAGAAATATATACAGTTTATTAAGTAATACAAGGCCTCTGGTCAAAAAAACACCATGGATTTACCAAAGAACATGAAAGTAGTTGTGAAAATGATTAAAGTTAACATTACAAAAGTTATTTTACCATAATGATTGTTGGTGGAATATCTTGAACAAATCACTTTACTTTATGGATTAATGTGTTTACTTAATTTCGGTTGAGAAGCTGATATGTTAACGTTACCGCTAAAAGGCGTCTTCGAATGGATTTCTGAAATTCCGACGCCTAGGCACATGTACCGTATATTAGTTATTTTATTCTTTTTTAGTATATACTTTATCAGTAGGACTCGATTATCTGAATTTATTCTTGAGCCGGAATCGAGAAGCTGCTTTTACTACACTCGATTTACAATCTTTAGAGATCATCCATGAATTTTACGCGAGAAAGCGTAGAAATACATTTTAATTTTCAATTTTGTAATTCATATATTTTAAAAACAATTTTTGTGGAGGTTTTTATTGCGTAAGTTATATCAAATCTAATCCATTTTCCGGTTGATATCCCACCAAGTTACCGCATTTTGCTATTTTTTTTAGTGACGGACTATTTGGCGGTACGAAACTGTAGTGATGGATACTCTGGAATTAGAACATTCATTTTTTAGTAAATATTCAAAAGATGCGTGTGCTTTTATTTACATTATATACAATCTACGTCGTAACGAATATCAAGACATCTCTCCGAACCCCAAATGGTGTTCAGCAATGGAGATCTATTGTAGAAAGTTATTCATTGCCGATATTGTAATATTGCCTTTAGGAATAGGGACTGATTCCAGTTTCGATCTCGATGAGTGTCTTCGGAATATACCTACTATAGCAATTGGCTCTGACGTGCCCCTTGCTATAAATAGTTATTGTAATCCACCTGAGGAGTTGCATGCATACGCACATTGCGTTCCACATAGTATGCTTCTATTTTCTTAAAGGCATTTTAGAATCAAAGCGCCAATGGCACTGTAGTGGCGATCGTATGGAAAATCCTGCAAAGTAACAAGCAGTATATCGGTGTAGGGCTTGCGATGACTCTGGTGCGGGTATATTTGAGAATGTATCAACCCTGCATCTTTTGACAGTAGAATAATGTTAGTTTGCCAGAATGTTGTCTTGGTGATTATTTAGTTACGTTCTGAAATTGGTCATGATGTGTTCAAAATTAGGCCATTCCAAAGTTATGAAAAATCTAGTTGGTATTCGATAGACTACCGTTTTAGCTCATTAGAATGACTATTTGTAATCTAAATTGTTTGGGTAATCACATGTTTATCACCAGGTCGTTAGGCCATATTAAGATAAAATATATTTTACACTTTAGAAATGACTAAAGAAAGGAGAGAAAACAGTATCCATTAGTTTGGTGTTTGTTTCAATTATGTCCGATATTAAACAGGTCTATTCAATTTAGTCCCTTCACATTGCATGATTGAGGGTTGTCACAGTGTATTTATATGTCTCTGAGGTTGTTAAACTGCTTCGAATAATGTGAGTGCAAAAACAAACACAAAACATGCTCCAAAAGCACAATTTCACTATTTGCCAAACTGTTTAATTTATGAAAATATAGGCATATATTATAATGCTAGATCTTCAAACTCAATTAGGCTACACTGTCAGCATTGATTGCTAATTGACTCTAGAACGTGCAGACGTGTATACATAACGTGTGTACACACTGCCATCGTGTGTCCTTTAAACCTTTGTAAACCAGTCTTATTATCTAGACGCTTTCATATATTTAAACAAGTACAAAATAAAGCGTTTATAATATTGAGATTTACAAGCTTTTCTGGTTTTTGGTCTCGCGAGCTATTTATAGAACCTTTTGGAATTTCCAGATTTGAGTATCACCAGAGTTGTCGTTATTTGCAAGGCAGAACGCGCAATGATATTTATTATCTGCCAAATCATGACGAAGATAATCAGAGTACAACCAACTCCTGCCGAATCAGGTTAAAGGTCAAAAGGTTACGGTTGACTACAGTAAAAATAAAACGAGGCACAGGAGTATCATGATACTCTGCATAGCGTACCCAAGACGCCCGATGATATTTATTATCTGCCCAAACATGAAGAAAGATAATATGTAAATAGTTTAACTCTATTTAGATATTTTCTCGATAAATCTCAAATATTAGTACCAATCCGGTATCAAAGTAGCACTAACATTATCATTATTAATCGTGTGCCTGCATCACTGATGGAACTATATATATATATATGGCGGTTTAACGGAAGTGAGTAAATTGCCTTTGCAGAAATATCCAACCGATTGTTCAAATACGACTATATAAATTTTTTTTCGTTGTTGTTGTTTTGGTAGCACTGTGGCGATTGTCAACCAATCGCCACAAAAACGACTCATCACTCAGGAATGCCCGACGTGACCTAAATTTGAAATATGTAACGTTACATGTCATAGTGTTCGTTTAAAGATATCTCAAGTACCATCGTAATCCCCTGGATACTGTAGGAGGAGCTGCATACACACAGATACTACACAACTGTGTAAGGAGGAGTTGCATACACAAATACACACCACAACTGTGTTAGGAGGAGTTGCATACACAAATACACACCACAACTACACAACTGTGTAAGGAGGAGTTACATACACAAATACACTACACAACTGTGTAAGGAGGAGTTGCATACACAAATACACTACACAACTGTGTTAGGAGGAGTTGCATACACAGATACACACCACAACTACACAACTGTGTAAGGAGGAGTTACATACACAAATACACTACACAACTGTGTAAGGAGGAGTTGCATACACAAATACACTACACAACTGTGTTAGGAGGAGTTGCATACACAAATACACACCACAACTACATAACTGTGTAAGGAGGAGTTACATACACAAATACACTACACAACTGTGTAAGGATGAGTTGCATACACAAATACACTACACAACTGTGTTAGGAGGAGTTGCATACACAAATACACACCACAACTACACAACTGTGTAAGGAGGAGCTGCATACACAAATATACTACACAACTGTGTAAGGAGGAGTTGCATACACAAATATACTACACAACTGTGTTAGGAGGAGTTGCATACACAAATACACACCACAACTACACAACTGTGTAAGAAGGAGTTACATACACAACTACACTACACAACGGTGTAAGGAGGAGTTGCATACACAAATACACTACACAACTGTGTTAGGAGGAGTTGCATACACAAATACACTACACAACTGTGTTAGGAGGAGTTGCATACACAAATACACACCATAACTACACAACTGTGTAAGGAGGAGTTACATACACAAATACACTACACAACTGTGTAAGGAGGAGTTGCATACACAAATACACTACACAACTGTGTTAGGAGGAGTTGCATACACAAATACACAACTGTGTAAGGAGGAGTTGCATATACAAATATACTACACAACTGAGTAAGGAGGAGTTGCATACACAAATACACTACACAACTACACAACTGTGTAAGGAGGAGCTACATGCACAAATACACTACACAACTGTGTAAGGAGGAGTAGCGTACACATTAATACTAGTATAAATCAGATTCACAATATTGCTGATCTAAATATCAATGTGGACATTAACGGTCAATTAACGATCAGCCAAAATATTGTGTGGTGGTATATAATACAAATTGTGTCAAAGATCTATGACCAGCATAACTTCTGACCTATATTTTATGAAAGGATCCAAAACAAAGGACATGACCGTCGGGCGAAAGCTAAGTCTCAAGCAACTTGTTATCTTTTCGCTACTTAGTGAATGTGTCTATTATTCATGATTATAAAACATTATATGTAATGTATACTTTTAAGATGTCAATGTATTTATAGTTAATCACGATTTTATTATAGTAAACAACTTAACCCTTTATATCGTACGCATTTTGGTAGTTTAACACTTTCTACATAGAGATTAAACAATCATATATGTATTTTTCTTTTTACCAACCTTTGATGGAATATTGTTTTCATCCAGTACTCTGAAAATATATAAATTAAATTATTGATACAAAACCATTATCAGTTGTTTCGTACTAACAATGCTTAACGTATTTTATGTACGCATGCTTATTTGTGTGAAAAAAACAAAATGGAAACGACCAAATGATATAAATGTTAAACAAGCAGTATACATCACGGTTCCTTTCTTACGAAACCTTCAGTATAAACAACCTAGCCGTTCAATGAGAAAACCAACATTATGGACTTTGCGTAATGTATCGACCCAGATCAGGCTGCGCAGTCCGCGCAGGCTAATCCGGGCCGACACATTCCGCCTCAGGGGGATAGAGCTAATGAGTACTGATTGCTGAAACAACAGAAAATCCACAAGAGGCGAAAAGTGTCTGTCCGGGTTAACCTGTGCGACATGCTTAGGCTGATCCGGGTCAATACTTTACGCAAAGTCCACAATGTTGGTTTTCTCGTGGAACGGCTCAAATTGATCCTCGAGAGCACACACACAAACACACACACACACACACACACACACACGCACGCACACACGCACGCACGCACGCACGCACATAAATACACACACACACACACACACACACACACACACATAGGGGAGACAATCGTTATAAACGCGGCGTATTATATCATACGGTTTCAACGACATGTATTTTCAATATTGTTGGAGTCATTGTTTAATCGTTTACCAGATATGAGCAACATCACACGGATGTCTTAAGATTAACGAGAATTACCATCAATTTACAAAAGCTATCATAGCAAGGCAGTATAAGTATCTCCTTATCAAAATACATTTGCTATAGGCTTACACATGAACGTGTCCAATGTTCCCTAACACAAGTGAACGATTAAGAATCCGTGACATATTCCTACAATAGTCAAGATGCTCTTTTTATGGACATGCGAGCGCTTCGGGATCCTTTCTTCAACAATGCCTGAACCATGAGCCAAGTATTGTTTGAGCGACCACATCCGGTGGTACAGCGTTCAACATGTTGGCCTGTCAATCAAGAGGTCAGGGGTTTAAACCATGTTCCCATCGAATTTTCATATGTGGTTTTCAATGTCTCCCACTAAACTATATGTGAAGTATAGGTCCTTTCCAGAAGAAAAGTTCTCGCGTGTATTGGTGTAAAACACCGAGTACGTAACAGACCATAAACCCTTCTCTGTAACAGATCGCGTATACAGCGCACACTCTGAACACGTTATGAAACGGTGAAGTTGAGCCTTATGAGCATTTTTTATTTTTCTAAAAAAAAAATTACTGTTACCGGGTAAGCCTTAGACTGGCAACAGTCCTCATGGTTATTTTTCAATGTTACAATTGGGGAGAACTCTAATAGACAAAATATGCATGCCTCTGATTATCGTGTAGGGCTATGTTTCGGACCAGTTGAAATGCAGCCATATAATAATAAACATAGAGCCTTGTGCCAGGCTAGGTAAGCCTGTGCGGCATGGTTAGTCTGATCCGGGTCGATGCTTTATGTAGAGTCTACAATGTTGGTTTTCTCGTGGAACGGCTCATACATATTTTGTCTACCTAACTCTTCAAGTGTTATAAACTCTGCGTCATAGAATAACATACCATCTTTAACCCTTTCCCATATACACCACATATGCATCAGTCAACTTTGAAATATTTAAGGCGATAATGTGAAAATAGCTATAAAGGAAGGTATAATTACTGAAGAAAGTTGAAAACATTGTGGCAAATTAAGAAATTGCTCGTTATGAGCAATTTCTCTTTTTGTTACAATGTTTACAAAAGTCGTCTGCTTTATTGGCGTCATAAACTGTATATATATGGGAAAGGGTTAACCCACTCTTTTGAAATCCAAATGCAAAATCTATAATTAGTATTGATGTTAAGGATTTTAGTTACCCACATATAGACGCTTTCTGACACCTCTGCAGCAGACGTTTTTTTTGAAAACATAGTGACAAAAGAAGAAATTGCTCGAAACGAGCAATTTCTCCTTTTGCCACAATGTTTTCCACTTTAAGCCATAGGTTATCCATTCAATTATAGAGATTTTCTATTTTTTGACAACATATGTTCAAAGTCGTCTGCTGCAGAATTGTCGTATGAGGGTCCACCGTAGACGACTTTTTACAACATTCTGGCAAAAGGGAGAATTACTCACGAGGAGCAATTTCTCGTTTAGACACAATGATTTTAATAATATCTAATATGTACAGACTCTTTATAAGACATTTTATATACTACTGCCTATATGTTTTAAAATGTTTTTTTGCTTCAACATTGTTGTATGTAGGAAAGGGTTAAATGGGTCTTAATTTAGCTCGCACGAAAAACTTGCGAAATTACTCGATGATATGTACACTATATTGTGGAACAGCATCCACTAGAATTATGTTTTCATATCGAAAACATTGTCCCCAAAGAATCGCTTTAATTGAATAAAGTGTTCCAAAATGATACTGGGTATGATGCGGGAATATTTATATTATTTCAAAACAGAGATGTCTTTTCAACATGTTAAGGGCAATGCCATTTACATTTGAAACAATTTAACACACTTGTAAACAACCTAATAGTCTCCAAGTATTGATATGATTGTTTTTTGTTGTAAGTACACAATATAGTGTACAAGATATGCACACAATGTCGTCTGTATCAGAAGCAGTGTAAATGCAAATCTATATTTCGTATAGGTCGAAGATACGCAACTAAATTCCTTTTTTATTTCTGTGTAAATCAATTAGTTTCAACCCTTAATTGTCAGACTTTTCTCTTTATGTATTTTACAAGTAAAACACCGTATAACAATGAAAAGAGTAACCCCTCAGGTTTTGAATAATCACAATTAAATAGGGGTTATGTATTATGCAATAAAACTCCCCATGCGAGGGTGGTTTCCGTCATTTTCAACGAAATACGGCCGAGCCAAAACTGGTGTTACACATACTCTATTTTCTCTATCAGACACGGTCAAAATACAAAAACATATCAAATAAACAATTCCAGCCCATCCTATACACATTTACAATTAATTTAAACTCATTTTCACATATCCACTGTAGTAGTTAATTGAAGGTATACAAGCATTTCTAGGCAAACACAGGTTTTATTAAGGACTATTTGTATTGTCCGCGGATGTACTTTGTATAGTTTGACTACATGACGATGCTGTTAAGAGGAAAAACCCCATCAACAAAACAAAATAGTTTAAACCAAGTTAGATTTAATATAGATAACTAACATGAAGGATGGTATTCATTCCACGTTGATCCTATTTGAACTATGTCACTGCTAAACCGTATCCCGGGAGTGCTTAGCTTGCGGATTCCCATTTAAAGGTCTTTGGTTAGGGGTTTTCCAATTTCATTACAATCTGATTTAAACTTTACTCGCTCGTATATAGATCTGATGAAGACGGATGTCTGCCCCATACAGGTCGGCTCAGATTAACCTCTTTGACAGCCAATCAAATTGTCGCTTACAAAATCTTTCGGTATAAAAAAGGTAAGATATAACCCTTATAAATGAATGTTATAGAACAGCAGTGACTGTCGAATTTTCAGATTGTATAGAACCGAGCATTAATTGTATAATGCGATTTCATTGGAAAAACCCAAGCACAGGCTCATGAGTAACTCAATTTATAGTGTCAATACGAGATGACCTGTTAATCACAGATATTTAAAGAAAAATGATACACCGTAAGTCTTCCATATTTTCTATTTTGGTAATGATTGATTATCGTCCGTCTTTCTTTGTATAATTGTTTTAAATATAGGCCTGCATATTTTCCAGTGGAAATACATGCAGTTTGTTACACGCAAGTACAGCACGACGGATTACAATTCCGTATTTGACAAGGACAAGTAAGAAACCAAATATGGTAATGGAACGTCACTGAAATATTATGACTAATTGAAATATGATTTCAGTCATTCAAAATGTGGTAGTGGGGCATGGTTTAGACGCCATTCATGAATTATATTTTATGAATAAATTATGGTATTTTGATATTGCAAATATAGAAATTTGTATAATTTGTCTTTGTTCTCTATTTTAACTTATAATAGGTATAAATAAAGGAAAAGTACTATGCAGTAGTGATACCTGTCTTTTTATTGTCTATTAGGTGCAAGAAAAAATTGGCATCTTTCTCGGGTTTCGCGAGATATCAAATTTTCCATGCGCATCGTAGTACAATACAAAGCCAGTTATCGCTACGGCAACATACTATTCCATATGTATTATTCTGTATATTGTGTATAATAGACCGTTCGCCTAAATTACACACTATCACTATCATTATAATCCAAAGCAGCCTTTCATTCTATATTTTTGTTATATCTGATCTGATTATGTCACCCTTTCTCACATACAACACAACTGCGCAGATGAATTAAAAAGCATCTAGACTATATGTGGATTTTCTTTTTGAATAAAAGTAAAATTATTGAAAGTTTAAAACTTAGTGTCAATAGGAGAAATTGCTTATTATAAGAATATTAATATTTCCCTAGTTATATTTTCAAACTAGTCTACTGCAGATGCTCAAAAGTGTATGCCTTTGGAAAAGGGTTACATGGTATTTTATTCGGAGAATCTCTGAATGCTTAGCTACCGTAAAAGCGAAATATATCAAAGACAAGACTGTGTGGATTAAATACCCTACATAATACACAGTTGATACAGTCGTGAAGTTGTACAAAAGGCTCTATAAAGCCTTTAGAGGAATGTTCTCATAAAAGAAAAACAAATTGGTAAATCGAATTATTTGATAAATACAATTAGCTGATCCCATGGCAAAACAAATGGCGACAACAACAGGCACGTTGCTATAAAGTACAATTCCCCTGTTAATTTCGCGAGGAAATTCATCTGATCTATATACGGAGTGTTTCTTTGGTAAATATAAACGTTTGATATTTGATACCAAAGACAAAAGATCCGTTGCATTACTATTATTGACGCCGCGTGGAAGCACGGCGTCAGTATGGGATAGGTTTTAATTGTGTACCATGGGGTGACGTAATCGAAAAGGGAGCAACCAACATTATTATTGTTAAGAAAAACTGTTATATGTTTGAAAAAAAACCCCAAACCTTTATGAATAAATAAATTGTATAAAATGATTTAAGGAACAGCACCATACAAAATACGTATGTCTTCTACCGTTATTACACAACTTTAGACACATTTAATGCATACCCAAGAATTTCGATCATCAGTTAAATCATTAATTATCGAAAATCCTATCTGCCCACGGAAGCAATATATTCGTTAATCTCCGTAAGGTTCCGTGATTTACCGATAATTGATCACACGCTGTGAAGAGAAACGCCCAGGGGATAGTCGTGTGGACAACGAGCCAGTACACTAGGTTTAATTTTTATACATGGTTAGAATAATGAAGTTCGTATATTAGTGTTTTGTTTGTTTGTTGTATTGGGGTTTAACGTCGCTTTCAACATTATTTCAGTTATAGTACGGCGACAGTTCACTTATTCATGATCCCTGGGCAAACAAACCAGTAATAGGCTTCACCATGACCGTAGTGCCGTGACCTGGGATCGAACCCGGGACACCCGGTTTCAATCGTAATTTAGTGACACACGCTCCACGTAAACTTGAATTTCACATATAAAACACACAAATATATTATGCAAACATTTGTAGAGGAAAATGTATCATGTATAGAATCGTATAAATTCATCTGAACTAATACATTATATAAAACCAGTATATACATATTCATTAGGGATGGCAACGAATATTCGAACATTCGAATATTCGATCATACGGTCGAATATTCGAATACTATATCATGGTTCGAATATTCGATGAAATCAGGATTTTCAACACTAAAAAATAAAAATTTAATTTCTGCTTGTTTATTTTTTTCATAAACTGTAGGTAAAGGGTTATCGATGGTCTATTTTACGCATTGTTTATAAAGTGTCAATATAGTGTATAACATGTCAAACTGATAATCCCTGCTTTAGGCTATAAGTGTGATCGATATAATACAGATGTTTTCGTTCCAAAACATCGTAACTTCACAGTTGATTCTATGTAGTTACCGCTTTTTAGAATGAGGCATCACTCAGACAATATTTGAGGTGTTATTATCCGGTTTCGTTAATTGTTTTGATAAACAAACTGTAAATAATTAAGTAGCGTCGTATTTCACATTTTGTATAATAACAGAAGCCTTGATTGGTAATTGCGAACTTGCAGATATGTAGCAAGTATCAAACTGTGCAAATAAAACCTTTTATTTGCAGATAATTGTTGCTATTCATTTTGTTCATAAATACTCGAAAATTCTATCTGCATAGCCACATCAGTTTTGAAATATCTTGACATTAGTACCTAATATTTGATTTCAACAATGCCTGTTACGCCGTATATAGTTTGGAAGTATATCCGCCGATCTGAGAAAATAGCATCATGTACTCTGTGTAAGGCGGAGCTGTCCTACCACAACCAACCTCCGCAATAATTTACAAAACAAACATCCATCTAGATACATAGATAACCCTTCTGTAACTACCGAGCAAAAGAAACAAACATCAATATGTCATTTACAACAGCATTTCAACAATAGTTCAGTTATATGCAGCAAGAGAAATATTAAACCTCAGTTGTAAACAGGGTAATCAGAGCTAAATGTTTCGAACAATACACTAAGAATGGGATCAATTAGTTAAAATCTGCGCACTTTACCAACGTATTTTTTCATACGAATTCATCGCTGTAACGGAAACGTCAAATGAGAGTACACTGGACAAATAAAGAATTAAAAAAGTCTTTGTTTGGTAAGCATGCGCAAATGGGTCGAATATTCGAATATTCGAATATCTTGTGATCGAATATTCGAATACTAATTTTGGTATTCGTTGCCATCCCTAATATTCATATTTAAGAAAGAAAAACAGCAAATAAGCTAGTAATATGCATATCCATTAAAAAAACATTCGATCTTCGAACACATGTTTAGAAATGAATTCAACAATTATGGCTATTCACATAATAATTAGTTCTTAGTTTAAAACATTGTCCTAAAATGAGATCAGTATATGAAAACCACTCTTTTAATCAGTTTTGTACAACAAAATAACTAGATAAGCTTCAAACGTTAACCCTTAACCTGCTTTGCGCGAGTTGGATCGTGTTGCGAACAGATTAGGCCAGACCTGACTATAACCTTTCTGCTCGTGACTAAATTGATACTTTAACATTTAATGAATAAGACAAATACTAAATGAGACAAACTAATTCTAAAAATAGTAGGATACCTGCTTAGTTTGACTTTGGAGTAAAAATAAATACATTCAGCAACATTGTTTGCCCTCATAGCCGGACAAGAAGCTACAGTTCTATTTCAAGTTTACACATTCAATGAACATAAATCATATTTTGTCTTATTATATGTGCATATACTTTGCATGATACTCAAATTAAATTAAATTTTCAATTAATTTAATATATCTATAGGTGCTACCTATTTACGAAAAAACGCAAGATAATTATAAACAAAAATTAAAGAGCATACTTTGGCCATAAAAAATGATTTATAAGTAATTGACTAGACAATAATAATGTTAATGTCATGTTTCGTGCATTATCAAAACATATTTGGAATTCGTATTGCTGTCGTCTATTATTACGAACAGAAAATAATAAAGTAAAGACTTTCAGAAAATCAAGGAATACATTTATAATGAACGAGGTTAAAACATGATGACCAGGATGATCCTTAATCGATCACCTGCATTATGGTAAAGAAGCAAAAAGATCAGCCCTTTGCTGATGCCACCTGGCGACTACCTTTTTCAACCAGTCAATATGACTGGAACAAATTATGTAAGGGGTCACATTTCTGCTAAACCCTTTCCCTATTAGAGACAGTTTCTGAGGCCTATGCAACAGACGATTTAGGAAACGATTGTCACCAAAAAAACAATTGCTCCTTATGAGAAAGTTATCCTTTTGCCACAATGTTTGATAAATAATTATACTTTGAATGCGTGTGGCAATAGCTCATGTATAAGAATTTGGGGTCTTTCATGTTGATACCACTTTTTTTGCGGGAAACGACGTCGCTCCATTGACGTTACGCCAAGATGAAGTGTAACGGAAATGACGTCACGTCCTTCTTTGGCTACGATACAGTCAAAATTTAGGTTCGGGCGTAGAAGGCTAATGCTGTCGGTTTTTTTACGAACGGGAAGACATATTTCTTACAGATTTCCATTTAGTTTTAACTTTTCGTACAAATGTTTATTCCCACATAACACAGCATTTTAATGATCTTAAATATCTATTTAAAAAAAAAATGATTAAAAAGACGACAATAATTTTCAATCCGTGTTTTTCCGCTCATTTTATACATACCCAAAATACCGATTTTAAAAAAAATGATTAAAAAGACGACAATAATTTTCAATCCGTGTTTTTCTGCTCATTTTATACATACCCAAAATACCGATTTAAAAAAAAATGATTAGAAATACCGATTTTAAAAAAAATGATTAAAAAGACGACAATAATTTTCAATCCGTGTTTTTCTGCTCATTTTATACATACCCAAAATACCGATTTAAAAAAAAAATGATTAAAAAGACGACAATAATTTTCAATCTGTGTTTTACGTCTGCCTTTTATACATATCCAAAATGGCGGCCCCCATGGATTTTTCCAGTTTCATTTCAGAAAGCTTCATGGGTTATTGAAAAAAAAAAAAAAAAAAAAAAATCTCACACCTGTTAACTATAAGCGAAAAAACCCATTCATGGGTTTTTTTTGTATTATTTTACTTCAACAATTAATGTTCCTCGTCATTTCAAATGTACATGAGTTATTATATGTGCATTTATTTTGAATGATACTCAAATTAAATTAAATTTTCTATTAATTTATTATTTGACTTCAAATTTATTAACGTTCCTCGTCATTTCAAATGTACATAAGTTACAAAATACAATAAACCCGATCAGGAAATAAACATATAAAAAAGGGGGAAAAAAAAAAAAAAAAAAAAAAAAATCAAATATAAATATGCTGAAGAAGCTTTACAGAAATGGTTAATAGAAGTCAAGTACCAAATTAATTTCTGTCACTAAATTTACTGTATTATTATTATTTATTTTATAAAATGATAATAATGATAAAAAAACCTGCACAAAAGACAGGAACAGCAAAAAAAGAAGACAGAATAAAAGAAACACATATACTATTCGAAAGAATCTTAACAGGGATGTTGTATCACCAAATTACTTCCTGTCACTAAATGTTTTGAACGGTTCTTCATACAAAATCTAACTAAGTTGTTCAACATTAAGAATCGTGTATAAGATAATTCGGATTAATACCCCCAGGGAAACAAAATTATTTTATGAGTGTCATAAAACTTCGGATCGAATCGGGAGCATTTCCGAACTATCACGAATACATTTTAAACCATGAAGTTACAGGTATATCTCCAAGAAAGACTGTCTAAATCTAAATTTATTTTGATGAAATAAAAATTACATTGTAGATGAAGAAAAGCCGCATCCGAGACCGTTTGCACCTAAGACATATCTATAATAATATTTTTATACACCGATTATAAGTGAAGGGGTACTTTTATTGGTTCTCTCTTCTAGAGACCCTTAAAGTCGGTCTTCGTTTCTGTCCGTTTGTTTGTTTGTGGCAAGCGTAGCGCCAAAACTATTCAACGGATTTCGACCAAACTTGGTAGGGATGAATGGTCTAGGCTCTAGTTGTTCCTTTTGTAGTAGGAGAAGGAATATTCAAGTGAATTTGACGCTGTTCTCGCGACAACCTCGATAGCTTGTTTCATTATTCGTGCGGTGTCGTGAGAGTAAAGACAATAGAGAACCATCGTCGCAGTGTCGCAGTATGCGTGTTGGTTTTCTCTTCTAGAGACCCTTAAAGTCGGTTTTCGTTTCTTTCCGTTTGTTTGTTTGTGGCAAGCGTAGCGCCAAAACTATTCAACGGATTTCGACCAAACTTGGTAGGGATGAAGGGTCTAGGCTCTAGTTGTTCCTTTTGTAGTATGGTCGCCATAGAAACCACCGTTGCTATGGAAATGGGCGAAAACTATCTTCTCCAACAGTTTTTCGAATTTAGAAACCACTTGGTGTGCGTTGTGTAGCCCATCAGTTGCTACATCGAATGATCGTCCCGATTTTTGATCCGTCTCTTCGTTTTCTTAATATTTGAGTTGCCGTAAGGGGTACCATTTCCGCGGAAAACACAGACACGTCAAAACTAAATATATCGACACAAAAATAAATAGTTTCCTATTACCTGATCGCTGATTGGCTAAAAATCCGGACACGACTAAATATCGACCAACCAGAGAGCACTTCACATAGCCATTACAACTTCCGTTTCCCGTACTTTTACACGAGGAGAAGAAATATTCAAGTGAATTTGACGCTGTTCTCGCGACAACTCGAGAGCTTGTTTCATTATTCGTGCGGTGTCGTGAGAGTAGAGACAAGAGAGAACCATAAAAAAAAATACTATTTAAATTATCTTTTTCTCGAAAACTAAAATATACATATTGAAGATAGATAATTATATTTTGTGGAGCCGTTTGCATCTAAGCGATAACTTAATTAATAAAAGCGTTATAGCGCGTTAAAGTTACAACTACTCTTTATTTCTATATGGTAAATTATCCCCGATAGCAAGTGCCGGTGAAATATTTCTTCCACATGGGGTATTTAATACCTTTCCCCCAACTTTATGGTTTGGTTTACGACCCGATTCATCAAAGCTCAGAAAACAGTTTCTAGCGATGTTTTTGCGTATTTACAATATTGAGATTTTTAAATAAATGGGTAATCTTTAAAAAATTAAAAATGATTCATTTTAATTACTACATATTACAGTATAATTCTAGAAACTGTAAAAACAACGTTCAATTATGCAATAGGCATCGGCCGTAACTCGACCCATAATGCAGCATGTCATCGCTCGCCGATTTGGGTCGTTCTTATTTAATAGACGACAAGGTGTCATCGGTTCCCATAGAGTAATTAAGTTGTCCACTCTGCCTCCTTCCCCTTATGAATACTTCGCTGTTTTCACGATTTCATCCGGATTTTTAAAATTCATTGGATTGGTACCCGGTTTTTCATGTTTCATTCGAGATGAACGATTCGTACCAACTGGTTTTCGCTCTTTGCTCTTGGGGAACTGACTTGACCATTTTCTTTTGTTTATTTTTCTGGCATGTTCAAAACGATAAAGTGACATTACAAACAAACCAGACTTAATAATTCTAGCTATATTTTGACTATACATGTGAACTGTCATAATGCTCAATCTTGATCATAAATATCTTTATTTTATTTTAAAATTACTTCGTATTTTTTGTTTATATACTCTCGTTTTTGCTATTATACTTCTGCTAAACTGGAAGGAGAATAGACTCCCCCTCTCATTCAAAAGCTTGTGTCACACTTAACTTATAACTAGAGGCAACACACCTTAATATATGTTAACATTTAAGCACCTATGTTTTTGTGTTATCTAATTGATCTAGTTAGAGGATTTAAAACGGTTTATTGGTAAAAAAAACTTCAGGTTGTTTGACACTTTATAGTTGAAGTGAATGTAGACCAAATGGTATCAGGACTAAATTTGTCATTTCACGACTAAACTTCTAATGCTGAATATCACATAGATCCTAGCATATAAAACGTTTAATCCCTACGTCAATATTGACCCTTTCTGCTCTTGGTAACCTTTTTATATAGGCTATGGTAGCAAGGTGAGCAATATACGCACATCTTGGCCTTCTTGTTTAAAATAAAGGGTATTTGGCCTTCTTGTTCGAAATATTTACATCCTGCCTGTTTGCACAGGTTATTTATTTAAATATACTGAACTGCATCTGCTTTCTTTAATGCATGCTTTAACATCATTCGTCTTGTTTATATAATGGAACAATCACGATTAAAGGCAAAGAAAAACAACAACTTAATCCATAACACAAAATCAAAAAACAAAACACTAGAAACATACATTTAACGCACACACAAAAACGTTGTGTGAAATCCGATCTACATATGGACATAGGGATTTAATGGTAACAAAGTAGAACAGTTTTTGAAGCCTCCTTCTCATCAGCACCTGCATACGTTGACCTACACTTCAAACAAGCTCATGTTCGTAGTATATGAACAGTGTGGATCATGCTTAGGCTGTTTGGATATACAGGCTGATCTGGGTCTAAATTGTTCTCAAAAGCCAACGTTTACCTTTTTCGCACGGTGCTCAAAAGTGTGTAGTAAGTTGCTACTAAATAATTACACCTGGTAAACTACTGGTATTAACAGAAATGAACATAATTTTGACGTTCCCTGACGATGTTACATATAGTATAATAGTGGATTCAGTATCTGTATTTAAATCTTTGTCGAAATAATCTAATTAACCCTTTCGCTGCCAAAGGCAATTAAAGGCTTTTAGAAACAATGCATATTCATGTGAGACAGCTCATTACGAGCTGTCTCTCCTGAAATATACAGTGTTTAGTTTAAACATATTTATTTTACATCGATCGCGAAACAAACTTTAAGCTTAGATTAATTACACTCGATGTCTGCTCCATGGAGATATAACCAGTACCAGCGCAGTTTACGTGGACAAATACCAAAGGTAGAACCCTCTCATCACGGGATTCGAACCCGGGACCTTTGATACGAGAGACCGATGCTATATTACTGCACCACTGTCTTCCACTCTGCAGTGTTTGCCATTTTGTTTAATACATCTAAGCGAATATATGCAACATCTCTATAACTGAAATTGAAATTACCAAACAGTTAAACAATTGCAGGATAAGTAAAAACTACTCATTATGAGCAATATTTATGTTTACTACAACCTTTTTTAAAGCTCGTCTCCTGTAGATGCGGAAAGTTCAGTACTTTTGTTTATATATATATATATATATATTATTTTAACTCTTTCAGCGCCAAATTGTTTAAAGCAGACTCTTCCATGTTAAAAACCGAGCGTCTCCATTTATCATGTAATAAGAGTTTTGGGATATTTTGATAACTAAAACGCAAACAATGCTGATTTCAGGTGAGACAGCTCGTTACGAGCTGACTCACCTGAATCTGTATTGTTTGCAAAAATCTCGATTTTTGCCATTGCTGAAAGAGTTAAACCTTGCATAGCTTCGGCTTTAAAACTGTTTTGCATTTTAAAGTATGCTTACTCTACGGAAATTGGCGACTCGGTGTAAATTCTCAGAAGAAATGCAGCTTCCTTGAAGGGGTAAAAGGTACTCGGAATCACAACATAGGTTCCTGGATTGAATTCGAATCGCCGAACGACCTCTCGATAGCCCATGTAGTTGCCCGAACGAGCAACGCATTTGAGCGCCGACTTCGGTAGAATATCTCCGTTAATTGGGTGACCCTGTCGACTACGTACCTGAAATTTAAGTACATGTATAACATTTTTATGAACCGTTAATACAATAAAAGTTTACTGCGCAATTGTCTAGTTTTGATAAGCTTTAACATAACTCAGGGACACTACAGGGACACTATATTACATAATATAGTGTCCCTGCATGACTCGAAAGAAAGTGAAACATAATCCCGATCAATTTGGGTCATATTCTTGAGTTTAAACGATGTACACAGTGACTATAGTTAAATAGTTGTTTTTTGATTTATTTGCTCCTCTGCTAAAAATGCGATTATTCACTTCTCTTTGTTTCTAATTATTAACGTCGATATCGAGAAATTGTACTGCTATAACCATTTCCCTCATATAGACGCTTTCTGACGTCTCTGCAGCAGACGGATTTTTCAAAACATAGTGACAAAAGAAGAAATTGCTCAAAACCAGCAATTTCTCCCTTTGCCACAATGTTTTCCACTGGATGAACTGGCCGCCGTGATATGACTGAACAATTGTTGAAAACGGCCAATCAATCAATATCGAAGAAGTAAAATGTTGGGTTGAGCCGATCCACGAGAAAACCAACATTATGGACGCTACGTAAAATATCGACCCGGATCAGCCGCGACAGACACCGGACAGACCCTTTTCACCTTCTGTGGATTTATCATTACTCTATAACTCTATCCCCCACCCCCCCCCCCCCCCCCCCACACTGAGACAGAATGTGTCGGCCCGGATTAGCCTGTGCGAACTGCACAGGCTGATCTGGGTTGATGCACTTCGCAGAGTCCATAATGTTGGTTTTCTCGTGAATTTGATACGATCTCAAAGAAAACCAACTGTAGCGTAATTATGGCGAACGGAGGTGTCAAAACAAATTTGAA
Organism: Serripes groenlandicus; assembly: GCA_031761405.1. Taxonomy (NCBI): domain Eukaryota; kingdom Metazoa; phylum Mollusca; class Bivalvia; order Cardiida; family Cardiidae; genus Serripes; species Serripes groenlandicus. The sequence goes on along the minus strand of JASEVX010000004.1, from coordinate 79,987,107 downwards.
CATGTTGATTAAAGTGAAAAATAAAATGAGTATTGTCTAGGGTAAACTATGTTCACAGTGTGATCAAATCTGCACTCCAAAGCGGTCTTATCGAATATCTCAAGTTTTACCGAACACATTGAAATAGATGTTTACTATATCGCAGAGAGAAGATGCCAGTCTGAGCTCTATGACCGAATTTGGAGTACACTTTACTGTTTGATATATACCTCAAACTCGAGTAAGCAAAAAACGGAAACAACAAAATGCTTGCAAGTTGAAAATTATAGTTACATAATTACAGCCTTCGATGTACAAATGCTCCCTTAATAGAAAGCTTTTATAATTGATTTGGTACTGATTTTGACATATACATTAATTAAGCTCCCATACGCGCGCACCTACCCCCCTATTTTAGCTCGGATAAGACAAAATTGTGGGTGTTAAATAATAATACCCTGTCTGTTATTTACAATAAATTACGTTTCAAAGCAGATTAATCTAATTCCGTAATTAATAAAGTTTATCATCACATGCAATGCTACTTATTTATGTCACTGACCAGCCTCCTCAACTAAAAAGTCAGTCAACATCAATGCTATTGCCAAAACGCTTCTAATATTAATATCTGTCAATCTCGTCACCTCAGATAAAGGCGTGATGACAGTGTATTAGTTCATAAATATAACCATAAAGATGGGTAAATAGTGTTTGAGATACAGTTGAAATTACTTCTCAGGACCACGTGATCAAATGGCTGAGCCATCCCGAGTGGATAGAAACTAATTTAGCGTACAGCCATTGTATGTGTAGGCTGGTACCCTACGTACTAAAGTAAATTAGTATGTATGATATGAACCAACATTGAACAATGGTGATTCAATTGGTAAACTCCCCCTAGTATATATCTCTTTAAAAATGATTTTCGTAAACTCTACAGTGGACCCTTTTAACTTCATATTTTAGCCGTTCCGCGAGAAAACCAACATAGTGGATTCTGCGTAAAGTATCGACCGGATCAGCCTAAGCAGGCCGCGAAGGCTAATCCGGACAGACACTTTTCGCCTCCTGTAGATTTTCTGTTTCAGGAATCATTACTCTCTACTTCTATCCCCCTGAGACGGAATGTGACGGCCCGGATTACCCTGCGCGGATTGCGCAGGCTGATATGGGTCGACACATTACGCAGAGTTGATAATGTTGGTTTCTCCTGGGACGGCTCATTTGGAATCAATACACAATTAATGAAGCAGACTACAGTATGAGAAGTTAATATGTTGATCCACAAACATGTTGTTTGAATGCTACACCATTTCCAAAGGACAGATAGTTAGTATAGTCTGATTCCCTGCGTACTATATTATAAATATTACCGTAACAATATAGATAGGGGCAGGTAATCCAGACTACAATTAGTACGGCATTAAATAGCGGCATATTGTCTACCCTGTTTATCGCATGAGGAGCATTGTGCCCTATATGCCATATATGTATGCCTGACCATATGAGCGCATTCAGCTGTATAACTCGGGTTAATTTCCCCATGAAAACCGTTTAAAGACCGCATTCGACATAAGCCCCCGAGTCAACACTCGTTGACTCGAGTTGACTCGAGTGTCGTTCAGTTTAGCAAGAGACAGCCTTCTCGAGATTAATATCGGGTTAACCCCCGAGTCAACACGAGTTAACCCGAATTGACTCGAGTGGAGATCGTTTTAACAAGAGACACTCGCCTACTCGGGTAGTACAGAGCGCATTCGGCTGTATAGCCGGGGTTATCATCCTATCAGATGAAATGTTAACCTTGTTCAACATACATCGGAGGACTGTTGCTCATATTTTGGCAAAAGGATAAATTGATCATAATGAGCAATAACTCCTTTTGCAACAATATTTTCAACCGTTTTAAATAATTGAAATTTCCCTTGAAGATATTTCCATCATCTTACCCAGATGTTTTCAAAGTCGTCTGTTGCAGGTTTATTTTATGTGGGAAAATGGTTAAGACTATGACATGATGATACACTTAACATTACCTCATAGATGTCGAAGCCAATAGTCACTTCGTTCATTTCAATCAGTTTTTCTTTCTCCATCAGGGACACAATCAGTGTACACAGCTGACTAGAGTCTGTGGTATCTGGGTCAGTCAACTGGATTTGGAACTGTGGGTTTTTCCAATACAGGTCTGTGAAAAGGTTTTACGCCGAAAGCAGAACCACGATTACTTTGTCTTTTCTTATAACATTACATAACATTTTAAACTTTATCTCGTCATTAATCATTATATCATTGTCAAAAAATACAAATATTATAACATACAGCGGAAAATAGTATGGTATTCACACAATTATAGGTGTAAGCACTGCTTCAAGGCAACGTATAGAGTCAAGGACATGTTAACCCTTTCCCTCATACGACAATTCTGCAGCAGACCACTTTGAACGTATTTTGTCAAACAATGGAAAATCTGAATAATTGAATGGATAACCTATGACAAAAAGTTGAAAACATTGTGGCAAAAGGAGAAATTGCACGTTTTGTGCAATTTCTTCTTTTGTCACTATGTTTTCAAAAATCCGTCTGCTGCAGAGGTGTCAGAAAGCGTCTATATGAAGGAAAGGGTTAATTTGTGTTGTGGTTCATACGTACTCTTATTAACAGCATGGGGCATTTGATGTTGAAAACATATGGTTAATATGCCATACAGTAATATCCTACGTCTTAATATGAACCGTTACACGGACATTATTTGTTCGCCTCCTGTGGATTTTCTGTTTCAGGATTCATTACTCTCTATACCTCTATCTCCCTGAGACGGAATGTGTCGCGTCCGGATTAGCCTGCGCGGACTGCGCAGGCTGATCTGGGTCGACATATTTCGCAGATTCCACACTGTTGGTTTTCTCGTGGGACGGCTCATATATAGTATAAGGTACGAACTTAATCACAATTATGCATACATTTTGGAAGAACACACTATTTCGGAGGGTAATTATTGTCCTCTATATGATTAGTTTAGAAACTTTAATAAAACGCTTTCAATGGAGAATACGCTCGACATTTACTTAAAACATTGTTTTGATATTGAATAATACACTGACCTTATCATTTACAATTAACAATTCTCAGAAATCTTGTTTTTCCCCCGAGCCCGTCCGTCGAAAAATGTTTAAGTTGAAATTCCTGAACAGTTTAAGTTCAGACCCTATGCATTACCTTAGGAATTTCAATATCTACACAAGCTTATGCAAGTTATATGTGAAAAGTGTAGATCTTGATCAGATTGTTCTGATGCACAGGCTGATCTGGATCTACGCTGTTCACAACGGTTTACTTGTACCTTTACACACGGAGGATAATTTAACGCAAACATAAAGAAGTTATGATGATATTATGGTCATAGAAGGCTAAGCGGCAAGTTCTATATATAGAGTTGCCTTTTAAACGACAAGTTTCAACACACGTAATGGGGCGATCACACTGGCCCGAATGAGCTTCCGTTTGCTTTCCGTATACGAAAGTGGTGTGATTTTTTAAACTGACCGAATGTTGCTCCGAATGTGTTTTCCCCAATGTATACCCTCATGCTTTCCGTTTGCTTTCCGAATGGTTTCAGTGTGGTTTCAAAATGCTTTCAGAATGGACCGAATATTTCCCACATGTTGACTTCGAAAGGTTTTCTTTCCAAACGCTTTCCGAATGCTTTCAGAACACGGCGAATCGACCTAGAATGAACCGAAATCTTTCCGCATGCATCCTGAAAACGTTCGTAAAGGGTTCGTTATGTTCTATGTCAATTCGCGGTGTTCTGAAAGCACATGAAACATACTGTGCATTCTAGAAAAAATTCCATATTGGGGCGATCACCGAATGCCGTTCCGTATGCAACGGTACGGAGCCGAACAGCAAGTATGCTCCAAGAACACACCGAATGCTTCCCGAATAAGATCATCGCTCCTCGAACACCTAAATTCCTATTCGGAAAGCAAACGGAAAGGCATTCGGTCCAGCGTGATCGGCCATACGATCAATTTACTTGTAATTGTTATGTGGGTAAAGTAAATACGTCCCGCAGATAGGATTTACCGCTTGATAATGTTATCACGTCCACCAACGAGCATCTGTAGATGTTCTTGGGCAAGCGTGAATGCCGTCAAGTTGTCGAGGTTAATTTTTATTCCAAATATGAGAGCAAAGCTATTTTTAAATAAGGCAAATTGAAACGGAGAGTTTCAGATCACTAACGTACTCTCGCTTACCCTTATACGGTGGATTTCCACAACCTCCTGCTGTAAGGCCATCAATCCACGCATCGTGATATTCACGGACTCTCCAAATTGTCTTCGTCTGAAGTAAATAAAACTATGTTGATAATCTGTGTCTGATTTATTTTCATTACAATGTTCACAAACAACATGGATCAAGCTTGATCAGTTTGCAGATGTGTTCTGTCTAATTGTGGTGTATAACTGTACATATTTCATGAACTTTTAACTAAAAATACTCCATACATCTGAAGAACATTGCAACATTGGATAATAATACATTGAAAAAATGTTCTGCATTAAAAGAGTTAAAGTTTCTGAAGACACTTTAGAGAAAAGAAACAGGGATATCCATTTTTGAGATCTAAATTTTGTAAAACAGCGTGCGTCTTTCATTCCTTGACTGTTCTCGAAATTACCATTGGTCGATTTGCATCTTCACACGAGTAATTAGGCTTCTTTTTTGAAGTTTTATTATTGAGTAGGTTTGACGCCGTTTTCAACATTATTTCAATGATTACACGGCGACAGTACACATATTCATGATACCCTGGGTAAACAAACCAGTACTAGGCTAGGAAATGTTCCTTGCCCAAGGCCACTCCACCATGATTGTCGTGCCGCGGCTGGGGATCGAACCCGGAACGTCCGGTTTCAAATCCCCGACGGTGACCATTCGTCCACGGCGGATTCCCTTTTTGGAAGTAGTAAATAATGATGAAAACTCAGGAAATCATGAACAATGCTATCATATCTATGAAACACAAAATGGAGTAAACATTTGCAAATCCTTTTGGTACGAGTGCATTTAGACAGACCTGATTTAGGACATAACACGAGAGCAAAATACAGCATTGGAACGTCGATTCTGCTGTCAAACCTGCCCGTGAACAGGGCGTAGCTTTGAAATAATCAATGTGTGGGCCGTCTCGTGATAAAATCAACATTGTGGACTCTACGTAAAGTATCGACCCGGATCAGCCTAAGCATGCCACACAGGCCTACCCGGATAGATACTTTTCGCCTCCTGTGGATTTTCTGTTTCAGGAATTACTACTCTATACATCTATCCCCCTAAGACGGAATGTGTCGGCCGTATCAGTATGCGCGGACAGCGCAGGCTGATCTGGTCGATACATTACGCAGATGGCTGTCTATCGCCGCAGCTGCATTTTGGGGGCATTATGAGAAAAAATGTGTAGGCACGTGCCTACAGTGCCTAAAGGGAGCTACGCCCCTGTTGAAGATCAAACAACATAGACTATAAGATAACGTTATTTGACCATTTCACACACATTGCTTTTAAAAAATGGGTTTCCTCTTTCCCTTTTTGTGTCTCAAGTGTTTTGGGGGAACCCAAATGTAGTTAAAACTGTGTTATATAATTATGACCAACGGTATGAGATAATACATATATTGATGTTGACCATCATCTGTTAGTCATTTTAAAACTTTAGTTTTTCTCAACACAGCCGAATAATATTTTTATTTATATTGCAACGTACCCTGTAGTATATGCCGTTAATGGCAGCAACTGATACTACTTGTTAATGTGGCGATCACACTGGCCCGAATAAGCTTCCGTTTGCTTTCCGTATACGAAAGTGGTGTGATTGTTCAAACTGTACGAATGTCACTCCGAATGTGGTTTATCCAATGTATCACCGAATGCTTTCCGTTTGCTTTCCGAATGTTTTCATTATGGTTTCAGAATGCTTTCAGAACACACCGAATGCTTCCCGAATATGATCCGTTCGCTCCCCGAACACCCAAATTTCTATTCGGAAAGCAAACGGAATTGCATTCGGCCCAGTGTGATCGGGCCATAAGTCTTTAACGTGGCCTGATTAGGGATCGAAAACCGTTCTCAGACCTTTCTCAAGGCAGATTATTTTATCACTTCTTATTTGGATCGATGTACCTTGTCACTTGGAAGTTTCGTGATAAAATATTGATATTTTTGTTCTTTATTTTACAACTCGATTCTCATTTATCATGGTAGTTTACGAACTCACAAATGTTAAAGTAGAAATCCAACTGTCTAGAGGCTATACTCCCTATATATAGGTCCGTTTATACATTAACCTCTTCCCATATACAACAAATCTGCAGCAGAAGACTTTGAAAATGTCTACCAAAAAAATATGGAAAATCTCTATAATTGTAGGTATAATTACTGAAAAAAGTTGAAAACGTTGTGGCAAAAGGAGAAATTGCTCGTTTCTCCTTTTGTCACGATGTTTTCGAAAGTCGTCTGCTGCAGATGCGTCAACATGCGTTTATAGTTTGGGAAGGGTTTAAAACGTGTCATTTGCCTTAACTCTTTTCGCGCCAATTGCAACACTGAGGTTTTCACAAACAATACAGATTATGTCTCAGTATTGTTTTGCCCTTTGGTAATCAAACTATTACAAAACTCCTAGGAAGTGAAAAATGAAGTCGTCCTATTTTGAATAGAGAAGAGTCTACTTTTGTGAAGGTTAACCGTATTTACCCATTCTGGATCCTTACTCACTGAACCTGGTAGCAGGTGGCACAGGCAAATCTCATCGAAGTTTTTCAGGAAATCTTCATACGACATCCTTATACGAGACAAAACAAGAACGAAAGAGAATGAATGACATCAATCCATTTTAAGCCTAATGTAAAATACATCCAGATATAATTGTGTTTCCAGACATCAATTACGGATATCAAAAACAAGAAATATCTTTCAAAAAGATAAACGGCGATCAATATGAGAAAACACTACGAAATGGAACATGCGCATATTATTTGATAGTTTATCTTACTTATTAGAATGACAGAAAACAATAACGTTAAATATTTGGTTTATAAATGTTTTAGTTCATATCTGCACAGACCTTTCACTTGACACTCCAAGTTAACCTCCATTACACTAGCGGAACATGACGTTATTCCGTTCTAGGCCGAGAATTCATCACATGACTGGAGATTACGCGAGACTCCCAAGAGGTGTATTATGTAATACAGTATAAGTTTCAATTGACGATAAATAACTGAAAACTTATCATGTTTCAAAATTAATTAATATTTTGCTTTTAAATATTATATGTCATACGTTTTCACTGATTTTTTAAAACTTCTCTTATTAATGCCTCTAGTAGGATCGCCAACTTAACTATGAACCAATCAAAACTTTTCATTTCCTTTATTTCTTCGACATTATTCATTAAATACAACATTTGATTGGTCTACAATCTAAATCATTTGTTTAACATCTAGGTCAAAACCCACGTTAATCAGCTATCGCCGAAAAACACCTGGCTAATTGATTTGTCGTTTTGGCGTTGTCTGCTTTGAACTCGTCATAGGCTAATCTTGACGTATTATTTATTTATAGAGCTAGGACCAATTTTGGTAACGGAAAAGTAAAAGTTTTGAATCTTATTTTTTTTTAAATAATATCTTACAAAAGGTGCTCTGTCTGTGAGTTAACATTAAATTAATGTACGAATTGTTGTGTGCGATGCGTTCACATAAGCGGAGTCACGAATCCTTCATAGTTATTATTATTATTATATGTCATATACGCTTTTTCAGAGAATGAATTTTTTCGGTCGATAACCACTTTTACCGACCAAACATTTCGAGTCTCTTTCCTCTTCTCCTCATATGCAGCATACCACTTTTGATAACAAAAAAGGCGAGACAAAATGACTAAATACGCACAATAAGAATTTTCCCACAACATTTTCAACTCGTTTCAATAATTATACTTTTATTGATTAAGATTTCCCTTTTTTTTGCATGGGTGTTTTCAGAGTCGTATACTGCAAATGTGTTGTATGTAAGCTTCATGGGACATTACACTGTTATTTGATGTCAATCAAGAGTTGTTTGTTTAAAAATTGGATACAGACCACCAACTCACGCCGTTTCCAACATTATTTCAGTCATACTATGGCGACAGTTTACTCATTCATGATTCCTTGATAAACAAACCAGTACTAGGTTAGGGAATAGAAATTGATAAAGGACAATCCACCATGACCGTAGATATCTATCTCTCTTATTAGCTTGCGTAGTTATACCGTTTAACCCTTTCCCTCATATAGACGCTTTCTGACGCCTCTGCAGCAGACGGCTTTTTGAAAACATGGTGACAAAAGAAGAAATTTCTCAAAACGAGCAATTTCTCCTCTAGCCACAACAGTTCCGAAAGTCGTCTGCTTACTGGACGCCAGAAAGCGTCTGTATGTGGCAAAGCGTTAACCCTTTCCCGCATATAGACGCTTTCTGACGCCTCTGCAGCAGACGGCCTTTTGAAAACATAGTGACAAAAGAAGAAATTGCTCAAAACAAGCAATTTCTCCTTTGGCCACAATGTTTTCCACTTTTAGTCATAGATTATCCTTTCAATTATAGAGATTTTCCGTTTTTTGTCAGAATATGTTCAAAGTCGTCTGCTGCAGAATTGTCGTATGAGGGAAGGGTTAAACAATTAAATGTATCTCTCGGTCTCATTTTACCTTTTTTGTTCAAAACTGCCGAGCCCTGTAGTTCAGCCGGTAGCGATGCGGGCTGTCACTCCAGGGGTTGTGAGTTCGAATCCCGGCTCGGCCAACTTTCTTTCCGACAAATGACAAAAGTCAATGCGACATGCGTCATTCACCAATGGGCTTAGTCTATGTGGAAAAGCAGCCAGTTGCTTGGGAAGATTGTTGTGTGGAGTACTGGTGTGATAAAACCATGAAATGCATGAATAGGTGAACTGGCCGCCATGATATAACTGAGAAATTGTTAAAAAACGGCGTTAAACCCCAATCAATCAATCAATCAATCAATCAATCAATCAATCAATCAATCAATCAATCAATCAATCATTTGTTCAAAACAAGAATCGCATGATCCTGTACTAACTTTTTCAAAGTAGTGGAGAGAAGTTCTATAAGCCTTAATCATTCAATTTAATCATCATGTTTTGATATTTGTTTTATATATCATAGAATGTGCATATTTATGGAAAATAAATACGTTTAAACTACTATTACCAGAATTCTCCGTCGTCTTGGGAGACCAGCTTTAGTTTCTCTGTAACATCTTTCGGCACGTGTCTCATCTCTTGCGACCTTCATTATAAAATAAAAATCACACCAATTTGTCTGTGCAGGAGTCATTACGTACATAAACACCTTCAACAATGTAATATAATCACACTTAGACATAATAAAACACAAGGCAAGGATAAATAAGCCGGTGCATTAGCAAAAAATAAAAGCACTGCAGTGCTGTCGGCCTGGGGGATGCTGGAAGGTTGGATTTTTCGACGCACGGACCCTACGGCCCCCGGTTAATCCGCAACTGTATATTTCACGTTCATGAGGTGAGGGAGTCGGGCACGGGCCCTATGCCCCCGCTAAATCCGCCACTACATGTCACACTTTTTCTTTGTTAACCATTCATTTTTCGACGCACGGGCCCTCCGAAAACAATTGTTTTTACTACTATGACCAGGAGCTAAAGCCCCAGGCCAAAAATGACAAGTTGGCATTTCTGAAAAGTGTAGCACCAGAACAGCCTGTCCATCTGACCTGACCTGAAGTTGGCAGAAGTTTCTAACAAGCTTGTGTTAGAAATATGTGAAAAGTGTGGATCCTCATCAGACTGTGTGGATTTGAATCATAATTGTTCACAAAAGCCAACTTGTACCTTTTCTTAAGCACGAGTTCAAATTATTTTCGGAAAAACACCTTGATATTTTATAAATGATTGCAGATCGATATTTTGTTAATACTTCTGGGCTTTGACCGTTTCCCTCATACGACAATTCTGCAGCAGACGACATTGAACATTTTGTCAAAAAATAGAAAATCTCTATAATTAAATGGATAACCTATGACTAAAAGTTGAAAACATTGTGTCAAAAGGAGAAATTGCTCGTTTTGAGCAATTTCTTCTTTTGTCACTATGTTTTCAAAAAGCCCTCTGCTGCACAGGCGTCAGAAAGCGTCTATATGAGGGAAAGAGTTAACACTACTGGGCTTTAACACAAGACTAACAAACTTCCAACTTTATGTACTAGAAGATTTAAACATGTCGTTAGATATTTATCTGAGGAATGATGTGGTCTTGAACAAGACGCACAGAGGTGCAACAATTATACCATTTGCAGCATTAAAAGTTGTTTTTGACGCACAGTTAATACGTAAACTCTATTTCTTTTCGAGGACTATATAAAGATACATCTCATTCTGGTATTGAATAATGCAAACTGTCTGTTGATAGTAATGACTATCAGGAATAGATGTAGCACCTTTGACTTGGGTTAATTGCACGAATCAATTTGAAGATAGGACAAAACAAATAAAAAAAGAGAAAACAACGGGAGAAAAAAGTCCATTATACAAACAATATAAAATACATATATATTTAAAAAAATAGTTGTGATGCGTAATATGCAAAGGTAATATCCTACCGGTTGACTGATACACAATCAGTCTAACTAAAATCATGAAAAGATAATAATTCCGTTCTGAATATTTCGTGGACGATTTTTGATAATTCTGTATTAAGGCAAGTTTTTTTTAAAGAACTATTGTCAGCAGCCAAGCATACTTAAATTTGGGACCTTCTCGGTAGAGCGTCCGCCTCGGGTGCTGGAGGTTTCGGGTTTTATCCCTGGCCGGGTCAAACCAAATGCTTTAAATATGGTAGTAATGGCTCGGCGGTCAGGGTTCTAGGGTCAGCATGACGATTGACTCGCTGGTGATAGAATAAAACTGGTATTTTTTTATTTTTTTTTTCAAACTTTATTTGCCACGTCCATAGGTATGGAGAGGTCGTGGCCATCCTCTCTCATACCTTACATCAAGATTTTTCAAATTGATCATAAGAATATAAGAATAAATACATACATACAAATGTTTTTTCAAAAATAGTTTGCGTTTTTTTCATCTAAACCCCAATCATGCTGAATTGTGTTGTATAACAGTTTTTCTCTGATTTGCAGATCATATCATTTTTTTTATTGTTCATTTTATTCTTTGGTGATTTTCTAAAGCTTAATTTGTCAAAAAAAATAAATCCACAAATACAAACCCATAACTCATTGTACATATGTACAATCTATTATTGGTCTATACTGTGTTCAGATGTACATGTATTCTAAGAGTTATTTGCAGCATGATAAGGGTTCAACACAGTTCATATTAAGTATTTTTCTAAACGCAATTTTCTTCTTTTTCCATTATGTCTTTTATATTGAAAGACTGATCTTTTTTAAGTTAACTGCTGCAGATTTGTTTATTTAAAATAAGGAAGAGATATATACTGTAATTAAATTCAAAAGTTGTATGTATACATTTTAGACAATTGTATTTCATTTTTAGTTCAAAGTTTATATATATAAAGGACATATTAAAATAAAGTCGGGAAAAAAACCAATGGTGTTGGGTTGATGGCTGGGTTATAAAGAAAAAGAAAATACAAAAAATATAGGTATGAGAAAAAAAAAACCTTGCATATTTTTTTTTAAACATCTTTTTATAGAGATTAGGGATGATCTTGAATCAGAAGTCTTACAACTGCCCACTTTTCTATGTCTTTTGTTGTTGCTTTGGTCGATTTGTATATACTCCAAGCTAGATGTAAGCTGTTCATTAAACCATACCAAGATGGAAAAATTATTTTTATTTTACATGAGTATAAATAGCGTTTGACATTTAATACTAGAGTTTCCAGTTTAAAATCTTTCTTATCGCAACCTAGAAGAATATCTATATTTGATATATCTAAATTTGGATATATTTCATTGATATTTAATTGAATGTTTTAACATGATTAATGGTTTAACTTTTTCGCAGTCAATAAATAAATGATTTAATGTTTCCTCTTGCGTTAAACAGAAATTGCATAAGTTTGTATCTACTAATTTCATTTTATATAATAATGAATTAGTTGGTAATATCCTATGTATTATTTGGGTTTGTAACCATTGTATATAGGTATCATTTGTACATTTGAAAACATTGCAATATTTTGTTTTCCAGTTAATGTTTTCATTTGGAAATAATACCATCCATTTTTTCTGACTTGTTGGCACCTCACTATTATATGTTAATGTATTATAGACAAATTTGTTCGAGTCAGTCTTTATTAAAATATCGTAGAAATAGAAGTTGATACATGGGTTATGGGCTGTATGTAACGGAAAATCAGTTTTTGCAATATTGTTCTTTGATATAAAGGAGTTTATAGAATTTCTTAGACTATGTAATACTAGCCAATTGACTCTTTTTCCCATAATGTTTTCAATATTCTCCAAGGTTAGAAAATTTCCATTTACATCCATTATATCCTTTACAAACCTTACGCCTCGGTTATAGAAATCTTCGATAAAAATATGTTTTGATTTAATAAGAAAATGTTCATTATAGAATAAAGGCATGTGTAAAACTTTAAACCAATCATTACAACGTACCTTTTCCATAAAGATTACATATTCCTTCAATACATCTATCCAGAATTCATTTCTTATATTCTTTGATACGTATTCACAGTATATTTTTCCCATATTAAAAACTTTGTTAACATCAAAAATATTGTAAACTAACTTGTAGCAATTACTTTCTTCACGAATTAATTTTTTTTTTAACCATTTTATTTTCATGCTAGAAATATAACTTTTGATGTCAATCATCTTTAAACCTCCGTCTGCATATTGTTTTATAAAAACAGAATGTTTAATTTTGGCTTTACCCTCCCATACATAATCCAATAGTATGTCGTTTAACTGTTTGATAAAATCATCTTTTGGTGATGGTAAACTGATAAATAAATGTGTTAAAATTGGAATTAAAATCGTCTTAACTAGTTATACTGGTAACTTACCCGGGAAACGCCGTGATCTAGCTGACCAACTGTTGAAAGTGGCATGTTTTTCATCTGTTTATTTGCTAACACTGCTTTCAACGGTACTTTTGTGTTTATACAATACAAAGTAGGGCCTATTAATGGTCTCTGTGAACCTGTTCTAGGTTTAGATTAATACCTTGCGTCTCTACCTCAGACACTTAAAGCCATCGTCACGCGTTGTGGATACTTACACATATGTAATCAACTATCAAAACACAACATTAATTTGCTACATTGATGTCATCAAAGTCTGTTAAAACTATGGATGATTAAGCTAAATATATATTCGTTGCAATTAACTTTAGAAAAATGAGTATTACAGCTAATAGTGTGATAGTCTAGCTTTGATAAACGTTCTACCCAATCTACCCAATCTACAATTCATATCTCAATTCTAAAATAGTCCAGTTTTCCAATAAACTCTTATGTTGTTGAATATTTGTATAAATTTTCTGGAAAATCCATGTCTCCGTATGTATGTCTTTATACTCTATATTGTATTGTATTGTCAGTTATTAATAGAATTGTGTTGTGGATCAATAATCAAGTTGCACAATTATGAAGAAAAAAATGTTAGTGTGTCATTTATTTATTTTTTATATTTGATTTATCTTTGGTTTTTCTTTACGCCACATGTCATCCTGTTTTAATTACATTGCGGACTTCCCTCGGTTAGCTACCGATACTACTGGTCCATTTATCCTGATAGCACCGAGTCAGTCGTGATTCTGACCCAAATCCTAAGCGCCAATGAGAGAAAGCCATTACTACCAGTCTCTTGTTTGACCCGGCCGAGGATCGAATCCGTGACCTCCCGCATCCGATGTGGGGGCTCTACAACCACACCAACCACGAGACAAGTAAATATTGAATTGGTAGTTTTACAAAAATAGAGTAGTACAACATTTCTATGTTTCAGTTTATTTAAAACCTTTCCCACATACAATACATCTGCAGACGACTTTGAAAATGTCTGTGCAGACATGTGAACACTCCCCATTAATGAGAGTTGAAGCATTAATAAGGGTTGAAAACATTGTGGCAAACGGTTAATTGCTTAGGATGAGCCTTTTCACATAGCTGCCACAATGTCTGCTGCAGAGGCGTCAAAGAGCGTATGCATGTGGAAATGGGTTAGTGATAGACGTAGATGTCAGCTATCTTTTTATCTCCATATAAACTATACGAAAACTCCTTAGATCTCAGTTCGGTCCCCGGCCGCGTCACATCAAATACTTTTTAAATGGTAGTAATGGCTGCCCTCCATGTCGCTCAGGGTTTGCGGGCATTCGGAATACCTCGGTGATGAATGCTTCATGAGTGATGATGAAGGATTACGGAATTACCCGAGAAGTTCCGATTGGGTTTGCGGGGTTAGCATTACGACTGAATGGCTGGTGTCAGAAAAAATTGCACCAGTAGTTCAAGTAACTTACCCAGACAATGCTGTGATTTAATTGAAAAATTGTTGAAAGCGGGGTAAAAAACCAATCAATTAATCAATCAATCGCTAGGTCTCCACGAATCGCACATCGATCAATACAAGATGTCAGTTGTTTTAACAATCGAAGTACAATAAATACGTTTTTTACCATATAAAACACATTGGCAGCAGACGACTTTGAAAACATCTATGAAATAATATAGAATTTATATCTATAAATAAAAGTGTCATTATTAAATTGAGTTGGAAACATTTGGGCAAAAGTAGAAAAAACTTGTTACGAACAATTTCTCCATTAAAGCACAATATTTTCAAAAGTCGTCTGGAACAGATGCGTCAAGATGCGGTCATTATCCGTTGTAATCGTTTTAACGGAGTCTCTGAAGTACAAAGCGAAACCACGGGTTGTCGACATAAACAGGATAAATAATTAATAAATGACATGGTTTGAAGTGGTTTCAATTTAAAATGAAAATAAAAACTTCGAAGTAATGAAGAGGTTAATGAAACCGATCCTGTCAAGTCTTTGAACTCATATTTCCCTTTAGGTCACAATACACCAAATAAATTCCTTCTTTGTTTCCATGTAAATCGACCAGTTTCAGCCCTCAATTGTCACACTTTCTAAGCTTTTCTCACGTAGAACACAATATATCATTGAAAAGAGTTACCTCTAAGCTTTAAAACAATCCAAAGAAAATGGGGTTGGGGTGGGGATGGGGGTCGGTCATGCATTCTGCAAGAAAGAATTTTCACTCTGCGAAAAGGATAACCGTCATGTTGGACCGGCAAGGACGAACCCGGTTTTTCACATTCTCTAATTTCAGTTTCAAACAAGGTCAACATACTAAAAATGATCAAATCAATCATTTCCAGTGCATCATCATATACACATACATTGAATTTAAATTCAATGTCCTATATTCAATGCATTTTAGTGATGGTATACACACATTTCTACGCAAACATTTTGTTTTAGGGACTTTAGATCAGCATGACCGTGGATGTATTTGGCGTAACTTGACCTATAAGATGAAACAACTGAACATCAATTCTGGATATCAAACGTATTATTGCGCGGGTGCATCAGCACCAGTGCATATATTGGTTGGGAAAATACTCTCACTGGGGCATACGCCGTCTTAATAGTCTTTATCGGGCATGCGCCGTATTTTACCGTCAGCTCTCGGATATTTCCGTAGCAGTTCGTCACTAGACTGGTTGTCTTTCGATTTTGCAATAGAAGATTAAGATTAGTGAACCAGTCTATTTATATGCGAGTTGTTTTATAATTAAAATGTAAATTAAATCCATAGTTTTTTAATAACACCCACCGCTGCCACCATTTGTAATGTGTACCGGTGTTAAGCCATCACGGGTCACCCATCCAGGCACTATCTGCGATGAACGTTGCTTAACTTTACACAAAGGTCAAACACGCTACCAACCCATAGTGACTATGAAGCCGGCTTCTTCAGCAAGGCTGTAGAAGTGATATATATATATACATATATATACATAATGTATTCCTCGTTCCCGTTACATTAGGAAAATGGGAATATTTATTGTGCTATATTTTGCGATTTTAAGAATATATATTAAGGGAAAAATATTGTTATCATATATTTATATCATATATTTAAAAGCGGGTTTCGTGTTTTTCGAATCAAACAGTATTTCTCAAACCATAACATGCTGATTCCCGCGCCAATTGCTGCATCTTGCAGCAACTCTTGTCATCTTGATATATCATGTGCGTGTTCAATTTGTTTAAGCTGGTAACGATATGAGCGAACAAAAAGTAGCTTTCGCAAGATTCATTTATTGAGATGATCTTGTAAGCTTGAATAACTGACTTTCTAGCTTGTACTATAAAAGCAATCCATTATTTGGCTATGATTAAACCGATGTTTTACTACATCTTTAATCATCAAGTCTGATTCCCGGTCCACTAAAGTGAATGAATACGTCTGGCAGGAACCAACGATGACGACATGCAATATAGTCTGGTTAACGTCGTAAATGGTACATTAATACATTAATAATCTAATGGTAGGGGCGGGAAAATAAATATTTTTTAATGAAAGATTAATTATTGACGGAATTAAAAAAAGTGCGACAAAGGCAGAAATTGCTCATGATGACCAATTTCTACTTTTGTAACAATGTTTTCAAATGTCGCCAGTGGCAGATGCGGAACATTGCGTCTGGAAGTGAGAAAGTGTTAAAGACGTACGTAATGCCTACTTACTTATCGGACCAGGGACCGTTCCATTCATTTTCACCATGTGGGTTTCTGATACGTAACAATCGAACGACAGTGTCATTCCAAATAATCTGAAATCAATCCGACAATGTGTGATCATTGGCTTCCATGACGGGTCTGTGGTCGTTGCTACCGTAATATGTGGGCCTTTATCGGTGAACTAGGACGTGTGATAATTGGCTTTCATGACTGGTCTGTGATCGATGCTACCGTAATATGTGGGCCGTTATGGGTGAACTAGGACGTGTGATAATTGGCTTCCATGACATAGTATGTTGTCGCGACCAACATTACATTTAAGTCCATGACCGGTGACTGAGTGCAAATGATCAGTGGCTTCCATGATCAGGTCTGTGATCGTGGCTACCATAATATGTTGGGACATGACCGGAGCGAGTGATCAATGGCTTCCGTGACGGGGTATGTGATCGTGGCTGCCACACTATGTGGGGACATGATCGGAGCAAGTGAGCAATGGCTTCCATGGCCAGGTATGTTATCGTGGCTACCATAATATGTAAGTGCGTGACCGGTGACCGGAGCAAGTGATCAATGGCTTCCATGACCCGGTATGTGATCGTGGCTACAATAAAATGTGTGTCTATGACCGATGACCAAGTACAAGTAATAGAGCGGCTTCAATGACCAGGTATGTGGCCGTGGCTACCATAATATGTGGGAACATGACCGGTGACCGAAGCAAGTTATCAATGGCTTCCATGATCAGGTATGTGATCGTGGCTACCATAATATGTGGGTCCATGACCGGTTAACGGAGCAAGTGATATATTGGCTTCAATGACCAGGTATGTGGTAAAACGTGGGTACGTTATCGTTGAATAAGGATGTGTGATCATTGGTTTCGATGAACGAGTCAGAGGTCGGGACTACCATGACATTACTCGCGTCTATAAATCACATAGGCGGACGGTTGAACTTGTTCTATTTGCATGCTCGAGAAAATTACCGTGTGACATCCTATTTTATGCTTTTTCAACGTTTGCTTACCTCTCTCAGGTCTGTCACACTATACGCATGACCTTGGTAGAGGCCATTTGGTAATCTTGTTTCCCGACCGAATTCATTTTCTTGTTCCTAAAATTACAAGAAGAATTTTGATGCAAAGCATCAAAGACGCCGCGCAAGCTTTTGAAGCATGACTTAAAGGAATCAGATGCAGCTCAGTGCATTTAAATAACCTGTGCAAGCAGACAGGATGTAAATATTTCGAACAAGAAGGTCAATGTCCCTTTATTTCAAACAAGAAGGCCAAGATGTGCCTATATTGCTAACATAGCCAGTCAATATTGAAGTATGGATTAGACGTTTTACATGCTACGATCTATGTGATATTCAGCATGTGAAGTTTAGTCGCGAAATGACAAGTTTAGTCCTGAAATCATTTGGTTTACGGTTTGCTTAACATTCACTGCAACTATAATGTGTGATACAAGCTGAAGTTTCTCAATCATTTTTACCATTAAACTGTTTTAAAACCTCTAACTAGATCCATTAGATAAAAAAAACCATAGGTGCTTAAATATTAACATATATTAAGGTGTATTGCCTCTATATGGTATATATACGTAACTAGTTAACCACATACTTATCGCGAAACTTATCTGACTAACTAGTTACGTAACTAGTTAACCACTTAATTATCGCGATACTTATCTCACTAACTAGTTAACTACATAATTATCACGAAACTTATCTGATTAACTAGTTACATAACGCATTAACCACTTAAAATATGTCTAAAATGGCATTATGTAGGTATCTGTTGGCAGTAGTGGGCAGTAACATAGACTTTTTTGTGTTGACATATGTATCTGTTAACATAAAAATTAACGCGTTAATCAGATATTTATCATGATAATTAAGTGACTAACTAGTTAAATAACGTGATAATTAAGTGGTTATGTGGTGGCAGAAGTATGCCACCATACCTCTAGTCATAAGTTAAGTGTGACACAAGCTTAGGAAGGAGAGGTGGAAGTCTATTCTCCTTCCAGTTTAGCAGAAGTATGATAGCAAAAACGGGAGTATATAAACAAAAGAAACGAAGTAATTAAAAAAGAAAAGAAAAATATTTATGATTAAGATTGAGCATTATGAAAGTTCACATGTATAGCCAACATGTAGCAAGAATTATTAAGTCTGTTTTGTTTGTTTGTAATGTCACTTAAATCGTTTTGGACATGCCAGTAGAAAACTGAAAAATAGACAAAAGAAAATGGTCAAGTCAGCTCCCCAAGAGCAAAGAGCGAAAACTAGTTGGTACGAATCGTTCATCTCGAACGAAACATGAACAACCGGGTATGAATCCAATGAATTTTAGAACGCGGATGAAATCCTGAAAACAGCGAAGTATTCAAAGCGGAAGGAAGCAGAGACAACTTAATTACTCTATGGGAACCGATGACACATTGTCGTCTATTAAATAAGAATGACCAAAAATCGCCAAGCGATGACATGCTGCATTTACAAATAATAGAACGTGTGACGTTACGGCCATGCGTATTGCATAGTTGGGTTAACGTTGTTTTTACAGTTTCTAGAATTATACTTTAATATGTAGTAATTCAAATGAATCATCATTGATTTTTGAAAGATTACCCATTTATTTAAAAATCTCAATATCGTAAATAGGCAAAAACATCGCCAGAATCTTTTTTCTGAGCTTTGATGAATCGGGTCGTAAACCAAACTATAAAAAAGCGTAGCCTATGAAGTTATGGGAAAGTTATTAAATACCCATTACATGTGTCTAAAGTTTTGTAATAACGGTAGAAGACAAACGTATTTTGTATCTTGCTGTTTTTTTAATCATTTTATACAATTTATTTATTCATAAAGGCTGTTTTTTCAAACGTATAACAGAGTTTTTCTGAACAATAATAATGTTGGTTGCTCCCTTTTCGATTACGTCACCCCATGGTACAAAATTAAACCTATCCCATACTGACGCCTCGCTTTCACGCGACGTCAATAAAGTGAATGCACATGGATTGACGAATGAAAAAACGACTGAAATAACACGCGACATTCCTACCGAACATCGATAATGACAGGTGGTTCTTTGGAAACATCATGGCAAGACAGTGTATGTGTCGCCTGACGTGACAAATAGGAATCACATCTCCGTCGTCTTTCCGTACGCCTGTCCTTCACGCTTTCACTAACTGACATATTACCCGTCGACACATGTAAGTGTCGAATATCTTTGTTAAAGCACCGAAGGAGATATTAGAAACTACCCACGACGCTTACTGCTCTGTCTCAAACAGAGTTCTATCATGCTCCTCTAGATTTCCGTTTATTCTAACAATTATATCATTTTGTATTATAAAGTGGGTTGATGTTTTTTCGATATTATTCAAAACTAACTCAATACATTGAACTAATTCAATGTCCTGAAAAATAACTACACGTTTTCTCAACGTGTGGAACGAAATAACTGTAACGTTCACACAAGATTATTCTTTTGACATGCTAAAACATACAAGTGTCCTGTTGTTAATGTATATGCTCTTTTCTGAGTAACGTTCTAAATAACGCATGTTGATTAGATGTGCTTATCAATGGCCTTTTAACAATGGTTACTGGATTATCTGATGTTTAAGGTATCTAGATGTAAATGTACTTTCAATATTTGTTCACGATTTTGAAACGAACTATTGCTCCTTAGACCAAGACATCAGTATGACTTTACATGTACACCCGTGGCCATTTCCAATTTTCCAATTTTTCACTTTTTTCAATGAATTATTGAAATATTTGTCATGTATCACTGACAAATAACCAATTTCAACAAATTTCCTAAAATTTGGATTCATAGCCAAATTAAAACAAAAGTCCTATTATATTTGGATCATCTCCGTATACACTGTTTTCTATTTGGTTTAAATACTATTTTATAAATACATTTTAATTTATAAATATATTTTCAAGGTTCGATAAAAAAGCTTTACGGCTTTCTTTTAATCTCCGATTTTGTAATTCAGATTTACGACAATTTCGGTTACAAGAACATTTCTGGCTACAAATTCCTCTTTTCAATATGTGATTTTCTTCCCAATAGAAAAAACTAAAGCTATCAACCAATCAAATACACCTTATTGACGTTTGGATAAATAAACCGTGTATTACTAAACTGCTCCAACGTAAGGCTGATAAAGATGCTTAAAATCATTCATTTGTTTCTGGGAAATGCTTAATGTGTATTCCCAACAGAAGCCTTGCAACGCTCAATGTATACATTCATCAGAATTCTGGGAATTCTTAACAGTTTATACTCAACATCATCCTGGTATATGCTTTATGCGTATACTAAACAGTAGCCTTCTTTTCAGTCAATGCATAATAAATGGCTTCGAAATTAAACATTTAAATAGCGTTACATAACAGATCTATTTCTATTTTGGTATTGGAAATTACAAAGATTACGTGGTTACTAGTCACATTAGGCCTTAAATTAATTCGGCTTTCCCATTAAGTTTGGAAAAGGTATTAGTTTCTAAAACTCGTTTCTTATACGTAAATGCTGAGCATTTATATGCAATTCTAAGTTCATTAATACACACTTTAAGTACTTAAGCAGAATGAGAAAACTGTTTTTGAGCACATACGTAAAACAACTGAGGTCCATATTGTACCACTCATTATTATTTCAGCGTTTTATCCATCGGTCAAATTACGCCAAATACATCCGCGGCTAAGCAAATAGGCCATACACAAAACTTGTTAGAGTAGAAATGAGTGTATACCTTCACCAGTATGCATTGATTATGATACATTTGGTTTATATTCATCGTAAATGTGTATATGATACACTGGAAATGATTTGATCATTTTTAGTATTTCAACCTTGATTGAAACTGAAAGTAGGGAATGTAAAAACTCAGTTTTGTCCCAGTCTGATTTCGTTCAATTTTTGCCGGGCCGAATCCATTCTTTCAAAATACTTTTAAAATAGGTTTATCCTAATTGAGCTGTCCCGCGAGAAAATCAACATTGTGGTCTCTACGTAAAGTATCGACACGGATGAGCTTAAGTATGCCGCGCAGGCTTACCCGGATAGAGAATTCTCGCCAGCTGTGGATTTTCTGATTCAGGAGTCAATACTCTATACCTCTATTCCCCTGAGACGGAATGTGTCGGCCCGGATCAGTCTGCGCGGACTGCGCAGGCTGATCTGAATCGATACATTACGCAGAGACCACAATGTTGGTTTTCTCGGATGCAGGCTCATATCATAAAACCGGTGCCTTAGTAATGCTATCCCTGAAATCTTAAATGCCCAAAATGAAAGACCCTATTACATTTTTTAACCATTTCCCACGTATAAAAAATCTGCAGCATGCGAATTTGTAAAATATAAAAAGTCTCTGTAATAAAATATTATCTTTGAATAATGTTTAAAAACTTTCAATACAAAGAAATGGTTAATGTCCCGAAGTTTGTTCGAACCCTGTCTCCCGCGTTCGACGCGTACCTTCTTACTGCTATACAACTGAATCCGGGGTACGATGTAGCTTTGTATTTGAGACCATCTATGGGGAAAGGTCTTTGCATTTCTGAACATTGTAGTTCCATATCCGTATTTAAGTTATATTTGAACAGTGTAGATCTTGTTCACAGAATTATCTGGATCTTCACTGTTCATCAAAACACAATTGTACCTTTTCCCATGGATACGTGCGTATTTTATTACACGTTCTCTTTCTACTTACATTGACTGCCACGGTGGTGTAGTGAAAGAGTATCCGCCTTGGATGCGGGAGGTCGCGGGTTTGATCCCCGGCCGGCTTATACCACATACTTCAAAATATGGTAATAATGGCCACCCCCTTGGCGCTCAGGCTTGCAGGGTTAGTATAACGACTGACGGTCTAGTGTAAGTTTAAATTCATCAGTAGAACTGGTAATTTACCCAGGAAACGCCGTGATATAACTAAAAAAAATGTTGAAAGCGGCAAAAAACACCAAACAATCAATCAATCAAACTACTCACATATATACTGGCCCCAATAAAACTATTCATCGCGCTGTTTTTCTGCAATAGTTCATACAGGGTAGGTGATATTTCCACTTTTGGATTCGACAGCGATACGAGTTCCGACAGACCACCTGTAAAATCTACCAGAGCGGTTCCCATTTTACCGCCATTGATGGCTTCATAGCAAAGGCCTTTATGCCTGAAAATAACAAGTGAGGCGTCCCGCGAGAAAACCAACAGTATGGCCTCTGCGTAATATATCGACCCAGATCAGACTAATCCGGGCCGACACATTCCGTCTCAGGTAGATAGAGGTATAGAGAAATGATTCCTGGAACAGAAAATCCACAATAGGCGAAACGTGTCTGTCCGGTTTAGCCTGCGCAGCATGCTTAGGCTGATCTAGGTCGGTACTTTGCGCAGACATATAGACGGTCCACAATTTTGGTTTTCTCGCGGGACGGCTCAAGTCTGTATTGAAAACACACTCAGCACTTTCCCACAGATAGACGCTTTTGGACGCCTCTGCACGAGACGACATTTGAAAACATTATGACAACCGGAGAAATTGCTCAAAACAAGCCATTTCTCTATTTGCCAATATTTTGAATTAATTCCAGTAAACATGCCTTCATGTATAGCTATTTTGAGCACTGTTGTCCGTCTTGTAAAGCAGGGTTAAATGGTTCGAGCAATTGTCTATCAGGGTACCCTTAAAACGTTTGAATGGCAACATTTTGATTTTGGACCAACGGTTTAGAAAAAGAGGTTGTTTTAAGATTCTTTTTTATTTTCTATTTATGTTGGTCAAATTGTGCAGCAGTTCGGACCTGTAAAACCAAATATTGTAGAAGTCCACATAAAAAAACATTCCTGTGAAATTATTTTGAATTTGGTTCTTCGGTTTAGGTGAAGTCGTTTGAATGTCGACACACAGACGACGGTGACGACGGATAAATGAATATACAATTATCAATACACGGAGGTCTGGTGAGCTAAATGATGTCTACTTATTCATAACATATACAATATATTTATCATTTCAATGAGTAAAGATATCAGTTGGTTTTTATGAACAGTGTACATTCAGATCAGCAGCATGTGCATCCGCATAATCTGAATAAAATATAGGCTGTTCAACTATTTTGATTCCAAATTCTAAGACGAAGAAGATGTACCGACTGATCCGAACCTACATTGTTTAGAAGTGCTAACTTGTAGCTCTTCCTCGCGCGGACATGCTCATACATTGCGTGTATATTTTACATGGTTCAACGTCACTATTGTAACACGACGAGTGTAACCTTTAGTTGACCAATCACACTGATAACCTACACACACAAAAGGATCGCCTCGGCGGTGTAGTCGTAGAGCGTCCGCATTGGGTGTGGGTGGTCACGGGTGCGATACCCGACCGGGTCATACCAAATACTTTTTAAACGATAGTAAAGGCTGCCCTCATTGGCGCTCTGGGTTGCGGAGTTAGCATAACGACTGACTGGCTGGTGTCAGGATAAATGGACCAGTAGTACTGGTTACTTAGTGATATAACTGCAAAATTGTTGAATGCGGTGAGAAGATGTTCACAACCAGGATTGATGGGTTTAGCGAAATCATAGACGGAGGAAAGATAACAGTGAATTAGATTTACAGTAATCCCCGGGTCGTTTCGTTGAATATGCGCCTTTATTTATCAAATGTCAGTAGCAGCCTTTGATATAATTACCCTCGCCGTGCATAATTATCGATTTGAAGAGCAATTGATAGTTAGCCATTCATAGCTTTCAATTCGTTATTTATTTCACCAAGTGATCTTTTATGACATATTATTAATTTAGACAAAACTATGTCTGATGCAGTCAATGGTTCTGTTAATTAAAGGGTCGTTCGATAAATGTATATTTTATCAACATTTCCGAGATCAGAAAATTGCTTGTAATTCATAGATAATTGTTGTTGATTTCACAAAGTCGATTCTATCATGTTGAAAACTGGGCCACTAAATTTTTCGTCCAACAGGAAAGTTGGTAAAAATTAATGTCTAAGAGTGGCAAACAATGCGATTTCAGGAGTGACAGCTCCTTAGGAGCTGTCTCACTTGAATCAGCATTTTTTTTCGAAAGCCTTTAATTGCCTTTTGTAACGAAAGATCTAAACACTTTTGGTACAATGTTATGTCTTAGTGGCAAATAATGCAAACAATGCAGATTTCAGGAGAGATAGCTCGTAAAGAAAAAAGCCTTTAATTGCCGTTGGTTTGCAAAAGAGCTAAACATTAAAAAGAGCACAATACCAGACATTTACCCAGAGCGTCACACACAATTGGGTCTAATCACAGCTCCTTATCAACAGCAGATATAGTTTTATTTCTTGTTTGTTTGTTTGAATGGTGTTTTAACCCTTTCCCTCATACGACAATTCTGCAGCAGACGACTTTGAACATATTTGTCAAAACATAGAAAATCTCCATAATTGAATGGATAACCTATGACAAAAAGTGGAAAACATTGTGGCAAAAGGAGAAATTGCACGTTCTGTGCAATTTCTTCTTTTGTCACTATGTTTTCAAAAAGCCGTCTGCTGCAGAGGCGTCAGAAAGCGTCTATATGAGGGAAAGGGTTAAAATGGAAATGGATTGAAAAGTAAAGAAAAAATGAGTTGCGTTTTGTAGACATGCGCAGTAGTTATTACTTGTTTGTTATTTTGAATGGGTTTAACGCCGTTTTCAATCGTAGCGCAGTTATAATGTCATCAGTCCATGAGCCATAATCCTAGCAATCTAAATGCAATATGCCTTGAAAAGAATAGACAACCATGAGTTTCGCTTCATATACATGTGCAGTAGTTTCTACTTTTTTTGTTATTTTGAATCGTGTTTAACGCCGTTTTCAACCGTAGTTCAGTTATAATGAAATCAGTCATTAGCCATAATCACATAAATCTACATGGTATATGCCTTGAAAAGAATAGACAAACACGATATTCGCTTGATATACATCTGCAGTAGTTTTTGTGGCGATTGGTTTGACAATCGCCACAATGCTAACAGAAACAACAACAACGAAAACAATTACATAGTCAGTTTTGAAAAGCCCGTTGACTTTTTTTATTCCTTACTGCAAACCAATTAACCTACATCCGGCGTTAAAAAGCCAAATATATAGTTCCATCAGTGATGCAGAGACACGATTAATAATAATCATGTCAGTGCCGGATTGATACTAAGATTTGAGATTTATTGAGATAATATCTACTTACATAGAGTTAAATGTTTGGGCAGATAATACATATCATTGTGTGTTCTATAACTTTCAGTATACTCAAAACACATAAATGACGCAGTAGAAGCGTCTGGAAATTCCAAAAGGTTATGTAAATAGCTCGCGAGAATGGTTATTAATTGTTCTTAAATCTCAATATTATAAACGCTTTATTTTGTAATTGTTGCAATATATGAAAGCGTCTAGATGATAAGACTGGTTTACACAGGTTTAAAGTTGGAGATCGAGTATTATCGTATATGCCTATATATATTGAACATCGCAAGGTCTACACTGAGATACTGCTTGTTACTTTGCAGGATTTTCGACACGATCGCCACTACTATGCCATCGGCGCTTTGGCGCTTTGATTACTTGTTTGTTTGAATTGTGTTTAACGCCGTTTTGAACAGCATTTTAGATATATCACTGTGTTTCCTTGCTGATTAACCAACACTGTCGGTATTATTTATCTTGACTCTGACGTATCCGTCGCAATGATATCCCAGCAACCACCAGCGTCAACGAAGGAAGTCAACGCCAGAATGATATCACTGCAACCATAAGCGAGAAAGTGGGAAGTCAACGTCGCAATGATATCCCTGCAACCATCAGCGACAATGGGGGAAGTCAACGTCGCAATGAAATCCCTGCAACCATAAGCGACAACGGGGGAAGTCAACGTCGCAATGATATCCCTTCAACCATAAGGGACAAAGGTGGAGGTGAACGTCGCAATGATATCCCTGCAACCGTAAGCGAAAAAAAAAAGCGGAAGTCATCGTCGCAATGATATCCCTGCAACCATCAGCGACATCGGGGGAAGTCAACGTCGCAATGATATCCCTGCAACCATCAGCGACATCGGGGGAAGTCAACGTCGCAATGATATCCCTGCAACCATCAGCGACAAGGAGGAAAGTCATCCACTCTATTTTGTATATCCTTTGTATGACCCGACGGGGGATCGTACCCAGCTCTAAACGTCGCGAGGCGAATGCTCTTATCACTACACATCTTAGATTTTATTAACTTTTATGATAAAAACAACCAATATGGTTATACTTCTACACATCGTTAGAAGAAACATCTTAACAATTATTACATAAAGATGGACAGTGAAGGCTCTGGCAAGACTGTGCGCTTGTCCGCGTTCTTGTTCTAGTATATGAAACCATACAAGTATTGTGTTTTATACCTACTTTGCATATGCCTTCTCTAATAGGGCGCCCCAGAACTCATCATTTTCCTGTCTATTTTGGCAGAAAATTAATCCCTTGCCATCTGTCGGCAACAAATCGTCGATAATGACATCAGACCATGCGCCATAATCCCAGAATTTAAAATGGAATACGCCTTGAAAAGAATAGAAAAAAATACTTGAGAGCGATAAACGTTTCATTTGACATACAAGTGCATTATGCAAACAACCTAGATATCTGGTTATTTGAGCGAACTGACTGACTTGCAACACGAGATCCTGATTCTACTGAGCAGCCATATCTGTCAGTTTGCAATCCAGCTAGCATTTCGATCTCAAAGGTTGCCATTTTCCCCGAACGTCAGTCTTTGTTACTTAATTATAAATATCTTTCTAACATAGATTGCAATTGTCTTCCCGGTAGAACGAGTCTTTCGTTAATATTCTGCTTTCCTGGCAGCTTGCTTCCACGTGAACAACTGTTTGCTTACTCTGATAGTGTGTTACTTAGCCGAGTGGGATTCACTCAGTAGTGCGTACTTTTAAAGTTATATGATTACGTGTATGGGAAAAAGTACACGTTAGCCTTTCTGGATTTTGTAAGTTCAGATCAACCTGTCACCCCTGCCCAGTCTTGTCATAATCAAGATGGCGGGATCTTCAAACAATCTAATTATAGTAAAATGTGATCAGTTTAGATCTCGATCACACTGCTCTGCATCTACATTACTCAGAAACGATATATTGTACCTAATCCCGTGGATGGTTTCGTATCAGTTAACGTTAGCCAAACCACTAATTAAGTTACACCTACATATCAGTAAAGCCACTAATTTTATCATTTCACTGCTGAATTTGACTCCATTGTTCGTCCAACAGGAAATTTGGTAATAATTTAATGTCTAAGTGTCAAACGATGAAGATTTCAGGAGAGACAGTTCGCTTTCAGCTGTCTCGCCTGAATTAATATTGTTTGCAAAATCAGTTGTTTGACTTTGGAAGCAAACATGTTAAGTTACAACTACATCACAGTAAAGCTACAACGAGGTAACTGCGATTTGATTAAAGCACTCAAAACCGGTAGCCAACGAAACCTCTGGATATTCGGAAAAGTTTTACGACCAGGAAAGATCCACGCAGTTTGATTAGGATGTTTCCTGTATTTCATCTAGTCACACCATCATCACGGAAGCTACAACCTTACCTGACTTTAGATGAAGACCAGTCTGCATATACGTGTAGTCTAATCTTAGTCGACATGATTCGTTACTTTTATATCCATTTAAAGCAGAAACTACACAATATATAGATATATAAGTACTTATTAAAAAGCAATGGTGAGGGAATCAATTGTAGGACTTTAGATTGATAAAGATTAAATCATTCGAAGAAATGGCAACCGAACAAAGCTACTAACTCCCGACCCTAACTTGATCACTTTTGCAGTTCAGATCGGCTCAAGAATACAAGGATCCATTTAGCATACTCGGTCTGTGAAAAGGTTACCTATTTAATATAGGCGAAGTGACAAATGGTATAAGATAAAACACATATATATGGAGGTGTGCCAAACCTAGATATATCAGAAGTGCTTTTTAGAAATGGGTTAGTTGTGATTGAGCCGGTTTTAGCGTTAATATGGATTCTATTAATGGATATAAGCTTCTATTTGTGATTGAAAATATGTTTTTTTCCACAAAGAATCGAGCTGTCTCTCGCTTTACGTAACGATTGATTAGTTATAGCTGTTATATCAGTGTTCAGCAATATTGTTATCGTAGTCAGAAAGAGTATGACACGGAATGTATGACATAAGGATCTCTACATAACCAATGTTAGGTATGAAAGGCTATCAGTAATATTGTCTCGAATTGCAACATTGCATTTTCGATAGCCTCTGATAAATGCATCACGCCAACCAAACATCTTTCTGCAAAGATCTGTAATAAACCTCGCCATGCTATGGCCTATAACCCGGAGAATATCATTGTTTGATATCTGTTTTATCCGGAATAACCTTGGGAGTAAAATTGTTTGATATTGGTTGTTCATGAAAAACTTCAACTGTCACATGATGAATTCATAGCATGTTTTGAGCCTGTCCTTGCGAGAACGGCATTTCTGAACAGTATAAGATCATATCAGGCTATAAATCGTCTCCGTCTTATCAGAGTCTACACACGTTGAGAGAAGGTGCGAATAAGTTTGTCGCAGTTACTTTTTAACAATGTGGATCATATGGTCATGAAACCTAAGTTTATCCTTGACCCATGGACGGGCTCATATGTTGTAAAATGACCTTATTCACCATTATCGTCATGTGTATGCATTTGGCCTTTCAAGAAGCCATTTCGCGAACTGCCACTGTTTACTGTTTTCAATTTTTATCTTGTGAGAATGTTGTTTTAATGATTACTTACTGAGCTTGTTGTGTAATAATTATGCGACAGTTTCATTAATATTGACAAAATAATCAAATAATACCAGGGGCGTGTTCAGATCGCCCTTAAATACCGAATACTCCGCCATGTGCTAGCCAAATCGACCAATAAAATCACATCATTTTACAAGCACTCATTGAACACTCGGTGTGTGAGGGACAAGTTGTATATACCTGTTATGCTTCTTGAATAATTACATGTGTTTTGATATGATATTCAATGAGCCTGTATCATTTTACCCTTGCCCAATAAGAGTCGTCTTCTGAAGTAATTCTGCTAGTTATCATGTTGTACAGTATGATTAACATATTATATTCACTGTAGAACATTGTGCAATTTAGTCCGATTGCCTGTTGTTTGTTTTGTATGGTTATTCTAGTGGTGCGTTTGATTGTTTTCAACATGACTTTAGATAGAACACGGGGATAATTCACTTAATCTGGATGGACAAGTGCTTAAAGTGCATTGCTCTTTATCGATTTTCACACACACACTACATGTTCATGAGGGCTTAAGCTGGAATATGTTCTAGACATCAACATGTATTTGGTAATAGACATTTGAACTATGGTGATCTTCCTTCGATTATTTTTTCTATGTGGAAAAGCAGCCAGTTGCTTGGGAAGATTGTTGTGTGGAGTATTGGTGTGAGAAAACCAGGAAACACATGAGTAGGTGAACTGGCCGCCGTGATATGACTGAGAAATTGTTAAAAAAGGCGTTAAATCCCAATCAATCAATCAATCAATCAATCAATCAATCGATTATTTTTATTTCAAGAAGAAAAGTCAGCTGATCGATGATTTTAACTCGTTATAAAATGCTTGTGTAGTTGTGGAAGACAGTGATACAGTGGTAGAGCGTCGGCCTCTCGTACCAAAGGTCTCGGTTCGAATCCCGTGATGAGTGTATTCTGCATTTGGGATTTCTCCATACACACGGCATGATTGATATAAGCTTAAAGGTTGTTTCGCAATCGATGTAAACTAAACGAGTTTAAACTAAAATTTCAAAATGTTTAAAAGTACTTACATTCAGCTTCATTTTCTCTTTCAAAAATATGTCGAATGGTTCGTTTTCTCATTAAGAAACCTCGATCTAACCCGCAAAACTCTTTCAACCTAGCATTGAGTGGTTCTCTTCGAAAACAGACCTTGCTGATTATTGTAACCAGCGCAGCTTCAGATCAGACTGCACATCCACACAGTCTAATCCAGCTATACAATATTCACCATGGCGGTTTCATCAACTATCTTGAAGGCTGTGTCGATACACTGACAGTTATTTGCTAACATATATAGTAATTACGATATGCTCGGTTTTCTTGGAGCACCGCTCATTATTACCTGCATAGTTGTCCGCACTGAATCCCTGATCTTGCGGAACACACCTTTCGAACTGTTCTTTTGGACCATTGGCTAGCAATGAGGCTGCCGCAACGAACCAACAGTCGCCTGTCAAAACAAAATGTATCAAAATAGTATTAGCCTCGCCAAAGAATATATAGTATGGATGTAGCACATCATGTAATGGGTATATATTTTTTTTCCTAAAATTGCAGTCTGTCTGTTCCCTCCATGTTTTGCATGTCAAACTCATAATGGAAATCGACATAATGGAAATCGACATTTTGGAATTTTCAATGTGTTGATAGCTAAATTAACCAGTGCCTCCTCCCCGAATTCAGATCAGGGTTTTCCCTGTTTGACATCTCCTAGATATATCTTAGACGATTTTCAACGGACAACATGAATACAATCTGATCGTAAAATCTTAAAACCAACAGAGATCTGTTCTTGCTTTGCGAGATTTGTTTTTATTAATTATATAAATACACAAAACAGTATATTAATTGTTTCAACAAAAGTAGTGATTTGTACAAAAAATAATAAGTATATACTCCCCCCCTTCAGATTTGTTGTATGTGGGAAAGCGTTAATCATGCATGTTCAACCAACCCATTCCCACATACACTAAATCTGCAGCAAAAAACCATTTAGTTTAAAATATGGAAACTCTATATTAATGAAATTATCTGACAATGTAATAACAAAGGCTCCAGCAAATGTCTGAATGAGGAAATGCCGGATGTTCAAGATAAGAAAATAATCCTTATAACTAAACGTACCTAGTAACCCCTGATCTAGATCAGACCGAGTGGCTGTACTCTTCACAAACGATGGGCTGGCTACAATGTCCTGTAATAGATATCGGCATCATTCAATCCTTTCTACCTTCAACAAATCTGCAGCAGACAACTTTGAAAACATCCCGGCAAAAATATGGAAACCTATATAAATAACACTTTTATTATGGAATAGAGTTGAAAATCCTGAGCAATTTCTTCTTTTTGTCAGAATATTTTCAAATCGTGCATGCTGCAAATGCGTCAAATTAGTGGATAATTATTTGAGTCATTAAGCCAGGTCAAGGGGAAACCGACATTTTGGAATTTTCCTCCTCCCTTCTGGTTTTGCCATCTTGTAATTTTTAAAATATGTACATGTATCCTTGAAGCATTTCCGAAAAACGGCTATAACCATAAATAGACCGCTATGGGTATTGTTTGATTGATTGGGGTTTAACGCCGTTTTTAACAAGTTCTCAGTTATATCACGGCGACCAGTTCACCTACTCATGCATTTCCTGGTTTTCTCACACCAGTACTCCACACAACAATCTACCCAAGCAACCGCTATGAGTAACGACAATAACGAAATAATTTCACGTATGGAGAAATACTGTCTGCGCATTCACGATAAAGAATCTAAATATACATTCTTGAAACCTTCTGTGACGAAATGGCGAACAGTGCAGAGCCGGATCAAAATACATGGATGCGCTGGCTGATCTGGATATATACTACTCGCAATTGCCTTAATGTTGGTTAAGCAGAGCGAGTAATATTGCAACGTAGTTTTACGCTAACACTTAGATATACAGATTTGTCTTTAAGTTGAAAAGAATTTAAGAATATTTTTTGTAAGCTCATTACGTGATTTTCAGGATGGTATTAAGGCCATCCCTGATAAATACGTTTATGTGTAAGTTAATTCAGTTAACTATAACTTTGAAATAATGTCGTTTTGACGTCAATACGCACGTTTTTGCGACAATGGTAGTGTGGTTATAGGAATCACCCTTTATCTTTGAACTTAGCCAACATATAATTTTACAGATTCAGTTTGACAAAAGATATACAGTCCATTCAGCATATTATACGAAATAAATTGATATATCTTTATAACTTGGAGTGATATATCTCCAACCAAACGAAATGTTACTCTAATTAAGAGAGACAAGTTGGAAACAATATGAGATGTCTCTATGACTTCTTAACCACACTGTAACCACTCTATCAATCGAAACATTTTGTTTAAAGGTTTCTCCATTTGATATACGAGTTCAATTGAACGCCTCCATCTATATCGTAATGCTTTTCGAAATCAATAATTATCAAAATTGGACACGCATCTGTGAGGGTTACTTATTTCTAGACGTTAGACTAAACTGCATTTATATTATGATACGAACTGTCACTGTTTGTCTCAAACTTCTCTGATCCAGAAGCAAGCAGTGTGAATCAAAACCCGAATTTGCATACGTGCAGAGTGATATGAATCTAAACCTTTCGCAAACAGCTCGAGTTTATTGGTCTACACCCTTACCACGCATTGTCTTGCCTGATCTATTGTATACTGGATCCGGACTCACGAATGAGACCTTACAAGACAAGACGGCGGTTAAACCAGGGAGTAGTTATTAACCATATATAAATGTGTTGGAAGGATATCTCTCTAAAACACACAATATCTATCTATAATGAGATATCTCTCAAAGTTTCAGTTAATAGAGAGATGTCCTTTGGTAAATAAGACCGATATATCAAACCAAAAGTAATAAAGCATAAACAAGGGTTTGTCACAGACGTACCTCTCTTAAGAAACAGAGCAACATTTATTTCTTGGCCTTGGGTTTAATGACATGCTAAACACAAAGACTGCTTTTTATGTCGGACTATATAAGTAGAATGAGACATGAACAGCAATATAATCTTGAATATACGTATATCTAATTAGCTCGGAAGCGTTTGGTAGGTTCAACCCTTTGTCATAAACAACAAATCAGTAGAAGATGACTTTGAACTTATCTAATTAAATATATTGAGAATAAAAAAAGAAAACAAAAGGGCCATGATGGCCCTGGATCGCTCACCTGTTGTTTTTTCACATTATCTATATAAGCCCCGCCCCCTGGCAGCCATAGGTTCCAAGCAATCAATTTGGCTTGAAGGAATCTGATAGTGGGTCACCCTAGAAACATTTCTACAACATTATTTGAAAATCGGCCTGACACTTTTGTTGAAGAAGAATTTTTAAGTTTTCACTATAGCCATAACATGTAAAATAGCCCCGCCCACCTGGCGGCCATGTTTTTCGACCAATCAACATGGCTTGAAGGAATCTGATAGAGGGTCATCCAAGGAACATTTCTACAAAAGCATTTGAAAATCTGCCAAACAGTTTGGTAGAAGAAGATTTTTTTTTTCATTTCGTTGCCACGGAAACCAGATTTCTGCATGGGTCCCAAGAATTTGAAAGAAATCTGGTGAGGTCATTGAGAGGATGCTTTCTGTGAAGTTTCATCCCAATTGACCCACTGGTTACTGAGGAAAAGAAGTTGACGGTCGACGCACGACGCACGACGGACGCCTGACAAAAGGCGATCACAATAACCTTGAGCAAAGCTCAGGTGAGCTCAAAATGGAACGGAATAGCATCGCTCTATATTATCGGTGGTCGTGTGGTTTAATAAAATGTAGAAACCGTTTCTTTTCGATTAAGAGAAGAAGGGAGACAAATTATTGAAAACAAAAACAGATTAATGTTTTAAGTAGTGCATACACCAATTGCACACGAGGGATGTTGCAAAATAGCTAGGACTGATTCGAATTCTGGCCATACGGTTGGTGAAAGCAGATATCATCGTAAAAAGTAATTTACAAAACAGCAGCTTGTAAGTAGAACGTATCCTACCTTGGGCAATCCAAGTGTGATACTATCGCAATGAGTACTTCCCACCTTGCTTGGCACAGTAATCTAGAATTAAACTCTACATTTCTGCTTGGCGTTAAAACAACGAAAGAACAATGTATGATAAAGGAATTGTTTGGCCCATACACAATCTTAATGAAACGTTTTTAGGCAAACCCTTCATATTTGCAAACCCAAGAAAAACAAGACCACAAAGTGTTACTGTGTATGGTTGCATAGCAACAGACATTTGAACTATAGAAATTAAGGAATATACTTCATTTAAAATATATTACACAAGGCCTTGCAGTAACAGTATTTCATTTGGTTAAAATACTAAAAAGAAATAACGCATATTTATCAAGATTAAATTTTGCATACATTTAGCGAAGAGGGTATAACACCTTCCGTTGGATTTAATTTTTGTTTTTTAAGGGTTAAAAACGCAAAATATCATATCATGTTAATAGGCTATTATATAACCAATATCACCGAACTGACTATACAGCGAGAACATTTTCTCACTTATCTGACTTTCTCTGGCAACACATGTTTTCCGAGGAAGGAGCTTGTTCTTTTTTTAGTGTTTCTACAAGCTTCGTTTACTTTGTCCGGCGCATAACTCCAACTTTGTTCAATTGGAGCATACTCATTTTGTGGGAAAGAAAGGCAATGCAACAACTATTATTAGTTTTTTGGACTTATATTCCATTTGCATTGCTGTTGTAATGTTTTTAGTAAGCCTCGATAATGTATATGTTATACTACTTTTCTTACATTTCTCATATTTTCATGTTCACATGAACTGAGATTAGACTGAATACAACGTGACACGGGTCGAAAATAAATCTGTAAAGAAACGAGACACTTCGGAATTATCCATACTTCTGTCTTTCACACCGTACCCTTATCAATCTGTGAAATTGTGTTCATAGCGAGATGAAATGATAAGAATGTTCATGAATGAAAAATGTATTGTGGTTATAATAATGTCTGCACGTGTCCAGTGTCTATAAGTTTTCACAAGATAATTTACGTAACAGTATACATTTGATACATTTTTGGGATAATCATATTTTGGATAAGTAGATTTCTTTTGTGTTTGTGTCATCCCCTAAAAAGGTTAGCAGATGTAAAAAGCCATCTATCATTG
This sequence comes from Serripes groenlandicus, assembly GCA_031761405.1. Taxonomy (NCBI): domain Eukaryota; kingdom Metazoa; phylum Mollusca; class Bivalvia; order Cardiida; family Cardiidae; genus Serripes; species Serripes groenlandicus. The sequence continues at coordinate 79,951,184 of JASEVX010000004.1, read as the reverse complement.
TGTATGGAAGATGAAATTGCAGGACATATTAAACAACCTATTAGATTATTAAAGGTGCCGAACTGCAGATGGTGATCACAAATGTTGAAACTTCTGCAGATATTCCTAATAGTGACAACAAAGTAAGTAATAAGTAGTTCAAAACAACTATGGCAATGATTGTTGAAAAACAGTTTGTCTTACTGGGTATGTCTACCCAATAAAAATGAATCATATGCGATCCATATTTAGATGTTTATGGTACTGGAAAGTGAAATTATTACCCCAATTTTAATCCCAGAATTATGATTCTAATATTTCAAGACAATTTTTGAACATGTTTTAAAACTTTGACTATTATATCTTTTTTTACAGAAATTCAAAACCTTTAATGCAATGTTTTACTTATTCACCGAAGTGTTTGCTATTCTTGATGTTTCTATTTTATTTGCAATACACATTAGGCCTGGCCAACGGTAGTACATGCATGTCATTATTTATCAATATAAAAAATTTGATGAACAAAAAGAATGATTCGTAAAATATATTAACATCTTGTTCATAATGATTATGAATAACAAACATGAGAAGCAAACATGAGAAGCAAGCATGAGTTACAAAAATGAGAACATAACATTAATTTGTAATGGCAATGATGTATGTCATAAGACAATGAGTAAAAAAACCACCAACATGGCACGACCTTAAAGTAAAGGCCTACCACCTCTGTTCATCTTGTTCTATAGACATAGAACAAGACACAAAGGTGAATATTAATATATCCTAGGATTACAATCCAAATATGTCCATCTTGCTTGAAACGGAAAAACAAGAAGGACATTGGGATTGCAATTTAGTTTTAAAGATTGCTTTTCAGTGAAGATATATTAAACACAATTGAAGATTTAATTGTGATTTCCAAAACATAAGTATTCCATATAACAATATTTGAAATATTATTTTACTGTTTCAATTTTGAGACAATACACATTAAGATGATAGAACAATCGATTTAGAATTATATGCAGAACTGTGGTTTATAATGATTGGAATTTCTGTTTCGAATGCTTCAAAAATAAAAAGGCTAAGACTTTTCAAAATAGTTTCATTTTCATTTGTTAACAACTGTATAAATTTATTCATAGTTGGTCTTACTTTGTAATTACTAGGGATAAAACAATTTCTTAGTTGAGTTTACAAGCTGCATTCTAAAACAAAGTGAAAACCCATCTTCAAGAGAATTTAGTGAATCTCTCATGCAAGTTGTGTATGCTCTGACCATTTAATCTTTGCTTAACATAAAAAAGAAAATGTTTTGCATCACCTATATTTTGGAATTACCAGGCCTCATACAACCTAAATTTCCTAACAGATTTTTAATTAATAAACACGAATTGTTTGTATTAGGTCTGTTTTCTAAATCATCTTTAAGCATTAAATAAATATTTTTAATATATTTATTTTCATTTGTCTGCAATATCTTAGCCCAATAATTTATTATACTAAAATAGCGTAAACACTGAAAAGGCAATGTTCCGACCTCACCATACATAAACTAATTTGGTGTTGTTTTTTTGCAATATTGTAATTGTACACATTCAATGACTTTATCACAGGCAAAACCCCAAACTTCACTACTCTAATTTAGTAAAGGTGAAACTAGTTTATCGAATAAACTAAGCCTTTTCCTGACAGAAAAGGATGTAAATCTGCAAATGTACTTGTTTAGTTTGAAAACAGCTTTTAAAACCTGTCATGACAGTGTGTTAAGAGCTTCGGAGAAAGAGCCTCCAGACGTTATTACAACTCCTAAGTATGCAAATGTGTTCACTATCGTTGGCAATGCTCAAAGAGTAAATCTTATTTTTTTTGTAGTTCTGAAACGTTTTCGGCAATAATCACAATATCATCTGCATATCAAATTAGAAATATCTTGAACGTATTGACATCAATACCCTTAAAACCTTTTGTTTTAAAGAATTCATCTTCTATGTCATTTAGAAAAATACCAAATAGAAACAAAGATGAACACTAGCCTTGTCTAACCCCTATAATACATTAAAACGGCTCACTTTCGTTGTCACCACTTTTATCATTACATTTAATCATGATGATTTTACGCGTGATATAACAGAATCATTCATAGATCGAATTGTATTCAAAACGTTACCTCTTGAGCCTAATTTAATAATTTTTTTCCATAGGTTAACGCATAGTCAAAAGCTTTGCTAACATCTATGAACTCACATAATAATTGTTTTCCTTGAATCAACATATGTGTTATTAATCAATGTAAACTATAAACGTTTTCTGTTGTCGCCATGTTTGACCTAAAGCCTGCCTGGGCCTCAATATATACATTATACTGTTTGCCCAATCTGTTAATCTGATATTCAATATGCGAGTGAAAAGTTTCCCTACTGTACTTAAAAGGGTGATACCCCTGTAAATAGTCACATAATTTAAACTACCTTTCTTGTGATTAATTGATTGATTGGTGGGGCTTAACGCCATTTTCAACAATTTTTCAGTCATATCACGGCGGCCAGTTCAGATACTCATGTGTTTCCTAGCTTTCTCACACCAGTTATCCACACAAAATACTTTCCAAGCAACTGGCTGCTTTTCAACATAGACTGTAAGCCCATTAGTGATAGACGAATGACGCTTTTCACAGTGATCCTTTAGTCTGAACTGGTACTATTAATCCCCCAGACCAACATTTTGGAAAATATCCCAAATCGAATATTTTATTAGATACACTTACAGAAACGGTGATAAGACTTCTTTTTAGCTCACCTGAGGTGAGTTATTGTGATCGCCTTTTGTCCGGCGTCCGTCGTCCGTCGGCCGTCGGCCGTCGTGCGTCGTGCGTCAACTTCTTCCCCTCAGTAACCAGTGGGTCAATTGGGATGAAACTTCACAGAAAGCATCCTCTCAATGACCTCACCAGATTTCCTTCAAATTGTTGAGATCCATGTTATTTTGCCTTATATGGCTATAGTGAAAACTTAAAAAATCTTCTCCTCCGAAAGTGTCAAGCCGATTTTCAAATAATTTTGTAGATATGTTCCTTGGATGACCCGCTATCAGATTCCTTCAAGCCATGTTGATTGGTCGAAAAACATGGCCGCCAGGGGGGGGGGGGGGGGGGGGGTGGGGGGCGGGGCCGGGCTATTTTGCCTTATATGTCTATAGTGAAAACTTAAAAAATCTTTTCCGAAAGTGTCTGGCCGATTTTCAAATAATTTTGTAGAAATGTTCCTTAAGTGACCCACTTTCAGGTTCCTTCATGCCATGTTGATTGGTCAAAACACATTGTCGCCAGTGGTAATACTTTGCATTGTATGGCTATAGTGAAAACTTTAAGTGTCAGGCCGATTTTCAAATAATGTTGTAGAAATGTTCCTAGGGTGACCCTCTATCAGATTCCTTCAAGCCGAGTTGATTGGTTGGAAACTATTGCCGCCAGGGGGCGGGGCTTATATAGCTAAAGTTAAAAAAATAACCAGGTGAGAGATCCAGTGCCATCATGGCTCTCTTGTTTAAAGAACTCATGTTGCACTTGTACGCACTGAATATTGTCACTTTTGTCAGTATATTTGCTAAAACTGAAAGGTTTGTATGCACTTATAAGGGTTTATCATCCTGCAGCATACAGCTTTCGGTATTGATTAAATTGCATTTTAAAAACTGTTCACCCTTTCCTACCTATAGACTTTAACATATCTGCAGCGGACGACTTTTAAAAATATTGTGCCAAAAGAAGAAATTGCTCATAACGAGCAATGTTTCCTTTTATGACAATGTTTTCAACCTTTTTTCAGTAATTTTACCTTAATTTCTAAAGATGTTGCATATCTTAAGTAGATAGTTTGCTGCGGAATTGTTGTATGTCGGAAAGGGTTAAACTCCGGTCAATTCAGACTGTTTGTGACAATAGAGAGACGATTCTTGCTAAATTCACACAATACTCGAATTTACTATGAGCGTCATTCTGCCATTTTATGAGAATTGGTCATTGTACATTATATCGAAATCAATCTTTCGTGAAATTATGAATAGTGCCGATAGTTAATTGTTGACATTAACCCTTTCCCTCATACGACAATTCTGCAGCAGACGACTTTGAACATATTTTGTCAAAACATAGAAAATCTCTTTAATTGAATGGATAACCTATGACAAAAAGTCGAAAACATTGTGGCAAAAGGAGAAATTGCACGTTTTGTGCAATTTCTTCTTTTGTCACTATGTTTTCAAAAATCCGTCTGCTGCAGAGGCGTCAGAAAGCGACTATATGAGGGAAAGGGTTAAAGTCGCGATATGCTAACAATGTTGTAAAGTCGATCACCTTCCATATAACCCTTTCCCTCATACGACAATTCTGCAGCAGACGACTTTGAACATATCTTGTTAAAAAATAGAAAATCTCTGTAATTGAATGGATAACCTATGACTAAAAGTGGAAAACATTGTGGCAAAGGAGAAATGTCTTCTTTTGTCACTATGTTTTCAAAAAGCCGTCTGCTGCAGAGGCGTCGGAAGCGTCTATATGAGGGAAAGGGTTGAAGTATATCAGGATAGAAAACGTGTTAGGTTTACCATTTGAAAGGTTGCATTTATTTAGAGTGTATGTCAAAATCCCCTCAGTCAAAATCCCCTCACTCTGAAAATGGCATAGTGGTCAAAATCCCCTCAACCAAAATGATAGGCTAGTCAAAATCCCCTCAACCAAAATGATAGGCTAGTCAAAATCCCCTCGACCAAAATGATAGGGTAGTCAAAATGCCCTCGATGGGTATTCATAATCCGCTCAATCTAAGATCATATATTTTCTTGTAAAGCTAAATGTAAATTTAAATATAGTACATCATTTCCGTTTACAGTCATCTTAGTGATCAGTCAATAATTACCCGTTAATTACATGTTAATTCTTTTAAAAAGAATTTCATGTATTGGTGAATTGTTATGCTAAAATAATGCTGTGCAATATAATATAGATCACTGTCAGATAGTTTATCTTAGAGTTGATGAAAATGTTTGTGTCAAAACCCATACGGTCCATTTTTGTCATAGTTGTCAAAACCAATATGGTTGAAAACAAATGGGTAGTCAAAACTACTCGTTGAAAATGCATAGTATTCAAACCCCAAATGATTGAAAATGCAGGGTATCCAAACCCATATGACTGAAAATGTAGAGAAGACAAAATGCTTCTTTGAAAATGCAGAGTAGACAAAACCGTACTGATTGAAAATGCAGAGTAAACAAAACCCCAATGATTGGTGATAATTCAGTCACATGTTATAAATGAACTCAGGTGATAATTGCTTTAATCCTGTTTGTCACAACCATAAGTCCCTTCAGGAATTCTTGTCAGAGATTGGACAACTTATAAGAATAAGATAAACACATGAGTGTCTAAATATGGTAGAAAGTGGTTAGTTAAACTGTGAAAATATGAAATGTCCTAGAAACAGTGTGCTGAATATTTATTTAAATGATTAAATTACTTACTGTGTTATGTATGTAAAACATTAAAATGATTTAAATTACTTACTATGTTATTTGTCTTTTTAGTGCAGTGTTATTTTAGCCTTAGACACATTGGATGTCGCCTAATGTCATACTTTATGATTACCCTGCTAATCCCATCGAGGGGATTTTGACTACCCTATCATTTCGGTCGAGGGGATATTGACTACCTTAACATTTTGGTCGAGGGGATTTTGACTACCCTATCATTTTCAGGGTGAGGGGATTTTGAGTGTCTCCCTTTATTTAGGAGTTTATGGTTACATGTTTTGAAGATAATAATAATCTGTGGTTCCAGAATATTACTGAATGTGCGCTGCAATATCAAATGAAGTATTTTTCGAGATAGAAGATATATATGAGCCGTTTCAAGAGAAAACCAACATTGTTGACTCTGGGTTAAGTATTGCCCCGGATCAGCCTAATCATGCCGCGCAGGCTTATCAGGGCAGACACTTTTCGCCTTCTGTGGATTTTCTGTTTCAGGAATCATTAATCTCTACATCTATCCCCCTGATATGGAATGAGTCAGCCCGGATTAGCCTGCGCAGACTGATCTGGGTCGATACATTACGCAGAGTCCATAATGTTGGTTTTCTCTTGGAAAGACTCATATTGATTCTGAGACTACTTGTTTAAATATTACACATAGTCCATGGACATTTATATCAATACACTGAACATAACATAAACCATGATTCACCTAAAACCACGTCTGAAAGATGCGTAAAGTATTAGATCATCAATGAAATATTTGCGAACATGCAGTATATATACAGATGGGTATCCGTAAGTCGTGAACAAACGTTCACGTGCAGTAGTTACAATTTAACCATCTTTCAATGCAGAGTTTTTAAAATGGATATCAAGTTAAACATACTTAGTTGAGCAGGCGAAAGTATAGAGCTGCCTTGTGTTCCATAGTAAACACAACATAAACAGTATCAAACGGAACGAAACCTACCTGTTTTATGAATGGAAAACAGGTAGAACATGTTTGTTTAACCGACTAAGGAACGGTATATCGACAAAACCTATATAGGTTTCGCAAAACAGGTTTTGAGTTTTATGACTATGGAACACAGGGCTGGATTTAAGCCTGTGTGTTTTTTTTTTTTTTGCATTTCGCAATTCTCGTAGTCAATGATTAAGCTCTTTTCACCGTATATATTTGAATTATGTATTTGTCAACATTACCGCTTCTTTTTTTTTTTTTCATCGTCTCGTTGACTATGTATATTAAGTTCATCCTCATGTATTCTGAGAGAAATAAAGGTATTGTATTTTATTGTATTGTCCCATCAGTCAAAGTGTCTCCGGTCTGCACACTGGTGATGAAGAAGAGAAACGATGTAAACTAAAGAAAACACCGACGTCTTTTTGATGTAAGAATTATTCGCGATACATCTTGGAAATCATGAAAACAACTTGTTGCACCCGTATCACTAGAACGGAAGTCATTTAGTCGTTTATTTATATCGACTGCAGTTAACCAAAGGTTAAGTGTAAATACATGTAATTATGTTAATCTCATACAAATTCAATGCGTAGATAATGTCAATAACGCATTATGATTTACTGCCGAACCACTCTTCACGCAACCAAACACTATGTCTGTATCACTAGACGTGAAGTCAATTATCGACTGTATTTAATCAAAGGGTAAGTGCAAATTCATGTCAGTATGCCAATCACAAACATGTGCAATGCGAAGATAATTTCGTTTACACATTATGATTTAGTGCTGAACCGCTCTTACCGCAATCGACCATTTTGTCCGTATCAATTTGCCTTCAGCGCAGAGACAACGTTGTGATAATAGGAACGAATATCTATTTTATTTCATCATATCATTTATGAAAACATGCAAATATAATTTTTAGTCAAAAAGTCTAGATGTTGCTGTAGATGACTATGTTTAATTTAATATAATAGTTAACATTATAGCTGTTAATACGATAGTGTACGTTATTTTGCAACAACCCTGCCTCGGATTTAACATATGATCAGACATTTCGGTATATGTAATTCACCCTTTCCCACTTGCAGTCGCATTCGGAAGCAGACGATTTCTTTTTGCAACAATATGTTCAACGGTATTCTCTCCAGATTGTGTTTTCAAAGTCGACTGCTGCAGGTTGGTTGTATGTGGGAATCAAGTTTATTCTGAAATATTTTAAAACTCTTTCAGCGCCACAGGCAATATTGAGGTCTTTGCAAACAATACTGATTCAGGTGAGTCAGCTCGTAACGAGCTGCCTCACCTGAAATCAGCATTGTTTGCCCTTTAGTTATCAAAATTGTCCAAACTTTTATTACATGATAAATGGAGACGCCCGATTTTGAACATGGTAGAGTCTACTTTAAACAAATCGGCGCTGAAAGAGTTAAGGGTTGCTCTCTGGTAAACGCATTGGAGTTCAAAAGCAAGACAATTGATCATTTGCAACGGTTTATGGCATTATATTTGGTTAATAAAGAAGTATCAATTAGAAAAAAGAAGTTGACAATGTACGTAGGTACTCGTTATACTATAATGGTTAATGTTTTCTCCTCGTGAGTGGAAAACCATGGATCGACCCCAGCTCTGGAAATAACACAGACTTGCAACGTTCGTTTCCCTTCTTTGAAGGATTTTTCTTATAGTGCATTCGAGTTTTTATTAAATGCATACATTTAAATAATGTATGTTTACTCAATAATTGATCCAATTTCAATTATTTGAATTTTGTAACGCTTAAAAAAGCAAAGCAAATTTGGTAAATGAATATCTTAAATTTTGAATGCAAATTTACGGAACGTATCTAACCGTTTGACGTTACGCTCGACCAAGGTTCGTAGTTGTTGGTTTTTCAAGAATGATGCTTTCGACGGAACAAACAGCAAAACAGGACTGTTTTAATTTATTCGATTGTCTTATATGGTTTCAAATGAAATCATAAAACCCCCTGTTGTTTTGACATGTTTTGATTAATCATTCGATGTAGGATAGGGAATATTGTAATATCAGCGTATGTCGGTTAAGCCTTTCGGCTCATTTTCATATTAGAAGCATTAGGTTCATGTATACTAAGTTAAAACATATTGATGTCGATCAAGGTTCCTGGTTTCTAAGACTTTGATAACAATAGAACAGATCAATTTCGCCGGGTTTCATTGAAATAAAGCACCCGAATCGAACACGGGGGCGAAACTCGCATTGCTCATGTTGTTCAAGGACGCACAAATAAGTATTAAGACCAAGGACCAAGGGCAGTAAAATACCCAGTCTATTTATAGAAGCACAGGCTAGGCTTAATGGTGTTTTCCATTTTTCACAATACGAATTCAGACGCATTCAGAATTCACATGCGGTTATTATCCCCTTCACCTAATTGATGAAAGCGGACATTATCCCCTTCGTATGCGGACATTATCCCCTTCATAGGATTGCTGAAAGCGGACATTATCCCCTTCGTATGCGAGCATTAGCCCATTCGATATAAATAAAGAATATATATTTAATCTGCACTGAAGTAACCCTTTCCCTTTCCCACATTCACGATACCCAAGACGACATTGACCACATCAATGCAAAAGTAAAGGAGATAGTTCTAGTTTTGAGCAATAACTCTTTCTATCTCAATATTCTTTACGTCCTCTGCTGAAAGCGTTTTGATCTTTTTTTTCTCGCAATGAACATTATCGAAAAAAACACGAGAAAGAACAACAACAGCTAATCACATTTTATCAATGTATTTTATTTTCAAATATGAATTACAGATTGAGAAATACGTATATTTCTGCGAATAAGCACAATAGATAGCGCATATCATAAAATAAGCACAGGGAAAGAACACAGCGAAAGCTATTTCACTTCATCTATCTATACACTCTTAAGTTACTTCGAAAATCTAATGTTAGAACCAATAGTGTTCTGTCTACCGAACGTTTACACCTCTGCGTGAATATCTGGCCCATCTGATGTCTGAGAATGTCTGCTTCTACCATCGTCGAATCCTTCTCAAGGCACTGGATAACAGTCCAACGTGGGGGATTCTTGTGGCCAACCAGCCCGTCAAGGTGGCAAGGTGAACTTTCCATATCTCGAGTCTTGAATAATGGTTCAGTACGTCGGAACTTAATTCTACCAATCTTGGAGAGAGCAGATCTTAAATATTTGTAATGAAAATCCGATAATTGTTCAATTTAGAAAATATATGTATAATATATGTATATAACAGACAAACTGTTGAAGGGGCTAATGTCCGTTATGTGAAGTGGCTTATGTCCGCAATGTAATCTATGGTGAAGGGGATAATTTCCGCTTGTGAATGGGGCTTATGTCCGCCATGCACAAACTGGAGAAGGGGATAATGTCCGCCATGTGAAAAAGACGAAGGGGCTTATGTCCACATATGTGTTTTTAACGAAGGGGATAATGTCCGGAGGGGATAATGTTAATATTATTTACTTGGTTGTATCTCCTTTAATATGATTTTGGTGCTATTCCTATCGCACCGCAAGAGCAGTAATATGCGACTTTTAAAGAAGCTTAACTCCAGGTTATAGATAGTATAGTCAAAGTTTTAAAACTGTTCAAAAGATGTCTTGAAATATTAAAATCGTAATTCTTGGATAAAATTAGAGTAATCATTTCACTTTCAAGTACAATAAACATCTAAATATTGATTGTTTATGCTTCATTTGTACTGGGTAGACATACCCAGTAAGCCTAATTTTGTAATAGTTTTGAACTATTTATTACTTACTTTGATGTCACAATTAGCAATACTTGCAGAAGTTTCAACACTTTAAAAGTTTGATCTCCATCTGCAGTTCAGCATCCTTAACCCTTTCCCTCATATAGACGCTTTCTGACGCCTCTGCAGCAGACGGCTTTTTGAAAATCATAGTGACAAAAGAAGAAATTACACAAAACGTGCAATTTCTCCTTTTGCCACAATGTTTTCCACTTTTTGTCATAGGTTATCCATTCAATTGTGGAGATTTTCTATGTTTTGACAAAAAACGTTCAAAGTCGTCTGCTGCAAAATTGTCGTATGAGGGAAAGGGTTAACAACATCTGTTCATCATACAGAGTACATGTACGCTTGATTGTGCGTAAAAGTATACAAAGCATCAAGTTGTAGACACTCGTAGTTGTATTCCCTTTAGCATATTTAGATGATATGTTTTGTTGCATATTACATCGCAAACTAGGATAAACCGTTTAACAACATCTGAGCCGTCCCGCGAAAAAAAAAAAAAAACATTGGGTGACGCTGCGTAAAGTACCGACCCAGATCAGCCTAAGTATGCCGCGCAGGATAACCCGGATATACGCTTTTCGCCTCCTGTAAATGTTCTGTTTCAGGAATCATATTACCCTATACCTCTATCCCCCTGAGACGGAATGTGTCGGCCCGGATCAGTCTGCACGGACTCTGCAGGCTGATCTGGGTCGATACATTACGCAGAGGCCATACTGTTGGTCTTCTCGCGGGACGGCTCATTTGTTTATCATTCAGAGTACATGTACGATGGATTGTGCATTATAGTCTGAAAAATATCATAGTGTAGATACTCGTAGTATTATATCCTTTAGCATATTATAATGATATGCTTATCCCATCTCAAACTAGGATAAACCGTTTGCCGCGAGAGCAGTAATATGCTACTTTAAAGCAACATTTGTTCATCATACAGTATACATGTTCGCTTAATTGTGCGTTAAAGTCTGCAACGCATCAAGTTGTATACACTCGTAGTTGTTTTCCCTTTAGCATATTTGGGTGATATGCTTATCACATCGCAACATAGGATTAGACGTTTGCCGCCAGAGCAGTAATATGCGACTTTAGGCAGCATGTGTTTATCATACAGTTAGCGTTCTCTCCCCAACCGGGTCATACAAAATACTTGTAGTAATGGCTGCCCTCCTTGGCGCTCAGGGTTGCGGGGTTAGCATAACGACTGACTGGCTGGCGTCAGGATAAATGGACCAGTAGTGCTGATCACTTACCCAAGAAACGCGGCGCCGGGTCTAACTGAACGTTCAAATAGTGTTGAAAGCGGCATAAAACACCAAATAATCAACTACATTGTTCTCTGCTTATTCATTTATAATTTAACTCTTTCAGCGTTGTGTTTTTTGCGAACAATACAGATTCAGGTGAGTCAGCTCGTGACGAGCTGTCTCACCTGAAATCAGCATTATTTTCCTATTAGTTATAAACATGTTTAAAACAAGTATTACATGAAAAATAGAATCGGCCGATTTTGAACATTAAAGATTCTACTTCAAACAAATTGGCGCTGAAAGATTTCCCTCATATATGAGACGTGTCTGAGGATATGTGGTCTTATTAGCTCGACTTTTGAAAAAACGAGAGCTATTGTCATGACATTGATCAGTAGAGCGTCTGTGCCGTACACGGTGCTCTTGTTGAATATGCGTTGTGAATATGTGCATGCACACATTCTCACCGAGTTCTTCTTCACTGTCTACCGATATGTTATATCGACCACAATGATATGAACCGTTCCATGAGAAAACCAACATTGTGGATTCTGCGTACGGTATCGACCCAGATCAGCTTAAGCATGCCGCGCAGGCTAACCCGGACGGAAACTTTTCGCTTGCTGTGGATTTTCTGTTTCAGGCAACATTACTATATACCTCTATCCCCCTGAGACGGAATGTGTCGACCCGGATTAGCATGCGCGGACTGCGCAGGCTGATCTGGGTCGATACATTACGCAGATTCAATAATGTTTTTTTTCGTGAAGCGGCTCATATATCGACAATAACCTAAAGTGTAGCCCATCTAGGTGTACATCAATAAACCTGTATATGGTCCCGTTAGGGAGATAAGACCCAATCACTATGCATCATGTAGATATCCCTTTCCCACACACAGCAAATCTGAAGCAGACGACATACTGAAAACAATCATGCAAACACATGGAACATCTCTATAAATGAAAGTTTAATGAAAGTTGAATTACTGGAAAAAGTTGAAAGTATTGTGGCAAAAGGTGAAATTGCTTCTTATGTCAGAATGGTTTCAAAAGTCGTCTGCTGCAGATGCGACATAATGGTTTCAAATGTCGTCTGCTGCAGATGCGTCAGAATGCGTCTACAAGTGGGAAAGGATTAAAGGGCGATATATAAGGTATATGCAACGGATATAAGAATAGCGTTTCAAACGGCAAGGACAGATTTACATACTATAACTAGTCTCGGGAAATCCGTTTTCTGATTGTAAATACATGTATACGGAAATGTTATGTACATACACCGCATTTCCTGAATTGATGGACGGTTTTCATAGAACAACAAGAGAAAGTTGATGCAACGCATCAATGTCGCCGGATATCCATAGTGCAGTTATGCATAACACTAACATTATAGTAGTTGAATAAACAGTTATCAACTGAGGGGCATATTGGAACATCAGGGGTGGGGTCAAGTGAAAATGTATCATAACTTACATTGTTTTGTCAACGAAGTAAATGATAATTGAAGCCTTTCATTGTTTATGATCAATCTCCATTCCAAAGTAGTTTGACCATACACACAACCAACTAATTATTGATCATAAACAGTAATGGAAATGAGAAATCTTGCCAATCATTAGTCTTAGTATGTATACAGTGCTTTCATTAAGGAATAATTATAAGATTTGTGAATTCCACATACACTTTTCAAGATGTTTGTCAGAATTTTGAATTTTATTATTGTTCAATAAAAACACAAAACAGACAATTTAGGATGTGCATGCAATAGCACGTCATTTTACCTTTCTTCTATTAAAGTCAACAGTGGACACCTTTGCAGCAATCTTCTTTTAAAACAATGAGTTAAGGGTTAAATCGCTGAAGACATGAGTTTTCTCTTTTTCTCAAAATGATATTAGCTTGGCATCCTAATTATATCATACTTAAACAAATGTTGAAATGTAGTCCAATATTTATAAATTAGACCACATTCGAAATATAATATCAACTAAACAGTTAAATCTCATTGAAATTGTTGTATAATTTAAACTTAATTTCGAATATAAACTGAGCCCTACAACATGTTAATTTATTTTAATTCTTTCCTTCCTTTTTTATAATGAAAATAACAAACTACTTATGTTTTAAAATTATATTATGATGAGCGCCCTTGTGTAACAATATGCAGATCGGAAGCAATATGCCTTTAGGGAATTAAATGACACATTTAAAATTGTCAAGAACGAAATAATTTTGTACGAAAGACCCGATTCTTTCTTATTCGCAGAGGTGTCGTTCTTGAAACTCTCTTTATAGGCAGAGAGTGTTCGTTCAAAGTAATTTTTCTATTAAAACTAGTTTTATCTCGGTTTGTTCTTTTCTTCATTTGTTTCGAACCAAATAAACATTTTAAATCACCTACGATTTACTATTTGTAAGTGAGTGTAAAGAGACGGCTCTCTGCAAAGGAGATTGATCTACGCAGTTGGTATTCGCGAGTCAAGCTTCAAGCAGGTGCGCGTTTGTAAACAAATTAGACTGCGACGTAAAGGTTTGTAGTTATCGCCTTTTGAGTACATGTAGTATATAGTGTAAAATAAAGTATACCAGTCTAGCTAATAGGGACTGTTTTGTCTTCGTAAATAAAACAAAAAAACATAAATGCGAGTCAAAATAAAGAAACTGAAAATACCTAAAACATCGGAATATTTATTTCATTTTAGATGTGTCATTACTTAGTGTTTTTAAACAAACACAATTGTAATATGTTCAAGACATCTAAATGTGTTTCTTTCTAATAATAATCCCCCCTCCCATGTGATTTCCGAAAACCTATTAAAACTAGAAGTCGCGGGCTTCTGCCCGGCGACTAATAAATGATCAAATTTGACTAAATATGGGTCTTATTGAAATTTAAACTCACAAAATCGGAGTATTCGTCCTTACATACCAAACTGACCGGGCTCTATGGAACGCTTTCTTCTAAATCCCAATGCTTTCGTTTATATCTACGTGTACATTTTAATGAATCGAGATTTCTTACTTTTCGAATGGATATTTACTCATTGAATTATCTGGAATTTTTAATTATCGTATATGATATCGAATCAACCCTCGGTGGTGAATATAATGTCCAAATTATCTCATTCCGAAGTATTTGCACTAGACTGCTTTTGAAAACATTGTAGCAAAAGGAGAAATTGCTCATGATGATTTTCCATAATTATAATTTGATTAATAGGGATTTTTCATAGTCTTGGATATATGTTTTTAATGTCGGCTGCTACAGATATGCTGTATGCGGGAAAGTTATCTTGATAAGTAGTTCTGATACCGAATTCCTTGCTACATATATGCTGTATGTGGGAAAGTTATCTTGATAAGTAGTTCTGATACCAAATACCTTGCTACTGGTATAACACTTTCCCGCATACAGCAAATCAGCTATAGACAACGTTGGCAACATCTTTGCCTAACAAGTATAACATTGCTGCTTCAGAAAAGGACAGACGGCATAAAACCGATACTGAACCAAGGGTTAAAAGGTTATTTGGACCTCATATGACTATATCCGATACTTAACCAAGATCAAAAGGTTACTTGGACCTCATTTGACTAAATCTGATTACCGAACCATAGGTTAAAAGGTTATTTGGACTTCATATGAATAAACCCCTACCCCCCCCCCCCCCCCCCCCCCCCCCCCGGATTAAGGCTGCAACCACAGTCCACATGTGTATACATACGCCAACATCGAGTTTTGATTGGTTATAATCTGCCTTTTTAACGATTTCAATGGTTCGACCGAATCACAAAAAATCCTCCGCTTGCATTCATTAATGAGACAAAATAGTTCCAACGCGTGAAACACACTCTGAACTATGATTGACCTCAATGTCAGTTGTGTTAGGTAACGTCGACCGTGCTGTGACCCCATTAGTTTACAACAGTCGACTTATATAGATAGAGAAATGTGCAAATCACTGTAAATACAATTATTGAAAGGAGTTGAAACCATCGTGGCAAAAGTAGAAATTGCCTAAGTTAAGCAATTTCTGCTTTTGTCACAATGTCTTCGATTGTCGTCTGCTGCACATGCGTCTGTAGGCGTCTGTAAGCGGAACATGGTTACATCCTCCCCATGGAAGCTGAACCCTTTCCGTGATACTATAACAGTTCGAATATTGAAAATATTGTTGAAAATGGAGCTATTGCTGACAATGAGCAATTCCTCCTTTTCACACGATGCTTTCATACACGTTTTAAATTAATTATTTTCATATATGAACGTTGTACTATGGACATTCTTTTACTCGACACATTTTGAATAACATGCTAGAGATGAATGATAACGAGCAATTTTGCCTTACATCAAGGGGAAAAATATATAGTTGAAACCTTTGTGGAAATAGAGGAAATGAATCACGATAAACAATTCTGCTGCCGTCTGCTGCACATGCGTCAAAAAGCGACTGTAAGCTGGAAAAGGTTGAACCGTTTCCGTTATAGCTACTTAGTTACATACGAATGTTGAAAGTGTATTTGCAAACGGAGCAATTGCTGACAATGAGCAATTCCTCCTTTCCAAACAATGCAGTGGAACATTAATCTTTTTTTCTATAACCTAGATAACGAACACATTTGTCTACAGTTATTATTTTAAGCTTTGCCCCTTTTAGACACATTTGACTCACCTTAACAGATGAATGATAATCAGCAAGTTTGTTTTTTCACAATGTTTACATCACTATTCAAAATAGGAAATAGAAATTAAATCTACAAATTAGAGATAATTTAATTTCAACATTGATTGATAGGGTTAACACCGTTTTTCAACATTTCATCAGTAATACCACGGCGGCCAGTTCACCTACAAATGTATTTCCTGGTTTTCTCACAACAGTACTCCACACAACAATCTTCCCAAGCAACTGGCTGCTCATCCACATAAGCTTAGCCCATTGGTGAAAGACGAATGACGCATGTCGCATTGACTTTTGTCAAACGTCGGTGAGAAATTTGGCCGAAAATGTCAACATACACACGAGTTATAACCGCAAGGTCATTATTTATTTTATAATTGAGGCGCTTCTAGCGATTTTGGGACACAATTTATAATGTATATGCATTTGCGTTAATTGAAGACTCAACGTCCGTCAACGTGTAATCTAGTCCTAGATATCTGTTGACATATAAACTAGAAATGTAGTCTAAATATTTTTGTTTGTAAATTAACCTTGTACAGTCCCATTTCGGAGACGCATCGAACCAGTTTTCTGTAATCAATACTTTATGAGTTGTCTCTGTCTGTAAAGCTTGGAGGTATAATCCGGCGTCCGGCCGGCTGTCTGCCTGAATGTACATTCGTCCGTCCGTCATGGATTGCATGTATTGGTCAACACGTTGTTACTGTATGGCATATTTATTTCAAAGTGGTCACACATATACCGTGAGATCAGGAGAACGGCAAAGTACTAGGTACATAACTCTGGTCTGTTTATTTTAGTTATCTCCATTTTTCCTTATTTAGTTCAGCGATTGTCTCAATTAATTTCCATTGTATCCATTTCAAACTTGGTTTGTAGGTGGTAAGGTGAAGTTGGTGTCTAGTGTCTAGTATCTAGTATCGTTTAGCATAAACGATACTGGCAACCAGAATCTAGTATCGTTTAGCATAAACGATACTGGCAACCAGACACTAGTGTCGTTTAAGGAACTAGATATATAATTTTCAATTTCAGACTCCAGTGTCGTTTAACATTAAACGACACTGGCAACCAGACACTAGTATCGTTTAAGGAACTGGATATATTGATAACTCGAACATATCGATATCTCGAACATACCGATAACTCAAACACATCGATATCTCGAATACGTTGATAAAACGAATGTTTTTAACTTGAACATATTGACAACTCGAACCTTTCGATATCTCGAACCTTTCGATATCTCGAACTTTTCGATATCTCGAACTTGTCGATATCTCGAACTTTTCGATATCGATATGTTCGAGATATCGAAAAAAATGGAGATATCGAAAAGTTCGAGATATCGTTGGAGATATCGAAAAGTACTGGATATATTGATAACTCGAACATATCGATATCTCGAACATACCGATAACTCAAACACATCGATATCTCGAATACATTGATAAAACGAATGTTTTTAACTTGAACATATTGACAACTCGAAGATATCGATATCTCGAACCTTTCGATATCTCGAACTTTTTCGATATCTCGAACTTTTCGATATCTCGAACTTTTCGGTATCTCGAACTTTTCGATATCTCGAACCTTTCGATATCTCGATTATTTTTCGATATCTCTAACTTTATATATCTCGAACTTTTTGATATCGATATGTTCGAGATATCGAACAAAATGGAGATATCGAAATTTTCGAGATATCCAAAGGTTCGAGATATTGATAGGTTCGACATATCGAAAAGTTCGAGATATCGAATAGTTGGGAATATTGTTGGAGATATCGAAAAATTCGAGATATCGAAATTTTGAGATATCGGAAAGTTCGAGATATTGGAAAATTCGAGATATCGAAAAGTTCGCGATATCGAAAGGTTAGAGATATCGTATTGTTCCAGATATCGAAAAGTTCGAGATATCGAAAAGTTCGAGATATCGAAAGGTTCGAGATATCGATATGTTCAAGTTGTCAAAATGTTCAAGTTAAAAACATTCGTTTTTCAATGTATTCGAGATATCGATGTGTTCGAGTTATCGGTATGTTCGAGATAGGAACTAGATATATAATTTTCAATTTTCTGACTCCAGTGTCGTTTAACACTAAACGACACTGGCAACAAGACACTAGTGTCTTTTAAGGAACTAAGTATATAATTAATCAATTGTCAGACTCCAGTGTCGTTTAACACTAAACGACACTGGCAACCAGACACTAGTGTCGTTTAAGGAACTAGATATATAATTTTCAATTGTCAGACTCCAGTGTCGTTTAACACTAAACGACACTGGCAACCAGACACTAGTATCGTTTAAGGAACTAGATATATACTTAATCAATTGTCAGACTCCAGTGTCGTTTAACACTAAACGACACTGGCAACCAGACACTAGTGTCGTTTAAGGAACTAGGTATATAATTAATCAATTGTCAGACTCCAGTGTCGTTTAACACTAAACGACACTGGCAACCAGACACTAGTGTCGTTTAAGGAACTAGATATATAATTTTCAATTTCAGACTCCAGTGTCGTTTAACATTAAACGACACTGGCAACCAGACACTAGTATCGTTTAAGAAAGTAGATAAAAATGTAATCAATTGTCAGACTCCAGTGTCGTTTAACACTAAACGACACTGGCAACCAGACACTAGTATCGTTTAAGGAACTAGATATATAATTAATCAATTGTCAGACTCCAGTGTCGTTTAAAACTAAACGACACTGGCAACCAGACACTAGTATCGTTTAAGGAACTAGATATATAATTAATCAATTTTCAGATTCCAGTGTCGTTTAACACTAAACGACACTGGCAACCAGACACTAGTATCGTTTAAGGAAACGTAACAAATAATTTTCAACTTTTAGATTCCAGTGTCGTTTAACACTAAACGACACTGGCAACCAGACACTAGTATCGTTTAAGGAACTGGTTATATCATTTTCATTTTTCAGACTCCAGTGTCGTTTAACACTAAACGACACCGGCAACCAGACACTAGTATCGTTTAAGGATCTAGATATATAATTAATCAACTTTCAGGATCCAGTGACGTTTAACACTAAACGACACTGGCAACCAGACACTAGTATCGTTTAAGGAACTCGATATATAATTAATCAACTTTCAGATTCCAGTGTCGTTTAACACTAAACGACACTGGCAACCAGACACTAGTGTCGTTTAAGGAACTAGATATATAATTTTCAATTTCAGACTCCAGTGTCGTTTAACATTAAACGACACTGGCAACCAGACACTAGTATCGTTTAAGAAAGTAGATAAAAATGTAATCAATTGTCAGACTCCAGTGTCGTTTAACACTAAACGACACTGGCAACCAGACACTAGTATCGTTTAAGGAACTAGATATATAATTAATCAATTGTCAGACTCCAGTGTCGTTTAAAACTAAACGACACTGGCAACCAGACACTAGTATCGTTTAAGGAACTAGATATATAATTAATCAATTTTCAGATTCCAGTGTCGTTTAACACTAAACGACACTGGCAACCAGACACTAGTATCGTTTAAGGAAACGTAACAAATAATTTTCAACTTTTAGATTCCAGTGTCGTTTAACACTAAACGACACTGGCAACCAGACACTAGTATCGTTTAAGGAACTGGTTATATCATTTTCATTTTTCAGACTCCAGTGTCGTTTAACACTAAACGACACCGGCAACCAGACACTAGTATCGTTTAAGGATCTAGATATATAATTAATCAACTTTCAGGATCCAGTGACGTTTAACACTAAACGACACTGGCAACCAGACACTAGTATCGTTTAAGGAACTCGATATATAATTAATCAACTTTCAGATTCCAGTGTCGTTTAACACTAAACGACACTGGCAACCAGACACTAGTATCGTTTTAGAAACTAGACAAAAATGTAATCAATTGTCAGACTCCAGTGTCGTTTAACACTAAACGACACTGGCAACCAGACACTAGTGTCGTTTAAGGAACTAGCTATATAATTAATCAATGTTCTGACTCCAGTGTCGTTTAATACTAAACGACACTGGCAACCAGACACTAGTGTCGTTTAAGGAACTAGATATATAATTTTCAATTTCAGACTCCAGTGTCGTTTAACATTAAACGACACTGGCAACCAGACACTAGTATCGTTTAAGGAACTAGCTATATAATTAATCAATTTTCTGACTCCAGTGTCGTTTAACACTAAACGACACTGGCAACCAGAAACTAGTATCGTTTAAGGAACTAGCTATATAATTAATCAATTGTCAGACTCCAGTGTCGTTTAACACTAAACGACACTGGCAACCAGACACTAGTGTCGTTTAAGGAACTAGATATATAATTTTCAATTTCAGACTCCAGTGTCGTTTAACATTAAACGACACTGGCAACCAGACACTAGTATCGTTTAAGGAACTAGATATATAATTAATTAATTGTCAGACTCCAGTGTCGTTTAACACTAAACGACACTGGCAACCAGACACTAGTGTCGTTTAAGGAACTAGCTATATAATTAATTAATTGTCAGACTCCAGTGTCGTTTAACACTAAACGACACTGGCAACCAGACACTAGTGTCGTTTAAGGAACTAGCTATATAATTAATTAATTGTCAGACTCCAGTGTCGTTTAACACTAAGCGACACTGGCAATCAGACACTAGTGTCGTTTAAGGAACTAGCTATATAATTAATCAATTTTCTGACTCCAGTGTCGTTTAACACTAAACGACACTGGCAACCAGACACTAGTATCGTTTAAGGAACTAGATATATTATTTTCAATTTCAGACTCCAGTGTCGTTTAACACTAAACGACACTGGCAACCAGACACTAGTATCGTTTAAGGAACTAGATATATAATTAATCAATTGTCAGATGCCAGTGTCGTTTAACACTAAACGACACTGGCAACCAGACACTAGTATCGTTTAAGGAACTAGATATATAATTTTCAATTTTCTGACTCCAGTGTCGTTTAACACTAAACGACACTGGCAACCAGACACTAGTATCGTTTAAGGAACTAGATATATAATTTTCAATTTCAGACTCCAGTGTTGTTTAACACTAAACGACACTGGCAACCAGACACTAGTGTAGTTTAAGGAACTAGATATATAATTAATCAATTGTCAGACTCCAGTGTCGTTTAACACTAAACGACACTGGCAACCAGACACTAGTATCGTTTAAGGAAACGAACAAATAATTTTCAACTTTTAGATTCCAGTGTCGTTTAACAGTAAACGACACTGGCAACCAGACACTAGTATCGTTTAAGGAACTATATATAATTAATAAATTTTCAGACTCCAGTGTCGTTTAACACTAAACGACACTGGCAACCAGACACTAGTATCGTTTAAGGAAACGGAACAAATAATTTTCAACTTTCAGATTCCAGTGTCGTTTAACACTAAACTGGCAACCAGACACTAGTGTCGTTTAAGGATCTAGATATATAATTAATCAATTTTCAGATTCCAGTGTCTTTTAACACTAAACGACACTGGCAACCAGACACTAGTATCGTTTAAGGAACTAGATATATAATTAATCAATTGACAGTGTCGTTTAGTGTTAAACGACACTGGAGTCTGAAAAATGAAAATTATATATCCAGTTCCTTAAACGATACTAGTGCCTGGTTGCCAGTGTCGTTTAGTGTTAACCGACACTGGAGTCTGAAAGATGATTAATTATATATCCAGTTCCTTAGACGATACTAGTGTCTGGTTGCCAGTGTCGTTTAGCCTTAAACGACACTGGAGTCTGAAAGTTGATTCTGGAAACTATGTTGAAGAAATTAAAGTTAGATATGTAGTTCCTTAAACGACACTATTGTCTAGTTGCCAGTGTCGTTTAGTGTTAGACATTGGACATTGAAACCTAAATATTGTCCGAGCTATACCACTCCCCCTCAGTGCGGGTAGACTGCGCGACCTGCCTCATAGCATATGCGGCCATGGCTCACATTTCCCCTTCTAGCAGCGGAGTTCTAGCGTAAAACGAGGCTCAGCATTTCGCCGTCAACGCGGGTAGACTGCGGGACATGCCGTTTAGCATATGCGGCCCCGGCTCACATTTCCCCTATTAGCAGCGGAGTGCTGACGTAAAACAAGGCTCATGAATTCGCCGTAAGCGCGGGTAGATTGCGGTACCTACCTTATAGCGTATGCTCACATTTCCCCGACTAGCAGCGGAGTGCTCCCCGTAAAACACGCAGCAGACTCGGGTAGATGAATGAATGAATGCATATTGTTTTATGGCGCATCGACAGCTAAGGTCATTTAGCGCGCAAGACTCGGGTAGAAATCTGCCTCAACGCCGTTGTTCCACTTCCGTGAGAAAGAGAAAAGTGTTCCACTCGATTGTGAATTTTTGTTTTGTTCCATTCCCGTGACAAGGGCCTGTAGGCCCAAGTGCACCCCGTAATACACGTGGCAGACTCGGGTAGAAATCCGCCTTAAGGCCGCTGTTCCACACCCGTGAGAAAAAAAAAAGTGTTCCACTCCATTGTTAATTTATTTTTTGTTCCACTCCCGTGGCAAGGGCCTGTTGTCCCGAGTACTCCCCGTAATACACGCAGCTGACTCGGGTAGAAATCCGGCTTAACGCCGTTGTCTCACTCCTGTCATATTTGAATGACCAATGTCTACTGCCACGACATTCAATTTCTGAAAGTCCAATGTCCAATGTCGTGCAAGCACGACATTCATTTCTGAATGTCCAATGTCCAATGTTCAATATCGTGCCACCACGACATTCATTTCTTGAATGTCCAATGTCGTGCCAGCACGACATTCAACTTTTGAATGTTCATTTCCCCTACTAGCAGCCGAGTGCTCGCCTAAATCAAGGCTCAGCACTTCGCCGTAAGCGCGGGTAGACTGCGGTACCTGCCGTATAGCAAATGCGGCACCGGCTTAAATTTCCCCTACTAGCAGCTGAGTGCTAGCGTAAAACAAGGCTCAGGACTTCGCCGTAAGCGCGGGTAGACTGTTGACCAGCCATATAGCACATACGGCCTCGGCTCACATTTCCCCTACCAGCAGCGGAGTGCTAGCGCGAAACAAGGCCAGCACTTCGCCGGCAGCGCGGGTAGACTGCGAGACCTGCCGTATAGCATATGCGGCCCCGGCGCACATTTCCCTACTAGCAGCGGAGTGATAGCGTAAAACAAGGCTCAGCACTTCGTCGTAAGCGCGAGTAGACTGCGGGACCTACCGTATAGCGTATGCAGCCCCGGCTCACATTTCCCCGGCTAGCAGCGAAATGCTCCGCGTAATACACTCGGCAGACTCAGGTAGAAATCCGCCTTAAACGACACTAGTGTCTGGTTGCCCCTGTCGTTTAGTGTTAAACGAAAATCGAGTAATTATATATCCAGTTCCTTAAACGATACTAGTGTCTGGTTGCCAGTGTCGTTAAGTGTTAAACGACACTGGAGTCTGACAATTGATTAATTATATATCCAGTTCCTTAAACGATACTAGTGTCTGGTTGCCAATGTCGTTTAGTGTTAAACGACACTGGAGTCTGAACATTTATTAATTATATATAGTTCCTTAAACGATACTAGTGTCTGGTTGCCAGTGTCGTTTACTGTTAAACGACACTGGAATCTGAAAGTTGATTAATTATATATCGAGTTCCTTAAACGATACTAGTGTCTGGTTGCCAGTGTCGTTTAGTGTTAAACGACACTGGATCCTGAAAGTTGATTAATTATATATCTAGATCCTTAAACGATACTAGTGTCTGGTTGCCAGTGTCGTTTAGTGTTAAACGACACTGGAGTCTGAAAAATGAAAATGATATAACCAGTTCCTTAAACGATACTAGTGTCTGGTTGCCAGTGTCGTTTAGTGTTAAACGACACTGGAATCTAAAAGTTGAAAATTATTTGTTCCGTTTCCTTAAACGATACTAGTGTCTGGTTGCCAGTGTCGTTTAGTGTTAAACGACACTGGAATCTGAAAGTTGATTAATTATATATCTAGTTCCTTAAACGATACTAGTGTCTGGTTGCCAGTGTCGTTTAGTGTTAAACGACACTGGAGTCTGACAATTGATTAATTATATATCTAGTTCCTTAAACGATACTAGTGTCTGGTTGCCAGTGTCGTTTAGTGTTAAACGACACTGGAGTCTGACAATTGATTACATTTTTATCTAGTTTCTTAAACGATACTAGTGTCTGGTTGCCAGTGTCGTTTAATGTTAAACGACACTGGAGTCTGAAATTGAAAATTATATATCTAGTTCCTTAAACGACACTAGTGTCTGGTTGCCAGAGTCGTTTAGTGTTAAACGACACTGGAGTCTGACAATTGATTAATTATATACCTAGTTCCTTAAACGACACTAGTGTCTGGTTGCCAGTGTCGTTTAGTGTTAAACGACACTGGAGTCAGAAAATTGATTAATTATATAGCTAGTTCCTTAAACGATACTAGTGTCTGGTTGCCAGTGTCGTTTAATTTTAAACGACACTGGAGTCTGAAATTGAAAATTATATATCTAGTTCCTTAAACGACACTAGTGTCTGGTTGCCAGTGTCGTTTAGTGTTAAACGACACTGGAGTCTGACAATTGATTAAGTATATATCTAGTTCCTTAAACGATACTAGTGTCTGGTTGCCAGTGTCGTTTAGTGTTAAACGACACTGGAGTCTGAAATTGAAAATTATATATCTAGTTCCTTAAACGACACTAGTGTCTGGTTGCCAGTGTCGTTTAGTGTTAAACGATACTGGAGTCTGACAATTGATTAATTATATACTTAGTTCCTTAAACGACACTAGTGTCTGGTTGCCAGTGTCGTTTAGTGTTAAACGACACTGGAGTCAGAAAATTGAAAATTATATATCTAGTTCCTATCTCGAACATACCGATAACTCGAACACATCGATATCTCGAATACATTGAAAAACGAATCTTTTTAACTTGAACATTTTGACAACTTGAACATATCGATATCTCGAACCTTTCGATATCTCGAACTTTTCGATATCTTGAACAATACGATATCTCTAACCTTTCGATATCGCGAACTTTTCGATATCTCGAATTTTCCAATATCTCGAACTTTCCGATATCTCAAAATTTCGATATCTCGAATGTTTCGATATCTCCAACAATATTCCCTACTATTCGATATCTCGAACTTTTCGATATGTCGAACCTATCAATATCTCGAACCTGTGGATATCTCGAACATTTCGATATCTCCATTTTTTTTCGATATCTCGAATTTTTCGATATCTCGAACTTTTCGATATCTCGAACATATCGATATCGAAAAGTTCGAGATATATAAAGTTAGAGATATCGAAAAATAATCGAGATATCGAAAGGTTCGAGATATCGAAAAGTTCGAGATATCGAAAAAGTTCGAGATATCGAAAAATAATCGAGATATCGAAAAGTTCGAGATATCGAAAAATAATCGAGATATCGAAAGGTTCGAGATATCGAACAGTTCGAGATATCGAAAGGTTCGAGATATCGATATCTTCGAGTTGTCAATATGTTCAAGTTAAAAACATTCGTTTTATCAATGTATTCGAGATATCGATGTGTTTGAGTTATCGGTATGTTCGAGATATCGATATGTTCTAGTTATCAATATATCCAGTACTTTTTTAATATCTCCAACGATATCTCGAACTTTTCGATATCTCGAACTTTTCGATATCTCCATTTTTTTCGATATCTCGAACATATCGATATCGAAAAGTTCGAGATATATAAAGTTAGAGATATCGAAAAATAATCGAGATATCGAAAGGTTCGAGATATCGACAAGTGCGAGATATCGAAAGGTTCGACATATCGATATCTTCGAGTTGTCAATATGTTCAAGTTAAAAACATTCGTTTTATCAACGTATTCGAGATATCGATGTGTTTGAGTTATCGGTATGTTCGAGATATCGATATGTTCGAGTTATCAATATATCCAGTTCCTTAAACGATACTAGTGTCTGGTTGCCAGTGTCGTTTAATGTTAAACGACACTGGAGTCTGAAATTGAAAATTATGTATCTAGTTCCTTAAACGACACTAGTGTCTGGTTGCCAGTATCGTTTATGCTAAACGATACTAGATTCTGGTTGCCAGTATCGTTTATGCTAAACGATACTAGATACTAGACACTAGACACCAACTTCACCTTACCTTTGTAGGTAACGTATGATCTACAGATTTGCAGTGCATCATTACCATAACTTTAGCATGCTGCGTTTGGAGTCTGTATATTTTTGTCTTTCCATGTTCTCACTTATTATATGACTTTCGCATGCAACACATGCGTTCCCGGCGTGAAAAGTCCTTGTTCGTTAGCCGAGCCCCGGTAGCTCAGTCGGTAGCGACGCGGGCAGTAGGTGAACTGGCCGCCGTGATATAACTGAGAAATTGTTAAAAACGGCGTTAAACCCCAATCAATCAAAACCCTTGTTCGTTAATGAATGCTTCCCCAAGTTGTGTACTGTGTCCGGAGCGACTGACTGTCTGTCCGTCTTTGTGTTTATCCATCCGTCCGTCTGTCCGTTACGGTTTGCATTAATTGGTCAAAACTTTGTTTCTGTTTTGCGGATCCATTTCATAGTCGGCACACGTATACATTGGGATTAGGAGATCGATACAATATTTTGAACACAAATCTGATCTGGTTTTTTAGGTGTAAACTCATGTTTTCATTTCTTCGGTTATTGTCTCAATATATGTCCAATGTATCAATTTAAGACTTGGTGTATTTGGGAACGCAGAGCTACAGATGTGCAGTTCAAAAAGAAACATAACTCTAGCATGCTTTCGATTGTCTTTTATTTATCAGCATGATTACAATATACATTTCTGAACTGGAAATATTTTAATTAAGGGTCGCTGTTCGGTATTTTGTCAATCTTTTGTCCTTCCTGATTTATTTTGTTTATACAAGAAAAGGGTCAAACTTGGATAAATAAGGTATATGTTATTGGCAGGCAGTATGGGTTGCTTCACACATTTTTGGTTTGGTTTGGTTTAAAGGTCACTGTTTATTGTTTTAAAAATGTTTGTCGATAGTATCTATGCCATATATTTTCAACTTACATATGCCCCTATACCATTAGAGCTTTCAGCGCTTAGATTTTCTCTCGGAATGATGCGCGAAAAATCTTGCCGGACTCCAGCCACAAAATCTAGATTTGGTCGCATAGGAAATTGAAATTTCTTTGAAAATAATCTCCAAATTGTCTTAATATTTTCTATTTTGCTTTCATTTAATATAATTCTTTTTACAAAAGACAGATCTCTGAATGCCAAAAAAAGTGTCTAAAATAGCTTCCGAGTCGAATAAATTATAATTCAATTTTGTGTCGTCTGCACATAATGTTTGGACACAGTCAAACTGGTTGAAAATGATGAAACTGGTTGTCTAAATAGTCTGAGAATAATGAATCAATATTAAGTTTGATAATTTCTATGAACATTTAACACAGTAAAACCTAAATACTTTTGCCGATTCAGCCAAACATCCAAAGTTCGTGTGGTACATGTATAGAGAAAAAAAAAATTGATAGTCATTGCTAAATTTAACTACTATTTGCTTTTGTGTTCTCATTTTATATCATTCTTTGTAAATACATAGGTAAAAGCATATCCATAAGGACAAGGACATTGTTTTTAAACAGTTGAAACATTGAGGCAAATGGTGAAATTGCGCATTATGAATAACTTCTCCTTTTGTCACAATCTTTTCAAAAGTCGCCTGCTGCTAAGGCGTTAAAAAACGTCTGCATCAGGTGGGAAAGGGATCAATTTTACTGATATCGACACCAATTGACCAGCGTCATTCGTCTTCAACCAATGGGCTTACAGTCTATGTGGAAAAGCAATTGCTTGGAAAGTATGTTGTGTGGAGTATTGGTGTGAGAAAGACTGGAAACACATTAAAATATGAACTGGCCGCCGTGATATGACTGAACAATTGCTGAAAATGGCGTTAAACTCCAATCAATCAATCATTCAATCAATCAATCACTCAATCAATAAATCAATTATTGTTTTGCTTATTTTACTTGTTTTACTACTTATGCATGTGAAGTGGTCGATGAAGACCGACATACTGCTGTATACACGTGCAGGCTATTCTTGGTCTATATTGTTAGCAAAGTAGTTAAACATTAGTAGTTTATTACGAACCACGCTCATGCTGTTTGAAGTCTTCGCGTATCGCGGGATACGATTAGTACTGGGAGTAGGCTGCATGCACGTGCAGGCTACATGTATTCTTGGTCTACATTGTTCACAAATGAGGTAAACATTATTGCATCACGGACCACGTACATGCTGTTTGAAATCGTCGCGTATCGCGGGATTCTAGTTAAGCCGATACATATTTAATGAGATTACCTTAGGCCTTTTCCAGATTATTTCCCGGACAGGAAAATCCCCTTCTAGCTCACCAGAAAGTGTGATTGATTTTAAAGTCGGTGTAAAGTCCTGGTCCTCAAACAACACTTTCTTTTCAATAAGTCTGTTCCTTAAAACTGAAAATCCCCACATATTCGACATTGTTGTGATGGGATATAAATTATGTACGCATGTATAATGTATACACACTTATAGGAGGAGTGTCAATCAATTAAGTGTCCCTATTGTTTCCCCGGTTTGGTATCAATATATTGAAGTTACATTGACGTACACATAGTAGGGCTACGCGTCTAGATTTCTCGCAGTTGGTGCATATAGGTTAATAAAGCACACAGGCAGATATTGTAGATTCTCCGAGAATGTATGTTTGTAAATGCTTACCCCAAGTCTCTACAATACGTGGATGTAACACGACCAGATATCTTCTGGCGCGGCTTATATGATTTCCGGGTCGACATATTCCTTCATACAGTTAGTTTTAGATTCCCCCAAATTGAGTTATTCGAAACCTTTCTAAAAATCAGACGCTTTCTGACGCCTCTGCAGCAGACTACTTTAAAATATTTGAGACAAATGGAGAATTTACTTATAATGAGCAATTTCTCCTTTTGCCACAATGTTTTCAATTTTATACAACAATTGTGCTTGCATTTATAGAGAGTTTTCGTATTTTAGAATATACGTCTTAAAAGTCGTCTGCTGCAGATTTGTTGTATGTGAGAAAGGGTTAATATAAATAGAAAGAGAATAAACCTGCTAGACATTAAATGATAATTTTGAGAGAGAATAGCAAAGCGAACATAAGCAATTCAATATTTTCTATGATGTTTTAAAATTGTTCTGAGTCTCGAAAATGTACATTGATAAATTTAAATTATGATTTTTGATTATTTTGACTTTAAGCCTTGTCATATACAAGGGGAACATTTGATTTCTTCTCACATTTAAGGGCATGCTAATATTATCCTACACTAGACGTGATTCACGGTTTTGCAGTCAGAAGTGTTTAGTTCAGATGACCAGCCTGTAGTATTTCCATACAGTTCTCACATGTAATATATTGTTCTATACGCATGACTCCTTATATGGCAGTTTCAGTTTTACTTGTATACTATTGATGCTTTTGTTGTTCCATATTTGATTAAATAACCACTGCATACACGAAACAACAACATCTCTACATGGTATCTATAGAGCCCTCGATTAACCCTTTCCCTCATACGACGATTCTGCAGCAGACAACTTTGAACATATTTTGTCAAAAAATAGAAAATCTCTATAATTGAATGGATAACCTATGACTAAAAGTGGAAAACATTGTGACAAAAGGAGAAATTGCACGTTTTGTGCAATTTCTTCTTTTGTCACTATGTTTTCAAAAAGCCGTCTGCTGCAGAGGCGTCAGAAAGCGTCTATATGAGGGAAAGGGTTAATAGAAAGTGTTTTTGTTTGCCTTTCTCACATGTAGACGCATTTTAACGCATATACAGCAGATCACTTTTGAAAACACTGACCAAATGACAAATTACTCAACACGAGTAATGTCTCTGTTTGCCACAATGTTTCCAACTTTTAACAGTAATTATACTTTCATTTATAGAGATTTTCCATCAAAGCCGTCTGCTGCAGTACGTGGAAAAGGGTTAAGAATGCTAAAAGTATCATTTATTGTTCAGTCCCACAACATCAGTAAGTTCACCTTCATGGCTTTCCTCGTAATCTAATCAGCCACATATACTTTTGAGCCGTTCCACAAGAAAACCAACATTATGGACTCTGTGTAATGCATCGACCAAGATCAATCAGCGCAGTCCGCGCAGGCTAATCATGGCCGACACATTTCGTCTCAGGGGGATAGAGGTATAGAGTAATGATTCATGAGACAGAAAATCCACAGTATGCGAAAAGTGTCTGTCCGGGTAAGCCTGCGCGGACTGCGCATGCTGATCTGGATCGATACTTTACGCAGGCTCCACACTGTTGGATTTCTCGTGGGACGGCCCATATTAGATTGTTGAATTACGAACAATGCTGGTCAAGTGCCATTCGAACACTCTCACTACAGGCATCGCGTTTTGCATACAATTGTATAAGGGTACAACGACCTGCCTTCGGAATAAAGGTTAACACTGTAATAATGTATGATAGAGTTGACGACATACAATAAAATATATCTAATTCTTTGAATGCCGTTTTCAAAATTGCGAATTGTATCAAGGCGGTTCTTGGTTTCTCATTATAAATCATATATATATATACAGGAATCGGTTGTATGATTAGTGTATGTGATTTGAAACAGGTTGTCCCGGGTTCGAGCCCCGGTCGCGGCTGTCGTGATTCAGTGCCTTTGGGTAAGGCAAATTTGCTAGCCTAGTATTGGTTTACATAAGGATCATGATTTATTAACTGTCGCCGTGATATTACAGAAATAATACAAAACTACATTGGTTTTAAATCTGCCAACCGGTTTTGTTTCTTCTACTCTAGATGGCAACGTTATTAATCACCAGTTATGCTGCCTCACGCTGCACGTTATAACATTTTAAACAACTTTGATCGGGCCATTGAACAATGTATGTAACACGAATAAAAGAAACAAGACTGTGTAGATTGAACATGGGCATTTTATTAAAACAAAATTCCAGTATATAGCTTACACACCAACGTATGGAAGACAGAGGTGCAGTGGTAGAGCGTCGGCCTCTCGTACCGAAGTTCACGGGTTCGAATCCTGTGATGAGCGGGTTCTAGTTTTGGGATCTTTTCACTCAAACAGGGCGAGTACTTGTTAAGTCTCAAGGGAGCAGACATCGAGCGTGATTAATATAAGCTGAAAGCTTGTTTCGCAATCGATGTGCACACCAACGTATCACTCGCAATGCTACTCCAACATATTTAGATGCCAGGGAGAGAATGATATCTCTACATAGACAACAGACTCGATGTCCTTTTCATGTATACAGTTTATTTGCGTCGAGAATTTGACGAGGATAACATTGATAGTGATAAACAAGACGGTTAACCCTTTCACATTTACAATAAATCTACAACAGACGCGTTTGAAATCATATTGGCAAACATAAAGAAAATTTATGAAAACAAAAGTGTAATAATAGAAAAGAGTTGAAAACATTGGTGACAAAAATCGACTGCTGCTGACGTGTCATTTTTTTTTTTGTAAGATGGAAAGGGATAGCCCAAGACATCCTCGAATAATGTCAATGTTCTGCAGAAAACAAATTTCATTGCGTCTGTTAAAGATAAAGTACATTGAAAGTAAGTGCACTTTTGAAACATGTGCAAGTTAGATATACGGCTTCTGTTTTATTGTCAACAACTACATCAATGAATACGTTCAGGGGCGTAACTTCCTTTAGGCACTGTAGGCACGTGCCTACACATTTTTTCTAAAAATGCCCCAAAATGCAGCTGCGGCGATACACATCTGCGTAATGTAACGACCAGATCAGCCTGCGCTGTCCGCGCAGACTGATCCGGGCGACACATTCCGTCTAAGGGGGGGATAGATAGAGTAGTGATTCCTGAAACAGAAAATCCACAGGAGGCGAAAAGTGTATATCCGGGTACGCCTGTGTGACATGCTTAGGCTGATCCGGGTCGATACTTTACGCATACGATACTGTTTAACAGTGGTAGAGCGTCGGTCTTTCGTCCTAAACGTCCCGGGTTCGAATCCCTTGAAGAGCGGTTTCTGCCTTGAATATTTTTCACACAAACGTCATGAGCTCCGGTAAAACTGGTCAAAGAAAACAAGAGTGTGATCAATATTAGAATGAAAACTTGTTTCAAAATCAAATAAGAATAAATAAGTTTATTTAAGAAAAAAAGAACCAACACGTTCTCATCTAGAACCTGACAGTATTCGCCAAATAAAGACATGCTTGAAACATGACACATATTCTAAAATAGTATGATAGTTTAGATGCTTTCGAAGTCATCGTCATCTGCAGTTCAGGCGTTTGTGGGAAATGCTTAACTTAGCTGTACAATAATGGACAATGTGATTACTAAAACATTTAAAATTAATACGTTGACTCTTTTGCATCACCGTTATGTGGCGGTTTCGCTTCTTAAATAAAACGTTATTTCTTTACTATTTGGTAATCCGTACGTTATAGCTTTCATGTAATGATGTGGAAGTTATTGTTTGGATTGTAACGCCATTTAAAAGTATTCCAATTATGTACTGGCGGCCAGTTTACCATATATATTTTCCTGGATTTCCCGAACCTTTACTCCCCCGCCCACAAAGAATACTGAGAACATTGGTGGAAGACGAATACCGCTTGTCACAACGAAATTTGTTCCCCTAATAAATGGCAGAAACGGGGTTCCATTTCACGACTCCTTGAGTGATTAGCCCTTGTTGTTAACGAATGATGTATCGCGACCCGAATGATATGGAAGATATTACTAACGAATAACCTTAACTGACTACACATTCAACGTCTATCAGCTACATAGTATGCTGTTTGCAATTAGGAAACATTGTAAAAGAGTAGGGAAATTATTCCCCATTAAGGACCCGTTTACCGTTTCCCACATACAACAATTCTGCAGCATGCGACCTTGCAAATGTCCTTGCAGAATCATGGGATGTGGAAGCATAACTCTTAAACAGAAGGAAATCGAGGGCTTGGTGTGAAGCGGTTGTAACTAAAAAAAAAATTTGATGTTAATCACTTCGCCATAAAGTCTTTATAAGCGTTAAATCATTTTCTTGGTAAACAATGGAAATTTAGGTGCCATTGCTCGTTCTGAGCAATAGCACCTAAATTTGCATTGTTTACAAAGGGGTCAAAATTGCCCCTAAACCAGGGTTTTCAAAATAGCTTTTTAGTTACAACCGTTTCACGTCAAGCCCTCGAAATGGTTAAGCATTTTAATTCAGAGTCAACCCAGTCATGCTTAAAAAGGATTAACAGTTAACGAAGATCGTTTGTAGATCATGGGAATGAACACGTTTTTTTTTTTAAAAATATCATTCATGTTAAACATAGACAGTCAATAAATGTTGCTGAACACATGGAAATGTATCATCAGCCCGGGTTAATGTCATTCACACTGCAGTCTTGAGATAATAGATCACATTAAGACATGGCAACTTCTTGTTCATAAGACACGTTACTTATGGTTTTCTTGAGCACGCCTTAATTAGATACATTGTCAAAAGCCACACACGACAGAACACAAGAATAGCTCAAAGTTGATTACGCGTAAACGTGATTTAATTACTTTACTTGACATTGCGTTCCGTGGAATCAAAGTACGTCAGAGTAAGGGTAGTATCTTGATTACTTTTATCTCTACTAATGTACTTTTCCACAATATCAACGTGACCTTTATCTTTACTAATGTACTACTCGACAATATGAACCTGATCCTGACCATTATCTTTACTAATGTACTACCCCACAATATCAACCTGATCCCGACCTTTATCTTTACTAATGTACTACTCCACAATATCAACCTGATCGTGACCTTTATCTTTACTAATGTACTACTCCACAATATCAACCTGATCCTGACCTTTATCTTTACTAATGTACTACTCCACACTATCAACCTGATCCTGACCTTTATCTTTACTAATGTACTACTCGACAATATTAACCTAATGGTGAACGTTATATATTTACTAATGTACTATACTGACCATTATCGTTACTAATATTTTACTCGACAATATAAACCTGATACTGACCATTATCGTTACTTATGTACTACTCGACAATATAATCCTGATACTGACCATTATCGTTACTTATGTACTACTCGACAATATTAACCTGATACTGACCTTTATCTTTACTAATGTACTACTCGACTAAATTTACTTGATCGTGGCCTTTGTATTTACTAAAGTACTACTCTATAATATCAACCTGATCCTGACCTTTATCTTTACTTATATGTACTACTCGACAATATAAACCGGATACTGACCCTTATCTTTACTTATGTACTACTCGACAATATAAAACGGATACTGACCTTTATCTTTACTAATGTACTGCTCGACATTATTAACCTTTATATCGACATTATTATACTTTATATCTTTAATAATGCACACTACTGACCATTATCGTTACTTATGTACTACTCGACAACATTTACTTGATCGTGTCCTTTATCTTTAATAATGTACTACTCGACACAATTAACTTGATCGTGTCCTTTGTATTTACTAAAGTACTACTCTACAATACCAACCTGATCCTGACCTTTATCTTCACTTATGTACTACTCGTCAATTTTAACCTGATCTTAAACTTGATCTTTACTAATGTACTGCTCGAATAGCAACTTGAACATGACTATTATATTTACTAATGTACTACTCAACAATAGCAACCTGATCCTCATCTTTATATTTACTAATATACTACTCGACAATATTGACCTGACCGTAATTTTTATCTTAACTTGTGTACTATTCGACAATAGCAACCTGATCCTAATCTTTATCTTGAATAATATAATTCTCGAGGATATTAACCTGATCCCTCTGAACTTTATCTTAACTTATGTATTACTCGACAATATTTACCTGCTCATGACTATTATCGTAACTAATGTACTACTCGACAATAGCAACTTGACTCCCTGACCTTTATCTTTACAAATGTACTACTCGACAATAGCAACCTGACCCCCTGACCTTTGTTTTTACTAATGTACTACTTGACAATAGCAACCTGACCCCTTGTCCATTATCTTAACTAATGTACTACTCGACAATAGCAACTTGACTCCCTGACCTTTGTTTTTACTAATGTACTACTTGACAATAGCAACCTGACCCCTTGTCCATTATTTTAACTAATGTACTACTCGACAATAGCAACTTGACTCCATGACCTTTGTTTTTACAAATGTACTACTCAACAATATTTACCTGATCATGACCATTATCTTAACTAATGTACTACTCGACAATAGCAACTTGACTCCCTGACCTTTGATTTTACTAATGTACTACTTGACAATAGCAACCTGACCCCCTGACCGGTGTGTTTTCTAATGTACTACTCGACAATATTTACCTGATGATGACCTTTATCTTTAATAATGTACTACTCGACAATAGCAACCTGACCCCCCCCCCCCCCCCCCCCTCCGTGTTTATAATGTATAATTTATAATGTGTTACTCATTTACACTATTTACCTGACACTGACCTTACCTTTTCTAATGTATTACTTGACAATATTTACCTGACACTGACCTTTATCTTTACTAATGTACATAAACTACTCGACAATATATACTTGATCATGACCTTTATATTTACTAACATTCTACTCGACAATAGTAACCTGACCCCCTGACCTTTATCTTTTCTAATGTATTACTCGTCAATATTAACCTGACACTGACCTTTACCTTTTCTAATGTATTACTCAACAATATTTACCGGATACTGACCTTTATCTTTACTAATGTATTACTCAACAATATTAACCTGAAACTGACCTCTATATTTACTTATGTACTGCTCGATAATATTAACCTGATCATGACCTTTATCTTTACTAATGTACTACTCGACAATAGCAACCTGACCCACCTGACCTTTATCTTTTCTAATGTATTACTCGACAATATTTACCTGATCTGACCTTAATCTTTTCTAATGTATTACTCGACAATATTAACCTGACACTGACCTTTACCTTTTCTAAGGTATTACTTGACAATATTTACCTGATACTTACCTTTATCTTTACTAATGTACATAAACTACTCGACAATATTTACTTGATCATGACCTTTATATTTACTAACATTCTACTCGACAATAGTAACCTGACCCCCTGACCTTTATTTTTTCTAATGTATTACTCGTCAATATTAACCTGACACTGACCGTTACCTTTTCTAATGTATTACTCAACAATATTTACCTGATCTGACCTTAATCTTTTGTAATGTATTACTCGACAATAATAACCTGACACTGACCTTTACCTTTTCTAAGGTATTACTCAACAATATTTACCTGATACTGACCTTTATCTTTACTAATGTATTACTCAACAATATTTACCTGAAACTGACCTCTTTATTTACGTATGTACTGCTCGATAATATTAACCTGATCATGACCTTTATCTTTACTAATGTACTACTCGACAATAGCAACCTGACCCACCTGACCTTTATCTTTTCTTATGTATTACTCGACAATATTTACCTGATCTGACCTCAATATTTTCTAATGTATTACTCGACAATATTAACCTGACACTGACCTTTACCTTTTCTAAGGTATTACTTGACAATATTTACCTGATACTGACCTTTATCTTTACTAATGTACATAAACTACTCGACAATATTTACTTGATCATGACCTTTATATTTACTAACATTCTACTCGACAATAGTAACCTGACCCCATGACCTTTATCTTTTCTAATGTATTACTCGTCAATATTAACCTGACACTGACCTTTACCTTTTCTAATGTATTACTCAACAATATTTACCTGATCTGACCTTAATCTTTTCTAATGTATTACTCGACAATATTAACCTGACACTGAACGTTACCTTTCCTAAGGTATTACTTGACAATATTTACCTGATACTTACCTTTATCTTTACTAATGTACTACTCAACAATATCAACCTGATCTCAACCTTTATCTTTACTAATGTACTACTTGACAATATCAACCTGACCCCCTGACCTTTGTATTTACTGATGTACTACTTAACAATATCAACTTGATCTTATCATTTATCTGTACTAATGTACTACTTGACAGTATCAACCTGATCCTAACCTTTGTATTTACAAATCTACAACTTAAACAATTTTTAAACTGTTCTCGACCGTTGGTGTAGATTAATATTATCATCATGACGTAATAGCATTTTCATGAATATTGTGATTCACTTTTTGAAATTATATTTACTCATGGTGAGAAAAATATCACGCGTTTTAAAGTTGATTGAAATACTTCATTATTATACCTCACGTGACCTTGTAATGTTAAATTATCATACACTCATCATGGGCAATTTCTTACTGTCTCATGCTAACAGTACGTTTTTGACCGGTTAACAGTATACTGTTACATGGCACGCGCGTTAAAATGTTGGTTATGCACGTGCATGACGTCATTTCAAACAATAACGTCACCTTTTAGACGCGCGTGCCATGTTACAGTATACTGTTAACCGGTATATTCATATGTGTGCGTTACATTGTAGTAGATCTACCCATGTTCACTTCCCCTGCAAAGTTACAGAATAAATTGAATAAATGTATAATTTTGTTTGGTATAATAAAATAAATATAGAATGGCTTCGAGTGTGACAGTGCATATTGTCAACATTCAGGTAAATACTGTTAATTTCGGCTTCGCCTCGGGTAAAAGTATTTTCCTCATGTTGACAATATGTACTGTCACACTGGAAGCTATGCAATATTTATATAATGTTATTAGTCGCCGGGCAGGAGCCGGCGACTTATATTTTTAAAAGCTTTTCAGAAATGAAATGGGAAGACGAGTTTAAATGTCTTGAACATATTACAATTGCGTTTGTTTAAAAACACTTAGTTATGACACATCTAAATTGAAATAAATATTCCGATGTTTTTTAAAATTATTTGCAGTTTCCTTTAACTCACATTTTTGTTATTGACGCCGCGTGGGAGCGGTGTCAGTATTGAATATGTTTTAATGTTGTACCATGGGGTGATCGAAAAAGAGCAACCAACATTATTATTGAAAAGAAAAACCTTTATGAATCAATAAATTGTATTGAATGATTTACGAAACATCAAGATGCAAAATACGTATGTCTTCTACCGTTATTACAAATCTTTGTATTTATAACTTTTCCCCTACTTCCTAGGCTATGCTTTTTTTAATAGTTTGATTGACGGCCCTGACGATACGGTTCATCAAAGCTCAGAATAAAAGTTCACTTTTCCCCCAACTTCCTAGGCTACGCTTTTTTAATTGTTTGGTTTACGGCCCCAAAATTCGGGGGATATTTTTGCCTATTTATGAAATTCTGTTGTATTTAAAACGTTCCTCCCCATACAGTTTGTTTATTCAGATCATTGTATTCTTGTTGTATGTTGACTATACATGTGAACCTTTTCTTTTAATTTCATAAATGCTCAATTTTGATCATAAATATCTAAAATTAATTTGTATTTTTTGTTTAAATACTCCCGTTTTTGTACAATACTTTTGCTAAACTGGAAGGAGAATAGACCACCCCTCCCCTTCCAAAGCTTGTAACTTATAATTGGAGGCACTAAACCTAATATTATAGGTTATTGCATCAATACTGGAAAATATTGTGTTGGACGAGTTCCTTCGGCTGAGTTGCCCGAGCTTGCGAGGACAGAACTCCGCCGAAGGAACGAGTCCCAACACAATAGATTCACATAATCATGCAATAACCTTTTTATTGTATAATTTGATATTGGCTATTTAAAATGTGTCGTTTTGTTTGTTTTAAACACGTCACACTATTAGAAAATTAACAGTCGTTTTGGATTGTTAAGATATATAAACATTAACGATATATCGCGCAATTATACTCTCCTTTACGCTGGTTGCTAAGGTCGCGGAAAATATAATTTACGAACCGCCATTGTTGTCGACTCGAAATTGGAATCGTCGACAAAATGATGTGTAACGCCTTTTCTAACAGTGTTTTTCATTAAGAACTCGTGTATTATCTTATTCTTGTATTTACGCCTGGATATTTGTTTCTTTATTACGATTTAGATGCCCCTTTAAAAGGGCCTTTTCACCTCGCAGTATGTTCAGTAAAGCGAACACACATCTTTGATATACATATAAAGGCTACTGCGTTGATAAACTTCACATCGGAGGATAACAAAACAAATTTGAAGACCTACCTTTAAAACAATCATTTGCTTATTCATCCTAGCAGTTATGAATCCCTCTTTATTTGTTGATACACTTATAATAGATCTTCAACGACAATCAAAACAACAATCGAGCAATATCATTGATGTACACGTCATATTATTACGTTAATCAAAGTGCTGAAAGCGCTGGTGGTATAGGGGCATATGTAAGTTGAAAATATATGGCATAGATAATATAGACAAACATTGTTGAAACAATGACCTTTAAACAAACCAAACCAAAAATGTGCGAAGCACACATATTGCCTGCCTATACAATACAAATACCTAATTTATTAAAGTTTCACCCTTTTCTTGTATAAACAAAATAAAAAGATTGACAAAAAACAGAGCAGCAACCCTTAATTAAAATATTTCCAGTTCAGAAATCACTAAAGATTCACAATGTATATTGTAATCATGCTGATAAATGAAAGACAATCGAAAGCATGCTAGAGTTATGTTTCTTTTGCACTGCACATCTGTAGCTCTGAGTTTCCTATACAACAAGTCTTAAATTGATACATTGGACATCTATTGAGACAATAACCGAAGAAATGAAAAATGAGTTTTACAACTAAAAAAACCAGATCAGATTTGTGTTCAAAATATTGTATCGATCTCTTAATCCCAATGTATACGTGTGACGACTTTGAAATGGATCCGCGAAACAGAAACAAAGTTTTGACCCATTAATGCAAACCGTAACGGACAGACGGACGGATGGATGAACACAAAGACGGACAGACAGTAAGTCGCTCTGGACAAAGTACAACGCTTGGGAAACACTCATTAACGAAACAAGGGCATGTGTTTTTCATGCGAAAGTCATATAATAAGTGAGAACATGAAAAGACAAAAATATACACACTCCAAACGCAGCATGCTAAAGTTATGGTAATGGTTCACTGCAAATGTGTAGGTCATAAGTTAGGAAATGGATACAATGGAAATTAATTGAGATAATCGCTGAACTAAATAAGGAAAAATGAAGATAACTAAGATAAGCAGACCAGAGTTATGTACCTAGTATTTTGCCGTTCTCCTGATCACACGGTATAAGTGTGACCACTTTCAAATAAATCTGCCATACAGAAACAACGTTTTGACCAATACATGCAATCCATGACGGACGGACGAATGCACATTCAGGCAGACAGCCGGCCGGACACCGGATTATACCTCCAAGCTTTACAGACAGAGACAACTTATAAAGTATTGATTACAGAAGACTGGTTCGATGCGTCAAAACACGTCTGTGCTTAGGAAAGCTTAGATTATGGTATTTGTAAAGTATTTGCAAATTAATTGTATCTCCGAAATGGGACCGTACAAGGTTAATTTACAAAAACCTATTTAGACTATACTTCTAGTTTATTTGTCAACAGATACGTCTAGGACTAGATTACACGTTGACGAACGTTGAATCTTCAATTAGCGCAAATGCATATACATTATAATTTTAGTCCCAAAATCGGTAGAAGCGCCTCAATTATAAAATAAATAATGGCCTTGCGGTTATAACTCGTGTGTATGTTGACATTTTCGGCCAACTTTCTTTCCGACATTTGACAAAAGTCAATGCGACATGCGTC
Organism: Serripes groenlandicus; assembly: GCA_031761405.1. Taxonomy (NCBI): domain Eukaryota; kingdom Metazoa; phylum Mollusca; class Bivalvia; order Cardiida; family Cardiidae; genus Serripes; species Serripes groenlandicus. The sequence continues at coordinate 79,910,017 of JASEVX010000004.1, read as the reverse complement.
ATTCTTTTTTCACAAATGGGCTAAGTCTATGTGAAAAAGAACCCAGTTGGTTGGGAAGATTGTTGTGTGGAGTACTGGTGTGAGAAAACCAGGAAACATATTTGTAGATGAACTGGCCGCCGTGATATAACGTAGAAAATGTTAAAAACGGCGTTAAACCACAATCAATCAGTGTTGAAATCTTATCTCTAATTTGTAGATTTAATTCCTATGTCCTAGTTGGGTCGACATACAGCGACACGTGAGCATATTCAACACAACACGCGACCTGTTTTACCAACAAGTCTTCAGTAGCGGTGAGACCGTTAGTACCATTCTTTCATGGCATGTATACACAGTAGGACCTCTCTCTTTGGACGGATTATGTAATAAAAAGTCCTTACCCTTGACCACCTAGACTAAATATACAGCACACAACATTTAACTAAGCCTGAAAGTATTATTTTGAATAGTAATTAAAACATTGTGGAAAAAGACAAACTTGCTGATTATCATTTATCTGTTAAGGTTAGTCAAATGTGTCTTAAAGGGGCAAAGGTTAAAATAATAACTGTAGACAAATATTTTCGTTATCTAGGTTATAGAAAAAGATTGATTCATGTTTCAAAGCATTGTTTGGAAAGGAGGAATTGCTCATTGTCAGCAGTTGCTCCGTAGGCAAATATACTTTCAACATTCGTATGTAACTAAGTTGCTATAACGGAAACGGTTCAATCCTTTCCAGTTTAAAGTCGCTTTTTGACGCATGTGCAGCAGACGGCAGCAGAATGGTTATTCGTGACCCATTTCCTCTTTTTCCACAAAGCTATGTATAAACTATATATTTTTCCTTTTGATGTAAGGCATATTGCTCGTTATCATTAATCTTTAGCATGTTATTCAAAATGTGTCCGGAAAGGAGATAGAGTAAAAGAATGTCCACAGTAAAACGTTTAAATATGAAAAGAATTAATTTGAAACGTGTTTGAAAGCATTGTGTGAAAAGGAGAATTTGTTCATTGTCAGCAATAGCTCCATTTTCAACAATATTTCAATATTCGAACTGTTATATTATGACGGAAAGGGTTCCGCTTCCATGGGGAGGATGTAACCATTTCCCGCTAACAGACGCATGTGCAGCAGACGACAATCGGAGACATTGTGATAAAAGGAGAAATTGCTTATCGTAGGCAATTTCTACTTTTGCCACAATGGTTTCAACTCCTTTCAATAATTTTATTTACAGTGATTTGCACATTTCTCTATGTAAGTCGACTGTTGTAAACTAATGGGGCATAGCACGGTCGACGTTACCTTACACCACTGACAATAAGGTCAATCATAGTTCAGAGTGTGTTTCACTCGTTTGAACTATTTTGTATCCGATGATTAATAAATGCAAGCGGATGGTTTTTCGTGATTCGGTCGAACCAATGAAATCGTTGAAAAGGCAGATTATAACCAATCAAAACTCGATTTTGGTGTAGGTATACACATGTGGACTGTGGTTGCAGCTTTAATCCGACTTTTCGAAATCAGCATGAGTATGGGATAGGCGCGAAACGCCCCTATCCCAAAAACTACGTACGTATTTACTAGCATAGCTAACGTTATAAATAGACCAGATTGGGTTTTGTGTATGTCTATCGATTTTTTTCACTACGTGTCATCTATAAAAGATGTACCAAACAATGTACTACGAACCGTATTAAAGCACAGCTTTTTCCTAGGACTATCAGAGAGTCGAACCTTGAGCAGATCACATCTGTAAACTGATTCAAGTCCCGTCTACATTGATACACAGCCTAAACAACACATATGTTTTTTTTATTTCATTTATATTTGTAAATATGCCTAATTAGTTGTTTTAACCATTTGAATGGCTTCACTTACCTGCGATGCACTAAGCCCTAACAGTAACACAGTATAAGTAGAAGTTAGCTGGTCTCTAAATCATGAAAGGTTGGATGAGAGAGCTTTGTAACGTTAGTGTATGGAAATAGTTCCGTCCTTAGCGTCACGTAAAAAAGATTCCAGTACAATATCAACCCGTGCAATATCAAATGATATTGCATCCTTTGTTCATATGGAAACAAGAAGGAACTCTATCAAAGTATACAATAACAAATGATATTGCATCCTTTTTTCATATGGAAACAAGAAGGAACAATATCAAAGTATACAATAAATGTTAATATTTAAGCACCTATGTTTTTGTTTTATCTAATTGATCTAGTTGCAGATTTAAAACCGTTTATTGGTAACAAATTAAGAAACCTCAGCTTGTATGACACATTATAGTTGCAGTCAATGTTAAGCAAGCTGTTAACCAAAAGGGTTTCAGGACTGAACTTGTCATTTCACGACTAAACTTCACATGCTGAATATCACATAGATGGCAGCATATAAAACGTCTAATCCCTACGTCAAATTTGACCCTTTCTGCTCTTGGTAACCTTTTATTATAGGATATGGTGGCCAGTTGAGCAATATAGGCACATCTTGGCCTTCTTGTTGTAAATAAAGGGACATTTGGCCATCTTGTTCGAAATAGTTACGTCCTATCTGTTCGCACAGGTTATCTAAATGTACTGAACTGCACCTGCTTCCTTTAAGTTATGCTTCAAAATCATGCGCGGCGTTTTTGATGCTTTGCATAAAAATTCGTCTTGTTTTTATCTTATTTACGAAGACAAATGAATAATAATGTGCCCCCTATAAGACCGACAGCAGACTATAATGTGTCAAAATCGGGATAAAATCACATCGAATTCTCCATTTTTAGTCAAATAAAATCAATTTCACTTTTTAGTAGTTGTTCCACATTACTGAACTTTCTTTCCAAAATCAAGTCATGTCTTGATTTGTCTAGTTCTCATAAAACGTTATTTCATAAAGGTCTTAAATAGTAAAAAGAAAGGACTGTTTCTTGTCTGCTAATACAAAAAAGGCGTACGTGATTAAACAGGAATGTAGAAAATGTAAATACATTCCTGTCGTAACAGGAACGTTTATTAAAAAAAGAGATCACTTATTTAATATGATAAATATCTGATTTAAATATATTCTTTAATGCATTTGTTTTGATAGAATACCAAAATCAATCAGATATTAATCATATTTATTAAGTTATTTCATTTTTTGATTAATATTTCCTACATTCCTGTTTCGTCACGTACCCCAACAAAGGGTGTGGGTAGCAGCTTGCTATCTGATTGGCTAGTTAGGACTTTGTTAATTTTTAATTTACTTAGGAAGAGTTTTGATTCATTACAAAGACTTAAATTATTTTATTTAACACAACATATATTATTCACATAATAGATAATATAGATAATATAGAATGCTTTCTTTTCTCGAATGCAGTGGAATAAATCATGCACTAGAGCTTTCTGATTTTTTATTCACTTTCTTCGATGTCACAACGACTCGATCTTGAAATAAGATGAACATGATGCCCAAAAAACCTAATATTACACATTAAAATGATTAAATATAGGTGAAATTGAATGTTTATTTGGCTTGAAACAAATAAGATAAGATAAGATAAGATAAGAAAATTGTTTATTTACGTGACCTGTGTGAATTTACATACATGAATAACACATTTTATACAAAATTTACCACACCCGGCCCTTTGGGCCTATAAGTCACCATAACATATATACATAATAACTAATCAAGTCACATGATAAGAGTTATTTACAACTATACTAATTCGGTAACACTGTAGAATAAGACATCGCCCCCATTGTGCAATGTCTATTTTCACACAGTGAAACCCGATCTTCCTTAATGCTTCATGGTAGCTAATTTACTGGGGGTAAAAAGGGTTTACTCCCAAGGTAATTCATCTACCATACATAGACGACCTCCTCCTAAGGTAGCTCTTTACGATAAATTTCGCACATTTACGGGGGTGAGCATTGATCAGAAGTGACAATTTTTCCTGATCACTTAATACATTAAAAGTTGAGTCATTTAGCTGTTCTAGGAATATGTCATTTCGAATGTCTATATACAAATCACATTTTATCAAAAAATGAGTTTCGTCTTCTACAGAGTTTGATTGGCACATTTTACATAGTCTTTGCTCACGGCTTTCTCCGATATATCGTCCAGTCTCGATTCTAAGAGGTAAGATACCACACCTGAATTGCGCTAGAAGCGATCGCTCATATTTCTTCAGATTTAACAGTGTATAGTGTTCATTTTTAAACTCACTTTTGATTTTAATATATGTCCTTAATTTAGGAATTTTTTGCAGACTATTCGCCCAAATGTTGCTATAGTAAGAGTCTATCTTTTCCTTCACTGTTTTCAAATTGATTGTTGTCTTAGTATTATAAAAACGGAAAGAATAAAGGAAAGAACAAACTCTGATAAACAATAATTTTAGAATCAAAGAAAATCGGTCCTTTCGCACCCAATCAATGTCATACTTGCAACCATTTAAATTGTAATGGGACTCGCAACTGGCATTTCTCTTGCGCCATAAATATATTTAATGCATCAACGATTTGAATAAACAATATACCTGATATGGTATTGCAAGTGTGGTCTACCTTTTAAACATATGAGGATGAATATTAACATCTGTGAAATACTTATCATAATTATGATTAAAAAGGAGTAAGTTCATGTCTTCAGCAATTTAACCGTTTTCTCAATGTTTTAAACGTTTAAAGGTTTTCAATGTTGCTTCACACATGAAAAGGGTTAAATAGCTTTTTATTGCATGTAGATTTAAATCCCAAACTGTATTTGTGTGTGGTTTTATTGACAAATACAAAAAATCCAAGATTCTGACCAAAAGAAATGCTGAAATTTGTATGTGGAATTTCAAAAATCCTTGAATTAGTTCTTAATGAAAACAGTATGTGAATAATTAGACTAAAGAAAGTTAAGAATGTATGCGTGTTAAAAAATAAATTAATGCAGTCTTTTCCTGCGACATTGATGCCTTGCATCAACTTTCTCTTGTAATAACTATGATATAGTATATGATAGGGGATATTAGATGAGTGGTCATTCAATACGAAATTTTATTAAACGAGTTTTCTAAAATTAATGAAAACGAGCCTTGGCTATTGAATGACCAATAATGTTATATTATATTTATATCATAAATTCCAATTCGACGATTATTAGCGCAAAATATATATAACGTCGCTATATAGCGCGGTCATTTTCAATGCTTTTCATTATGACGTTACGTAGCATTGTTATAACACTAGTTATATACCGAAAAATATAGAATGACGTTATTTCATGCTGGCGACGTCATTTATGATATGACATTTATTGTATCTCAACCAAACTTATACAGTAGTTAGATATCCATAAGAGCTCGGTTCCGTTTGAAAACCAGCCAGATCTGCCCATGCATGGCTGGATTATGGCCCTTGAAATGGTCAAAATTGCTATAAAAGAGCTTGTTAACACAATACAGTCTTCTTTTTTTATTGTATCTCAACCAAACTTATACAGTAGTTAGATATCTATAAGAGCTCGGTTCCTATCGAAAACCAGCCAGATCCGCGTATGCATGACTGGATTATGGCCCTTGAAATGGTCAAAATTGCTATAAAAGAGCTTGTTAACACAATACAGTCTTCTTTTTTTATTGTATCTCAACCAAACTTATACAGTAGTTAGATATCTATAAGAGCTCGGTTCCTTTCGGCCCTTGAAATTGTCTAACTTGCTATAATTGAGCATGTGAACACAATAGAGGCTCCATTTACTATCTGATCTTCACCAAACTTAGATTTTAGTTAAATATTGATGAGAGCTTGGTTCCTTTTGAAAATCAGCCAGATCCGCCCATGCAAGACTGGATTATGGTCCATGAAATTGTAAAAATTGCTATAATACAGCTTCTGAACACAAAAGAGCCTCCATTTACTATCCGATCTTCACCATACATACATGCTCTGGATTGAAAATGACCAAAGAACCATACCAGTAGAGCATAGGCCCTCATGGGCCTCTTGTTTCAAACAATAGGTCACGGTTAACCCGATCAAAAGCCTTTTCAATGTCAACAAAGACCTCGTAAAATCGACCGTTTGGTTTTCTCAAGTATTTACGAACTAACGAATCTAAAACGAAAACGGTATCAGACGTGCTATTTTCTTTCTGAAAGCCAGCCTGCTCCTCCTCGCCGGTGATGCTATAATCGTTAGACCATTGTGTTAATTAAGCGTTCATTTATAATTGAAGTAACGACCTTACTAGACTGATACCGCGGTAGTTGGATGGAACAGTTTTGTTACCACTTTTATGAATCGGCTGAATGAACAACTGTTACCACTCAATAGGGTTATATCCATTATTATATAACTTGTTAAAATAAATGCGAAAGAAGCGGCGCTAATAGGTCACCTGTGGATTTCAAAAAATCGCTGCTTAGCTCAGTTAGACCACACGACTTACCATAGTTTAATCTACGTATTGCGTTTAAAACATCATTGTCTGTTATAGTTATTAAGTGTATAGTCATAAATAAACCATTCGTTACATCTGCTGACAACATTATCTAATTTGTGTTTAAAATTAAAAATGTGTTCGAAAGGATCAAACCATTGATGTATACTAATAGGAATGAATGAATGAATGGGGTTTTAAGGCCCGTCGACAACTAAGGTAATTTTGGGCGCTGAATACTAATAGGACTAAGATGCTTATGGTTGTTATATTTTGAAAGTTTATTCCAAAATGTTTTATTATTTTTCACCTTAAGGCTTTCGCTAACGATTCCCTGACTAATTGCTTGTACGCCCTTCTTTCAGTAATATAATATTGCAAATTAGTATCGGTTCTTTCAATTCTAAATAACCGTAGGGCGTATACAGCTTTCCGCTTTAATGAGATACATTCGGAATGAAACCAGTTAGATATTCGTGTATTTTAACATTTAATTTTACGCCTGAATATGCTTTGTGTACTATCAGTCAAAACACTATTTATATGTTTAACAAAGCAGGGACACTATATATGCAATATAGTGTCCCTGAACAAACTCATCAAAACTGGAAGAATTTATTAAATCGGCAACAGATGTATGTAGACTTTTTAATCGTGATCTTACGCAATCTCTGTACTTCGAGTTTTTTGATTCCCTCTATTTCATATTGTTCTTGAACATACATGTATTATATTTATTGTTCCTTTTGGTATATGCAGACGAGTCGTCTGGAATCAATTTTATACAAAGTAGAAGAGGCAAATGCATCGATTTCAAACGGTCAATAATATCGAAGTCACAAAGTGATGCAAAATATGAACCTTCAACTAAAACATAATCAATAACTGAAGAAGATCTTTCCTGTATACACGTACTTGCATCAGACCCACATCGGTCGATGACTATCCGCAGACCTAAAGTACAACAAAGGTTTATACGTTTTTGGCCATATGCGTTCATATTTCTTGTGTCACAATTTGATATTTTTGGTAAAACTTTATCGTAAATATAATCAAACGGAAAATCAACTCTTTCAGCGCCGAATTGTTTAAAGAAAACTCTTCCATGTTCAAAAGCGGGCGTCTCCATTTCTTATGTAATAAAAGTTTGGACTTTTTTTGATAACTAAAAGGCAAACAATGCTGATTTCAGGTGAGACAGCTCGTTACGAGCTGACTCGCCTGAATCAGTATTGTTTGCAGAAACATCAATGTTGCCTTTGGCGCTGACAGAGTTAAAGGCTGATCAAATCAAATGTAATCGTCTGTTATAGATGATAAATTTACAATGTTCAAATGTATGTTTAAAACTGATAATAACAGATTCAATAATTGTGAAAAAAATCCTCTTGCGAGTGAATTGATGAGTTTTCCGGTGAAATATAAACAAAACCAATTATAAAGTCATATATTAGATCAGACACTTTTGACGAGAACTTTAGACAAATGATATTAGCAGAACAACTTGATAATTCTCTGATTTCAAATTGCTTAAAAAGCTCTGATTTCACAAAAACTCATATACCTCCAGAGTTTCTCACCGATCTCCTGGATATTTTCTTGACCGTTTTAAAACACTCATAACCTGAAACCTTAAATTGACCATTAAATATACTAAAGATTTCTACAACACCTATTATCCGAGATGGACCGGGACAAAGCAAGAATCTGGAAGCCGGAGCAAATCCATACTGGACTTAATGCAGCGACCCGTACTTAACTATATACTCTGTGTTATAAATTAATAAACATGAATAAACCAAGAAATTTGTTTTATTACCACTCAAGCAGTTTTCAGAGTAAATCGTATCATATTGTATGTTGGCATGAATGGGCGCGACTTCCATAAAACATTGACAATTTGTAAGAGTGGGCTAAGCAACTAAACAAGAGTGGGCTGCCAGCTAAATCAGCTTTTTAAGGGCTAGCCCCAATATTATTGTTCTAAAGATTTAGATACCTAAATTAATATCTTTAGCCCCAAATTTTCTATAAGCAATCGTCATAGTCAATTTCTAACACTCCAAGAATGAAAACCAGCCAACCCTGGGATTCAGAGGTAGGCAGCTTCAAATAGAAGGTTAAAATATTGAGTAAATGCAACACCAATTTACATATTTAAATATCACAACAAATAAACACCAGACCGAAAGGTTCGCTGACCGCCGACCCTTGTACCAATGTCATAATGGAAGACGCGCCGAATTATTGTACTTGAAGTCCTAAAACTTCGTCATGAAATGTCTATAATTGCGTAAGGCTAAGCACTCATTAATTAAAAGCTTGTAAGTAAGTTACTGGCCCAGGAACCACAGTGACTGTATGATATCATCTCTGACTCAAACGGTGGAACCAATGAATGCATCCGTCTTCAGGTCCCATAACTCCGGATAGAGAATCTGAAATATAATGAAAACCTGGCACAGCAACCGTAATTAACAAATGAGGGGAGGAGGGTGGGTCTTTAAATTTTTTCCCGCTGTCTTCTTCCTAGGGTAGATTAAAAAGGCCGGTGTTGGCTGTGTAGCGTAACGTTTACACATGCATGAGAAATACCAACCATCCCATTCCCCTCCGATAACATTCGACTATGGATGAACCATAATCGCATTTATATCAAGTTATCAAAATACTCTTATTATATGAAAAAATGGAGTCGCCTATTTTGAACATGGAAAATATCGGCGCTTAAAGAGTTTTAAAATAGGATCGCGGATGCACTCACTGTACGCAGATGCATAAAGACGCCAATTCGCGAGACACGATTAATACCCGTAAACGGTAAATACTCTGATTAGGTTGCGTCGAAGCAAAGACTTGTCAAAGTCGTCACTATATCACAAATTGAAGTTAACTCTTTCAGCGCCGAATTGTTTAAAGTAGACTCTTCCATGTTCAAAATCGGGCGTCTCCATTTTTCATGTAATTAAAGTTTTGGACTATTTTGATAACCAAAAGGCAAACAATGCTGATTTCAGGTGAGACAGCTCGTCACGAAAAACCTCAATATTGCCTTTGGCGCTGTAAGAGTTAAGAAATAAGATAACAATATGGAGTTTAAAATGTCAGTATCTCCAATAAAACTTATTTGTGGAACCGTTGAACCTCATTAAAATATAGTATCGTGAAATAATACGTCTAGGCTCAAGGCCATGTCATTAACTTGCTGCTAATATCATGACGATGTGAATTAAACGATGTCTTTTATTTAAAACTCCACATATTGAAACCATCCTATATGTTGGCCTAGTTTGTGTTCAGTGACGGTTATTGCTATTTTGATGGCATTAACACTGCCAGTGGTCTGTCTAATGACGCTCTAAACACTGCCTTTAGAACAACAATGAGCCGTCTCGAGAGAAAACCAACAGAGTGGACATTGCGTAAAGTATTCGACCCGGATCAGCTTAAACATGCCGCACAAGCTAAACCGGACAGACACTTTTCGCGTCCTGTAGATTTTCTATTTCAGGAATCATTACTCTTTCCATCTAAACCCCTATGACGGAATGTGTCGTCCCGGATAACCCTGCGTGGACTGCGCAGGCTGATCTGGATCTGATCTGGTTTCTCGCGGGACATTCACACCGACGATGAGATTTGTATAGACAAATAAACCAAATCTTTCCTTAGTCCAACAACGTTGAGAAATTTATATTGAAATACTACAACAAAAGTCCCCAAAGAAAATCAGAAAACAAAATAATAATAAAAGTAATCTTCAATAGAAAACCAAGTAATACATCTTGATTTACAAAATTTGTTGATGGGGAATTAAGTTACTGGATTTATCTTGTTATTATAACGGTTTCACTGCCGAAACACAAGATTGATTCTTCCATGTTGAAAATTGGAGCACTTTTAGTCCAACAGGAAATTTGGCAAAAGTTTATGTCTATATGGCGGAAACAATGCATATTTCAGAAGAGACATATCGTTACGGGCTGTTTCACATTAATCTACGTTTTCTGCAAAAACCTTTAATTGCCTTTGGTAGCGTGGGCGTTTGATACTTCTGTTGTCTCTCCATAAACATAATTATCAGCCGTCTGTGTAAAGCATCGATCCGGATCAGCCTAAGCATGCCGCGCAGGCTAATCCGGGCAGACACGTTTCGCTTCCTGTGGATTTTCTGTTCCAGGAATCATAACTATATACCTCTTTACCCCTGAGACAGATGTGTCGGCCCGGATTAGCCTGCACGGACTGGGCAGGCAGATCTGGGTCGATACATTATACAGAGTCCATAATGTTGGTTTTCTCAAGGAACGACTCATACATATATATGAGAATCTTTTAAAAAACCCAGTTAAACTTGAGTGATGTTTCCTTCTGAGCAAAACCATATATCAAAGAAACCGTCAATTAACAAATGAATTTTTTACGAAATCGATCAGATGATCGGATTAGTTTAGTGTTTTGTATTCAATTATTAATTCTTTCTTTGACCATACTCGTGAGATTCACGCACTCTTTGATATTATTCACCCTCTACCCGAAAAGGAATGAGGGAATAGTATTAGAAAGTGTCTGCATAAACTGGCCTTAACTAATCTTTCTCCGAATTATACATTTATTATTATTACATAATCAAATGACCCGAAAACACACACCAAAATCACCCAAAACTGACATAAAAGCAACAATTGAAAACATCGACTGTCATAAATGTGTTATATTGTGCGCGTGTGAAGAAGTCGACATTAATGGCAACCTACCAAACTAATGTTTAAATGCAAGACAAGAAAAGACAAACATTGTATTGACATAATTCTAATACAGCTGCTATTCATAAAACATAATTAAATATATATTTACATGACAAGTCACCTTTCAAATAAGCAATAAGCAATGTTTGTATGGAAGAAAGGATGAAAATATATAAATAATAATAAAAAATATACAAGGTACAAGCTGAATCCATTGCTCTTTTAATCCTTTCTCACCAGCAAACGGATTTCGAAAACACTGTGGGCAATTTCTCCCTTGTCCCCAAAAAGTTATCTATTATATTCTAAAATTGTAATTTTATTTATAGATATTTCCATATTACTTCCAAGCTGTTTCCCAATTCGTCTGCTGCACATTTGTTATATATAGGAATATTTTTTGAATGAATGAATGTATATTGTTTTATGGCGCATCGACAGCTAAGGTCATTTAGCGCGCAATTCAATTTAATTATTCATGATCCCTGGGTAAACAAACCAGTACTAGGCTAGAAAATGTGCCTAGCCCAAGGGCACTCCACCATGACCGTAGTGCCGCGACTGGGGATCGAATCCGGGACATCCGGTTTAGAAATCCCCGACGCTAACCACTCGACCACAGCGGATTCCTTGAATATTTTTTGAATTATGAAAATCATGAACAAATTTTTGGTTATTTATTTCCCCCACAAAGACGTTTTCTGACGCCTCTGAAACAGACGGCTTTTTGAAAACATGGCTACAAAAGTAGAAATTGCTCAAAACGAGCAATTTCTCCATTTGTCATCACGTTTTCAACTCTATTCAATTATTGAACTTTAATTTAAAGAGAGTTTTCAAAGTCGTCTGTCGCAGAGATGTCGTATGTGGGAAAGGGATAAGGCTACATTGAACCAATGCTAGATTAATTAGCCTAGGTTCATACTATTTAAGCCGTCCCACAAGAAAACCCGGATCAGCCTAAGCATGCCGCTCAGGCTAACCCGGACATACAATTTTCGCCTCCTGTGGTTTTTCTGTTTCAGGAATCATTACTCTATACCTCTAACCTTCGTTATGGTGCTCTCACACTCTGCCGTGTAGGCCTACCGTCCACCTGCCGGGCTATTAAAAAAAAAACAGAGTCCAGAACGTTGGGTTTTGAGCGAACTTGTCCCCGGCCGCGAAAAAAATTCATAAAATTAATCTTTTCACCGTTTCGTTGCCATCTTCTGACCGTTCTCACCGGGCGCATACCGGGTGTTGAACGTGCTTCTACCGTCTTCACCGCCCAGATTGACTTTTGTTGAAAATTTTGGCCGTTTCCATACCGGGCCCATACCGGGTCTCGAACGTGTGCACCGGGTTTGTAGCAGCCACCCACCAGTCACTTAGCGTCCCCTCACCGCTCGGAGCGTCCTGTGAGCGAGTCCCCGGACTGCTGACGTCATGACACGACTGTCTTAAATACCCCGATTTGAACGGCAACGGTCAGTCCGCTCTCCTTTTTTTCTTCAAGGAAACTCCACGACACTTCTCCTCATCTTTTGATCACATATTTACTGCATCATGCCACTCAAGAAGGGTAAGCCTAGGGGGGGGGGGGGGGGGGGGGGGGGAAGGGTCAGGCAGACGCCGTGGAAGCAAAGCAGCGGATGTACCAGCACCACCACAGAAGAGGGCCAAGAGGAAACCTCCTTCTATTGTCTCTGATGTGTCTGTTGATGAAGAAGTTCCTACCTCCTCTAGTTCTGAGGAAGAACAGCCTACTGCTGCTGAGGCTGAGGCTAAGGCTCAGGATCAGGATCAGGATCAGGTTCAAGAACAAGAACAAGAAAATTTACAAATTCCTGCTGCAGCACAAACATCTACAGCCCCCAAACCTTTCATTATAAAAACAACCAGAAACAATATTTTCAAGTTCATACAATATATTGACAACAATTTATTGTACATACAATAAAATAATGATATGATATGACAGTGTATTCCTGAAAGTTCTCAGGTAATCATGGAGTTTACTTCACATGTATGGTTTCTCTCCTGTATGTATTCATATCATGTTGTCCTGCCATGGCACTTCACCCGCCTCCCAATTGCACCAATGCCGAAGGAGGTTTCTTTGCTTCTTCCCCTCTCTGTTGTCGATGTTGGGACCAGGCTGTCTGACGGTGTCCTCAAGGTTTCTTGCCGCCCTCCACTGACCAGCAGGGTTGGCATGGGCACCATGCCGGTTGACCAGTTGGTTCTGCATTTGTGGATAACGGATCCTCATCAAGTTGTGCAGGACCATGCACGTTGTTACGATGAGACGGACGGTAGCGGGGTCGTGGCCCATGGTTGTCATGAGCACCTGAAAACGGTTGGCAAGTATGCCAAACGCGTTCTCAACGACTCGCCTTGCCCGAGACAATTTATAATTGAAGATCCTCTCTTCTTTGTCTCTGCCGCGCCCACCATAAGGTTTCATGAGATTGGGCTTCAGGGCGAAGGCGTCGTCAGCCACTATGAAGAAAGGGACATCCTGAGTGTCATTTGGAAGTGGTGTGGGGTCCGGTATGTTCAGCGAGCCATCCTCGAAGCACTGTTTCAGCTCAGATGCGTTGTAGATTTGAGCATCGGATGCTGCGCCCTTGCCTGAAAATACATAACAACAAAGAATAATATTAGAAACATAATTATGCAACAATAATAATTAATTATGAGCAATTTAAATTGATTATTACCTTCTTATTTACCTGATCATATATCAATCATCTCAGGTGGGTAATAAATAACATTGAAATTTATATTATTTTATAAAAGCAGTACAAAGTTATACTTGTGATATAAATTAAGGTACTTACCACCAAGATCCGCCCAGATGAATTTGTAATCAGAGTCGACCAATGCCATCAATATGACTGAATAGAATCCCTTGTAGTTATAATACAGGGATCCTGAATTGGCGAGGCATTTGACGCCGACATGTTTCCCGTCCAGAGCTCCAAGACAATTGGGGAAGTTCCACCTCGTCAAGAAGCCATCTGCAATGGCTTGCCATTCAGCTTCTGTTGATGGTGGCTTCATGACCTCATCCATGAACTCGTCGCAAATAGCCTTGCAGACCTCTTTGACGAAGATTGAGATGGAGTTGTTTGGGATCCTCCAACTATACTGTAGGTCTGTGTACTTAGCCCCGGAAGCAAGGTGTCTAAGTGTCACGGCCAACTTGAGACCAGGCTCGAGAGGTTCCCGGTACCTGGTGTGTTGCTTGGTCAGACGATGTTCAATCCTGGCAAATATATCATCGAACATGTCGGGGGGCATCCGCATAAAGTTCTTGAAAGCCTTCGGATCTTCTCTGCGTAATTCAACCATGAGCTGGTCGTAAATGCCAAACTCACGGCGACGCCTTACCCACCCCCTCGTCCAAGCGCATCTCTTGCGTTGGCCTCTCCGTGCCCTTCTCTGGTTTCTCCTGACAATGTGGTCATTGACGTCCAGGTCCAACTCATCACGCTCACGCTGGGCAATAGCCCACATGTACATGAGTCGGACCCTGTCAGGACAATCCATGGTCAGTTGGTCAGTTGGTCACCGACTCATACGACCATGTACACAAGAAAAAGTAAAGCTCATCTGACGAAACCCCTCTATATATACCCAATAATTAGTGACAAACGGTGGCACACGGTGACAAAAGTAAATTTGTTGGTAATGGCGCGTTCATATGACGCTACTGTGAAGGTAAGGACACGTTATGGACCCGTTATAGGACGTTATGGGAACGTCAAGGCGTTAACAGGATGTTACCCATGCGTTAGGGAGGCGGCGCCGTCAGAATCAGGCGGTACCGCTTTGGAAACACCCGTTGGCAGTCCGGTATGAACACTGTAATGAGGACGGTATGAATACGTTATGAAGACGGTGGCACGGTATCAACACGTTCATGACACGTTCACAACCCGCTTACAACCCGTTGCAGACGGTGGATTTTTTTTTGCCCGTTCATCACCGTTCTATAACGGTTTATGAGCGTGTTGTGAACGTGTTCATACAGTGTGACCGTTTTCATAACGTATTCATACCGTCCTCATACCGTTCAACACCGTCCTCTTGCCGCTTACTTGTGGCCGGTGCCAGCCGGCCAAAGTTTTGAACATGCCCAAAACTTTCGCCGGGTCCCACCGGGTGTAAATAAGCGCCAACGCCCTATTAACGTGTTGCCCGCTTTGATAACGAACTACCGTGTGCCCTCGCCGTTCTCCACCGTCCACAGACATTTTCGCGCACGGTGGCACACGGTAGGCCTACACGGCAGAGTGTGAGAGTCACTTTACATAAATGAATGAGCTGCATTGACATTGGAGACAAAAGGCCAATAAAAAGATAGATAGAAATACCTAGGTATAATATTTCAGGACTAATATACGTCTGAATGTTATTGTGCATCGCTAGCGAAGGGATAAGGACGCGCATTAGAAAAGATGATTTTTAAAATCCGTAATTACAAAAGGTTCTGCTTTTAGCCATTCACTAAACGACTGAACGACTTATGTGTGACGTCTATATTGGTTTACTGATCAAACATGTGGGTTGTAAGACTAATCGGTCTACAATTTTCTGTCATTTGGCTATATCCCGAATCAGTTTCAGTGAATAGGTTTATACCTATAATTTTCCAACGATTTAAAGATATATATGTCAATCAATGGCAAGCTAGCATCCATCTTCCTCTTCACTATATTTTTTACAGATCATTTAAGACTGCTTAACTCGAGCAGGGTATCTGGACGTATTAGAAACCAAATCATTTCGACAATCAATTGCCAAACGTAGACTTTCATCCCATAATCTAATGATAGAAAGTGGTAGACATAGACTAATTGACAGAAACAACAGGAAATGTGAGCTTTATACTTTAAACGATTTAGAAGATGAATACCACGTTGTTATAATTTGTCCTTTTATACCCAAATAACGAACAAATACATTGAAAAATACTACGTTAATCTACCAAATGTATTCAAATTTACAAAACTGATTGATTCTACAAATAAAAAAAACCTAACCAAACTTGCTCTTTATTGTATTTATGCTTTAAAGCTGAGAAATCAATATATGTCGAATACCCAATAACTGATGTACTAATATGATAAGATTTGTATCATATATATATATATCATTTTATTTTATTTTTTGAATTATACTCTCTCACCATCTAAAATAGTCATTTTCAAAAAAGGTTCTGTTATTTTTCAAAATGGTAGTTATATGCTGTCATTTATGTATGTTAATCATAATTTGTCTAGTTTACCTAACTTTAGATACACTATTTAAGGAAAATCAACTAAATAACATAATCATCAACTTATAAATGTATTTACTTTGTTTGAAAACTATAAATTGAATGATTACGATTTTCATTACCATGTATGTTAATTATGTATGCTATGCACAATGAGCTTATATGCTTGTATTGTAAATAAACTTCTGTTCTGTCTGTTCTGTTCTTTAATAAATGTGAAATATGCGTTAATTGGACACAGTGGATGGCTGCCAATTATTTTTTATATACGGTTGATAGCAGTGATACTCTTCAAAAAAAGACAAATATGAATTTCGAATGACAATGGCCTTTTAATAGTATACATGTATACATGTATATTGTAGCTCCTGAGTTTGGGCACTTTTACCACCCCTGAGTTCGATAGACTGGAGCAGAGTCATCTTTGCAATGAATCAATAAGAAGGAAGAGTTGACAATGCCTAGTTTAGATGACCATTAGACACAGACCATTACCTTGGTGAACCCTTTAACCCGTTCCCTCATACAACACATCTGCAGCATACGACTTTGAAAACGTCTTCGCAAAAGCACAGAAAACCGCTTAAAATTAAAGAAAAATAATTGAATATAGTTGGAAACATGTTGACAAGGAGAATTTGCTCGTTTTGAGTAATTTCTTCTTTTGTCGTCATGTTTTCAAAAAGCCCCCTGCTGCAGAGGCGTCAAAAGGCGTTTATATAAGGGAAAGGGTTAAACACAATAACATGTGCACAACATTTAACTGTCAGATATTAAAAAAACACATTTTAGTGTTCACGTTAATGACCTATCAGGAGCAGTTTGTTGAACTTATTTAAACGAATCAAGGAAAGACAGCCACATTTATAGCAAATGCGTTTTTTCTTCGACGGCGTACAGCGTTCAACTGGATGAGCACTTTACTACAAGAAGATATACGATTCGATGCTACACACCGATGACTTTTAAAGGCATTTTTAACAACAACAAAATAAACATTTTTCCAACAACGATTCTTAATGTATTCTTAACATTTTCCCTCATATAGACGCTTCCTGCCTCTGCAGCAGATGGCTTTTTGAAAACATAGTGACAGAAGAAGAAATTGCACAAAACGTACAATTTCTCCTTTTGCCACAATGTTTTCCACTTTAAGTCATAGGTTATCCATTCAATTATGGAGATTTTCTATGTTTTGACAAAATACGTTCAAAGTCGTCTGCTGCAGAATTGTCGTATGTGGGAAAGGGTTAAATGAAACCTTGGGTATACCGAAATTATCTTTTTATCCTGTACCTTGCTTTGCTCTATTCTTAGATAAGCTCATCATTTATCTTTGATAAAATTCAATATTTGTAAATATGATGTTCTCGGAGTTGTTTGATGAATATTGGTTTATGAGGTAAGGGTTAATAATTCCGGAGTTCAATACTTTAGATACATTTATCAAACCGATTTAAAATACTGATTGCACACCCGGTCATATATACATGTATACTTGTACGTTATAGTGAAATGTAAATGTTTTTAAAGCTGATAGGCGAATAGTGTCGGGTGTAAATTATCAAAACGTAAACAAGAGGGATAAGCAACTCCTCTAATTATATTCCTTTTATCTGGTCAAAACATCATACGAAGAAAAAAAGAAATTGTCAAAAATTCCACATTTTAATAAATTCATATATGGATTTATACAGAACATGAATATTCTGAAAGC
Source organism: Serripes groenlandicus (assembly GCA_031761405.1). NCBI lineage: Eukaryota > Metazoa > Mollusca > Bivalvia > Cardiida > Cardiidae > Serripes > Serripes groenlandicus. The sequence goes on along the minus strand of JASEVX010000004.1, from coordinate 79,891,875 downwards.
TTAAACTTTCAACTAAAGCAACATATCAATACAACATAACCTTGACGTTTTATATCATTTGGGTAATGACTGGTTTTATAAGACCTATGGGTTGTGATTTTGGAATTTAAACAATTCTACACCTATTCGTTTATTTACTGTACTATTCATTCAAGACGTCTGAGTGTTGACAACATTAGAGCGTGTAACACCATTGTAGTGGGTGACTTGCGTTGAACTCCGATCGGATACTTCGAAATATTTCATTTAGAATGGTAATGGCAAAGGCAATGTTTTACGCAAACTGCATACATAATGATATACCTTAGATGGTGTTGGAAGTGATGAAAGTCATTTCGACCATTCCACACATACATCAAATTTGAAGCAGACGACTTCGAAAACGTCGAGACAAAATTATTGAAAATCTCTATACATAAACGTAAATTCGAATAGATTTGAAAACATTATGGCAAAAAGGAAAAATTGCCAATTATGAGCAATGTGTCTGTTCTTTTTGTCACGTTGATTTAAAAAGTCGTTTGCTGCATATGCCTCAATATGCGTATGTATGAGGGAAAGGGTTTACTCATGCTTGACTATTGTATTGTTTTAAATCTATGTTTACAGTTCTTTTAAGCAAGGGTTTATCAGAGCTATAGAAGGCGAAATCCGAAGTCACTCATCGAAATCTAGGCTGGAATCAGGCCCTGTTGTTAAACTCGTATTACAATATCGGCAATGAATTACTTCAAATATCTCTTTTTACAGTAGCTCTCCATTACTGAACACCATTTCGGGTTCAGAGAGATGTCTAGATATACATAGATTGTAAATAATGTCAATGGAAGCCCATGCATTAATGGAATATTTGCTAAAGATGAATGTTCTGCTTCCAGAGTATCCATGTCTACAGTAACACACCGCCAAATAGTCCGTCAATAATAATAATAATAAAACAAAAAAATGCGGTAACTTGGTGGGATATCAACTGGCAAATGGACTTGATTTGATATAACTTAAGCAATAGAAATATCTCTAGAGGAATGTGCTTTTGAAATGTATGAATTACGAAATTGGATTAGAATGTATTTCTACGCTTTCAACATGACTTGATCACGCGAAAAGTTCATGTGTGATTCCTAAATATTGTAAATCGGGTTAAGTAAACGCAGTTTTTCGATTCCGACTCAAAAGCAATTACAGATAATCGAGTCCTAAATGATAAAATATATACTAAAAGAGAATCAAATTATTGCTATGATAATAAAATAAATAGTTGACAGAATATAACATATACGGTAGATGTGTTATTTAGCCTAGGCGTCGGAAAAATCTTTTCGAATACAATGTACAAGACGCTTTTCAGCGGTAATGTTAACAATCAGTTTCACAACCGAAACATACGAAATACACATCCAGAAGACAGAACAATTACACTTTATTACATTCATATATAACATTTAGTCAAACATATGGAAACTCTCGATAATTGTAAAAACAAACACAATTATTGAATAAACGTGAAAACATTGTTTCAAAGAGAACAACTACTCATGATGACCAATTTCTCTTTTTGCCAAAAGAGTTTTCGAGAATGTTAAGACCCGGGACCTTTAGATCAAGAGGCCGGCTTTAAATCTAAGCTGCTCTGATCCACGTTTTAATGCATGACCCCTTTTGAAACTAACTACTAATTACTGCTAGGCTAGAAACTGTTCGTTTTCAAAGAGCCTCCGCAATACCGGTAATGACCAGGCAACGAACCTGGGACGTGCGATCTTAAATCCGCGTTTAACATTCGACCACGTTGTAAACCTTATTGACCATGAGATGACTTTACATGTGACTGATATGAATCGTTACTAACTTTAACCATTGCCCACACTCAACAAAACTGCTGCAGGCGAATTTGAAAACATCTACGTCAAAATATGAAAAGTCTCTGTAAATTGAATTATTGTTTTTAAATAGAGTTGAAAACCTGAGCAAACTATCCTGTTGTCACAATGTTTCAAAATGTCGTCGGCTGCAAATGCGCCAGAACGCGTCTATATGTGAGAAAAGGGTTTGGGTTTTCCGCACGGTCTAGACTGGATACATTTTGTTATGTGTCCTCGATTTGGGAAAACCGCGTGCCGCATAATCCATCAGACTGATGAATTACCGTTGTTCGTTTTAGAAAACGTTACCAGGTGATCGTGGGTAATTGATATATAATGAGATTGTCGTTATTGAAGTGTTCCATTTTTTTAAAGTCAAGTAAGAAAGGTTAACGCTGACTAAACTGTGAGCTATCTGATGAAAATAAATATTATTTAATTATCGTACTTTCGTTTATAGACATTTGCTATGTTTTGTTACTTATGGCAAACTTGATACTTTAAGTAATTTCTCCTTTTTCCATAACGTTTTCATTACTAGTCGTCTGCTTCAGGAGCACAAACTATCGACTTTATCGGAGTACAAATATAAAACATGAACTTATTGACGCCGCGTGGAAGCGCGGCGTCAGTATGGGATAGGTTGTAATTTTGTACTCTGTAATATGTTTGAAAAAACAGCCTTTATGATTGAATAAAGGGTATTAACTGATTTAAGAAACAACAAGATACAAAATATGTATATCTTTTACCGTTGTTACAAAACTTTAGACACATTTAAATTGTTTTTAATAACTGTTCCCCAACTAACTAGGCTAAGCTTTTTTTATGAGTTGGTTTACGGAGTTCACTAGGCTACGGTTTTTTTAATTGTTTGGTTTACTGCTCTGACGACTCGATTCATCAAAGCTCAGAAAAAAGATTCGGGTGATGTTTTTTCCTATTTATTTCTGTTGTATTACTAAACTTAAAACGTTCCTCCCCATACAGTTTTTCATTTATACCATTGTATTCTTGCTATATTTTGACTATACATGAGAACTTTTTCTTTCAATTTCACAAATGCTTAATTTTTATATTAAATATCTTCAAACTTGTTAGAATTATTTGTATATTTTGTTAATATACTCTCATTTTTTGTTATCATACTTCTGCTCAACTGGAAGGAGAATAGACTTCCATCTCTCCTTCCATAGCTTGTGTCACACTTAACTTATAACTAGAGGCATTAACACTTAAGTTAATATCTGTTAATATTTCAGTATCTATGTTTTTTGTTTATCTAATTGATCTAGTTAGAGCAGATTTAAGATTAAGAAACTTCAGCTTGTATGACACTTTTTTGCTGTAGTCAATTTTAAGCAAACGGTGAACCAAATGGTTTGAAGACTTAACTTGTCATTTCACGACTAAACTTTACATGCTGAATATCACATAGATCGTAGCATATAAAGTGTATAATCCCTACGTCAAAATGGACCATTTTTGCTCTTGATAACATTTTATTATAGACTATGGTATCCAGGTGAGCAATAAAGGAACATATTGACCTTCTTGTTTAAGATAAAGGTACATTTGGCTTTCTTGTTCAAAATATTTACATCCTGTCCGTTTGCACAGGTTATTTAAATGTATTGAACTGCATCTGCTTCCCTTTAAGTCATGCTTTAAAATCATGCGTGGCGTCTTTGATGCTTAGCATCAAAATTCGTCTTGTACACTATTTTAATTGTATTACAAGCGATGGACTGATTGGATTTTACGACATTTTCAACATTTCTTCAGTCATATCACGACGGCCAGATCCGCTACCATGTGTTTCCTGGCTTTCTCACACAACAGTCTTTCCAAGCAACTGGCTGGTTTTCTACATAGCCTTTCCCTATTGATGGAAGAGAAATGACGGTTTGATTTTTGTCAAACGTCAGAAATAATGTTGGCCGAGGTGGGGTTCGAACTCCCAACCCCTGAATTGACAGCTCGAGTCGTTACCGACTTAGCTACCAGGGCTCGGCGTCTGTATTACAAACGCGTAAAGATAAAGACAGACCGAGCTTTAGATTTAAACTATAAGAAAAAAGTGGAAGATGAACATTTGACATTGAGCAGATTAGTCCCTAATTCATCATCATACGTCTTGTCATGAGTCGATGTAATCAGGTTACGGGTTATTGATATATTTAGTTGAAAACAACAAAATAAATGACCTCGGTCGTGACCTTGAGGTTTTCGCCCGGAGTAGTTCATAGTTTGAGCCGTCTCACGAGAAAACCAACATTGTGGACTCTACGTTAAGTATCGACTCGGATCAGCCTAAGCATGCCCCGCAGGCTTACCCGGACAGACAATTTTCGCCTCCCCGTGGATTTACTGTTCAGGATTCATTACTCTATACCTCTATTCCCCTGAGAAGGAATGTGTTGACCGGATTAGGCTGATCTGGATCGATACATTACGCAGAGGCGATACTGTTGGTTTTCTCGTTGGAACGGCTCATTTGTCATTATACGTCTTGACTAACGTCGTTACAATACGTTTAAGGGTTGATTGGTTTGTGGAGCCGATTGGCTGTATTGATATATTAAGTTGTTACAACAAAGACAAAATAACCTTGGTCGCGACCTTGAAGCTTGGCCTTTGAACTTAGTCTGAAAAACAAAATTACCGCTTGTTGTTAATTATAGCTACACGAATGATTTTTATCTTGATTGGTCAGACAAGACTGGTCATTCATCTTCTGATTTCGTTGTCATCGCTAAATGTACTTGCTGAAGTTGACATCAGAAAAACCCTTTCGCAGCAAAGGGCAATTAAAGGTTTATGCAAATAACGCTGATTCAGGTAAAACAGATCGTAACGAGCTGCCTCTCCTGAAATATGCATTGTTTGCCATTCAGACATTAAATTTTACCAATTAATGTATGTATGTATGTATGTATGTATGTATGTATGTATGTATGTATGTATGTATGTATGTATGTATGTATGTATGTATGTATGTATGTATGTATGTATGTATGTAGTGTATGTATGTATGTATGTATGTATGTATGTATGTATGTATGTATGTATGTATGTATTATGTATGTATGTATGTAGTATGTATGTATGTATGTATGTATGTATGTAGTATGTATGTATGTATGTATGTATGTATGTATGTATGTATGTATGTATGTATGTATGTATGTATGTATGTATGTATGTATGTATGTTGTATGTATGTATGTATGTATGTATGTATGTATGTATGTATGTATGTATGTATGTATGTATGTATGTATGTATGTATGTATGTATTATGTAGTAGTATGTATGTAGTATGTATGTATGTATGTATGTATGTATGTATGTAGTATGTATGTATGTATGTATGTATGTATGTATGTATGTATGTATGTATGTATGTATGTATGTATGTATGTATGTATGTATTTATGTATGTATGTATGTATGTATGTATTATGTATATGTATGTATGTATGTATGTATGTATGTATGTATGTTGTATGTATGTATGTATGTATGTATGTATGTATGTATGTATGATGTATGTATGTATGTATGTATGTATGTATGTATGTATGTATGTATGTATGTATGTATGTATGTATGTATGTATGTATGTATGTATGTATGTATGTATGTATGTATGTATGTATGTATGTATGTATGTATGTATGTATGTATGTATGTATGTATGTATGTATGTATGTATGTATGTATGTATGTATGTATGTATGTATGTATGTATGTATGTATGTATGTATGTATGTATGTATGTATGTATGTATGTATGTATGTATGTATGTATGTATGTATGTATGTATGTATGTATGTATGTATGTATGTATGTATGTATGTATGTATGTATGTATGTATGTATGTATGTATGTATGTATGTATGTATGTATGTATGTATGTATGTATGTATGTATGTATGTATGTATGTATGTATGTATGTATGTATGTATGTATGTATGTATGTATGTATGTATGTATGTATGTATGTATGTATGTATGTATGTATGTATGTATGTATGTATGTATGTATGTATGTATGTATGTATGTATGTATGTATGTATGTATGTATGTATGTATGTATGTATGTATGTATGTATGTATGTATGTATGTATGTATGTATGTATGTATGTATGTATGTATGTATGTATGTATGTATGTATGTATGTATGTATGTATGTATGTATGTATGTATGTATGTATGTATGTATGTATGTATGTATGTAGTTGATAGTCATCTACACATTGTGCGTAACCCTTTCCCTGCCAAAGGCAATTACAGTCTTTAACAAACAATCAGCAAAACTGTCTCTTTTGAAATCTACACTGTTTGACACTTAGACATAACAATTTACGAACATTCCTGATGGACAACAAAAAGATTGGTCAAAGTTTAACATGGAAGAGTGAAACTAATGAGGCTACACTTCAAGTCTTTTTTCTTCAAAAGATGCGTCTAGACGTAGCACGTATGAATTGTGTATATAAAACGGATATTATCTGACCGAATAATGGTCAATTTTGAAAACGTGATTAGTGTATCTCATTTTACACCATTTCTTTCGCACACGAGCTGTGCTGAAATTCACCTCCAAAGTGAAGTCGATGGAAAACTAGGTCAACCATACACGCTTTGTAAACTGATTATAACCTTGCCCATTAACTCGTTTTCCATTACGCCTTTTGACGTATCTGCGACAGTCGTTCTTTGATAACATTGAGGTATGAGGATTTTCCTCATACTGAGTAATTCCTCCTTTTGCCACAATATTTAAAACTCTATTCGATATTTATATTCTTATACTAGGTCAAACTAAGCAAGTTTGCATGACTCTCTGTCGTGTAACTTTGTAATCAGGTCAGCTCAGCTTCATGTCCATACGCAAACAGTATTAAACCGTTTGCCAGCCGACACAGTTCGATTAGACGCAGGCGACCGTACGTTTGAAGTATACCAACAGGACGCAATCGCATGTTACGCCTGCGTTGGGCGATACTTAATAAACGCTTGACACGTGCAATGTGGACGAATTTATCGCTTCAATATAAGTTTTGCAGACGCTTGGATTCGTGTTCACCGTAGAAGCAAATGTTTGATAACAACTGCCATCTTGAACGTGACCATTTTGTTGGTGGAGTTTTCATGGTCTAATTGGAATTATCGGAGGAAGCAGAATTAAAATTTTATTTCTTCAACAGCACAATGGAATTCTTCTGCACGATGTCGCTGCCCATACACATAGCCCGCGTATTCCTCTGATTGTAATCCTACATGGCAAGTTATGTGTAAACTATGACTTTTCGTACATGGCAGTCTAAACCCTATGCACACTTTCCTTTTTGACTGAGTATATAAACGTGTTTCTTTGTATGTGAAGCGATGTACACTTTTTGAACCTATCAATAACTTGAAAGCACTCGGCCAATTAATGAAATGTGATTCTTTTTGGCAGGCTCTGTTACAACATTTGTAATGGTCGGGTCGACATATCATCTAACAATTCACAAGTAGAACAATTAAAAGTTTAATCACGCGAAACGCTGGGTTCAAATCCCGGTTTAAATTGCATATTGCGCGCTATGGTCAGGTTTTGGCAGGTCATACCAATGCGTTGAGGTTCTTTCGGAGTGGCAGGAATGTCAATGCATACTGACATCCCATTGCCCAAATTAAAAGGAACACGTAGGGACCGGGATGATACCTACAAGTCTGAGTCGATACATCACTTGCGGGCAAATCGCGATATGGCATTGGAACACGGTCTTTCACCATGACATGATGCAAGGGAAGTACAGAATTCGATTGCACACTCCCATGACCAGCAAAACACCTTGAATATATGCCATAAGTTTAAACTTAATTATTTTTAATCGATTGCGAAACAAGCTTTCAGATTATATTAATCACGCTTTCTGCTTGGAGACTTAAACAGTAATCGAGCCGTTTCTGTGGAAAAAAATGCAAAAGACAGAACTTGCTGATCGTGGGATTCGAACCCGGGACCTTTGGTGCGAGTACGAAACGCGCGACCACTGCACCAATGTCTTCAACATATATACAATGTACATCCAATTGAACATGTATGTAATTAAAAGAAAGGGCTGACAGAGTCCGACCGAGGCAGTATAGTATAATATCCTGGAACTCTAACGAGATGTTAGAAAGATCTAAATGTATACTGCTTAACAGAAGTTCATTGACATCTTCTTTTCCTAAATGGCGAAAAGTGCAGACATGCAGGCAAGGATGCGTTTGTTGATCTGGATCTACACTGGATGCAAATGGCTTACGGTCGGGTTTTTCCAAAGCGCCGCACATCATGGGTCACGTGGTAACATTCACCTTTTACATGTAAATAAATTCTGGGTCTGACGTTCAGTGTAGTAGTAGGATAGCTCACGGTAAGAATCCCACGTGATCGAATGGTTAGCGTCGGGGATTTGGTACCGGTTGTCCCGGGTTCGATCCCCAGTCGCGGCTCGGTAGTCATGCTGGAATGCTCTTTTGCCCGGCACATTTCCTAGCCTGGACTGGTTCGTTTACCCAGGGATCATTAATATCTGACGCTGTGATATTACTGAAATAATATTCAAAACGGCGTAAACCCAAATGAAACAAAAAACTAACGGTTCCTGACAGAAGAGATTTTTTAATTGGTATGGTGTTTTATGCCGTTTTCAATAAATCCCGACACCAGTGTGTCACTCGCAATGTTAATCACGCAAACGTGAGCGCCAAGGTTCATTTCAAACGTAGTCTGCCGTAGTGTTACTACGGTCAACTAGGTTGAAGTACGTTCGAAGTAGGTTCAAAATTGGCAAAAAAAGGAAATATAGAAAGTCTAAGTAGGTTGAACTACGTGTAAGTACGGTCAACTACATTCAACTACGAGCACAGTGGACAGGGATAACTAGGGTTTCACTACGTCTAACTACGAGTAACTACGTTACACTACGTATAAACTACGTCCTATGTACGCGCAACTACGGTAAATTAGGGTCAACTGCGTTAAGCTACAGTAAAACGTTGTGGCTGCGCCTGCGCAGTACGGGTAAGCTACAGTCATTGTGCTTTTTGAAGTTGACGAGCCAACATTATTAGTTGACCCTAGTTATTTGTACTATGAACATACTTCAAACGTAGTTCAACCCTAGTAGATCCCTAGTTGATATTATTGTTAACCGTAGTGTTGATGTGTTTTGGCAGGTACTACGGTCAACTACGGTACACACTACGGTTAAGTAGGGTCAATCACGGTTAAATAAGGTCAACTACGTTCAAACTACGGACACAGTAGGGTCACAACATCGTTCTTAACCGTAATTATATTTGAAAATGTTGAAAAATTATGTGCTTACTACGGGCAAATCATAAGTTCAAACTACGTCCATTACTACGTTGAACTATGGTTATATACGTCTAACTACGTTCAACTACGTTTAATACGTTCAACTACGACCAACTACGGTCATTCCCCACTACTGTCAACTACGTAAGATGTGACCACGGCTAGAATCCAAGCTCACCGTAGAGATATTTTGAACATGTTGATTTCTTTCTAACTACGGCCTAATCATGGGTTTCTTGAAGTTCAAACTACGTTTATAACTACGTTGAACTACAGTTAACTACGTCTAACTACGTTTAACTACGGTCCACTACGGTCAACTACGGTCATCCCCCACTACGGTCAATTACGTGCGTGATCGTAAGATGTGACAACGACTTTACTAGGGCTGTGAAGGAATGCAGTACAAAAGGATTAACGCAGATCATTTTAACCCTCCTAGTCATTGAAAAAAGGGCCTGCGATATTTTAGGAAATGACTCCATTATAGAGTGCATAATCTCTTTTAATTCATATTATTCGTCAGTCATTAAAAAAATAATATATATTGCACTTTTCCATTTTCTTTTATTTTAAAGATGCATATCTATGCATTCATTTGATTACAAAATGAAGTATGACAGAGCTCTCTGTTCTTAGAGTTTTTACTGGTTGTGTCCATCTTCCTGATTCAATTTTAAGTTTATGACTAGAAACTCTAAGCTTAGTTAATGAGGTTCTGTATTTCTTTATTGATATTTTGTTAAAATATTTCTGAAATTCAATATGTCTGTCTTTCGCCTCTCATCTACTGCATTATGTTTGCCTACACTTATCAAATATTACAGTTATTTGAGGAGTGTGGTTATAACTGGATTCTGCTTTTGAGGGGGTAGATAGACATTTGTTTTTATACATACTCATCCTGTACCACATCAGGAATGCTGCCACATTTGTTGTGTCATAAGATTGTCTTCTTCTGTGCACTTATTTTGTTCAAGAGGTGTTTTCAATATTTTCCATCAGATGATAAGCATTGGCTCTGATATGAGAGCCGGGCCGCGGTAGCTTAGTCGGTAGCGACGCGGACTGTAAATCCAGTGGTTGTGAGTTCGAATCTCAGCTCGGCCAACTTTCTTTCCCGACATGCGTCATTCATCTTCCACCAATGGGCTAAGTTTATGTGGAAGTTGCTTGGGAAGATTTTTGTGTAGAGTACTGGTGTGAGAAAACCAGGAAACACATAAGTAGGTGAACTGGCCACCGTGATATGACTGAAAAAATGTTAAAAAAGGAAATAAAGATTATATGTAATTTATCATTTAGTATTTGTTTGCAAAACCTAGTGTGTATTCTTTCGAGTCGTTCACACTCAGCGAAACGCCACACTGGAGCCCCATAATTAAGAATGGGAACAATTAACTTATCGAACAAGAGAAAGTTGATGCAACGCATCAATGTCGCCGGATATCCATAGTGCAGTTATGCATAACACTAACATTATAGTAGTTGAATAAACAGTTATCAACTGAGGGGCATATTGGAACATCAGGGGTGGGGTCAAGTGAAAATGTATCATAACTTGCATTGTTTTGTCAACGAAGTGAATGATAATTGAAGCCTTTCATTGTTTATGATCAATCTCCATTCCAAAGTAGGCTGACCATACACACAACCAACTAATTATTGATCATAAACAGTAATGGAAATGAGTAATCTTGCCAATCATTAGTCTTAGTATGTATACAGTGCTTTCATTAAGGAATAATTATAAGATTTGTGAATTCCACATACACTTTTCAAGATGTTTGTCAGAATTTTGAATTTTATTATTTTTCAATAAAACCACAAAACAGACAATTTAGGATTTGCATGCAATAGCACGTCATTTAACCTTTCCTCTCTTAAAGTCAACAGTGGACACCTTTGCAGCAATCTACTTTTAAAACAATGAGATAAGGGTTTAATCGCTGAAGACATGAGTTTTCTCTTTTTCTCAAAATTATATTAGCTTGGCATCCTAATTATATCATACTTTAACAAATGTTGAAATGTAGTCCAATATTTATAAATTAGACCACCTTCGAAATATAATATCAACTAAACAGTTAAATCTCATTGAAATTGTTGTATAATTTAAACTTAATTTCAAACATAAACTGAGCACTACAACATGTTAATTTATTTTAATTCTTTCCTTCCTTTTTTATAATGAAAATAACAAACTACTCATGTTTTAAAATTATATTATGATGCGCGCCCTTGTGTGTCAATGATGCATAACAATATGCAGGTCGGAAGCAATATGCCTTTAAGGAATTAAATGACATATTTAAAATTGTCAAGGACGAAATAATTTTGTACGAAAGACCCGATTCTTTCTTATTCGCAGAGGTGTCGTTCTTGAAACTCTCTTTATAGGCAGAGAGTGTTCGTTCAAAGTATTTTTTCTATTAAAATCAGTTTTATCTCGGTTTGTTCTTTTCTTCATTTGTTTTGAACCAAATAAACATTTTAAATCACCTATGATTTACTATTTGTAAGTGAGTGTAAAGAGCGGCTCTCTGCAAAGGAGATTGATCTACGCAGTTGGTATTCGCGAGTCAACAGTTTTAGCTTAGAAAAAGTTCATAATTTAGATATAAATGGATAAACATTATAAAATGCCTTCTTCACAAGTCAAGACATCTCTTTGAACATGAAAATAACATTCAGTAAGTTATAATTGCCATTAAAAGGAGAATATTCGACGTCATTTTCATCTCGATATTTACACATAACAGGTGCGCGTATGTAAACAAATCAGACTGTGCGACGTAAAGGTTTGAAGTTATCGCCTTTTGATTACATGTAGTATATACTGTAAAATAAAGAATACCAGTCTAGCTAATAGGGACTGTTTTGTCTTCGTAAATAAAAAAAAAATGCGAGTCAAAATAAAGAAACTGAAAATACCTAAAACATCGGGATATTTATTTCATTTTAGATGTGTCATTACTTAGTGTTTTTAAACAAACACAATTGTAATATGTTCAAGACATCTAAATGTGTTTCTTTCTAATAATAATCCCCCCTCCCATGTCATTTCCGAAAACCTATTATAAAATAGAAGTTGCGGGCTTTTGCCCGGCGACTAATCAATCGAATGTATGTTTTATGGAAATATCGGGAAATATATTGATTTTAGGCAAAACTAGCTTTCATGGCTTGACCTTCTAATATCTCAAAAGTATATTTAAAAGAACCACCCGTTGAAAAAGTAATACCTAAATATGAGATTGTTTTTAATATTTCTAAAAGATTCCCGTCATATTTAAATTCAGCTTTATTAGATATGCGCACACCTTTTCTAAAGACAATGGCTTTCGTTTTATCTACATTGATTGTAAGTTTCCATTTCTTACAATAGTCTAGCATTATATCAAGTCCTTTTTGTAAACCATTATTACTTTCTGAAAATAAAACAATATCGTCTGCGTATAACAGTAAAAGTAATTGTAACATTTCTAGATTGACACCTTGAAAATCATTCACAGACATGTATTCCTCCAAATCGTTTACGTACACAAGTAAATGGTGACATACAATCGCCTTGCGGCGCCCCTAGGAAACAACTGAAGCTGTCGCTTAGTTTATTGTCGAATTTAACTCGTGATTTAATGTTTAAATAAAATGATTTTATAAGTTGTGGTATTTTGCCTTTTACACCATATTTGATTAGTTTATAGAATATATTCTCTTTAACAAGCAAATCAAAGGCTTCTGTATAGTCGATAAAACATACAAATCATTTCTTATTTTCATTAATCAACTTTTTAATTAACCCGTGGAGGACGAAAACGTTATCGTTTGTACCCATATTCTTGCGAAAACCTGCTTGAGCCTCAACTTAGTCTGTTATTAAGGATTCGTGTAAACAACTTTCCGAAAGTACTGAGTAGGGTAATTCCCCTGTAAGTATCGGGTTTGTTTGCGTTTCCTTTTTTAAATAAGGTACAATATAGCCTTTAGTCCATTTGAGGGGAAGTAACCAATGTCAAACATCTTATTAAATAGCGGTTTTATATATGGTTCTAAATAATCAAAACCGTATTTGAAGAATTCATTTAAAACATTATCTGGTTCCCCCTACCGATTATTCTTTAAGTCTTTACACGCTTTGATGATTTCTACTGAAAAGATATGTAAGTTCAGCTCATCGAACATTACCTGTAGTTTCTCGAGTTAAATAATAATACGTCATCATCAGGTTGGTAAATACTGAGTCGGGATTATTTACAGCTTTAAAATACTGCTCGAAATTCGATATATATTTATTTGACTTTTCGGTTGAGGTTTACAGCCTGTATATGACGATTTACATACTGTAGCAGTCACATATGTTAGGGTCGCACGTCGTATTTTAAATGTGTGGAGACATAAAACCTGCGGCTGCCGTACGGCCTTTGAAGTGATGACGCACGGTCGCTTTAGGACATCCCTGCGGTGGCCGTACACTTTTGACGCAAAGTAGCAGCAAGACACTTCCGGTGGCTTGAAACTTATCCCAAAGTCTCCTTATTGTTGACAACTCGCGCGAGCTATAAATAAAAATAATGTATTTCTAACAAATGTCTTATTTTTTTTTTATGTACCAAACATGATGTAAATATTTAAAGGATATACGGATTTTTAGCTTACATGACAGAAGGAGGAAGTTTCTGTAGTTTTCCCTTACCCCCCTCCAAGTTGGAAGAGTCCGCAACAAGGCATCCGGACGAGCGTGAGGAGAAGGGCAGCTGGCTCCAGACGATGGTGTGCAACTGCCCAAAGGAGAAGTTTCGTCAGTTCCAGACGGAAACCCTGGCCCTGTCCCGTCGCTATAAGCCGACGGATGAAGGGCATCGTACGAGTGGTCAGCAGTGTCCAGCTCCACACCCAGCTCAACCTGCCATGTTCCCATCCATAGCCCCAGTTCCACTACCAACAACAGCAGATGCAACAGCCAGGGTATATACGGCAGCCAAAATGTACGTAGTTGCTGATAGGTTATTATAAAGAAATAAACTGCTTAATGGCTATGTATAACATATGTATAACATAACATTTATAGAGAAGCTGTTTTTTAATGCGCATTTGTTTTGTGTTTACAGAACCAGTCAACTCAGCAGCAGCAGCCGCAGCAGCAGTAGTGGCAAAAAACCACCCTCATCACCCGCCCCACCCGCCCCACCTGCTCCATCCGCCTTACCCGCAGCCTCCCGCCCCACCCGGCCTACTTGCCCCAACCGCCCAACCCGCCCCACCTATGTTCCTACTCCAGTCGGAACCAGTTACGAAATAGTCAACACGAATGACGGCGACCTGGACTTCATCCCGGCCCTCTTCAACCCTGCATTGTGGGACCGACTGAGTTTGACTATTTTGCAGAGTTCTATTTACTGTCTTTATTACTATGTTCCAGTACGTGTGGTATGTGTATGACATATGATATGGTATGATAATATAATATATGGTATGGTATGATAATATGATATATTATGTGATATTTAACAAAGTGGTCCCTTGGTATGACATAGGAACTTGATTTATATCTTGGTCTTCCCTAATACAATTATTTTTATACCTTTGAAGATAAGAAATAAAGATTAATCAAAGTACTGAAAGTACTAAAATGCGGGGAGTGTTGGCTCTAGAGTGTTAACAAGAGTTTTCTTCAATTTGACCTAGTGACCTACTTTTTGACTCAACATGAAGCATGTTAGAACTTGATCTAGATATCATCAAAAAAGCTATTCTGATAAAGTTTCAAATGGTCAAGCTAAAAATGCAGTATCCAGAGTGTTAACAGATTTTCCTTCAATTTGGACTAGTGACCTAGTTTTAAACCCGGCATGACCCATATTCAATGATTCAATATTAGATATAATGCTGACCAAATTTCAAGCTACTGTAGCCAAAAAAGATACTTCTACAGAGTTAACAATATTTCCTTCAATTTGGCCTAGTGACCTAGTTTCTGCCCAATGTGACCCATATTCGAACTTGACCTGGATATCATTAATACAAACATTCTGACAGCATTTGAAACTGCTGAAGCAAATATTTACCTAGTGACCTACTTTTTGACCCATTATAACCCATGTTCGAAGTTGACCTACATATCATCAAGACAAACATTCTGATAAAGTTACAACATGCTCAAGTTAAAAATAATGCCTCTAGAGTGTTAACAAGATTTCCATTCAATTTGGCATAGTGACCTAGTTTTTGACCCGAAGTGACCCATATTTAAACTTGGCCTAGATATCATATAGATAAACATTTTGACCAAAAAAATGTGGCTTCTACAGTATTAACAAGGTTTTCCTTCAATTTAACCTAGTAACCTAGTTTCTGACGCAATATGACCCATATTTGAACTTGACCTAGAACTCATTAATACAAACATTCTGACAAAATTTCAATAATTGCGGCCTCTAGAGTGTTAACAAGCTTTTCCTTCAATTTGAGCTAGTGACCTAATTTTTGACCCGTCATGACTCATGTTCGAACTTGACTTACATCATCAAGACTAACATTCTGAGTTTCAACATGCTCAAGTTGAAAATGTGGCCTCTAGAGTGTTAACAAGATTTTCCTTCAATTTGATCTAGTGACCTAGTTTTTGACCTTAAATGGCCCAGTTTCGAACTTGTCCAAGATTTGATGGAGATGAATGTTCTGATAAACTTTCATGAAGATCCGATTCAAAATGTAGCCCGTAGAGTGTTAACAAGGGAAAATGTTGACGATGCACGACAGCCGTATTTCCGTATTTTTCATTGCAGGGATTTTCTCAAAAGGTTTCTGAGCTGCCCGCTTTCAAGCTACTCGTTTTCCATATATTTAAAAAACCCATTTAAGATCCTTATGTCTAACTTAAATTTCTAAATTATGTATACAACTTCATGGATTAAAACTTTATATTGTGTGCGTTTACTTTGTATAATGTGCATACTGTTTAGCTTGTTCGTATTTAACTGATCCCTGGACAATCAAGAAAAATTGTCCATTTTGAAAAAACAGAGGGCAGCACAAACAATTTACAAATTTACACTTCCTGAAAGCTGGGCATGACAATACACGGAGGTATTCAGCATAGCTGAATCCCTCGCATAAAAACCAAACACTAATAAAGTAATAGAGTAAATAAGACACAAAAGAAACTTCTGTGTCTTAGTCACTCTATTACTTTATTCTGATCACTTTATAATAGGAATCCGCTGTGGTCGAGTGGTTAGCGTCGGGGATTTCGAAACCGGGTGTCCCGGGTTCGATCCCCAGTCGCGGCACTACGGTTATGGTGGAGTGCACTTGGGCAAGGCACTATTTCTAGCCTAGTACTGGTTTGTTTACCCAGGGATCATGAATAATTAAATTTAATTGCGCGCTAAATGACCTTAGCTGTCGATGCGCCATAAAACAATATGCATTCATTCTGATCACTTTATAGACAACGGGAAGCATCACAATAAATAAAGAAGCACACATTTAAAAAAAGAATTCCCTTGTACCCTTGGGCTTGGTTGTGTACATGCATTTCAATAGAGGTTCATGGGCAGCATCGTGAGTGTATGTGAGGAACGTGCCTAACGCTTTATGCGCGCGCATCCATTTGAGCCTCACTATTTCACTTTTCCTCGCTGTCGCTTCACGGCAGGTTGCTGTCACTACGTTAATTGACGCGGCGAGGAAGCGCGGCGTCAGTATGGGATAGGTTATAATTTTGTACCATGGGGTGACGTAGTCGAAAAGGGAGCAACCAACATTATTATTGTTAAGAAAAACTCGGTTATATGTTTGAAAAAAAGCAACCTTTATGAATAAATGAATTGTATAAAATGATTTAAGAAACAGCAAGATACAAAATACGTATGTCTTCTACCGTTTTAACAAAATTTAGACACTTGAAATAGGTATTTAATAACTTTCTCCTAACTTTCTAGGCTACGCTTGTTTTATAGTTTGGTTTACGACCCGATTCATCAAAGCTCGGAAAACGTTTCTGGCGATGTTTTTGCCTATTTACAATATTGAGATTTTGAAATAAATGGGTAATCTTTAAAAAATCAATGATGATTCATTTGAATTACTACATATTATAGTATAATTCTAGAAACTGTAAAAACAACGTTAACCCAACTATGCAATAGGCATGGCCGTAACGTGACCCGTTCTATTATTGTCATCGCTTGGCGATTTTGGTCATTCGAAGATCTTATTTAATAGACGACAAGGTATCATCGGTTCCCAAAGAGTAATTAAGTTGTCTCTGCTTCCTTCCGTTATGAATACTTCGCTGTTTTCACAATTTCATCCGATTCTAAAATTCTCATTCGATATGAACTATTCGTACCAACTGGTTTTCGCTCTTTGCTCTTGGGGAACTGACTTGACCATTTTCTTTTGTTTATTTTTCAATTTTCTACTGGCATGTTCAAAACGATTAAAGTGACATTACAAACAAACAAAACAGACTTAATTATTCTTACTATATGTTGACTATACGTGTGAACTTTCATAATGTTCAATCTTGATCATTGTAACAAATCTAGCTGTTTATGAGAAGAAAGGGTTACTGTGTAAACGGTCAAATTGTAAAGGGTTGTAGGTTAACAAGTACGCATCAATTAATGTTATTTTCCATGGGGAAAATAGTGTTCACTCATGCACACATGTACTTATATAAAAGCCATGTCCACGTAGGAGGGTCAGGGAGAGCTTTGTAGTGAGTAAGGAAGGACGTACATATTTGAGATAAGAAGTTATCTCAAACTATGTGGAGTTTGTGTGGATGTTGAACAGGTCTCCTCGCCTCTTTTGGATAGTCAATACTTGCAAGAGATGATATTTTGAGAATGATCATACACCATTAGCAGTTGACATAATTGGGCTTTTCTGGAAGAACGTTGGTCAACTTAACCACGACAGAGGGAGTGCCATTATATCTATATTAAGTAGACGCTGATGCAAGATACATCTCACTCTGGACAACATTACCATTAAGTTAAACATATACTGATGCAGGTTGATAAGTTAAAACATTCTTATGTGAAAGTGCGAATACAAGTTTAAGATACATCTCCCTATGGACTAAATGAACTTTAAGTGAAACATATATCGATGCAGCTCTTATGAGTTTTCACACGTTACTGAGATAGCATGGACTTATGTGTGACCAACATTAACGTTTATATTTGTATTATATATTGTATAGAATAGTTAGCAAACATCAATCTGTCGTCTTCTATATCTGTCCTCTATCTATTCTTATCTAATTCTACATTTCTGGTTTATTTTACAATTGATATTAAATACACACAATTGTTTGCAATTCGGTCATTTCTTGAGTAGATAAATCCTTTTTCTAATGACCTACGTCTTTACAATGGTGACAGCGGTGATCTTGAAATTATAATTTCAAGAAACATCAACTCAAGTTATGGCGGATGAGCAAGCAATCGCGTGTCTTAATAAATTGATTGAAAGAGGTGAGGAGGTCAGTCAGTGTTTGGTGTTATTGAGAGAAATATCAGACCGCGAAGAGAAATGTGCAGAGAGAAGTGAGAGAGCTGCAGAAAGAGAGGCTAAAATGAAGGATAGAGAGTTAGACATTAGAATGAGAGAACTAGAGTTGAAAGAGAAAGAGCTAGATGGTAAAAAGTTAACACCAGAAGCTCAGTCATGTAGTAGCAACATAAAAGTAAAATTACCAAGATTTATTGAGGGTCAAGATATAGAGGTGTTTTTGACTTCTTTCGAAAGACTAGCATTGGTACATGGTTGGTTGAGATATAATTGGCCTGTTCATCTAATTCCCCAGTTGAGTGGAAAAGCACTAGAAGCTTATTCTCGAATGTCTTTATCGGATAGTAAAGATTATGACTTAATAAAGAAAGCTATCTTAGATAGGTATGGGTTAAATTCATGGGAGTATAGGGAGAAATTTAGATATTGCAGGCAAACAAGTAGTGAATCTTTTAGAGAATTTTCGGTACGAGTGAAATCTTATTTTAACCATTGGAGAGAGACGGAATCTATAGATGATGACTATGAAAAGCTTATAGACATGCTCTTAAGGGAACAATTGATGTTCACGTCGGAGCAGGATTTACAAATATGGTTACGCGAACATCAACCTAAGTCTGTATCAGAATTAGTTAATCTTGCCGAAGCATATCAGCTTGCACATAAAGGTTCAGACCAAAAGCGTTTTCAAAGGAGATCATTTCAGTACAAGATTAATAAACCAAATGCAGGCGAGAATGGGGGTAGTTTGGAAAAGCCATTCGAATCGGATCAGAGACGGGACAAACGTAAGTGTTTTGTTTGTGATAGTACTGAGCATCTTATTGCGACATGTCCATTTAAAGTTAAAGGTGACAAGGCATCAACTGAAGTTAGTTACAAAGCTAGACAAGCCAATAGTCTGCTGTACTCTCCGGAGAAGAAGATATGCAAAGGTAAACTTGTTGAAATACCGATAGTAGCAAAAGGGCATGAAGGCCAAACTAAATTAACAAATGGTCTTATAATTAAGAAAGGTTTTGTAAATAACGAACCGGTTACAATACTTAGGGATACGGGTTGCACTGCAATTTTTGTCTCTGAAAGGATTATTGATAGTTCAAAAATAAAAAATAAGAAGAAAGAGGTGACTTTGGCAGATGGTAGTACAACGATATGTCAAGAAGTTCAAATCAAAATTGACACACCGTATATTTCAGGGCTTGTTGAGGCACTTGTTATGGATAACCCTTTTGCAGATCTTGTTATTGGTAACACGGGATATATTTATCCTAATTCAAACAAACATGAGTCTTTTCAAGCAGTTACAAGAAGCATGGCAGAAAAGGGTGAATTAGATAAATTAGATCAGTATGTAGCGGATACGAAATGGGAGAATGATGATTTTGTCAATGAGCATGTCACTGAAACTGAGTGTCGGGTAAATGAAGATATATTTGGGTCAGAAGATCTCATAGGCGAGCAGAAGAGAGACAACACACTTGAAAAGGTAAGGGCATTGGCAAAGGGGCCTATGCTTATCAGTAGAAATTCACATTTTTTCGAGAAGCTTGGGATATTATATAGAGCATTTCATAACGAGGACGGTTCTATAATTGAACAAATTGTAGTGCCAAAGAAATACAGAAAAAAATTACTAAAAATAGCTCATGACATTCCCCTTAGTGGTCACATGGGAAATAGAAAAACCAGAAGGAGACTTTTGCAAAATTTCTTTTGGCCGGGTATTTTTAAGGATGTTGCTTTTCATTGCAGGTCATGTCCTCAATGTCAGAAAAGTGTAGCTAAAGGTAGAGTCAGAAAAGTGCCCCTTGTTTCTATACCGCCAATAACTGAACCATTTGCTAGAGTTGGTATTGATATTATTGGTCCTCTGGTTAGGACTAAACGGGGAAATAGGTATATTCTCACAATGTGCGATTATGGTACAAAATATCCTGAAGCCATCCCTTTAAAATGTATTGATACAGAAAGTGTTGCTGAAGTTCTTGTTGGTATATTTTCTAGAGTAGGTATTCCACAGCAAATTATGACAGACCAAGGAAGTAATTTCGTTTCATCTGTCATGAAGCAACTGTGTGCTCTTTTAAATATAAAAAAATTGAACAGTACCCCATATCATCCAGAGGCGAATGGATTAGTTGAAAGGTTTAACGGCACGCTAAAAAGAATGTTAACTTGTTTTGTGCACGAGGACCAGATGGAGTGGGATCTATTGTTACCATACCTATTGTTTGCTTATAGAGAAGTCCCAAATGAATCCACAGGTTTTTCACCTTTTGAATTGCTCTATGGGAGACACATTAGAGGCCCGCTTACTGTGATCAAAGAAAGTTGGGAAGAACCAAAAGTTGAGGTAAGTAAAGATTCTGTCTTGAGTTATATAATTAAAACGAGAGAAAGGTTGCAGGAAATACAAGAAATTGCACAAAGCAATGAAATTGCAAGCAAAAAAACGCAAAAGAAGTACTATGACCGAAAAACATGCAAAAGGTCTCTAAAACCTGGTCAGAAGGTCTGTATTCTTCTTCCTTCTGTTTCTAATAAATTACTTGCAGAATGGAAGGGTCCATTTGAAGTGATTGAACAAGTTAGTCCAGTAGATTACAAAGTACAAGTTGGTAAAATTAAGAGAAAGCAAAAAATCTTTCACTTAAACATGCTGAAGGAGTGGATACAAAGACCAGAAGGTGAGAGTACTACGGAATCGGAACAGGTAAGTGATAACGTTTCAGAAACGCTAGAAGCAGAAGTAGAAGGAGTATGTATCTCCGTATTAATTAGTAGTGCCACTGATGAGACCAGGGAAGCTAAAGTTGTTTGTATTGAGAATCCCCTTTTAAAGCCTAGTGAAACTGTAGATCATGCAGAAGTAAACACTGATATAACAGAGAGTCAAATTAGTGAAGTAAATACACTATTGAAAAGTTTTGAGGATGTTTTGACGGACGTTCCCGGTAAAACATCACTCATAGAACACGAAGTGCATGTTCACTCAAATATACCAGTACACAAGAAAGCATATACGCTGCCATATGCTTTACGAGATAAAGTCAAACAAGAAATTGAAGACATGGTGCAGGCGGGTATTGCAGCAAAGTCGAGCAGTCCTTATGCATCGCCAATTGTGGTTGTACCAAAGAAGGATGGTTGCATACGTCTATGTGTGGACTACAGAAATTTAAATCAGGTAACTTTATTTGATCCACAACCGATGCCAAGGTTGGAAGATATTTTAAACAAATTGGTAGATGCAAAGTACATAAGTAAGTTGGATTTAACTAAAGGATTTTGGCAGATTCCATTAACACCTACTTCACAAAACAAAAGTGCGTTTATCACACCATTCGGACACTATCAGTTTACAGTAATGCCGTTTGGGATGATAAATTCAAGTGCAACTTTCGTTAGACTCATGAAAATGGTTCTGTCAAATATGGAATCCTTTGCCGATTCTTTTATAGATGACATTATTGTCTTTAGTAAATCGTGGAATAGCCATATAGAACACATCACAACGGTTCTAACTGCTCTTAGAAAGGCATCTCTCACAGCTAAACCAAGCAAGTGCAGGTTTGCTTTTAAAAAAATCGAATTTTTAGCGCATATTGTTGGAAATGGAGAGGTACATCCAACCCAAGATAAAATCGATGCAATTCAACGTATTTCTTCTCCCCAAACCAAAAAACAGGTACGTTCTTTTATAGGAATGATTGGATTTTATAGAAGATTTATCCCTCATTTTGCTGAAATATCGGCTGTTCTAACAGATCTGACATCGAAAGGAAATTCGAACAGAGTAAAATGGTCTCACGAACATCAAGCAGCATTTGACGCTTTAAAGAAAACATTGGTAACTTACCCAATCTTGCAAAATCCTGATTTCTCATGTGATTTCATTTTACAAACAGATGCGTGTGATAGAGGGTATGGAGCTGTTTTACTACAAACAAAAGGTGAGTGTAGACACCCAATCATATTTATAAGTAAAAAGTTGTTACCAAGAGAGCAACGGTATAGTACGGTGGAAAAAGAATGCTTAGCAATTGTCAAATCATGTCACAGTTTAAGGGAGTATCTAATTGGAAAGGCATTTACAATTGAGACAGACCATTTTCCTCTGCAATGGTTGAACAAAGTTAAGGACAAAAACATGCGTCTGTTGAGATGGAGTTTGACCCTCCAAGAGTTTAGGTTTACTGTTCAGCACATACAGGGCAAGAACAATGTACTGGCTGATATGCTGTCAAGAGTCCAGTTTGATAGATTTGTATAGGTTTTGACAAAATTTATTATTTTATCAATTAAAAAGGGGACGTATGTAACAAATCTAGCTGTTTATGAGAAGAAAGGGTTACTGTGTAAACGGTCAAATTGTAAAGGGTTGTAGGTTAACAAGTACGCATCAATTAATGTTATTTTCCATGGGGAAAATAGTGTTCACTCATGCACACATGTACTTATATAAAAGCCATGTCCACGTAGGAGGGTCAGGGAGAGCTTTGTAGTGAGTAAGGAAGGACGTACATATTTGAGATAAGAAGTTATCTCATTATCTCAAACTATGTGGAGTTTGTGTGGATGTTGAACAGGTCTCCTCGCCTCTTTTGGATAGTCAATACTTGCAAGAGATGATATTTTGAGAATGATCATACACCATTAGCAGTTGACATAATTGGGCTTTTCTGGAAGAACGTTGGTCAACTTAACCACGACAGAGGGAGTGCCATTATATCTATATTAAGTAGACGCTGATGCAAGATACATCTCACTCTGGACAACATTACCATTAAGTTAAACATATACTGATGCAGGTTGATAAGTTAAAACATTCTTATGTGAAAGTGCGAATACAAGTTTAAGATACATCTCCCTATGGACTAAATGAACTTTAAGTGAAACATATATCGATGCAGCTCATATGAGTTTTCACACGTTACTGAGATAGCATGGACTTATGTGTGACCAACATTAACGTTTATATTTGTATTATATATTGTATAGAATAGTTAGCAAACATCAATCTGTCGTCTTCTATATCTGTCCTCTATCTATTCTTATCTAATTCTACATTTCTGGTTTATTTTACAATTGATATTAAATACACACAATTGTTTGCAATTCGGTCATTTCTTGAGTAGATAAATCCTTTTTCTAATGACCTACGTCTTTACATATCTTCTTTTTTTTTTTTTAATTATTTCGTATTTTTGGTTTATATACTCCCGTTTTTGCTATCATACTTCTGCAAAACTGGAAGGAGAATAGACTTCCCCCTCTCCGTCCAAAGCTTGTGTCACACTTAACTTATAACTAGAGGCAATACACCTCAATATATGTTATTATTTAAGCACCTATGTTTTTTTTTTTATCTAATGCATCTAGTTAAAGGATTTAAAACTTCAGCTTGTATGACGCATTATAGTTGCAGTGAATATTAAGCAAACCGTCAACCAAATGGTTTCAGGAATAAATTTGTCATTTCACGACTAAACTTCACATGCTGAATATCACATAGATCGTAGCATATACAACGTTTAATCCCTACGTCAATATTGACCCTTTCTGCTCTTGGCAACCTTTTTATATAGGCTATGAGGTGAGCAATACAGGCACATATTGGCCTTCTTGTTTAAAATAAAGGGACATTTGGCCTTCTTGTTCGAAATATTATCATCCTGTCTGCTTGCACAGGTTATTTAAATGTACTGAATTGCATCTGCTTCATTTAAGTCATGCTTCAAAATCATGCGCGGCGTCTTTGATGCTTTGCATCAAAATTATTCTTGTAATACTTTTACAAGTATTATTTTTAAACTCATTGGCTTAACTGTACGTTTACAGATTATTAAACTGCAACCGTATTGTTATAATACCCCGGTTACAGTAGAAATTTCCTTTGAAAGTATTAAGTGCCGGTTTTTTTTTATTATTTCTCAAACTCGGTGATATGCAACTTTTTAATATTTTATTTTACAATTAGGATCACATGGTCCATTTACTTCACAGGTTCTTATAAGGTCACATGTCATGGCTCTAAAGTTCACTTGATGGTCCAATTATGATATTTCACCGGTTGAGAGCTGCCTCCTGCCCTGGCACGCTGCCGGCATCACTGTTGTAAAAGTGTTTGAGGTGTATCCGGAGCTCTTTGCCAGCAAAATTCTCCCTAGGGGCACATAGTGCACCCTGCATGTCGGCGAGGTAGCCTGCATCCCTCCATGCCCCTGGGACAATCATCACACTATCCTGCAGGTTGGGAAAGCGGATCAGGGTGATCTTGGTGGATGTCTCTCGGGTTGGTCATGAGGGTGGTGAGGAGGCACTGGAAACGGTTGGCAAGGATGCCGAAAGCATTCTCAACCACCCTCTGGGCACGGGAACACCTGTAATTGAAGATCCGTTCATCGTGCGTGAAGTTCCTGTGGGAGAAGGGCTTCACCAGGTATGCTCGCAGTGAATGGTAATACTTACCTGTATTAACATGATTCGTTCGAGTATGTAGTGATTTTATAGTATATTATTGTACCTATAGAATCCACTCCATTTGCATGTACGATTATGTAATATCTTTTTCCTTTTGTAAATACATACGATAATTGAGCGCTAATAGCACTGATGATCTGTAAGTTGTATTTATACTTATGTCAATACAGTTGCGAATTATCGTTATTAAAATTCATATTATTGTACTTACAATAATTAAGCACTAATAGCACTGATGATCTGTAATGTATTTAAACTGATGTCAAACCAGTTGCGAATTATCCTTCTATTAAAATGCAATAGAAGAATCCTTATATGTTAAGGTTGCTTTCAAAAGTACATCATGCCGCCAAATGTCATAGCAACTCTTAAATATCGATGGCTGCGTTTGGGGATGCAATAGCTACATCTTGTTTCCGTACATAAACATTACGTTTAAAGATAGTGGCATAAAGGCCTATGGGGCTGGCTGTTTTTCCAACAAACTTTGTATTATGTTTTATTAAATATTATACACATGTCACTTTAATAAAAGGTTTACTTACTTACTTATTATTCTCCTGACAATGTATTGCAAACTGAGAAACGTTACAAATGTTTATGCATGAACAATGTCAATAAATCGATTCCAATAAGGTACGTCTCACACAATTCTATTATTGAAAGTTTTGAAATTAACCCTTGCCACATACATGATATTGAAAATAATTGTCAAACATCCTTGTTGCAAATGAGCAAAATCTATTCTTTCACAACGCTCTCAAAAGACGTCTTTATATCATAAATTGATTGATTTTTTTGGTGTTTTACGCCGGTTTCAACAATGTTTCAGTTAAACTCGGCTTTTCCTGGGTAAGTTACCAGTCGTTCTGATTGATTTGTCCTGACACAACAAGTCAGTCATAATGCTAACCGCGCAACCCTAAGAAAAGGCAGCCATAACTACTATCTATTTTACACAGAATTCCGTGACGCTTGTTTATCTTTACGTACCCGTCCATGGGTAATAACAGTGTAGATACAAGTCAGCCTGAACATCATAGACAAAGACATGTGAGCCGTCCCGCGAGAAAACCAATATTGTGGACTCTGAGTAAAATATCGACCCTGATTAGCTTAAACATGCCGCGCAGGCTTACCCGGACAGACACTTTTCGCCTCCTGTGGATATTTTTTTGTTCCAGGAATCATTACTCTATACCTTTATCCACCTGAGACGGAATGTGTCGTCTCGAATTAGCCTGTGCGGACTGCGCAGGCTGATCTTGGTCGATACATTAATCAGAGGCCATAATGTTGGTTTTCTCGCGGGACGGTTCATATATGTTATTTACGTATGCATATACATTCAGCTTGTAATACAAACAAATAAAGACAACATTTCATGGTCATTTAAACAGAAAACAATCAGTTGTTTTTGGGGATAAACTACTGTGATTTGAACTTTGCTATTATTAATATAGGATAAGAGAAGAGTGAGACGTTTAACTATATCGTTGATTGAACAGTCAAAATGGTGTTTCAGAGAATCATATAGAAAAAGAAAGACAGGCTGTAATTAAAAAAAAAGAAAAAACGAAAAAACAACAATATTTAATGGAAATTGTCAGAGTCTGATAACGATCTTTGTGTCGATTCTGTAAGGCAAGGCAAAAGGACAGGGCGATGTGAACCTACTCTGATCAGAAGTACAAACTTGAACTCATGAGCTGGCTCATTTGACAAACAGCCTGTGAAGCGGCGTCCTGGTTGGGAAGTAACGAAGGTCAGTTTTCGTGTGATGCAGCCAAAGTATTAATTGTCATAACTTCAATTAGAAGTCAGCCTATTCTGTACGCAGGGCTTAGCAAATTCTTGTCAACTAGTATTGGAAAACAAGTGAACAACGGCTTGTATAACTCTAACTGTCTGGCGACACACATGGTATCTCACGCGGTATCTGTTCGTCGTACTAGTGAAGAGTTCTCAATCATTTTCAGGTACATTGGAAACAAGTTTATTTAATGAATACAGTAATTTTCACGCAATTAACGAAATAAAACGGAATAAATTCAATCGAAGTATACTGCATTTGCATGAATTTATACTCTTATATGCACGTTTTTAAAGAATAAGAATTAACTTTAATCGTGTTTCGTCTTTAACATTTAGACCGTATGTGAATTTAACAATAGTTTGACGAAAATCACTTTGGATATATATATATTGTAATTAAAAAGATAAATGGATTGTTGAATTGAATTTCAAATCGAATACTAATTTGCCTGAAACAGTTTTGGACGAGGATGGTATTTAGCACCATGGCAAATAATTCTCAAGGATTAACTAGTACAACGAACTCATCTGCTCACGAATTGGACATGAACTCGTACGTTCACATTCACTGGAAACACCAGCCCGAATTGTCGAGAACGGTTCATAATGTGTTCGGATTTATGGGAATCGTTATCTTTACGTTAAGCTTATGCGGGAATATAAGCGTTCTCTTTCTGTTTGCAAGGTTTGTATTAAATTTGTTACTAGTTTAGTTAGAACTGATTTATTTTACATCGATTGTGAAACAAGCTTTCAGCCTATGTTAATCACTCTCGATGGCTGCTTCCTGGTGACTTAACCCTTTCCCTCATACAGACGCTTTCCGACGCCTCTGCAGCAGACGGCTTTTTGAAAACATACTGACAAAAGAAGAAATTGCTCAAAACGAGCAATTTCTCCTTTTGCCACAATGTTTTCCACTTTTAGTTATAGGTTATCCATTAAATTATAGAGATTTTCTATTTTTTGACGAAATTTGTTTAAAGTCATCTGCTGCAGAATTGTCGTATGAGGGAAAGACCGGGGCCCGTATTCACCAACACGTCTAAATTCGATTTTCGGACTAAATCTAAATTATCTGACCAAATTACGTCGATTTAGATTTAGTCCGTATTCACAAACGCGTCTAAATTGTAAATCGGACTAAATATTTAGATTTTCCGACTAAATATTTAGTCCGCTTCGGGGCATGCTAAATTAGCCGACTAAATTGGAAACAAAATGGCGGCTGTTTTGAACCCACCGCTAGAATATTTCAAATTGACTTTTAATAAGGGTAAAACCAAAATTTGGGGTCGAAAAGGGTTTCTAAGTGAGTCATTTATAGTTGTCTCCCGTTTCTAGCGGAAAAAAGGACACACTTCCGGCCTGTGTCAAAAATGGAATTTTGAGCTAGCGGACCCTCGCTGATGCTGGATTGTTGATATTTTCGGGGGAGAAAACGACACTACTGCCACATAAAGCTTTAAAGTTGGATACCAGTGAAGGATATTTATAATCAAAGATGTCGAATTACAAACGAACAGTCTCGAGTTGACGAAAATGATGTGAACTCATGTAGTGATTAGCATTCAGAAATTCAGGAAACGTATTTCAATGATCATGTAACCCGAAATACCGACAAGAGAGACAATGTGGGCATGTCTATTATGTTCGTACAGTCAACATCAATCCTAAAGCGGCCAATCTTACACTGGTAAGTTTTTCAATGAAACAATCGATGTACAAATTCAATGGGTGTGGTGATTTCATAATCTCAGCCTCAGTTGCTCTTGATTTGTGTCACGAGTTGATTCTCTTAACCCAAACTGCCAATCGCGTCACCTGCATTTTATTTGCATGACTTGAAGAGGACATCATTTAGAATGGGACTGTGTTCATATCAGACAGTCGAGTGTTTTTGTTTTGTGTTTGATTATTGTTGCAGTACTGAGTAGGATCAATGACTGATGAGTGTTATTTAGTAATCTGATGGTCTAGGCCCATTTTTGTCATCCCATATTCAAAAATCGTATCATTGTAGGGACTGTGGCAGGATATGTAATGTCTGTTGTTCGGATATTTTCTATCTTTATCTGAATATCAATACCCATAGCCTGAGCATGGGTGCTGCATATTCACAGATTTATTTTTGATTTATTACCAATTTCCTAGTAGTAATGCTCTCAAATGCTGCCTGTTACTGTTATACTGATATAAAACAAGTAGAGCTACATTTCCATTTTTGTGGAAGGATGCATCTGTCATTAAGAACTCAAAAATGCTTGACACAGCTCAATACTTTCAAAATAATGACCATTAACTGGTTAGTTCACAATTCATTTTACACCATACATCTATAGCTAACACTTTTCCACATACAGATGCTTTCTTATGACTCTGTAGCAGATTTGTCTGTCATGAGCTATTTCTCTTGCCACAGTACTTTCAACTCAATTTAGTAAGTGAACTTACATTTACAAATGTAAAGAATATGTAATTCAAAATTCCATATGGAAAATGACTGCATTTAACCCTTTCCCACCTATAGATTCATAATGTGGGAAAGGATTAAACAGATCTATGTTTCTTTTCTTTAACTGTCAATCATTGTATTATAATATTTAAACATGAGCATTTTATGGCATTTGTATTTTTCTTTAATTTCAGTTGGGAATGGTGACAGAAATTATACAGAATTCATGAACTGAAGGAGATGAGATGACAGCCAGCCCCAAATAGGGCCTTACAATATCATTAACTGTTGCCATAGTCACAGTGTATCATTTGAGTGATGTTTCTGTTAAATACTTTCTTACACTTACTATGCTATTTTAATCCTTTCCCATATATATACAGACACTTTCTGAGGCCTCGGCATCATATGACTTTTGAAAACATAATACGCAGTTTCTTCTTTTTACAAAATGTTTTCATATTTATGAGTTAATGATTTCTCGATGATAATTAATTCTTACATAAATAGACATTTTCAAAACGTTTGCCTAGATTTTTTCAAAATAACATGCTGCAGATATGTTGTATGTGGGAAAGGGCTTACGGGATGTATAATGTGAAAAACAAAGGCATACAATATCTTGAGAATTTAAATCAAAAAGAAATTAATGCAAAATTGAAAATGTGATGGGAAGTAGAGGATTTGCTTGGTTAACAGAATTTCTACTTTTTGAAATTTTAGTAATGTTTTTCAAAATATGTTACAACAGAGGCATCACTCTGTGTTGAGAAGAAAAATCAGGTTATGGCGAAAAGAAAACTTCTTTTAGGTTAACCATTTCCCAATTACAGACACATTTATTTTAAATATTGAGACAAAAGGAGACATTTCTCATAATGAGCAATGTCTCCTTTTGCCACAATGTTTTCAACTTTATTCCATGATCATACTTTCATTTAAGGAGATTTTCATTAAACATGTATTTGCCTTAGATGATTTTAAAGTTGATAAATGCAGATTTGTGTTGTATGTTGGAAAAAGTTTACCTTTCAAACTATAAAATCAGGTACTTTAATTAACATTTAGGGTACAAAAATTAAAGTCAATATTTTGTTAACCATCTCCTTGAAACATATGCATTTTAACACCTCTGCAGACGACTTTTGAAACCATTGTGACAAAAGGAGAAATTGCTCATGAGAAATTTTTCCTTTTGCTACAATGCTTTCTACTTTATGTCCATGAATTATAACTTTATTTAGCGAGATCTTCTATTTTACCTAGATGTTGTCAAGGTCATGTGCTGCAGCTTTGTTGTATGTGGGAAAGGCTTGACATAGTAATTAGTTTCAATTTTTTTGAAATGTTCAACCAGTGCATGAACATTTACTTGAATTTATTTATCGAACTGTAAAATCATGACCTTTGGATTTAAGAATTAGATTATATTTATATTACAACAATTTTTTTTTGTTAAGCAAAGATATGAAAACATATCTGTAAGTGAATAGAATTGAAAACAGTGTGGGCTTGTGACAAAAGGAGAAAGTGCTTATGATGAGCATTTACTCCTTTTGTCAAATTGAATACAAAATTTGCTGCTGCAGTCGCCTAAAAAAGGCTAGTTTCTTTATTGAACAATAAAATTGTTGATGTAAAATCTAAATTTTGTTCCATTAAAGAATAAGACTACTTTTAAATTCAAACATTTAAAGTCAATTATTTTTTAAGCAAAGATATTATGTATTTTTTTAAAATTCTCTTTAAGAACAGAATAAATAGTACATAGACACTATTTTGTTAACCCTTTCCCATATACAACAAATCTTCAACAAATTACTTTCTGTTTCAATGCATTTGCCAGTATTCAAAAATAAGGAAACTCTTTAATTAAAAGAACAATAATAGTTATAATTGAATAAAGTTGGAAAAGAATCTGCTTTTGCCACACTGTTTTCAAAAAATATTTGCTGCAGAGGTGCCAGAAAGTGTCACCAAGAACAAGGTTTAATTTTAATTGAAAAACTGTTCAACCAGTTCTTGAAAAATATATTTTGATGTTAAATATAACTATTGGTTCATCAACCTGTTAAATTAATTAAATGAATTGTTATTTAGATGTCTCATTACCACAACATAAATCTTAAACCTTTTCCACCTGGCATTCAGATGCATCTACAACTGACGACTGTTGAAAACATTGTGGCAAAGG
Organism: Serripes groenlandicus; assembly: GCA_031761405.1. NCBI lineage: Eukaryota > Metazoa > Mollusca > Bivalvia > Cardiida > Cardiidae > Serripes > Serripes groenlandicus. The sequence continues at coordinate 79,860,163 of JASEVX010000004.1, read as the reverse complement.
GAGCAATTGTTCAACATGAGCCATTTTTCATTTTGCTGCAGAGTTTTCAACACAATTCAATAATACAATGTAATAATATCAATTAAAGAGCTTTTCCATGTTTTTGCATAGACAATTTCAAAGTTGTCTGGCAGAATTGTTGTATTTTGGAAAGGGTTATTTTGTAACCTTTGGTATGATTAAGAGTTACTGACTGTTAATAACAATATGTCTGAACGTATATTTTATTTTAAAGCTGACTGCTTGAAGAAAAAAAGGAAAAATATAAAATATCTAGAAAACTGCATCAATAAATTTGACAGTGTTGTTAAAAGTTGTCTTTATCAGGTAAAGGCCTGAAATATTGATGTTATCATGCTATTCGAAAGTAATTTTATTTAAAAATAAAAATTATTTCTGACTACTCATATTTAGCTCAACTATTCGAAGAATATGAGCGCTATTACAGTCACGTCTGTGTTGCAACTTTGGTTAAAGTTTTGCATGCAAGACTTTTTCTCAAAAACCACATATGCTATTGCTTTGAAACTTCACACACTTATTGGACATCATCAAATGACCTTGCAAGACAAGTCCCAAAACTATATATATCAGATTTTGACACAATTATGCCCCTTTTTGGACTTAGAAATTCTGGTTAAAGTTTTGCGTGCAACTTAACATTAAGAGTCAATATCTCTGTATTTACTTGATGCATTGCATTGGAACTTTATACAACCCTTCCCAACCATCACACCTATGTAGATTATCAAGATAACTCTATCGTGGATTTACTGCAAGTTATAGCCCTTTTTTTACTTAGAAATTCTGGTTAAAGTTTTGTGTGCAACTACATTAAGAGTCCAAGTTGAAGTTAGAAATTTGGGTTAAAGTTTTGCATGAAATGCCTTTTCTCACAAAAAGCAGATACTATTCAAACAAGACTTATCTAACTTGATTTATAGTTCTACACTATCAAGCCACTATCTCAGTAACAACTGTTGACTATAGTATCAAATGGCCAAATAGTCGAGCATGCTGTCTTGTGGACAGCTCTTGTATAATATTATAATTGAAGAAAAGTTTCCTCAAATGCTATGTTGTATAATTGAATGAATTAAACATGTGCTATTTTGATATTTGTTCACAAAACAATATTCAATAATATGTTATATTTTATTAAGTAGACACAAGTGTTTAACTGTCAAAATTATAGTTTGATGCATATAAAGAATTGATATAGAATGAAAAGAATTCTGTTTGACTTCATCATTAACCCTTGGTCCCTTTCCCTAAATTTAAAGATGTCACACAGATATTAAGCACTTTTCTACTACATGTAATGACAAATATTTGTAATTATGTGTAATATATATGTCAATACTTAGTAAAAATCTAATTAAAAAATGGAAAATCTTTATAAATTGAAGTACATGTACATATTTAAATAATAGTTAAACATAAATTGTAGTGTAGAAGAAATTGCTCATGATGAAAATTCTCTGTATTTTTTTTAAAAATTCGTCTGCTCTAATCACATCAAAATATGTCTGCAAATGGGTAGCCAACAAGTCACTTGATTATGTTCTTCAGAGCAATGTAGTCACTAGTAGCTGCCAATATATTAGATTCTTGGAAAAGCACCCTTTAGTTATTGCGAGCTGTTCTTATCTACGTCCCTGCATAAATGTAAACACATTTGAACAGTGTCAACAATTTGGGATTTTGACACATTTTGTACAAGTCATTCCAGTTTAAAAAGGAATCAACCAGTTGATATAAGAATTGAATTGTTGTCCAAATTTACAGTTCGATCACAGTTTGTTTGTAAGTTCACATCGCATCCGTGATAAAAACATGTCGGCAAGGCAATACACATAAATCGTGTTTACCGCGATATTCATGAAAGTAAAACTTTAAAGCGAAAAAGAACGAATCAAGTAGACGGCGAAATTTACCTTGAAACAGACATTTATAGGGTTTAATTCTTTACACGTCTGCATTTTTGGATGACAATTGTCCTCAAAGTAAACTTTGAATCAAGTATGTGTAATCATAGACGACTATTTTAGCGATATTTACGAAAAACAAAAGGATGAATGAAAATGACATGATCGAAAACGACAAAAACAAACTACAATAATAGGGACAGACGAAGTTTTCGTCACGCAACAAAGTGAAAAAGGCAGATAATTATTACACTGAACAGGAATTGCCGATAATTTAAGCAAAGCAAATGCATAGTAATGTGGTTTGAAAAATTGAGATGCCAGCTTTGTGAAATAACGATAAAAATGAAAATCTATAAATAGACTATAAATGAATGGTACTGTCTTTTATTTCAGCTCTTAGATTAATTTGGGAACCCCGGGCCCGTATTCACCAAACTTTTTAATTTAGATTTTTGACTAAATCTAAATCTAAATATTTAGTTCACTTTTTGGATTCCCGGAGATTTAGATTTAGTCCGTATTCACCAACGCGTTTTAAACCGATCTCAATTTAGTCCAGTTTGTAAATGTCGTAAGCGGCCGCGCACCGACTCTTGTTCCCGAATTAATCTAAGAGCTGAAATAAAAGACAGTACCATTCATTTATAGTCTATTTATAGATTTTTATTTTTATCGTTATTTCACAAAGCTGGCATCTCAATTTTTCAATCCACATAACTATGCATTTGCTTTGTTCAAATGATCGGCAATTCCTGTTCAGTATAATATCTGCCTTTTTCACTATGTTGCGTGACGAAAACTTCGTCTGTCGCTATTATTGTAGTTCGTTTTTGTCGTTTTCGATCATCTGTCATTTTCATTCTTCCTTTTGTTTTTCGTAAATATCGCTAAAAGTGTCGTCTATGATTACACATACTTGATTCAAAGTTTACTTTGAGGACAATTGTCATCCATAAATGCAGACATGAAAAGAATTAAACCCTATACATGTCTGTTTCAAGGTAAATTTCGCCGTCTACTTGATTCGTTCTTTTTCGCTTTAAAGTGTCACTTTCATGAATATCGCGGTAAACACAATTACGGTGTATTGCCTTGCCGACATGTTTTTATCACGGATGCGATGTGAACTTACAAACAAACTGTGATCGAACTGTAAATTTGGACAACAATTCAACTCTTATATCAACTGGTTGATTCCTTTTTAAACTGGAATGACTTGTACAAAATGTGTCAAAACCCCAAATTGTTGACACTTTTCAAACGTGTTTACATTTATGCAGGGACGAAGATAAGAACAGCTCGCAATAACTAAAGGGTGCTTTTCCAAGAATCTAATATATTGGCAGCTACTAGTGACTACATTGCTCTGAAGAACATAATCAATTGACTTGTTGGATACAAATAATATTAAGCCTTTCCCATTTGCAGACATATTTTGATGTGATTAGAGCAGACGAATTTTTAAAAAAATACAGAGAATTTCCATCATGAGCAATTTCTTCTACACTACAATTTATGTTTAACTATTATTCAAATATGTACATGTACTACAAATTATAAAGATTTTCCATTTTTTTTTTAAAATAGATTTTTACTAAGTATTGACAGATTATTACACATAATTACAAATATTTGTCATTAGTAGAAAAGTGCTTAATATCTTTGTAACATCTTTAAATTTAGGGAAAGGGACCAAGGGTTAATGATGAAGTCAAACAGAATTCTTTTCATTCTATATCAATTCTTTATTTGCATCAAACTATAATTTTGACAGTTAAACACTTGTCACGTTGTGTCTACTTAATAAAATATAACATATTATTGAATATTGTTTTGTGAACACATATCAAAATAGCACATGTTTAATTCATTCAATTATACAACATAGCATTTGAGGAAACTTTTCTTCAATTATAATATTATACAAGAGCTGTCCACAAGACAGCATGCTCGACTATTTGGCCATTTGATACTATAGTCAACAGTTGTTACTGAGATAGTGGCTTGATAGTATAGAACTATAAATCAAGTTAGATAAGTCTTGTTTGAATAGTATCTGCTGTTTGTGAGAAAAGGCATTACATGCAAAACTCTAACCCAAATTTCTAACTTCATCTTGGACTCTTAATGTAGTTGCACACACAACTTTAACCAGAATTTCTAAGTAAAAAAAGGGCTATAACTTGCTGTAAATCCAAGATAGAGTTATCTTGATAATCTACATAGGTGTGATGGTTGGGAAGGGTTGTATAAAGTTGCAATGCAATGCATCAAGTAAATACAGAGATATTGACTCTTAATGTAGTTGCACGCAAAACTTTAACCAGAATTTCTAAGTCCAAAAAGGGGCATAATTGTGTCAAAATCCGATATATAGTTTTGGGACTTGTCCTGCAAGGTCATTTGATGATGTCCAATAAGTGTGTGAAGTTTTAAAGCAATAGCATATGTGGTTTTTGAGAAGCCTTGCATGCAAAGTTTTAACCAAAGTTGCAACACAGACGCACAAGTGACTGTAATAGCTCTCATATTCTTTGAATAGTCGAGCTAAAAATGAGTACTGTCAGAAAGAATTTTTATTTTTAAATAAAATTACTTTCGAATTGCATGAAAACATCAATATTTCAGTACTTTATCTGATAAAGACGACTTTTGACAACATTGTCTAATTCATTGATGCAGTTTTCTAGATATTTCATATTTTTCCTTTTTTTCTTCAAGCAGTCAGCTTTAAAATAAAATATACGTTCAGACATATTGTTATTAACCGTCAGTAACTCTTAATCATACCAAAGGTTACAAAATAACCCTTTCCAAAATACAACAATTCTGCCACAGACAACTTTGAAATTGTCTATGCAAAAACATGAAAAAAATCTTTAAATGATAGTATTACATTGTATTATTGAATTGTGTTGAAAACTCTGCAGCAAAATGAAAAATGGCTCATGTTGAACAATTGCTCCCTTTGCCACAATGTTTTCAACAGTCGTCAGTTGTAGATGCATCTGAATGCCAGGTGGAAAAGGTTTAAGATTTATGTTGTGGTAATGAGACATCTAAATAACAATTCATTTAATTAATTTAACAGGTCGATGAACCAATATTTATATTTAACATCAAAATATATTTTTCAAGCACCAGTTGAACAGTTTTTCAATTAAAATCGAAACTTGTTCTTGGTGACACTTTCTGGCACCTCTGCAGCAAATAATTTTTGAAAACAGTGTGGCAAGAGCAGATTTTTTTCCAACTTCATTCAATTGTAATTATTATTGTTCTTTCAATTAAAGAGTTTCCTTATTTTTGAATACTGGCAAATGCATTGAAACAGAAAGTAATTTGTTGAAGATAGGAAAGGGTTAACAAAATAATGTCTATGTACTATTTATTTTATTCTTTAACAGAATTTAAAAAAAAAATACATAATATCTTTGCTTCACAAATAATTGACTTTAAATGTTTGAATTTAAAAGTACTCTTATTCTTTTATGGAACAAATTTAAGACTTTGAAATACATCAACATATTTATTGTTCAATAAAGAAACTAGCCTTTTTTAGGCCTCTGCAGCAGCAAATTTTGTATTCAATTTGATAAAAGGAGTAAATGCTTAACAAAAAATTGACTTAATTGTTGTAATATAAATATAATCTAATTCTTAAATCTAAAGGTCATGATTTTACAGTTTGAGAAGTAAATTCAAGTAAATGTTCATGCACTGGTTGAACATTTCAAAAAAAAAAAAACTAATTCCTATGTCAAGCCTTTCCCACATACAACAAAGCTGCAGCACATGAACTTGACAGCATCTAGGTAAAATAGAAGATCTGCCTAAATAAAGTTATAATTCATGGACATAAAGTAGAAAGCATTGTAGCAAAAGGAAAAATTTCTCATGAGCAATTTCTACTTTTGTCACAATGGTTTCAAAAGTCGTCTGCTGCAGAGGTGTTAAAATGCATATGTTTCAAGGAAATGGTTAAAATATTGACTTTAATTTTATAGTTTGAAAGGTAAACTTTTTCCAATATACAACACAAATCTGCATTTAACAACTTTAAAATCTTCTAAGGCAAATAGATGTTTGATGAAAATCTCCTTAAATGAAAGTATGATCATGGAATAAAGTTGAAAACATTGTGGCAAAAGGAGACATTGCTCATTATGAGAAATGTCTCCTTTTGTCTCAATATTTAAAATAAATGTGTCTGTACTCGGGAAATGGTTAACCTAAAAGAAGTTTTCTTTTCGCCATAACCTGATTTTTCTTCTCAACACAGAGTGATGCCTCTGTTGTAACATATTTTGAAAAACATTACTAAAATTTCAAAAAGTAGAAATTCTGTTAACCAAGCAAATCCTCTACTTCCCATCACATTTTCAATTTTGCATTAATTTATTTTTGATTTCAATTCTCAAGATATTGTATGCTTTTGTTTTTCACATTATACAGCCCTTAAGCCCTTTCCCACATACAACATATCTGCAGCATGTTATTTTGAAAAAATCTAGGCAAACGTTTTGAAACGTTTTGAAAATGTCTATTTATGTAAGAATTAATTATCATCGAGAAATGATTAACTCATATATGAAAACATTTTGTAAAAAGAAGAAACTGCGTATTATGTTTTCAAAAGTCATATGATACAGAGGCCTCAGAAAGTGTCTGTATATATATGGGAAAGGGTTAAAATGGCATAGTAAGTGTTAGAAAGTGTCATGCCTGTTAGACATAGGAAATTTTCTATATACGTTGCTGATACTCGATTAATATATTTTCCATATCTCAGTAATACCTTAGGTACTTTGAAGGGATTATTTCCCTTGAATTTCGCGCTTCGTTTTGATTACGTTTTTTGAGACGGCATGCTTGCCCTTTGTTCTACATCGCTTGGCGATAAAGACATTTTAAAGCTTTTCTCGAGTCAATGACCCCCATAGAGTAAGTTGTTTATGATCATTCTACGCTATGAAATGCATTATTTGACGTACATCAATGTTTTAGAGATTGTTTGAGCTTGTATGTGTTCACGCCCGGTTAGTTTCGCTACCGTTCAGGAGAACGATTCGTCCTATCGGGTTTCGATACATACGGTGTTTGCTTAATATCTTCGTAATATTTAATGATTTATGCTGAGGTATATTTTCTTTGAATCTGTTACTCATAACTGCGTTTATACCCAGTTGCTTTGACACCGTTTAGATGAATGACTCAACAGCAACTGGTTGTCTAAGACTTTTTGGGCGTTGACTCAGGATTGCTTATTTTTCTATTTCAGTTTTCTACTGAACTTGATTTGATGATGATTTTGGGAACTACAACAGAATAAGAGACAATTACGAAAATAGATTCAGTGTGTTTTCTTTGATCTTCCCGAACGTATACAATCTGTCTAAGCACAATTTAACAATGCAGGCTAAATAGAAAGTATTTAACAGAAACATCACTCAAATGATACACTGTGACAGTGTAGTGACTATGGCAACAGTTAATGATATTGTAAGGCTTATTTGGGGCTGGCTGTCATCTCATCTCCTTCAGTTCATGAATTCTGTATAATTTCTGTCACCATTCCAAACTGAAATTAAAGAAAAATACAAATGCCATAATATGCTCATGTTTAAATATTATAATACAATGATTGACAGTTAAAGAAAAGAAACATAGATCTGTTTAATCCTTTCCCACAGGTGGGAAAGGGTTAAATGCAGTCATTTTCCATATGGAATTTTGAATTACAAAAAAGTCATATTCTTTACATTTGTAAATGTAAGTTCACTTACTAAATTGAGTTGAAAGTACTGTGGCAAGAGAAATTGCTCATGACAGACAAATCTGCTACAGAGTCATAAGAAAGCATCTGTATGTGAAAACGTGTTAGCTATAGATGTATGGTGTGAAATTAATTGTGAACTAACCAGTTTATGGTCATTATTTTGAAAGTATTGAGCTGTGTCAAGCATTTTTGAGTTCTTAATGACAGATGCATCCTTCCACAAAAATGGAAATGTAGCTCTACTTGTTTTATATAAGTATAACAGTAACAGGCAGCATTTGAGAGCATTACTACTAGGAAATTGGGAATGAATCACAAATAAATATGTGAATATGCAGCACCTATGCTCATGCTATTGGTATTCATATTCATTTAAAGATAGAAAATATCCGAACAACAGACATTACATATCCTACCACAGTCCCTACAATGATACGATTTTTGAATATGGGATGACAAAAATGGGCAGAGACCATCAGATTACTAAATAACACTCATCAGTCATTGATCCTACTGCAACAATAATCTAACACAAAACAAAAACACTCAACTGTCTGATATGAACACAGTCCCATTTTAAATGATGTCCTCTTCAAGTCATGCAAATAAAATGCAGGTGAAACGATTGGCAGTTTGGGTTAAGAGAATCAACCCGTGAACTCAAGTCTTCAAGAGCAACACATTATGAAATCACCCCACCCATTGAATTTGTACATCGATTGTTTCATTGAAAAACTTACCAGTGTAAGATTGGCCGCTTTAGGATCGATGTTGACTGTACGAACATTTATGATTATAGACATGCCCACATTGTCTCTCTTGTCGGTCTTTTGGATTACATGATCATTGAAATACGTTTCCTGAATTTGAATGCTAATCACGACAAGAGTTCTCACATCATTTTCGTCGACTCGAGACTGTTCGTTTGTGATCCGACATCTTTGATTATAAATATCCTTCACTGGTACCCAACTATAAAGCTTTATGTGGCAGTATAATACATCTAAGTGTCGTTTTCTTTCCCGAAAATATCAACAATCCAGCATAAGCGAGTGTCCACTAGCTCAAAATTCCGTTTTTGACACAGGCCGGAAGTGTGTCCTTTTTTCCGCTAGAAACGGGAGACAACTAAAAATGACTCGCTTACAAACCCTTTTCGACCCCAAATTTTGGTTTTACACCTATTAAAAGTCAATTTGAAATATTCTAGCGGTGGGCACAAAACAGTCGCCATTTTGTTTCCAATTTAGTCAGCTAATTAAGCATGCCCCGAAGCGGACTAAATATTTAGTCCGAAAATCTAAATATTTAGTCCGATTTACAATTTAGACGCGTTGGTGAATACGGACCAAATCTAAATTGACGTAATTTAGTCAGATAATTTAGATTTAGTCCGAAAATCGAATTTAGATCGGTTGGTGAATACGGGCCCAGTTCTCTTCCCGTTTGTGTGGAAAATTCCTAAAGGCAGAACCCGCTCATCACAGGATTCGAAAACGGGACCTTTGGTACGAGAGATCGACGCTCTACCACTGCACCACTGTCTACAACAAATGTGTAGTTGACCGGCGCGCTTTAGGGTATCCAACATAATGAAGGTTGTGACAATTAAGATTAACCTTTTCCCTCATACAACTAATCTGCAGCGGACGACATTGAAAACAATACGTCAAAAATAAGGAACCTCTCTTTAAATGAAAGAACAATTATTTAATAAAGTTGAAAACAACATTATGACATCATTGGCATTTTCTCCTCCTTTTGTCACAACGTTTTCAAAAGTCGTCTGCTGCAGAGACATCAGGAAGTGTATGTATGGTGGAAATGGTATAATAGTATAATAATATTTAACCCTTGCCGCTTGTAGACACATTTTGACTCATATGTATATAACAGACGACTCATGAACTTTTTCAAAATGAGCAATTTCTGTTTTTGCCACAATTTCTTTTTAAATGTTATTCAATGATTTGACATTCATTTATAGAGGTAAACCATTTGTTTTCATACATATGAGCCGTTCCACGAGAAAACCAACATTATTGGATCTGCGTAATGTACCGACCCAGATCAGCCTGCGCAGTCCGCGTAGGCTAATCCGGGCCGGCACATTCCGTCTCAAGTAGATAGAGGTGTAAAGTAATGATTCCTGAAACAGAAAAAACACAGGAGGTGAAAAGTGTCTGCCCGGGTTAGCCTGCGCGGCATGCTTAGGCTGATCCGGGTCGATACTTTACGCGGAGTCAATAATGTTGGTTTTCTCGTGGAACGGCTCATATATATATATATATGACCACATGTTTTTAAAGTCATCTGCAGCAGGATTGTTGTATGTGGGAAAGTTAATATTCGCACGGTTTATGAAATGAAGTTTCCTGGTTACGCGAACTGAACATCAATGGAACTAAATGCCTTAAGGTTGGTTTTCGTAGAGTACGTCTAAAATGTACATTGTAAAGGAATGTGTAAATTGTTAGATGTAAATCAGTCGGCTTTCAGGAAATAAAACAAAATTAGTGAATAGTTACGTGACAAGTGTAATTAGAGACTTGTTTGTACATTCATGCTTTTTGATCCTAATTTTCTGTGTATGTGTATCAATAGGCAAAAAAAAAAAAAAAAAACCGAAGCCCAGTATTTTAGTCGGTAGAGTCGCGGGCTGTCAACGGTTGTGAGTTCGAAACCCAGTTCGGCCAACAATCTTTCCGACGTTTGATAACAGTCAATGCGACAAGCGTCATTCGTCTTTCACCAGTGGGCAAATGGCCAATGCGGAAAAGTAGCCAGATTGCATGAAAGATTGTTGTGTGGTGTAAAAGTGTGAGGAAGCCGAGAAATACATGGTTAGGTGACCTGGCCGCCATGAAATGATGATTTTTTTGGTTAAACCCCAATCAATCAATAAAAGGAAAAACCTATACACATTCCGATCAGTCCTCGTAAGTTCTCGATATACACTTATAATTTCATTATATCATTTCCTAATAATAGGTTAATGCATGAACGTAAAATTAATCTTCGAAGACTTCATTATACATACAAGTATGATAATTGAATGCACTTCTGCTTTTGCACAAACCTATTACAATTTTTAACGAATTATTTTTTCTCAAAAAATAATGCGGTTAACGCGATCGTGTTGCTTTGCGGAAGTCACGGTTAAACTACACTTCCGCTTAGAATACACATTAGCTGCACCGAAATAGTCCTAGTATTTTTTCGATATTAAAATGACTTCTACGTGTTTTTTCAATACAGTGAAGTCATATTTATACTATCGAATCAACATAGATAATCAATTCTCTAGAAAATATCAAATTAACAGTAAATGCATACATATTTCATCTGTCGGCAAGCGTATGAATTTTTAGTCTAGTGAGTGACGTAGTTAACGGAAGTCGAACCCATGCTGAAGAACCATGTAAATCTCACAGATATGCCGAATCAACACACAGAATCAATTCTCAAGAGAATATCAATTTAATAATAAAGGCATATATTTCATGTGTCTGCAGGCATGTATGCATTTTGAGTTGTACGCCCATTGACTAGTGAGTGACGTAGTTAACAGGTTCCCATTATGTAACGCTAGCAAACCTGACCTTCGACCCAACTTTGTAGAGCAATGTATCTGCAGAGCTCCAGATAAGGTGCGTGAATACATTATCACCGCATTGAAATGCAGGAAAAACGAATGAAAATATTTCCTGTTCGTCGTATCACGCATTTAAATCCGGAATAACGAATATAGAACATTTTCTGTGCGTCGTTTTAATCATAAGACAAAATGAAAGTAACGTATTTTCCAGAGAAATCCCGATCGTTAAATATAATCGCGGTCGAATAAATTACCCTAACACCGTATGTAATTCGCCTACTTCACCGGTATGTGCAGTTTTTACGGAACAACGAGTTCTCACGCTTCGGAATTTATACACAAATAATGTCTGCTCCAAGCGAAAAAGATCCGTCTGCACAACCAATTAAACCTGGTTCGTTATTAAAATATATCAAAATGGAAGAACTGCTGAGTTCTGCAATAGCAGAATACGTTTTTAATAATTTAATCGATGACATGGTAAATAAACAACGGCCAATTTAAAGAAAACATCATGAAAAAGTTCCTCCCAAAACAATCGATCTTTGCATACGGGAGTTCCCGTGGATGATTTTGACTGATGCAGTGATGTATTTTGTTTTTTTTCTCCCCTAGTTATACACAATGTGTCCCTCAAATAATAAAGTTCATCAAGATTAAGTGATTTACCAATATTATTTAATATTTAATTCGCATACCAATGAATCATTCTGGAGACCTGACTTTAATCCATCGGAAGGGTTAAATGTGTTCAAGTAAGAATAGAAAATACTGTAATGGTATGAATACCCTGATAAATCAAATGCATCACGACAAACATGTTGCAGATGGTAACAAAAATAGATAATGACAAGCATACTTAACTCTTTCCCACAAATAGACGCTTTTCTTGATAAAACAAGCATTTTGACGCGCACCTTTGCCCGAATGGCTGATAAATATAAATTAATGGTCCATTAAACATCGTTTTCAAGTTGAAAACGGTGAGATTTCCCTATGTGCGTTTAAGTGTTATTTGTCATTTTATTTTTCTTCTATCATCTTAAGGAAACAAATAGAATTGCACAACGATACTTCCACAAATCTGTTGGCATCTCTGTGATACAGAGCTCCAGATAATTACTTGGGTCAAATATGTTTCAATCCCTAAAATAATTATTAAAGAGTGAATCACTGCAGGAAGCCCATCATCCCACAATAAGGAAGGTCAACATGCATGCACAACTCTAACTAACATTTTAAGTTAGAAAAGGCGCATAATTGTGTCAAAATCTGATATAGAGTTATGGGACTTGTCCTGCGAGGTCATTTGATGATGTCCAATAAGTGAGTGAAGTTTCAAAATTTAACCAAAGTTGCAACGCCAACGCCGACGCACAAGTGACTGTTATAGCTCTCATATTCTTCGAATAGTCGAGCTAAAAAAAATTAAAACAAACAAAAAACATGATCAAATGCAATTATTAATTACATTTTCAAAATAATTCGTTACTAGTACTTTCAGTACTTTGATTGTTTATGTAGACTATTTGGGAAAAAAAAAGGTTTGCACGAAAGAAAGTAAAAATGTCAGGACAAATATTAATAATAGAAAATGTAAATGTAAAATGATTCAGAAAATATAAGTGCGTAGGCAGATATCAAGCTTCTTTTGTCAGCAAAGTAATAATGTTTTTTTCTAAATTATGACTCGAACACCAGTTGTGTCAAATAATGGCTTTTCCGCGGAAAGAATTAAACACACGACTCTATATCCTTTATATAGATCATTCACAGAAGACGATAACATTACTATTAGGAATTCAAAACAATTATCAACTCAATTCTTAATGTATTTGAGGCAGGCACAATTTCATAAAATTTATCTGCACCGCGCTAGACGAATATTGGCTTTAGATATTTATGTTCATTGCATTTTCCTTCACATTGTACTAAGAGTACTTTGCGTTTGGTAATAGTTATTCTTAAACAGAAAAGATCTGGATCAGAATGAACACGCCAAATGTGTATAGTCAAACGACCTTGCTTTGAGTATGCGCTGATAATTCACATAACGAATGATTATAAATTGCTCATAAAGCTTCGAAAACTAAGAACACTGTATGCTGAGTGGCAAACTGGGAGAATGATTGACGAACATCTCGTTTTGGTTGATACAAAGCTGGTAAATTGACATTGCACGTATCTCTTTGTGATGTCACTAAAGTAGCAGAATAGTAAGACGAGTTTCTCGTATTTTTGACACTAAAGTGGTAGAATGACAGAGCGAATATCTCTTTGTGCTGGCACTAGCGTGGCAGAATGGTAAGACGAGTTTCTTTTTGTGCTGGCACTAACGTGGCAGGACGAGTATCTCGTTCTATTGACACTAACGTGGCAGAATGATAGGACGAGTTTCTCTTTGTGCTGGCACTAACGTGGTAGAATGGCAGGACGAGTTTCTTGCTGTGCTGGTGCTGACTGGTCGAAATGGCAAGAAGAGTATCTAGTTGTGAATGGCACTTGCCTGGCAAAACGGCAAGACGAGTATCCCGTTCTCCTGGAACAAGCGTGGCATAATGACAGGACGAGTTCATCGTTCTGCTGAATCAAACGTGACAGAATGACAGGATTCAATGTTGTTCCACTGGGTTGCAAACTAGCAGAATGGCCGGACAGTTTATATTTCGGTTGGATATCAAACGTACAAAATGGCGAGATGAGCCTCTCGTTATGCTGGATATCTAACCTGCAGACTAGCAGGATGAGTATCTCGTTCTTCTGTATATTAAACTTGCAGAATGAGAGGAAGAAGATCTTGTTCGCGGAATTGTAGGGAAAATATCTCGCTCTCTTAGGAATCAAACATTCATAAAGGCAGAACGAGCATCTCGTTCTCCTTGTTATCTAACTGGTAAAGTAACATACAATATGGAAGAACGGCCATCTCGTTCTACTTGATACCTAACTGGCAGAGTAACATACAATATGGAAGAACGGCCATCTCGTTCTACTTGATACCTAACTGGCAGAGTAACATACAACATGGCAGAAAGACCATCTCGTTCTCCTTGATACCTAACTGGCAGAGTTACAAACAGCATGGCAGAACGGCCATCTCGATCTCCTTGATAACTAACTGGCAGAGTAACATACAACATGGAAGAACGACCATCTCGTTCCCCTTAATACCTAACTGGCAGAGTTACAAACAGCATGGCAGAACGGCCACCTCGTTCTCCTTGATAACTAACTGGCAGAGTAACATACAACATGAAAGAACGACCATCTCGTTCTCCTTGATAACTAACTGGCAGAGTTACAAACAGCATGGCAGAACGGCCATCTCGTTCTACTTGATAACTAACTGGCAGAGTAACATACAACATGACAGAACGACTATCTCGTTCTCCTTGATAACTAACTGGCAGAGTTACAAACAGCATGGCAGAACGGCCATCTCGTTTTCCTTGATAACTAACTGGCAGAGTAACATACAACATGACAGAACGAGCATCTCGTTCTCCTTGATACCTAACTGACAGAGTAATCTACAACATGACAGAGCAGCCATCTCGTTCACATTGTTATCTAACTGGCAGAGTAACCTACAACATGGCAGAACGAGCATCTCATTCTTCTTGATACCTAACTGGCAGAGTAACATACAACATGACATAACGAGCATCTCATTCTCCTTGTTATCTAACTGGCAGAGTAACATACAACATGACAGAACGACCATCTCATTCTCCTTGATACCTAACTGGCAGAGTAACATACAACATGACAGAACGAGCATCTCGTTCTCCTTGATACCTAACTGACAGAGTAATCTACAACATGACAGAACAGCCATCTCGTTCACATTGTTATCTAACTGGCAGAGTAACCTACAACATGGCAGAACGAGCATCTCATTCTTCTTGATACCTAACTGGCAGAGTAATCTACAACATGACAGAACGACCATCTCATTCTCCTTGATACCTAACTGGCAGAGTAATCTACAACATGACAGAACGACCATCTCATTCTTCTTGATACCTAACTGGCAGAGTAATCTACAACATGACAGAACGACCATCTCATTCTCCTTGATACCTAACTGACAGAGTAATCTACAACATGACAGAACGACCATCTCATTCTCCTTGATACCTAACTGGCAGAGTAACATACAACATGACAGAACGAGCATCTCGTTCTCCTTGATACCTAACTGGCAGAGTAACATACAACATGACATAACGAGCATCTCATTCTCCTTGATACCTAACTGACAGTGTAATCTACAACATGACAGAACGACCATCTCATTATCCTTGTTATCTAACTAACAGAGTAATCTACAACATGGCAGAACGACCATCTCATTCTCCTTGATACCTAACTGGCAGAGTAACATACAACATGACAGAACGACCATCTCGTTCTCCTTGTTATCTAACTGGCAGAGTAACATACAGCATGACAGAACGAGCATCTCATTCTCCTTGATACCTAACTGACAGAGTAATATACAACATGGCAGAACGACCATCTCATTCTCCTTGATACCTAACTGACAGAGTAACATACAACATGACAGAACGACCATCTCGTTCCCATTGTTATCTAACTGGCAGAGTAACATACAACATGACAGAACGTTTATCTCGTTCTCCTTGATACCTAACTGGCAGAGTAACATACAACATGGCAGACGACCATCTCATTATCCTTGATACCTAACTGGCAGAGTAACATACACTATGACAGAACGAGCATCTCATTCTCCTTGTTATCTAACTTGCAGAGTAACATACATTATGACAGAACGACCATCTCATTCTCCTTGATACCTAACTGACAGAGTAATCTAAAACATGGCAGAAAGACCATCTCATTCTCCTTGATACCTAACTGGCAGAGTAACATACAACATAACAGAACGACCATCTCATTCTCATTGATACCTAACTGGCAGAGTAACATACATTATGGCAGAAATACCATCTCATTCTCCTAGATACCTAACTGACAGAGTAACATACAACATGGCGGAAGAGTACCTTCTGCTGGGTATCAAACTTTCAGAGCATTTTGTAATTCTATTATCCAGAGAGCTACCACAATTAGCATTGTTTTGTTGTTCTGCAATTTAGGTCAACAGAAATAGATTTCATTTTCCCTTCCTTACGAGAATTGTATTCAGCTATTAAGATATTTATCAAGGAAACAGGAAATACCGTTCTGTCATTTGTTATCCAGTATAACGAGATTATCGGTCTGATACCTGTCTGTCAACAATATAAAAAAAAGTTCGGATATTCAACCTTTTTTTTTGTTTTCCTGCAACGCAGAACACAACACGTTCTTCATTTTGCCAGTCTCCCTACATCATCTTATAAAGTTTCATTCGAAAATCAATCCTATATGTCTCGATTGTAAGGTTACCTCGATTTCTTGAAAATGGGCTTATATCGTGATTTTCCTATCCCAAATGCATATTAGGTCTAGTTTGCTGATGGAGTTGAACATGCATCGGAATAGGCTAAATATTGTGAATTACCACATCAGCCCCGTATCATAATTTAAATATTGTTGAAACGATATTAAACCGTCAATGATATTGATATTTGAACAGGTAACTTAACAATATATTTCTGAGAAATGCAATGGGAAATTCTATTATTGACTGTCTCTCGACACGACAATGTTTGTTTTCACATTCCGCCTAAGAGTTAAAACCATTACCTTATGCCAGAGATATTGCGATTTATAATAACAGTTCAAACAGACAAATATTCTCCTCATTTAGTAACAGGCTTGGTCGGTCAAAAAACACACACCACGTGGTTTTCATTTGAGCGTCAGGCATCTAGACGTATAAGTATTCTAGAGACTCCAAAAAACTCTTCTGAGAACTAAAGGACTATACAAATGCGCACTTTATTGTATATGTACATGCTTTCTTTTCAAAACTCTTTCAGTGGCGAATTTCACAAAGTCCACTCTTCCATGTTAAAGGTAAGACCACTCCATGTTTCGTCTAAAATAAAAAGAAAAGATAAAATCTTATGTCTAAGTGGTAAACAATGCAGATTTCTATAGAGACAACTCGGTAGATCGGTCTCACCTGAATCTGCATTGCTTTCAAAGGCTTTTATTTGCCTTTGGTAGCGAAAGGGTTAGCAAAACTTCCTAAGGTCGGTTTTCATGTGACGTGGCATGGAATGGAATAAGTAGAATCTATTAATTGAGCCGTTCACGAGAAAACCAACATTGCGTAAAGTATCGACCCGGATGAGCTGAAGCCTGTCGCTAAGGCTTACCCGGACAGACACTTTTCGCCTCCTGTGGATCTTCTGTTTCAGGAATCATTTCTCTATACCATTTTCCCCCTGAGACGGAATATGTCGGCGTGGATTAGCCTGCACTGACTTCGCAGGCTGATCTTGGTCGAAATATTACGCAGAGTTCATAATGTTGGTTTTCTCGTGGAACAGCTCAATTTACGAAGACCTAACACATAGGATTGTAGTTCAGGTTGGTGGAAAATGAAAGCTCTGCGTGAGATTGTACCAGATTGTACGAGATTGCACATATACGAGACTCGACTGACTCGTAACTACTTTTCGTTTAGGGTGTCATACTGGTATGTTGTATTATTCTTTCAAGTCTTTCTTTAAAACAAGGGTCTTTTGTGCATTCAGACTTTCGACAACACCACGGGAAAAGGAGAACATATTTTTAACCCAATATTTCTCTTTAAAAATAATAGTCCCTCATGCACTTATTGGTTCTCTCTTATAGAGACCCTTAAAGTCGGTCTTCGTTTCTGTCCGTTTGTTTGTAAAATGTTTGTTTGTTTGTTTGTGGCAAGCGTAGCGCCAAAACTATTCAACGGATTTCGACCAAACTTGGTAGGGATGAAGGGTCTAGGCTCTAGTTGTTCCTTTTGTATTATGGTCGCCATAGAAACCATCGTTGCCAATCAGTTGCTACATCGAATGATCGTCCCGATTTTTGACCCGTCTCTTCCGTCTCTTCGTTTTCTTAGTATTTGAGTTGCCGTAAGGGGTACCATTTCCGCGGAAAACACAGACACGTCAAAACTAAATATATCGACACAAAAAGAAATGGTTTCCTATTACCTGATTGCTGATTGGCTAAAAATCCGGACACGACCAAATATCGACCAACCAGAGAGCACCTACAACTTCCGTTTCCCGTACTTTTACACGAGGAGAAGAAATGTTCAAGTGAATTTGGCGCTGTTCTCGCGACAACTCGATAGCTTGTTTAATTATTCGTGCGGTGTCGTGAGAGTAGAGACAAGAGAGAACCATCGTAGCAGTATGCTTGTATACAGCTATTTGTCTATATCTAATTTTGTATTCTAAGGATTTATATCTGGAAAATAAATGGTGTATGATATATATCTGGGGAAAACCATTTGAAAATAGCACTCATGTTATTTCAGCTGGTAATAATTGAAAGCTATAATACGTCACTTATCAATTTCCCTCATTTCGACGCCACAACAGTAGGTGACGTTGAAAAATATTGTGAAAAAGGGTGACATTTCTGAGCCCGTGATAACCTCGGACTTCAATCCTTATATAACCGCGAATAATATCAAATTCTTCACAACTGTGACAAATTTGATCCTTGAAAAAAGAAGTCCTTCACAGCTTTATGTGTTTTTTTAGTATTATACAAACGATATTTGATATCTGTTTCGTGACGCTAAATTTACAGCACATGTCAGAATATAAAGGTGTGGAAGGTAAAAATGATCTGTTTTATGTGAACTAAATACTTTTATGGGGAATAAAACAGAGGAATCAGTACCCTGAGCCGTTCCATGAGAAAACGAACATTGTGGACTCCGCGAAAATTATCGACCCGGATCAGCCTAAGCATACCACGCAGGCTAATCTGGGCAGACAGTTTTCGCCTCCTGTGGATTGTTTCAAGAATCATTACTCTAAACCTCTATCCCCCTAGACGGAAAGTGTCGGCACAGAATAACTTGCGCGGACAGCGCAGGCTGATCTGGTTCGATACATTACGCAAAGTGCAGACTGTTGGTATTCTCGTGGAACGGCCCAACCTGATTTACTTTCTTTCCAAGAATGCTTTAAACACTTGCTCTTTTTCTATCCAAATAGTAAAACATACTAAAATGTACATTTCTTAACAAAGACCAATGAGAAATTTCAAATAATAGAAAAAAAATAGTAAAATACTTTGTTGTGTAGGCAAAGTATACATAGTTGGTTGATAATAATAGTATTATATATCATAATATCTTAATTTTAATTTGATTGCACGAACGATGAATATTTGTTCAATATTGGTCATTTACAATATAAAGTTTGAAGTATTTTGGGCAAAATGTAGAATATTTTGGGCATACTAATAAAAAGTGATACTCGTTTTCAATCATCTTCATATTGTAAGTCTCATTTATCACTTTACTGTATCAACAACGGTAGCAGTGATTTTTATCGGTCCAAATTGGCCGTTATCGCTGTTTGTTGGCAGGGAAGCAATTCGGATCGGAGCGCAGGGCAGACGATTTTGCCAGGGGATTTCAGATGAAGTGGTCTCCCATTGCAAAATAATGATTTTGTTGAAAGTTGAAAGTGTTTTTTAATAAAACTGAATACCCTCTGATTAATTTGTAATCAAAAATTGTTTGCTTTTAGCTATATTGACAGCTTTAGAGCCATTTTCAGAACAACATGTAATTGAAATTGAAAGTAAAAATTCACTGCGGGATAAGGATGACCTTTAATTTGACGTCATAGCGCCAACAAAAAGGAAGGTTAATATGTGTATTTTATGTGTTGTTTGGTATTTTTAAGAATGATCTTTTATTGAATATAGGTTTTTGGGTTGTTTGGATTGTTGGGAAAGAGTAATAGCCCAAAA
This sequence comes from Serripes groenlandicus, assembly GCA_031761405.1. Taxonomy (NCBI): domain Eukaryota; kingdom Metazoa; phylum Mollusca; class Bivalvia; order Cardiida; family Cardiidae; genus Serripes; species Serripes groenlandicus. Next base: position 79,839,951 of record JASEVX010000004.1, on the reverse strand, counting down.
CGCTATAATGGTCACCTATGGTGTTATAGACGTTTTCTTTGAACTTTGACTTTTGAAATAATTGTGGCAAAAGGAGAAGTTGCTCATAATGAACTATATCTCCATTTGCCATAATGAGTTCAACACTATTCATCCATATCCATATAATCATTTATAGAGGTTTTCTATATTTTGGACTTGATAATTTCAAAGCCGTCGGTTTCTGATTTGACCTGTCTTGGAACGGGTTAATAATGTTTGCATTACATTTTTCAGAAAGCAACCCGACAAATACAAAACTAACAATAATCATAGTTAACATGAGAAACTAAATGCATTTTGTTGCTTAAGTATATGTATGGGGCAGGTTTTGAGACGTGTTTTGAAACAGTTTGGGGGTTTGCTACTTACAATAATAACACACATCCGTTTCAAGTACAGTCGCCTACCTTTAACCCTACCCTCATATAGACGCTTTCTGACGCCTCTGCAGCAGACGGCTTTTTGAAAACATAGTGACAAAAGAAGAAATTGCACAGAACGTGCAATTTCTCCTTTTGCCACAATGTTTTCCACTTTTTGTCATAGGTTATCCATTCAATTATGGAGGTTTTCTATGTTTTGACAAAATACGTTCAAAGTCGTCTGCTGCAAACTTGTCGTATGAGGGATAGGGTTAACATAACAAAGCGCGAACGTGTTAACCGATCATATAGGTCATACCCAAACCTCGGTCTGCCCAGGAATCTTGAACTCAATGTATACTCTACATTCCTGGTCTACCGTTGTATATTCATTACAATATTAAAGATTCAAGATTCAAACTCTTTATTTCGTAATGTAAACATACATGTTTCTTGTTACATAATAAGTTTATATACATTTAAGTTATCAACGTGACATAATACGGCCGTCATTTACAGCTAATACTAATAATAGTGAAAAAGATATATTCAACTCAAAATTATAGTAATTCAATTCAAGTTCTAAGTGATAATAGTAAAGTTATATGATAGTTGAGCCCTGATGCGAATCCCCGCATCACAGCAAGGATCAACCAATCCATAAACTGAATCTATAAACAACATACATGATTAGGTAAATGCACTGACAAGGAGGATGAATCAAGCATCGTGCATATACTAATATATGTTTGGAACTGTAATTCAATTCCTAAATAATTGTATATATATATAACATATAACAGTGCTGACATTTGATTGTCTTATCAGAAAGGCATGATACATGTACTTTCCAAGATTCCACACATCAGTTTTACTGTCAGAAGACATTAGCTCAGTGAATTTATAAACACTCGGTCTAACATTAAAATAGATTGAAGTTAAATCAAATTTGTATATAAAGGTTCTGAATCCGACGTCAATTTATAATGTGTCGAAATGCAGGTAAACTGTAACTGTAAACTGTAATATTCAGAAAACGTTCTTTTAAAGCTATATTTTCTTTTTCTGCATAATTTCTAAAAGTCATTTTATGCAGAAGCCTCTTCGACTGAAGGCAAACATCTTCATTCTTTGTTAAATTCAGAGAGATTTTTGTAGGTTGATATGTGTCCTTATTTTAGAAAGACGTTTGCAAGAAGCCGATGTATAAGTCATAAATTTAAGGCAGAATCGACTTTTCAATTACGTTTTAATGCATAAAGATGTTTTAACAGTTGTAAAATCAGCATTTACACGCTTTTGGCCAATATAAATGTTAACAGTGAACAAATATGGCAAAAGAAACAAGAAAACATACAAACAATATTTACGTACAAACGTTTTAATAAGACTGATAATTCATTTCATGATCATATATTACAACCTGATATAATGTTAACTGGCAGTATATCATGTTGTAATAGCATTCTGTATTTTTTCATTACGAAGATTAAATGCATCTCGTAAATACTTGGCAATTTTAAATATCCTTTTGTTCTGATTAGAAGACAGCATATTGACAAAAAGTTGAACATTCGGCAATGGTAATTTTCCAAAATAATTAGTTCTTAGAGAAGAATAAAAGTGACAGCAAAGTAAGTAAAAGCACTGCAGTGCTGACGGCCTGGGGGCTGCTGGAAGGTTGGATTTTTCGACGCACATGCCCTACGGCCCCCGGTTAATCCGCCACTGTATTTTTTCACGTGACTTCTTTCTTTTTTTCCGTTTCTCTTCGCGAATGTTAATAATGTTAACAAGCGTCCATATTTGACCTCTCGGCGCATTAATTTCTAAAGCATTTCTTAAACTTATATTGGGGTACTCACGCCTTAAGGTTTTCACTGATGTTCCAACAGCATTATTATGATATTTATGGGGGAGATCCTAATCTTTTAAATGCAGTTTTGTTGAATCCACGATGAACTTTTTTTCTCGCGCAGTTTCTCATGCGTTGGTTTGTGCTAACAGCAATTGGCAGGCTGCCAACTCGGACAAAAATGGCATTACTACTATAACCAGGGGCTAAAGCCCCAGGCCAACAATTGTATTCCGATTCCACTTGGTTACTATTACACACATTACAAATACGATTACATCTCTCAATACCATGCCTTTTTCAACGTGACCAATGACTTGCAAGGTTAACGGCCAAGATGATATGAGAATTGTTTTCAACCTGCTGGAAAGAGAAAGTAATATTATTATAAAGAAGATAGCAAAATATATCTCAGTTGTAATGTAACTAAATGATTCATCCATTCGATAAGAAAAGTCATTGCTCGATTAACATTTTACAAATTAATAAGTATATATACATTAATACTCGTGTCTATGTGAACTTTAAACCTGTATATTTGCTGTTTTATTGGGCCTATGGCCTAAATTCTCAAATAAAGAAGTATTGTATTGTATGATTTTGTATTGAACTTTACATAATTTGAGGAAACATACATTTGTGCAATGTGGAAACCTGCTAAAGTATAAATGATCTGTAAAATTCCCATTCCGTCTGTAAATGAGTTATTGAATTACATGGTAACGTAAATAGCATTAACCCTTTCCCTCATATAGACGCTTTCTGACGCCTCTGCAGCAGACGGCTTTTTGAAAACATAAAGACAAAAGAAGAAATTGCACAAAACGTGCAATTTCTCCTTTTGCCACAATATTCTCCACTTTTTGTCATAGGTTATCCATTCAATTATGGAGATTTTCTATTTTTTGACAAAATACGTTCAAAGTCGTCTGCTGCAGAATTGTCGTATGAAGGAAAGGGTATATACACATAATGATGGCCAAGAGGATGGTATCCCCAGGCCTGTCTTGAGTTGACTTTAGACACATAATTGGCCGCGTTTAAAGAAAATCTCCATTGTTTTAAATTGACCTCGCGGCAACGATTAGTTTGAATAATTGTAGGCTTTACGAGATCATTAGGCAACCACCGCCTCGGGAGCGGGAGGTCGAAAGTTCGAATGCCAGTGGCGACAGTGTGGTACGTCCTGATATGGCCGGTTGGGGTAGCCGGCAGCAAGTACTCTATATGTCGGGGGGAAATATGGACAATGGAATAAACTGCAAAAGTTTACAACAACAATCTAACAGGAAACTTATCCTTTGGAACAGTGTTACAGAAAACCAACCACAGGGCGTTGGAGCTCCCAATCTGGATCTGCACTGTATGCGAATAAGCCAAAACAGCATGCATGCAAGAAGTCTCTGACATGCAGTGTACAGACAGACCACATTATATGAGTGTGCAAGTCCATCGTTTCTACAGTTATCAAAATATTTCTAAGGCTGGATTTCGTAGAGTGCGACTCAATCTGCGAATTATGTCGCAGTAATGTTGTTATTTACGGAAATAGACCTCGCTAATAGTTAAGTGACCTTGTTCTGGTTATATAATGACAGTTGACAGCTTGTCATGACTCTTCTAGAAATGTTGATACGCTGGCAAACGCTGAACTTTCACACAAAAAGTCAAGTAGAACCATGATTTCAGCGTGTCCATAACGCGTTGATAACATGTTCATAGCGTATGCCAGCGCAAGAGTAGCGTGTGAGGAGCGCATCACTAATTTATAGATAAAATATGACAGCGTATCGCCAGCACGTGAGTAACGCAATCAACTAACGCGTTGGTACCGCAATCAACTAGCGCGTTGGTAACACAATCGACGACTGAAGTATGACTGCCCAGCGCGTGAGAAGCGCGTTATACCGCGCGCCAGCGTTCTTCAACGATCACGTGCTTTTTATTGTATTTAGCCGACGCACTACTACAGTACCTGCGTGTGAGTAGCGGGCTGTCAATGATCGTTCGACGCGTGAGTAACGACCCTCTAGCGATGCCAGCGTGTGCAGTCACACTATGGAAAAAGCTGGCAAACGCTGGACATTTTAGGCATGTTGAAAGATATATGTTTGCCTCAGCATGTGAATGTGACAGCGTGCCCCAGCGTGAGAGAAACACGCTCAGCTTGTTATTTACTCTGGCTTTGCGTCAGTCAGCGTTTGCCAGCGTGTTGCCGAAATTCCAACACTTTATCCACACGTTGGCCTAAAATGTTCTGGTGGGGACAAACTAAATGTTGTATATGTTCGAATTTTGAGCAGCTGTCAACATATTGATCAATACGCTGTATACGTTGAGCTTTTGTTTTATGAACGTTTGTGAACTTTTGGTACACTACTTCGTCAACTGATTGGCCATAATCGCCCAATACATCTGGAATAGTGTCATAGCAAATGACAAACGTTCATATAAAGCGTTTGTGTAAAGAATTGCCAACGAATACAAAGCGTTTTCCGACGTACATCGTTCATTAGGCGCTCTCCTAACGTGCATGCCGTTATACTACCGATATCGTAACGTACAGTTACAGCACAGTATAGGTAACGCTGTTCAGTCATATCGTGAAAGTAGTCAACAACATTCACGCATGTTGAGATTTCAATGCGTCCTTGATTTGAAGGATCATTGACAAAATACCGGAAGTGTAACTAAACTGATCATTTTTCGGCGGGAAAACAAGAGCTCATTTTGCATGGCGGGCCTGACAGATCTTGGAACTTTTGCATTTTACTATATGTACTGATTGCAATTAAAATAGTGTATATTGTATTGCATTTTACTACACATATCACGCACGTGGATCGTTTAACTTTATTATATCTATTTACTCCCAGCTTTAGTGCGCGGGTGCATCAGCACCAGTGCATATATTGTTTGTATTAAAACTGTCACTGTGCAATGGGCTGGTGCATGCGCCGTATTTTACCGTCAGCTTTCGGATTTTTCTATAGCAGTTCGTCACTAGACTGGTTCTCATTCGAGTTTGCAATAGAATAATAAGATTAGTGAACCAGTTTATGCGAGTAGTTTTTTTATAATTAAAATGTAAATTAAAACCATAGTTTTTTAATAACACCACCTGTGCCACCATTTGTAACGTGTACCGGCGTTAAGCCATCGCGGGTCAACCATCCAGGCACTAACCGCGATGAACGTTGCTTAACTTTACACAAAGGTCAACCACTCTAATAACGTCGCTATAAACGCCGGCTGCCACTGCAAGGTTGTAGAAGTGATATTTATACATTTATCTGTACCCCGTTCCCCTACCATTAGGAAAATGGGAATATTTTCATAAATGCGAAGTTATTGTGCTATATTTTGCGATTTTAAGAATATATTAAGGGGGAAAAAAGGACGCGCACGCGTAGACAAATGTTTACAATACTTTTGGCAGATCGAGGTCAACACGTTGGGAAAATTATTTTTGTTTTCTTTTTAGGTATTTAACTAAAAAACTAATGTTATCATATATTTATATCATATATTTAAAAGCGGGTTTCGTGTTTTTCGAATCGAACAGTATTTCTTAAGCCATAACATGCTAATTCCCGCGCCAATGGCTGCATCTTGCAGCAACTCTTGTATATTATAGTCAACGTAAATGACATCACTGTCAAACTGTCAATGACGACTAATTATCACATGGCATTGCGTACAGCACTTCAGTAACCCCGAATTTAAACTCCAACTATTATAATTATGGTCACAATCTGTATTATTAACACATCACTTTAGGTAATATTATTAACCCTTTTCCAACTGTAGGTGCATTCTGACGCATCTGCAGTCGACCACCTTTGACAACACTGTGACGAAAGGAGAAATTGCTCAAATTTCACCTTTTCCACAATGTTTTCAACTTTTTTCAGTAACTATACTTTCATTTATAGAGCTTTTTTATGTTTTTGCATTATTGTTTTCAAAGGCGTCTGCTGCAGATGTGTTGTATGTGGGAAAGGTTTAATGTTTTCGCCGTGATTTTCTTCTTTCAGATTCCGTAGTCTACGTTCTTTCTCCAACTTGTTTGTGCTCAATCTGACGATAGCCGACTTTCTGCTCTGTATTGGTAACATACCAATGTTTATTACATCGAGCTTTTGGGGCCATTGGGTCTTCGGAAAAATTGGTAAGTGATTTAGTCGAAAATTTAGTTATGCTAGTTATAAAAGTGCCAGAAACATTTAAGTCCGCCCATAGGAACATGTAGATCGATTGTTTTGTGTTTTACGCCGCTTACATCAATTGTTCAGTTATATCACGGCGTTTTCTCGTTAAGTTACCAGTACTGCTGGTTCATTTATCCTGACACCAGCCTGTAGGTCGTAATGCTTACCCCGCAACATTTAGCGTCAAGCAGTGCACTCATTTTGTGAACAGTGTAGATCCAGGTCTGTAAATCCATAGTCTGATCAAGATGTACACTGTTCGAATATTACTTACATGAACTTGCTGGTTGCATCTGACGTCTGTGTTCATTATAATAAGTCTGATTAGATGTACAAGTTGATCTGAGCCTACACTATTCCGAAATGCCAAATTGCACAATTGCCCATGAACGGATTCATTTGTTTAACAAAAATGCATGTTCTACGAAAACTAACCATAGCGTTTAGATATCAATCTACACCGTGTACCAATTTCAAGATACTTCTTATCAAAAGTGTCAATTTGGAATTACACGGATTACAATGAACATTTAAACATCAGATTTACTCTCTTTAAATCTTCTTTTAAAAGATAAAACTATTGAACTTTGACTGCAACGGCACCAGACATTGGCAATAAGTTGCGTGTCTAACATTACAAATACCGTGACAAGCACGTCCTTACTCGTGTTTTTTAAGATTCATTAAACATTCAGGAGATTTCTCACAGCATTGTTTGCGTTCTTGTTGATGATTTGTAGACTGTAACGTCTATGGCGTGACAAGCGTTGCAATATTTTATGTCGAATACATTGATTCAATAACAAAAATATACGAGCTAAATTCAAAATATGTGTTCTATAATCGCAATATTTTTTTTCAATAAATATATTTATGGACTGAAAAATAATAAACCCGATTACCCATCATGCAAATTATACCCAATATATTTATTTTAATCACATATAAATATCTTATTGAACGTAAATATTTGTTTACATGCAATACATACTTTAACTTCATAAATACTTTTGTATGAATAAATATATTTCTTATAGAACCTGAAATCCGTTTTGTTTGCCTTTTTACATGAAACATTGAGTCGTCCCATTTTGAACATGGACTAGTCTACTTTACGAAAATCAGCTCTGAAAGAGCTAAATATGCAATGTAATCGTGATTGTTATTCGTTTGATTTGGCCAATAGGGTGCGCTACGGTCATGGTCGCACATTTTCTAGCCTAGTACTGGTTTGTTTACCCAGGGATCATGAATAAGTGAACTGTCGCCGTGATATAACTGAAATAATTTTGAAAGCGGCGTAAAACCCCAATAAATAAATAAATAAATTGGCCCATATGGTCACTGCGGCATGAATACATATTGTTTATCAGATCCCTTTGTAATCCTTTTCCGCTCGAAGAGGCGATTTAATGCATCTGCAGCAGATGAAGTTTGAACAAAAATGTGGTAAAGGGGAAATTGTTCATAATGTTTAATATGTATACTTTCAATTATTGAGATTTTCTATAGTTTCCCCTAGATGTTTTCAAAGGTCACAAACTGTAGCTACTATAGTTTAACCAACCTTTGGTCGAACTCACTATGGTAAAAGGAAATGACTTCACTTTAGTGACTGTGTTCAGACCTACGAGTCTGCTGTAGTTTTTTAGAAAACAAGACGGCCGTCTCAGGTAAAAACAGTAAATAATGAAGTGTGTAAATCTACCCGAAGGCGCTTTTAAACACGACAGCAATGTAATTAGTCACTTTAGGCTTGAACTGTCTGCTGTTAAACAGCATGCTTTGCATTTCTTCTTGCTGTCACCCAAAACCAATGGAAATATCAGTATTTAATACCCCCTCAAATAACGGGGCAAAACCCTCACAGTCGTTGCCATGACAGTTAACTATTGCTCTACTAATGCCCGTGCGCAGTTCAGATTCCGGTACTTAACTATGGTTGATCGAAACCAATTATCGCATGATGAATATATACGGACAATAACTATAAATGAAAAAATTGTCTCGCGATTGTTTTTTTGAAAACCAAATATGAAAATAGAAAAGTAATTTAATCCACGCAGCATGATGTTTTAACGAGGAATTAGATCCATAAATTGCGAAATGTGTTATGGTGAATTGATACATGGTAGACTAAGCTAGTCATTTATTTCGGTTTACTTTTACTCATCTTCACCTCTGTTTTATTTTGTTTTATTGGGGTTCAATGCTGATTTCAACATTATTTTAGTTATATCAAGGCGTCAGTTCACTTATACAAGAGAGTTGAAGAGACATGCCGAAAATAAACCAGTATTACATGTAGGCTAGGAAATGTGCCTTGCATGTTCCCAAGATGGCTTTGAAAACATCAAAACAAAACAATATTAACTCTCTATAAATGAAGCTTTGTATTATTGCATAGCAGTGAAAATATTGTGGCGAAATTGCTCATTATGAGCATTGAGTTTTTCCATTTGCTTCAATGTTTTCAAAAGTTGTCTGCTATATATCTGCCAGAAAGAGTAAACGTTCAAAAAGTTAGTGGAAAAGTGCTCCCATTTCTCTAACTTTTGAAGCATTTCCATACAATTGCGATATTCCCTTTTGAATAAGTAATTTTGATTTGAAAGTATTTTGAGTTATTTTTCACAGAGCAGATAGTATGCACGAGTACGTTGACGTCGACTTCAAAATGTATTGGGCCGGTACCTTTTAAGTGCCTTTACTGTAGGTAGTAACGATAACTCCATATGTACTTGATAATTGAATAGATCTGATATTTTGTGATCAAATTGGTATTAAATCGAACAATATCTTAATTAAGTTCCAGCAACGTAACTGGCATAATATACAAAAAAGAGCACTTTTCCGCTAACTTTTTGAACGCCCTTCGTGTATGTGATGAAGGGTATAATTGACGGTATTTTGTATTGTCTGTGTGTCATTGCAGGTTGCCAAATATATGCCTTCATTGGATCTGTATCAAGTTTTGCCTCCATCAATACCCTGGCACTGATAGCGATCGACAGATGCATGGTCATAGTGAAATGCCTGCCCAGTCAGAATAGAATGTCAGCTCGAACGTTTATGGTGTGTATCTCCAGTGTATGGACGTACTCGGGGATATGGGCTGCGACGCCGTTGTTTGGATTCGGAGAATATATTCTAGAGGGAACAAATAACTCTTGTACATTCGATTTCTTGACTCGTAGTAATACCACGAGACTTTATGTGATTTCTATTTTCACTGCTCATTTCGTATTGCCAGTGCTACTGATACTTTGCTCATATTATATGATTTTCAAAACCATTGCTAATCATAAACAAGAGTTTGCAACCGCTAAGAAGATATACGGAGAGGAAGAGGTACCGATGCGTATGCGAAAATGTAACACGGGATTTGCGTACGAATCTAAGGCGGCAATCGCCTCGATGATAGTGATAGTTGTGTTTTGTCTCTCGTGGACACCGTATGCAACTGTTTCTCTGATCGGTTGTTTCGGTAACGCAAATCTTGTGACGCGACTCGGGTCCGGTATTCCTTGTCTGTTTGCCAAGTTCTCTACCGTACTGAACCCTATCATTTATGCGTTGCTCCACCCGAAATTTAGGATGAAACTTGTGAATCTCGGTATTTGTACGGAAATATATCAGGATAGAATATCATTATTCAGAAAAAATGCCCTTCAGATCCGTTCCCCGCGAAGTGACAGAATCAGTTCAAGATCGGGAAGTAAAAGACAACATGGGGATTTTGTGTGACGATTATGTTGCCAAGCAACAGCTATTGACAATCATGAAGATACACTTATGTTTAGTTCACTACGTGTGATTTGGGATACATGCTCTCACTACCAGTTGTTTTGTTGCCAATCTACGGCATAGTATTGTTGTGAAATTGTTAACTAGTTATAAGCATTAAAAGTGAATCAAATAGCCTTGAATATGTACACCGTTTCACTTGATGTTAACATGACACTCTTTGCAATACATGTTTGAACCATTTCCATTATACTAAAGATTGCTTGACAACAATGTAGCATAAAACCTTTGAAAACAATGTGGCAAAAGGAATTTATTTTCACAGTGAGCAATTTCTCCTTTTTTTGATACAATGTTTTCAACAATTGTTCATTTAATTAACAGAATTTCTAGATTTTATACTTTTTTTTATTCGAAATCGTATGCTGTAGACTTGTTGTTTTGAGAAAATGATAAATATGCTTTCATGGTTTAATATACTTTAACCCTGCTCTACTCGACCTGTTAATACCTTAAGGACCAATGAAACAATGAAGACCAAGATTTGCCTACTCTAACTTGAAGAACAATTTTGACCTTTGTTGCTTCTTTTCCCATAAGATGTAGATACTTGACTTCTATGATGTAGACACTTGACACCTATGATGTAGATACTTGACTCGATAATTCAAAGAAAGCATCTTGAATTAAGATGGACAGGAGTTAACCCAAAGTTAGTCACGTTGCATGAAAACAAACATGAAACCTTTTGCCGCCAAAGGCAATTAAACGCTTTTGAAAACAACGCAGATTCAGGTGAGACAACTCTTTAAGAGCTGTCCTCTCCTGAAATATGCATTGTTTGCCACTTATACATTACATTTGACATAATTTCTTATTGGAAGAAAAATGGAGTGATCCAATTTCAACATTGGAGAGTCGACTTTGTGAAATTCGGCAGTGAAAGAGTTAAGTGGTTTTGAGATAAATAATTATTACTTTCATGTTGCACACCGACATGAGCGGGGCTCGATGAAAACCCAACCGTCAGTCATTGGCGACCATTGCAGAACCACAATCAGTAAGCGCACTCGCGCTGCACTATTCGTCAATTAGTCATCGAAGGTTTCAAGTTATTTCTGTAAAGCAGTATCCAAGTGGAACATTGGCATGAATACACACTTAGGGCTTTTCCCACACGTCTTATACTAACGTTGAGGTTGGATACGAACAGCATCGGCCATTTCGAGGGCTTGGTGTGAAACGGTTGTAACTAAAAACCTATTTTGAAAACCCTTGTTTAGGGGCAATTTTGACCCATTTGTAACCAATGGAAATTTAATGTAATTCATTTTACACTATTTCTTTCGAACACGAGCTGTGCTGAAACTCACCTACAACGTGATAGAAGAACGATTCACGTCGATGGAAAACAAGGTCAACCAAACACATTTCGAGGGCTTGGCGTGAAAAGGTTGTAACTAAAAACCTATTTTGAATACGCTGGTTTAGGGGCAATTTCGACCCCTTTGTAAACAATGGAAATTTAGGTGCCATTGCTCAGAACGAGCCTATATTTCCATTGTTTACCAAGAAAAATGATTTAACGCTTATAAAGACTTTATGGCAAGGGGATTAACCTTGGTAAAAAAAATACCAATTTTAGTTACACCAAACCCCTAAAACACAGTCGTCTAAATGTCACGTTAGTAAGCTTTGAACCCCTGCCCCCTACTCCTCCTTAAACAAAAAACCACGTAAAGCTACTACAGATATACTTTCTATATGGTTCATATAGTATAATAATAATGGCGACTATGTTTCCGTTTGAGATCATTTGGTAACGCCCAAGACAATAACGTGTTACTGTAAAAAGCATCTATATATGGTATTATATAAAAAAGACAAGGTGTGCAACAAGGTTTCATAACCTTGCTCGATTTGGGTAGAAGCTTAACACGGTATTGTGTGGAATCTTTTTCCAAATTTTCTCAAATGAAAATTCAGACGCATTAAGATGTGTTCAATTGGGAAACTTTATCGCCGTCGGCCGAAAAATCTCAAAGTTAGTTTTCGTGTGTCGTTATCCAAGTTATCTAAATAATGTGTTCCGTTAATTGTGTATACAAATATATATATATATAAATATCATTCCATGTATATTTTCGAAATAAATTCAGATTTATCTATAAATGTCGTATTGTTTGTTTGCTACATTAGTCACATTACATGTCTATTCTAATAACGCTTGAGAAATAAATGTTCTCACGGTAAGTTACGACTGTTTAAAGACATACAATAGACTCTCGAGAACTCGATGTCGAAAGGGACCCCGAAATTGCATCGTGACGTAAATGCTCAGGTATACAGATGCCGTCAGTGACAGAACGTAGGGATCGAGGGATATTTACGACAGTTTAAAGACATACAGTAGACTCTCGATAACTCAATGTCAAAAGGAAACCCGTAATTACTTCGAGCTATCCGTGTGTTTTAACGGTCGCTGGGTATATGCTAAATTCGGATACGTTTTGTCAACTTCTTGCATCATTTATACTGACTTTTTCATAAAAAACAATTTAGTGCAATTCATCATGTAAAAAACGCAGCACATCAGCAGTACGGATTGCTCAATAAATGAAAAGGCAGTACGGATTGCTCAATTAATGAAAAGGCAGTACGGATTGCTATATTAATGAAAAGGCAGTACGGATTGCTCAATTAATGAAAAGGCAGTACGGATTGCTCAATTAATGAAAAGGCAGTACGGATTGCTCGATTAATGAAAAGGCAGTACGGATTGCTCAATTAATGAAAAGGCAGTACGGATTGCTCAATTAATGAAAAGGCAGTACGGATTGCTCAATTAATGAAAAGGCAGTACGGATTGCTCAATTAATGAAAAGGCAGTACGGATTGCTATATTAATGAAAAGGCAGTACGGATTGCTATATTTATGAAAAGGCAGTACGGATTGCTCAATTAATGAAAAGGCAGTACGGATTGCTCAATTAATGAAAAGGCAGTATGGATTGCTATATTAATGAAAAGGCAGTACGGATTGCTAAATTAATGAAAAGGCAGTACTGATCCAGGAAATAGTTAGAGTTATAGTATAATATATTCGAATTATTACACGATTGAGGTTATGGCGAGTCTACTGTTAAGACAGACCATGAAATAATCCCCCGACTCCGTCCAGGCAAATAGTAGGTTCGCCATGTTTGACAACGTAAGCGAACGTCCAGAATGGTTGAACAAGATACTCGTCTTAGTGGTTTTATAGAAAACGTTGCATAACGGAAGAAACAGAAGACAATTCGAGGGCTTGGCGTGAAACGGTTGTTACTAAAAAAAAAAATTAAAAACCCTGGTTTAGGGGCAATTTTGACCCCTTTGTAAACAATGCAAATTTAGGTGCCATTGCTCAGAACGAGCAATGGCGCCTAAATTTCCATTGTTTACCAAGGAAAATTATTTAACGCCTTTAAAGACTTAATGGCGAGGTAAATAACTTTGGTAAAAAAAATACCAATTTTAGTTAAAACCGTTTCACGCCAAGCCCTCGAATTATTATCGGTGAATAAATTCGAATAGAAGAAAAACGGGAAAATAACCAGATTGATATTCTCATGTTGCTGTGTAGCTGAATGGCAGAATAGCAGATTGAGTTTATCATTGTGTGGCAAACTGGCAGGCCGACGAGATTGTTTTAAAATGAAATTAAAAAGCTATTTGTGGAAGACAGTAAGGCAGAGGGAAAGCGTCGGCATCCCGTATCATTGTCCCTGGATTAAATCATGTGATGGACGGACTTTACACAAACAAAGCGAGTAATAGTTATGTATCCAGAAATATTCGATATTGAATAAAAAGAACCAGTGCATGGAAAAAGATGCAATGTTACATGTGTGAACTGTGTAGATTCATATAGGCTGTGCATCCACAAAGTCTCTCAATTTCTACACTGTAGATATATTACTTACACTAGCTTGGTAGGAGATTATGTCATCTTTTGTAGATTCCGATAATGCACAGGCTGATCTAAATCTACACTTTTCAGAAATGCAAATTTGTACCTTTGCCGACGAACGGGTCAAAAATAATCTTAGATTGAAATTGAAAACCAGTGTGTCTTTTAATCTTATTGAGTAAGTAACTTTGTCATGTTAATACCACTACCATTTCTGAATTTGACATTCATTCCTGAACCTGACCGCCTCGGTGGTGTGTGGGACTTCGGTGTGGTTAACCCTTTCCCTCATAAGTGTGTGAAGTTGGCAGAGCATTAGACGTTAGACATTAGACATTCAAAAAAAATATTCGAATGTCTAATTAGACGTTAGACATTCGATTAGACATTCGCTAATTTTGATTATCGAATGTCTAATTAGACATTAGACATTCGATTAGACATTCAGAAAAATCGCAAATGTTAAATATCGAATGTCTAATTCGACATTAGACATTCGATTAGACATTCGCAAATTACAAGATCTATAACCCAAATTCGTCGAAGGTCATTGTACATTCAAAAAACGAATGTCTAATTGGTCAGTTAGACATTAGACATTCGATTAGACATTCGCAAATTAAGCGATTTAAGTACCAAATTCGTCGGAGGTCATTGTACATTCAAAAAACGAATGTCTAATTGGTCAGTTAGACATTAGACATTCGATTAGACATTCGTAAATTAAGGGATTTAGGTACCAAATTCGTCGGAGGTCATTGTACATGCAAAAAACGAATGTCTAATTGGTCAGTTAGACATTAGACATTCGATTAGACATTCGCGAATTACGAGATTTAGGTACCAAATTCCTCGGAGGTCATTTTACATTCAAAAAACGAATGTCTAATTGGTCAGTTAGACATTAGACATTCGATTAGACATTCGCAAATTAACAGATTTAAGTACGAAATTCGTCGGAGGTCATTGTACATCCAAAACACGAATGTCTAATTGGTCAGTTAGACATTAGACATTCGATTATACATTCGCAAATTAAAAGATTTAGGTACCAAATTCGTCAGAGATCAATGTACATTAAAAAAAACGAATGTCTAATTGGTCAGTTAGACATTAGACATTCGATTAGACATTCGCAAATTACAAGATCTATAACCCAAATTCGTCGGAGGTCATTGCACATTAAAAAAACGAATGTCTAATTGGTCAGTTAGACATTAGACATTCGATTAGACATTCGCAAATTAAGGGATTTAGGTACCAAGTTCGTCGGAGGTCATTATACATGCAAAAAACGAATGTCTAATTGGTCAGTTAGACATTAGACATTCGATTAGACATTCGCAAATTAAGAGATTTATCTACCAAATTCATCAGAGATCAATGTACATTAAAAAAACGAATGTCTAATTGGTCAGTTAGACATTAGACATTCGATTAGACATTCGCAAATTAAGAGGTTTAGGTACGAAATTTGTCTGAGGTCATTGTACACGCAAAAAAAATATCGAGATATCGAAAAGTTCGAGATATCTCGAACTTTCGATATCTCGATTTTTTTTTTTCCTCGATATCTCGAACTTTTCGATATCTTGATATATTTTTTTCTCGATATCTCGAACTTTCCAATATCTCGAAATTTCGATATCTCGATTTTTTTTCGGTATCTCGAACTTTTCGATATCTCGATTTTTTCTTTCTTCTCGATATCTCGAACTTTTCGATATCTTGATTTTTTTTTCTCTCGATATCTCGTACTTTCCAATATCTCGATTCTTTTTTTTTTTATCGGAAAGTTCGAGATATCGAAAAGTTCGAGATACCGAAAAGTTCGAGATATTGGAAAGTACGAGATGCCGAAAAGTTCGAGATATTGGAAAGTACGAACTTTCCAATATCTCGAACTTTTCGGTATCTCGAACTTTTCGATATCTCGAACTTTCCGATAAAAAAAAAGAATCTTGATATCGAAACGTTCGAGATATCGAAAAGTTCGAGATATCGAAAAGTTCGAGATATCGAAAAGTTTGAGATATCGAAAACTTCGAGATACCGAAAAGTTCGAGATATCGAAAGTTCGAGATATTGGAGAGTACGAGATATCGAGAAAAAAATAATCAAGATAGCGAAAAGTTCGAGATATCGAGAAGAAGAAAAAAAATCGAGATATCGAAAAGTTCGAGATACCGAAAAATTCGAGATATCGAAAGTTCGAGATATTGGAAAGTACGAGATATCGAGAAAAACAAAATCAAGATATCGAAAAGTTCGAGATATCGAGAAGAAAAATAAAATCGAGAGATATCGAAATTTCGAGATCTTGGAAAGTTCGAGAAATCGATAAAAAAAAAAATCAAGATATCGAAAAGTTCGAGATATCGAGGGAAAAAAAAAATCGAGATATCGAAAGTTCGAGATATTGGAAAGTTCGAGATATCTCGAACTTTTCGATATCTCGATTTTTTTTTGCGTGTACAATGACCTCAGACAAATTTCGTACCTAAACCTCTTAATTTGCGAATGTCTAATCGAATGTCTAATGTCTAACTGACCAATTAGACATTCGTTTTTTTAATGTACATTGATCTCTGATGAATTTGGTAGATAAATCTCTTAATTTGCGAATGTCTAATCGAATGTCTAATGTCTAACTGACCAATTAGACATTCGTTTTTTTTTAATGTACATTGATCTCTGACGAATTTGGTACCTAAATCTTTTAATTTGCGAATGTCTAATCGAATGTCTAATGTCTAACTGACCAATTAGACATTCGTTTTTTTTAATGTACATTGATCTCTGATGAATTTGGTACCTAAATCTCTTAATTTGCGAATGTCTAATCGAATGTCTAATGTCTAACTGACCAATTAGACATTCGTTTTTTGAATGTACAATGACCTCCGAGTAATTTGAAAACTAAGTTTGGTAATTTGCGAATGTCTAATCGAATGTCTAATGTCTAACTGACCAATTAGACATTCGTTTTTTTTTAATGTACATTGATCTCTGACGAATTTGGTACCTAAATCTTTTAATTTGCGAATGTCTAATCGAATGTCTAATGTCTAACTGACCAATTAGACATTCGTTTTTTTAATGTACATTGATCTCTGATGAATTTGGTACCTAAATCTCTTAATTTGCGAATGTCTAATCGAATGTCTAATGTCTAACTGACCAATTAGACATTCGTTTTTTGAATGTACAATGACCTCCGAGTAATTTGAAAACTAAGTTTGGTAATTTGCGAATGTCTAATCGAATGTCTAATGTCTAACTGACCAATTAGACATTCGTTTTTTGAATGTACAATGATCTCTGACGAATTTGGAACCTAAGTATAGTAAGTTGCGAATGTCTAATCGAATGTCTAATGTCTAACTGACCAATTAGACATTCGTTTTTTGCACGTACAATGACCTCCGACGAATTTGGTACCTAAATCTCTTAATTTCCGAATGTCTAATCGAATGTCTAATGTCTAACTGACCAATTAGACATTCGTTTTTTGATTGTACGTTGACCTACGACGAATTTGGAACCTAAATATCGTAATTCGCGAATGTCTAATCGAATGTCTAATGTCTAACTGACCAATTAGACATTCGTTTTTTGCATGTACAATGACCTCCGACGAATTTGGTACCTAAATCCCTTAATTTGCGAATGTCTAATCGAATGTCTAATGTCTAACTGACCAATTAGACATTCGTTTTTTGAATGTACAATGACCTCCGACGAATTTGGTACTTAAATCGCTTAATTTGCGAATGTCTAATCGAATGTCTAATGTCTAACTGACCAATTAGACATTCGTTTTTTTAATGTACAATGACCTTCGACGAATTTGGGTTATAGATCTTGTAATTTGCGAATGTCTAATCGAATGTCTAATGTCGAATTAGACATTCGATATTTAACATTTGCGATTTTTCTGAATGTCTAATCGAATGTCTAATGTCTAATTAGACATTCGATAATCAAAATTAGCGAATGTCTAATCGAATGTCTAACGTCTAATTAGACATTCGAATATTTTTTTTGAATGTCTAATGTCTAACGTCTAATGCTCTGCCAACTTCACACACTTTTCCCTCATACGACAATTCTGCAGCAGACGACTTTGAACATTTTTTGTCAAAAAATAGAAAATCTCTATAATTAGATGGATAACCTATGACTATAGTGGAACACATTGTGACAAAAGGATAAATTGCTCGTTATGAGCAATTTCTTCTTTTGTCACTATGTTTTCAAAAATCCGTCTGCTGCAGAGGCGTCAGAAAGCGTCTATATGAGGAAAAGGGTTTTAGACGTAAACAAGTGAACAAACTCGAATTGTAACTTTCCTCTATTATTTTTCTAGGTATATCAAACCACTAACAATAAGCGTCTACTCTCTAGTCAATTCTCTCTCCACTCTCTGCATTATTTCTGTTGCGCTACGTATCCCATGTCGCCCTCCTCCGTCAGGCGTTCTCTCGGACACAACCAGCCCGAACATGATTCAAAATCTTTCTTTCCTTTTAGTTACATCGATTTGGGTAGTAGCTTAACACTGTATTGTGTGGAATCTTTTTCAACATTTTCTCAAATGAAAATTCAGACGCCTTAACCCTTTCCCTCATACGACATTTCTGCCAACATATTTTGTTAACAAATGGAAAATCTCTATAATTAAATGGATAACCTATGACTAAAAGTGGAAAACATAGTAGCAAAAGGAGAAATCGCTCGTTTTGAGCAATTTCTTCTTTTGTCATTATGTTTTCAAAAATCCGTCTGCTGCAGAGGCGTCAGAAAGCGTCTATATGAGGGAAAGGGTTAAGATGTTTATCGTCGTCGGCCTTCTTTTGTCACTATGTTTTCAAAAAGCCGTCTGCTGCAGAGGCGTCAGAAAGCGTCCATATGAGGGAAAGGGTTAAACGAATGTTCTTCAATAGTGTCCTGTGTGTTTCGACACTTTTACAAGGCAATGTTCTGTCCTATTGGTATTTCTAAATACCCCTATATTAGGCTAAACGTACTTCACAATTTTGACAGTGTGACATCGATTAGTTCAAATAATTGTTAGCTTGCGGCGAATTGACACGATTTCAGAGGGAAACATTTTGTTGTAGAACTTCATTTAACCGTTAACCTACATGTAATACGCCGTTTACGCTTGGAAAACATGAGAGGAAAATCAGGTAAGATCTGAAGAATTGGAAGTTTATGCTTGGTGCAGAACTGCTAACCTACTGGTAAGAGGATAATTCGTTGGAAATTATCATTTTCCCCTTTTCTTACAATGTTTTCTAAAGTCGTTTTCTGCAAAGACATCAACTGGTGTCTTCACCAGGGAAAGATTTACCAATTTTACGAAAGGACCGCAAACGATATTGTAAACTATGTACTGCAGACGGCATTTAGACTATCGCAGACGACATTTAAACTATGTACCACAGACGACATTAAGACTATGTGCTGCAGACGACATACAGCTTTCCGACGCAGACGACATGTAACTATGTACCGCAGACGACATTTAGACTATGTACCGCAAACAACATTTTAACTATGTGCCGCAGACGACATACAGCTTTCCGACGCAGACGACATGTAACTATGTACCGCAGACGACATTTAGACTATGTACCGCGAACAACATTTTAACTATGTGCCGCAGACGACATACAGCTTTCCGACGCAGACGACATGTAACTATGTACCGCAGACGACATTTAGACTATGTACCGCGAACAACATTTTAACTATGTGCCGCAGACGACATACAGCTTTCCGACGCAGACGACATGTAACTATGTACCGCAGACGACATTTAGACTATGTACCGCGAACAACATTTTAACTATGTGCCGCAGACGACATACAGCTTTCCGACGCAGACGACATGTAACTATGTACCGCAGACGACATTTAGACTATGTACCGCGAACAACATTTTAACTATGTGCCGCAGACGACATACAGCTTTCCGACGCAGACGACATGTAACTATGTACCGCAGACGACATTTAGACTATGTACCGCGAACAACATTTTAACTATGTGCCGCAGACGACATACAGCTTTCCGACGCAGACGACATGTAGCTATGTACCGCAGACGACATTTAGACTATGTACCGCGAACAACATTTTAACTATGTGCCGCAGACGACATACAGCTTTCCGCCGCAGACGACATGTAACTATGTACCGCAGACGACATTTAGACTATGTACCGCGAACAACATTTTAACTATGTGCCGCAGACGACATACAGCTTTCCGCCGCAGACGACATGTAACTATGTACCGCAGACGACATTTAGACTATGTACCGCGAACAACATTTTAACTATGTGCCGCAGACGACATACAGCTTTCCGACGCAGACGACATGTAACTATGTACCGCAGACGACATGTAGACTATGTACGCGAACAACATTTTAACTATGTGCCGCAGACGACAATTTGACTATGTACCGCAGATGACATTTAGACTATGTACCGCAGACGACATTTAGACTATGTACCGCGGACGACGTACATCTTTGTACCGCAGTGTAACTAGGTAAACTAATGCAAAGGACATTTAGAATATGTACCTCAGATTACATTAATACTATAAACCGCAGACGACATTAAGACTAGGTACTGCAGACGACATTTAACTATGTACTGCAGACGACATTTTGACTACGTACCGCAGACGACATTTCGACTATGTACCGCGAACGACGTACATCTTTGTACCGCAGACAATATTAATACGTTGTACCGCAGACAATATTAAAACCTTGTACCGCTAAATATCCTGCAAACAAGAAGAGATTCCCTGTCTATAGCCGTCTATACTATGACATTTCCTGTCCTTATTCAACATTCAGCACATGTTTGTTGTCCTACAGCACACCAATCTCATTAAACACAAGACCTTAACCCTTTCCCTCTGCAGCAGACGGCTTTTATAAACATAGTGACAAAAGAAGAAATTGTTCAAAACGAACAATTTCTCCTTTTGCCACAATGTTTTCATCTTTTAGTCATAGGTCATCCATTCAATTATAGGGATTTTCTGTTTTTTGACAAAATATGTTCAAAGTCGTCTGCTACAGAATTATCGTATGAGGGCAAGGGTTAACTACGCTTGCCCGTATATAGTGAAGTATTTTGTTCAGATTTCAATGGGATTGACAAAACACCTTATACAAAACTGTAAGGATAGTTTGTCATACGAGAAATGATACGAGTTTCGTGTTAACCGTAGACTACGGTGGCACAGAGGTGACATGTGTCATAGGTCATCCATTCAATTATAGGGATTTTCTGTTTTTTGACAAAATATGTTCAAAGTCGTCTGCTACAGAATTATCGTATGAGGGCAAGGGTTAACTACGCTTGCCCGTATATAGTGAAGTATTTTGTTCAGATTTCAATGGGATTGACAAAACACCTTATACAAAACTGTAAGGATAGTTTGTCATACGAGAAATGATACGAGTTTCGTGTTAACCGTAGACTACGGTGGCACAGAGGTGACATGTGTACGTTTTTATTTATCTCGTGCGCACGACATACTAAGTCGTGCGCACGAGATACTATGTCGTGCTCACGAGATAATTAAGTAACTTAGTAACTTAGTAACTCGTGCACACGACTTAGTATCTCGTGCGCACAACTTAGTAACTCGTGCGCACGACATAGTAACTCGTGCGCACGACATAGTATCTCGTGCGTACGGCTTAAGTATCTCGTGCGCACGACATAGTATCTCGTGCGCACGACTTAAGTATATCGTGCGCACGACATAGTATCTCGTGCGCACGACTTAGTAACTCGTGCGCACGACATAGTATCTCGTGTGCACGACATAGTATCTCGTGCGCGCGACATAGTATGTCGTGCGCACGGCTTAATATGTCGTGCGCACGAGATAAATAAAAACATACACATGTCACCTCTGTTTCACCTTTGTTCATAATGTATTGTCCAAACAATAGATTGTATCAAGATGAAGTTCTACATTCTTTGTAGCGAAAATTCTTTGTAGCGAAAACATGTTCTTGTCCTTGAACAAATATTGTTTACCAATGTATAGATGGTATCTCCTAATTATGACTTAGTATCTCCTAATTAGGACTTAATATCTCATAATTACGACTTAGTATCTCCTAATTCAGACTTAATATCTCCTAATTATGAGATAGTATCTCCTAATTAGGAGATATTACTCCCTAATTATGACTTAATATCTTCTTATTAGGAAATAGTATCTCCTAATTAGGAGAAAGTATCTCCTAATTAGGAGAAAATATATCCTAATTAGGACTTAGTATCTCCTAATTAGGAGATAATATCTCTCAAAAATATTACAGACTGTGGCACTAGGACGTTTCCATAGTATCGCTTCTCAATTTGTATAGATTTATATGAAAAAAAAAATCTCAATAACATGTTAGAGGATTTATCTTTAACACGTGTTCGAGAACGTTCTTTCTTAACACTGTTCCCATATACAGACGCTTGCTTTATTACGCATCCGCAGCAGTCGACATTTGAAAACAGTGTAGTAAATGGAAAATCCGCTCATGATGAGCAACTTCTCCATTTGCCACAATATTTTCAAATCTATTCAATAATTATATTTCCGTTTATAGAGTTTTTCCATATTGTCAAGGATATGTTTACACAGTCGTCTGCTGCATATTTGTTGTATGTGAGAAAGGGTTAATTGAAGTTCCATATACAGAAGCTCATGACGTTTGATTACCCGATGTCAGGCTATAGCACGAAACACTTATCCCTCTTCCCGCCGAATTCCTGCAATTGGTATTATCATCGTCGATTTTTACGAAGTTATTATAATTATATTCACATTGATGCATGTTTTGGTACATGTCTTTATATAAGACGCGGACAAAGAAGACGAAGATTAGCCAGTACTAATGAGAAGACTTGTCTGTGTCTGTATTGTTGGCGAATGTCGGTTACCATCGTACAAGGCGACATACGGAAAGGTTGTATAGACGAGTATATCGGAAGCTGGGTCAGGGATCAACGCGTTTATTTGTTTGCGGCCGGTCTTCAAAGCATTCTTGGATAACATGCTCTAAATAACTTATTGCTGAGCCCTGGTAGCTCTGTCGGTATCAACGCGGGCTGTAAATATAGGGGCCGTGAGTTCGAATCCCATGTCGGCAAACATTCTTTCCGACGTTTGACAAAAGTCACTATGAAATGCGTTATTTGTCTTTCACCAATTGGCTATCTGTCAATGTCGAAAAGCAGCCAGTTGCTTGGAAAGCATGTTGTGTGGAGTACAGTTGCGAGACAGCTAGGAAACGCATGATATAACTGAAAACTTGTTGAAAACTGCGTTAAACCGTAAGCAATCAATCAATCAATCGAGAATTTAGTGTAATTTCGATGAAATCTTCCCCTCAAAGTGTCTTAGTTCAATAATGAAATTGTCCGTTAAACTCTTTTCATCATATTATCAGTTAAGCCACTCCATCATGTGTAGCTTATCTGTATTTCCTCATTCTGGTAAATCAGATAAAATCTCGAACTTGTCCTCTCTACAGCAAGGATCTTTTGTGTATTGACAGAGCATCCGCCTCGAACGTAGGAGGTCCCAAGTTCGATCACAGGTCGGGTCATACCATATCCTTTAAAAATGGTATTAATGGCTACCCTCTTTGGCGTTTAGGGTTGCGGGATAAGCATCACGGCTGACTGGCTGGTGTCAGGATAAATGAACCAGGAGTACTGGTAACTTACCCAGAAAACGCCGTTATATAACTGATTTTTTTTAAAGTGGCGTAAAAACCCGATAAATCAGCTTAACCCATTATCCGTTAAGAATTAAGAGAATGTATCCATGGAAACGTATGAAATTGGTTATGAAGAATGAAGGACAGAAAGGGATGTAGTTCTAAAAGTGCTTACCAATTTATGACGGGACGTAAAAGAACTTTTTTTTTGTCTGCAGAATAAAGATTGATTTGTTTTTTAAACATATTGGGGAATGTCCCCTGTGATTGCCCTTTGTAACTGTCTCCTTGAATGTCCACTTTGATCGGAAAAGATCGCACTTCATCTTATTCAACATTTTTGCTAGAATGTAGGTTAAAATAGTAACCGCCATGTTCTGCTTTATTACGCGGGTGCATTAGCACCAGTGCATATATTGGTTGTGTTCAGAACTACCACTGGTGCAATGGGCAATGGGCCTACGCATGCGCCGTGTTAATCGTCTTGATCGTGCATGCGCCGTATTTTACCGTCAGCGATCGGATATCTCCGTAGCTGTTCGTCACTAGACTGGTTCTCGTTCGAGTTTGCAATAGAAGATTAAGATTAGTGAACCAGTCTATTTATATGTGAGTATTTTTTTTATAATTGAAATGTAAATTAAAACCATAATGTAACGTGTACCGGCGTTAAGCCATCGCGGGTCACCCATCCAGGCACTAACCGCGATGAACGTTGCTTACTTTACGAAAAGGTCAACCACTCTACCAACGTCGCTATAAAAGCAAAGCCGGCTTACAGTAAGGCTGTAGAAGTGATATGTATACCTATACCGTTCCCGTTACATTTCTCCCTCTTTTATCTTGACTTCGACCCGAAGTCACACAACTGAACATAAGCAGTATACCAGAGCGGCGTCTATGTAACATCACGTGAAACTATCGGGGTTTTAATAACAGGAAAATGGGAATATTTTCATAAATGCGAAGTTATTGTGCTAGTTTTGCGATTTTAAGAATATATTAAGGATAAAAAAGGACGCGCATGCGCAGACAAATGTTTACAATAATTTTGGGAGATCGAGGTCAGGACGTTGGGAAAAAGTATTTTTGTTTTCGTTTTACATATTTAACTAAACAACTATTGTTAACATATATTTATATCATATACTTAAAAGCGGGTTTCGTATTTTTCGAATCAAACATCTCATGCCATAAAATGCCGATTCCCGAACTAACATCGAATTGCTGCATCTTGCAGCAACTCTTGTTAAGTTTAATAGATTGTTTTAAACCAAAACAAACATATTCAGGTGAAGACAATTAAAAGTCAAAAGTACTGTGTTGACAGTAGACAGTTGAGTTGGTATTTGTAAATTAAGGTCAGACAGTCGGTTGCATGTGTATGTACACAAGAGTTCAATGGAATAAATCACATGAAAACTTTGTTTACGGTCTGGAGTCACATATAATACCCAATCGTCATGAAATTCCAAGGAAACCTTATTGATACTATAGAAGTCACATTTAATAGCAAATAATCATGTAAATTAGTCTTAGTAATAGTGTGTCGTGTCAAAATATTCTTCTCCTAAACCACCGAAACAAACTAAAAACAAGTTCACAGAAATGTTTCTTAGGTGGTCCTCTTTCAATTGTGTTCAATACACTGAACTCAATGTAGAACTTTGGTTGCTGCGGTATTAAAAAGGGTGAAATTGCTTCGAAAGTACTGGACCGATTTGAAAATAGTGTTCCTTAAGTGACTCCCTACAAGGATTGTTCAAAGCATACAGATCAATTGAAAAACATTGCCACAAGAGGTCAGAGCTTGGCTTTTATTTCACATGTGTATAGCAAACACGTAAACAAACTCTTGCAAGGCTTAACACGAAGGCTCTGGCCAGACTAATACTGATGGCTCTAGCAAGACTGATACTGAAGTTTCTGGCCAGACTGATACTGAAGGCTATGGCAAGGATTATACTGAAGGCTCTGGCCAAGCTGATACTGAAGGCTCTAACATTAATTTACGAATACTAACACAACCGTCCCACCAGTATTTTCAGTGATTTGATAACATCATGTTATTACTCCGTTTAAAACTATTTGTTTCGGCGGAGCTTCCTGTGTTATTAGGATCGTAGTAACCCTGAATTGTGTAGTTTGTTGACCCTAAACAGCCGTGAACTTAGTTAAAATTTACGCTAGTTAACGGAAGTAAGTCCACAAATCAAGGTACAGAAACTGATATGTGTTTAGTTTAAGCAATAGTATTGTTTTGATATACCATATTAATAAAAAGTCATAATAATTTCACTAAATAATCAAAGTACTGAAATTACTTAAATGCGGGGATGTTGGCTCTAGAGTGTTAACAAGAGTTTCCTTCAATTTGACCTAGTGACCTACTGTTTGACCCATGTTAGAACTTGACCTAGATTTCATCAAGAAAAACATTCTGATAAAGTTTCAGTATCCTGAGTGTTAACAAGATTTTCCTTCAATTTGGCATATTGACCTAGTTTTTAACCCGGCATAACCCATATTCAAATTTGATCTAGATATAATTTAGATATAATTCTGACCAAATTTCAAGCTGCTGTAGTCAAAAGAGATGCTTCTACAGAGTTAACAAGATTTTCCTTCAAGTTGGTCTAGTTTCTGACCCAATGTGACCCATATTCGAACTTGACCTGGATATCATTTATACAAACATTCTGACAAAATTTCAAACAATTGCGGCCTCTAGAGTGTTAACAAGCTTTTCCTTCGATTTGACATAGTGACCTACTTTTTGACCCATCATAAGCCATGTTCGAACTTGACCTACATATCATCAAGTAAAACATTCTGATAAAGTTTCAACATGCTCAAGTTGAAAATGTGGCCTAGAGAATGTTAACAAGATTTTCCTTCAATTTGACCTAGTGACCTAGTTTTTGACCTAAAATGACCCAGTTTCGAACTTGTCCAAGATTTGATGGAGATAGATATTCTGATAAACGTTGATGAAGATCCGATGCAAAATGTAACATGTAGAGTGTTAACAAGGGAAAATGTTGACGATGCACGACGGCCGTATTTCCGTATTTTTCATTGCAGGGATTTTCTCAAAAGGTTTTTGAGCTACCCGCTTTCAAGCTACTCGTTTTTCATATATTTAATTAAAAGAAACATTTAAGATCCTTAATTATGTCCAACTTAAATTTCTAAATTATGTATACAACTTCACGGATTAAAACTTTACATTGTATACGTTTACTTTGTATAATGTGCATACTGTTTAGCTTGTTCTGAAACGTATTTAACTGATCCCTGGACAATCAAGAAATATTGTCCATTTTGAAAAAACAGAGGGCAGCACAATTTTTTTAAAAATTTACACTTCCCGAAAGCTGGGCATAACAATATACAGAGGTATTCAGCATAGCTGAATCCCCCGCATAAAAAGGCTTTGGTATAAAGCATACATTCGTGTTTAATTGTAAATAATTGTTATTACAATTAACTATAATTTGATTTTTTGGTTCGCTATCATTTGCTTACGCATTGTAGAGGGTTTTCTAATCTCAATTCAGGTCGTTGACATTATTAAAAGTGTCCATTGCAGTAGTTTTAATAAAATCAAGCAGATCTCTTTAAACAATAGGAACAACATGCAATTTCCTCGGTTGCAATTCTGGAAGTCAAAGAAATCATATAGGGCTATCACTTTATTAACATCGTACTTAATCTGTTCAAAGTCTATTCAATTAAAGTACACCTTAAGCATTATACATTCAGAATACCAAACCCTAGCTACAATAATTGAATTTCTTTCAAAAAGGGTCATAACTTTAACTATAAGTATTTTGAAATTTTGAAATAAATTGAACATGGGTCAACAATTTGTTCAATTTCAAATTCATGTATGAATTTTCATTACTAGTTGATAAGCAAAGTCATGTCCATTAAAACTAGAACTATCACTGTAGATGATAAATACCCCCTAAACAGTACATTGACCTACACCATAACTAAATAAGTAAAAGGGCCATAACTCTGTGAATTAAGATGCAATTGTAACCCCTTTAGGATATGCACATCTCCTCTTGATATAGAAGCTTCCTGTAAAATTTTATTGAATTCCACCCAGTGGTTTGTAAGAAACATGCCGGACAAAATATGGCTTCCGACCGACAGACAGACAGACAGACATCCCGACACAGTGACTCCTATAATACCCCCTCTTCTTCGAACGGGGTAAACTAATTTGAATATTCAAATAATTTAGATAACATTTTTTGATATGCGTACCGATGATTTTCACGATTAACTCATTAATAGCCGGCGACTGTATTTTTATTCGTTTTCAAAATTTACATGAGAGGACAAGTTGATTTTTGGATAAACTAAATATAAATGCCTCGAAAATATTGCGGTTGGTCTTCTTTTTAAACATATGAGGATATATTTTAACATCGGTGAATTTATGAATATAATTATAACGCAAAGTTATTTCATTTTGAGAAAAGGAGAAAGCTCATACCTTCGAGTTTCTGAATGTTTTTAAAGAAGACTCCTATAATGGTGGCCTATGTTGCTTTAAACAGGAACAGGGTAAAAGGGTTTCTATTGCATGTAAACCCCCTTTTCTTTTGATTTTATCTTCAAATACAAAACTTCCAAAATCCTGAAATTTGTATGTGGATTTTGAAAAATTCTGCAATTAGTCCTTAATAAAAGCACTATGCATATATTTATACTTTTTTGCTGTATGTGTGGTAAAACGAATTGAATGCATTCTTCTCTGGCGACAATGTCAATGTCATCAACTGTCTCTTGTACATACACTTATAAGGTCCGATGCAGTTTGTACCATATACGCGTAGCGAACACTGGTAGTTTTCATGATCCCAACTTATGTCTTCATCAAAAATATACGTGACGCAAACACGCAATAACAAACAAAAGAATGAATAACAGTATGCCCAATTAACTCTTTTCCAAGTTAAAAGGCATACTGTTAGCAAATATTACACTGGTCGAACACATGATGAATTCTTTAATGTCTTTGCAAATATAAAACACACGATTTAATTATCTACTCAAAATTAATTACATGGATTGGTATACATTGTCATTCAAGTATTTCTGGCAGAACAACGACACCAAAAACTAGGTTGCTTTTTCACTGGCTCCAATATATCACATTACCGAAAAAACTCACATTAACGTAACTTGGTCATAATTACTGCTTCTTGTCAGCAATGGTGCAAAGACGTTGGTTAGTTTTCACTTCTGCACAACATCACTGTGTACGTTTTATCAGATATGTTTTGAGTTGAAAGCAAAATCAATGATCATGAAATGCCAGTAGAACCGTGCTGCTTTTATCGAACGCATATCTTAAAATTATCCTCTGGATTTCGTAATATCTGTACAGTGCATTTGGTCCGTATGATTCTAAAGCAAACCGATATATTGCATCTTTAATTACACATTTAAAAGCTCTTTCAAAAGATCAACGGAATTTTCATTTTTCATTTCATAGTCTGACAGGTGGAAGGGGGTATCGGAATTGTTTTCCAAGTGCTCTTTAAGACGTTTCCAAGCCACAGACAAACATGTTGTATCTTGTGATACATGATTTTCCGGAATAAGATTATTCGTTCCCTGGGCGATCAGAGGTCCTAGAATACTTTCTAAATCGAAAAGTTCTGATGATGTTTTGTTACTCGTAGGCTCATGTATTTGAATCACAGGCAGTATATTTTGATCAGTTCTTGAATCCACGGACTTCGTACTTTGTGACCAAGAGTTGTTGGAAGAAGTGTTGCGATTACTTCGACGGGATCGTCTCATTTCTACACCCGAAATGTCTATCTCGGATACACTATCACTTACTTCATTTTCTTTGTTGCTGTTTGACTTTCGTCTTATTTGAACATCTTCGCCTTTATTAATACCATCATGATGCATGTCTAATATTTTTGGTACTGCATTGAAAACACCACTTTCCTTAGATACGGAAGTCCCTTCGTCGTGTTCCTGTCGCTGCAAACTGTGAAGTTCGTTTGAATGAGAATCTATGACTTCTTTTGGTGTTATTGGTATGTCAGTAATCGCGTTATCTGTATGTTTAGATTTTACTTTTAACGATAACCCATCCTGACCATTTTCAGAAATAGTACTTACATTTGCATTTGCACTTACGAGTAAGTAAAACGTGCTCGCACCAGTTTCATGATCGTTTATTACTTGAGGCTCATCATTTACCTGGCTGTAAGAAGATGAAGATTTATTATCTTTTGCATTTCTCGATAGTCTGTTGCGTTCTGTTTTCACTTCAGAGTTTTGTGGAGATGAAATAATACTTTTCTGTGACGGTGACTGTGGTATAAAGGTAGGTGCGTCCTTGTGAAGAGGAGATGTCGGAGTTGGACGAGAGGACTTCAGTTTAACTCCGAAAAATGTTGACTTTGAAAGACTTGGTAAATCATCGATGTCCTTGGTAGTTGAAACATTGGACAATCTGAGTGGTGTCTTCTGACTATGGCCTTTGTCTGTATTGTTACTGAAAATAGATAAGTGGGATTTTTATATATTTTGTGTTTGATCTTATCCCTTTCCTACATGTAGACGCACTTTTTGTCGAGGTTTGGAAACATTGTGGGGGAAATTAATAAATAGCTCTTAATGAACAATGTCTGCTTAAATCGCCAAATTGCTGCTGCAGGTATGATTCATGTGGAGAGTGTCAAAATAAGTGCTTAGAAGTAACTCATCGCACGTAAAACTCTAAAAGTAACTCATCGCACGTACAGCTGTAGAAGTAACTCATTGCACGTACAGCTGTAGAAGTAACTCATTGCACGTACAGCTGTAGAAGTAACGCATCGTACGTACAGCTGTAGAAGTAACTCATCGCACGTACAGCTGTAGAAGTAACTCATTGCACGTACAGCTGTAGAAGTAAACTCATTGCACGTACAGCTGTAGAAGTAACTCATCGCACGTACATCTGTAGACGTAACTCATCGCACGTACAGCTGTAGAAGTAACTCATCGCACGTACAGCTGTAGAAGTAACTCATCGCACGTACAGCTGTAGAAGTAACTCATCGCACGTACAGCTGTAGAAGTAACTCAACGTACGTACAGCTGTAGAAGTCAACCAAGACAAGCGTGTAGTATATGATTTCATACTAAGGTATATACCCGCCATCTTCAAGGATATACAAGACATAACAAATATACGAACAATCTTAACCAAGACAAGCGTGTAGTATGAGATTTCCTATTTAGGTATACACCTCGCCATTTTCAAATATTACGAGACATTACAGTTCTACGGACAATCTTAACCAAGAAAAGTGTATAATAGGCGATTTCTTATCTAAATATATACCTTGTCATCTAAAAACATATACGAGATACAACAAATTAATGAACAATCTAAACGAAGACAAGCGTGTATTACGTGCTGTATTTTATTAGTGTATACTTCGTGATCTTCAAAGCTTTTCATTGTTCTTACCTGTTTAAGAACTTACCGGTCTTAACCCTTTTTCCACATATATACGCTTTCAGACTTTTGAAAACAGTGTGACAAAATGAGAAATTCTTCCTTTTGCTACATATTTTCATTTTTTTCCCCAGTAATTATATTTTTTTATAGAAATTGTCCGTAATTTTACCTTTATAAATGTTTTCAAAGTTGTCTGCTGCAGATCTGGTGTATGTGGGAAAGGGTCGAGGACGACGCAATGAATCAAAACGAGATAAGAATTCTTAAATCCAAGTCCTGAAGGTATTGACAACGATTTTTCGTATTTGTTTTGTATTTGGGTTTTACGCAATTTTCAACATTATTTCAGTAAGATCACGGCGACAGTTCACTTATTCATGATCCCTGGATAACCAACCAGTACCCAGTTAGAAAATGTGCTTTGCAGCATGACGGTCGCGACTAAGGATCGAACCCAGGACAGCAAGTTCCAAATTTCCGACGCTAAAATCTCGGTAACGGCGTGTTCCTGAATTTTTTTAGAACCTTTTTGTGTAGAAAAGTTAAATGAATATTGGATTCCATGTTACTTATAACACACACCATTATTATTTAAAGGTTTTTTGTGAGTATTTGTATTGATTTGTGCTAATTTTCTATATTTCTTAACAGAAACACAATAGGTCAAAATGTATCCTTTGGGCATTCAGAGAAAGGCTTTTCCCTACTAGCTATATATATGTATAGGGTAGTGGAATAGAAATTGAAATGAAAACATTGTGCAAAAGGAGAAATAGCTCAGTATGCGTAACTTCTCTTTTGCTCACATTAAGTTTTCAAAAGCTCTCTAAAGAAGATGCTGTCGGGCCGATATATCTAATTTGCTAACGATCCTTGCGTCATTAGCTCGACCCAGCTCAGTTACGCATTGTTCCCGATGCTTGCGAAAAGAAGTTTTGACTAGCGCCATTCGTGTTCGGCTAAATAGTCAGTGTTGGAAGGTGGGTAGTTGACTGTGAAGAATGCCTTGTGGTGTACTAATACGAGATAGTCGGGAAACAGTGGTAAGGTCAACCGAATCACTGGATATAACAAATATACTTTTGAAATCAGCATTGAATTCCAATCCATTACTCTTAACAAACATATCTGCTGTACGCTGATATATTTCACGCGGTATAACGTTTCAAAAATTAAAAATCATTATTCATTTTTTATACGAGAATAAAAGTGACATTTTTCATTACTGGATTAATATTTGATATCTTGATGTTCAGTTTATGACCTTTTTACCGGGCTAAAAATGTATCACATTGCAAGTGGTATCGTCATTTCATTGATTCTCAATAGGATATAGTTCCCACAATATATATACGCAACTAGTTATTGGAATGTTCTATAAAAGATAGTATAATTTTGAAATTCAGTAGAAAGAATTGTGGCAAAAGGGGAAATTCGTCTGCTTCAGAGGCGTCACATAGCAACTGTATGTGGGAAAGGGTTATACAATGTATGAAGTAAAATTGAAGTTTAATCCTTTCCCTCATATAGACGCTGACGCCTCTGCAGCAGACTGTTTTTTGAAAACATGGCGACAAAACGAGCAATTTCTCCTTTTGTCACCATTTTGTCAACTCTATTCAATTATTGTACTTTCATTTCAAAGAGAGTTTTCAATTGTTTTCGGATATGTTTTTAAAGTCTTCTGCTGCAGGTTTGTTGTAGGTGGGAACGGGTTAAAGACGCCTATCTGCATTGGCTTCACTGCCAAATTTCACAAAGTCGACTCATTGGACCACTCCATTTTTCGTCCAACAGGAAATTAGGTCACATTTAATGAATTAATGTCAAACTATGCAGATTTCGGATGTGAAAACTCATCACGAGCTGTCGAACATGAATCTGTGTTAATTTCATAAGGCTTAAGTTACCTTAAGCAGCGAAAGAGTTAACCCTTTCCCTCATACAACAATTCTGCAGCAGACGACTTTGAACATATTTTGTCAAAACATAAAAACTCTCTTTAATTGAATGGATAACCTATGACTAAAAGGGGGAAAACATTGTGGAAAAAAGGAAAAATTGCTCGTTTTGAGCAATTTTTTCTTTTGTCACTATGTTTTCAAAAGGCTGTCTGCTGCAGAGGCGCCAGAAAGCGTCTATATGAGGGAAAGGGATAACCTATATATATTAACCTTACTGTTGTCTTTCAGGATAATGATGTTTCTATCATTTATTGTTATTTTATATTCTTTCCTTTTGTTTCAATTTATTCTCAACAAGAAACCGCTGAAGACGGTAAGGCCGGATTGCCGGCAATTTGACCTTGACAATTGACAAACCAAGGTCAAGGTCAAAGTAACCATAGAAATCAATAGAACTTGTTACTGGTTACCTTCAGGCAAAGTTTCAAGTTTGTAACCCTTTCCAGTGCTGAAATTTTGCCTCAACCTGAAACTTTAACCAAAACGTTGACGGACAGACAGACGGACGGATCTCGCCAATCCATAGACCGGAATTGATAGTGCAATCCGGCCAATAAAATCAGATCCAGAATTCCGTTGCTATAAATAAAAGCCTGCAGTGTAAGATGTGGTTTTAACGAGATTGGTTTCGATGTATCATTGTCGATCTACGCTTTCCGAAGCCTCTGCAGCAGACGGATTTTTGAAAACATAGTGACAAAAGAAGAAATTGCTCAAAACGTGCAATTTCTCCTTTTGCCACAATGTTTCCCACTTTTAGTCATAAGTTATCCAATCAATTATAGAGATTTTCCATTTTGTGATAACATATGTTCAAAGTCGTCTACTGCAGAATTGTTGTATGAGGTAAAGGGTTAAACAACAAAGTCCATAGATTCAGCAGGATAAGAATTAGAAGGTCAGAATCCGATCAGAACATTACGGAACGACGCTACCAGAGGTCCAGATAAGTCTTTAAATGACTTCCAGTCTTTACGTTTGAGCATTCCCCCATACAGGTCGTTTCAGATTGACCTTAGGGTCAGCCAATCAAAATAACGCTTACTTACCGGATCGGTATAAAACAGGTAAGAGACCCGATATTAATACATGTACACTGATATAGAGAAGCGGTGATTGGCCAGTTCTCCGACTGTATAGCTTTGGCGTTTGCAGTATCGTGCGATTTCATTGGACATGAAAACCGAGCACGTGCTCATGACTATTTAAATGTGTGTGAGGTAAATTCGATACGACCCTTCATGCGTTGAAGTCAGATCAAATTTCCGTGAAGATCTGATGATTCAAGTTGACCGAGAGAACTTGCGTTGTACCCAACGTGACCCAGTTTCCAACATGTTCTGCGGAACTTTCGTGGATATTTGATGATTAAAGTTGACCGAGAGAACTTGCGTTGTACCCAACGTGACCCAGTTTGAAACGTGTTATGTGGAACTTTCGGGAAGATCTGATGATTCAAGTTGACCGAGAGAACTTGTGTTGTACCTAAGGCGACCCAGTTTCCAACGTGTTCTGCGGAACTTTCGTGAAGATTTGATGATTCAAGTTGACCAAGAAAACTTGCGTTGTACCCAACGCGACCCAGTTTCCAACGTGTTCTGCGGAACTTCCGTGAAGATTTGATGATTCAAATTGACCGAGAGAACTTGCGTTGTACCCAACGTGACCCAGTACCCAACGTGACCCAGTTTCCAACGTGACCCAGTACCCAACGTGACCCAGTTACCAACGTGACCCAGTACCCAACGTGACCCAGTTTCCAACGTGACCCAGTACCCAACGTGATCCAGTTACCAACGTGACCCAGTACCCAACGTGACCCAGTACCCAACGCGACCCAGTTACCAACGTGACCCAGTACCCAACGCGACCCAGTTACCAACGTGACCCAGTACCCAACGTGACCAGTACCGAACGTGTTCTGTGGAACTTTCTTGAATATCTGACGACAGATTATGCCTCTATAGTGTACTAAACGTGACCTAGTGTTCCCCCGACATGACCCTGTTTATAGCTTGAACGAGATTTGATGAAGATTATTGTTCTGACATTTCCTTATTGTGGTTCACGTTTCCATATGATTCCATCAAATCCAGACAACCTTGTCAAAAAATGGCTCTTGATGAGCGGACGAACGGAAGGATGGATAGACGGCGCTAAACCAATACGTACATATTTTCGAAATTGAAATATTTTCTATCGATAATTATGTAAAATAAAACGCGATAAAAAATCGAAAGCGTAGGATGTCATATCTGAATTGGTTAACAAAACTTTCAAATGATCAGTTTAAGATGTATATACACATTCAGGAGATATTTGAATAACATTTTTGATAGCAGGATATATTTTGATAACCCTGTTGATAGCAGGAGATATTTTAATAACCCTGTTCACATCAGGAGATATTTGAATAATTATGTTGATATCAGGAGATATTTTAATAACACTGTTGATATCAGGGGATATCTTAATAACCCTGTTGATATCAGGAGATATTTTAATAACCCTGTTGATATCAGGGGATATTTTAATAACCCTGTTGATATCAGGGGATATTTTAATAACCATGAAGAAGGCAGGAGATATTTTAATAACCCTGTTGATATCAGGGGATATTTTAACAACCCTGTTGATAGAAGGAGATATTTTAATAACCCTATTGATATAAGGAGATATTTTAATAACCCTGTTGATATCAGGAGATATTTTAATAAACCTGTTGATATCAGGGGATATTTTAATAGCCCTGTTGATATCAGGTGGTATTTTAATAACCCTGATGATATCAGGAGATATTTTAATAACCCTGTTGATATCAGGGGATATTTTAATAACCCTGTTGATCAAAGTACGTCTTAACTCATCAAGATATAAGACAATAACATATGTTTTCGCGGAATTTTGTATCTGTCTCATACACGCTGGATTATAATTTTCTTGTAAATTGCTTTCTGTCTATTGTAAGAAAATGAAATATAAAGCAATAAATTTCTAAGAAAAATGTTAAACTGTCTGAAGAAGAAACTGTACGGAATAAACCCTTTTTTACATACAGAAGTTTGCTGACGCCTCTGCAGAAGAAGACTGATAAATTATAAAAAATATTGTTGACAAAGGAGAAATTCCTCAGGATCGATTTGCTACAATGTTTTCAATTACAATTCAATAATTTAACTTTTATTTATACAGATGTTCTCTGTGTTTGCCTAGATGTTATCAAACTTGTCTGCTGCCGATGTGTTGTATGTGGAAAAGGGTTAATCTATGGTTTTGGGATAACTATCATTTTTCTTAGTTAACCCTTTCCCTCATACGACAATTCGGCAGCAGACGACTTTGAACATATTTTTTCAAAAAGTAGAAAATCTCTATAATTGAATGGATAACCTATGACAAAAAGTGGAAACATTGTGGCAAAAGGAAAAATTGCACGTTTTGTGCAATTTCTTCTTTTGTCACTATATAATTATATGTTTTCAAAAAGCTGTCTGCTGCAGAGGCGTCATAAAGTGTCTATATGAGGGAAAGGGTTAACAGAACATACTGATAGCCTTGACTGGTGGTTTTTACTAGATAAAGAAGACGAAACAACAACTTGGAACAGTAAATGGTCACAACAATTTTAGAACTGATCCATATATCCTACAAGACGAATTTTGATGCTAAGCATCAAAGACGCCGCGCATGAATTTAAAGCATGACTTAAAGGGAAGCAGATGCAGTTCAATACATTTAAATAACCTGTGCAAACGTTTATCTTAAACAAGAAGGCCAATATGTTCCTTTATTGCTCACCTAGATACCATAGTCTATAATAAAATGTTATCAAGAGCAAAAAAGGTCCATTTTGACGTAGGGATTATACACTTTATATGCTACGATCTATGTGATATTCAGCATGTAAAGTTTAGTCGTAAAATGACAAGTTAAGTCTTCAAACCATTTGGTTTACCGTTTGCTTGCAACAATAAAGTGTCATACAAGCTGAAGTTTCTTAATTTTAAATCTGCTCTAACTAGATCAAGATAAACAAAAAACATAGATACTGAAATATTAACAGATATTAACTTAAGTGTTAATGCCTCTAGTCATAAGTTAAGTGTGACACAAGCTTTGGAAGGAGAGAGGGGAGTCTATTCTCCTTCCAGTTGAGCAGAAGTATGATAACAAAAAACGAGAATATATAAACAAAAAATACAAATAATACTAACAAGTTTAAAGATATTTAATATCAAAATTAAGCATTTATGAAATTGAAAGAAAAACTTCTCATGTATAGTCAACATATATCAAGAATAAAATGGTCTGAATGAACAACTGTATGGGGAGGAACGTTTTAAGTTTAGTAATACAACAGAAACATCAACCGAATCTTTGTTCTGAGCTTTGATGTATCGAGTCGTCAGAGCAGTAAACAAAACAATTCAAAAAGCGTAGCCTAGTGAACTCTGTAAACCAACTCATAAACAAAGCTTAGCCTAGTTAGTTGGGGAACAGTTATTACAAACAATTTAGATGTGTCTAAAGTTTTGTAACAACGGTAAAAGATGTACATATTTTGTATCTTGTTGTTTCTTAAATCAGTTAATACAATTTATTCAATCATAAAGGCTGATTTTTCAAACATATTACAGAGTTTGTCTTTACAATACTATTTATTGGTTGCTCCCTTTTCGATTACGTCACCCCATGGTAACAAATTAAAACCTATCCCATACTGACGCCGCGCTTCCACGCGGCGTCAATGAGTCGACTCTAGTTATTTGAGTTCACATTACATCAATTACACCCCTTCTTTGATTCCATGTAAATCAACTTGTTTCACCCTTCAATTGTGTCATTTTCAAAACGTATTACAGGTAAAACACCCTATATCATTCATTGAAAAGAGGTACCTCTCAACTCGTTGTCAAATAGTTAATGCATTCTAATGAATGTATACATGAACACTATACGCTAACATTTTGTTTAGAGACTATTTGGCTTTATATAAGCCTGGCATCGGATGTATTTACGTGCAGTTTGACCTTTATGTATCTGCGTCCGCAAGGACTAAGGCGTGTCTGTGCATCCACACAGTCTCACCAGAGTATACAGCGTTTGCATATCATTTCCGCATAAGTTAACCCTTTCCCTCATACGGCAATTCTTCTGCAGCAGACGACTTTGAACGTATTTTGTCAGATGACTAAAAGTGGAAAACATTGTGGCAAAAGGAGAAATTGCACGTTCTGTGCAATTTCTTCTTTTGTCACTATGTTTTCAAAAAGCCGTCCTTTAACCCTTTCCCTCATACGGCAATTCTGCAGCAGACGACTTTGAACGTATTTTGTCCTATGACTAAAAGTGGAAAACATTGTGGCAAAAGGAGAAATTGCACGTTCTGTGCAATTTCTTCTTTTGTCACTATGTTTTCAAAAAGCCGCCCTTTAACCCTTTCCCTCATACGGCAATTCTGCAGCAGACGACTTTGAACGTATTTTGTCAAAAAATAGAAAATCTCCATAATTGAACGGATAACCTATGAGAAAAAGTGGAAAACATTGTTACAAAAGGAGAAATTGCACGTTTTGTGCAATTTCTTCGTTTGTCACTATGTTTTCAAAAAGTCGTATGATGCAGAGGCGTCAGAAAGCGTCTATAATATGAGGGAAAGGGTTAAGGTAAAATGTATTTAAATGATATGAAAATAGAAAACATCTAATAGCACTTAGAAATGTGTGCTTAAAGTTTTAGGACAAGTTTAATGTCTCCGAATCTACTGTGGTATTCCCTTGAAACTATGCTCTGCGAAAATCACACACACATGCGGCATTTGAAACCGTCATAGATCCAGATCAACCAGTGCTTGCGTGCAGTCAGATGAGGTTCTGCATTGTTCTCAGATAAGTCAAAGTAGGCTTCGAGCAAATTATCTAAAGCAATAACTTTTTTCACGCAATCTGCAATTTTCTCAACAATGTTGGTCTCACCAAGGTACAATTGTTTTATTTGTTTTGGCCGGTTTGGATGTTGGAATTGAGTCCCTAGCTATGATGAGGAATTGTTGTTAAAATTATTATTATGTTTTGGAAAACAACATCTGTAAGGGTAATCTCCTCACTTTTGATGAATAAATCTGTTTTTTTTTAAAAATTGTACCTATCTTCTCAAATTTCATTATTTTCGTTTGAGATTAATGTTGTGATGGTTAGATCAAAGCAGGATTGGATACCTCGCACTATATCAACTCTGGTTAGATTGCTCGAATACAAATCTATAGATATTGAAGCCCGTGGCAGGCGTAATAACCTTATATTCGGCGGATTTGATGAGTCACGTGACGAGGATTGTACAGAAAAAATACAATCTTTCATTCAGGATAAATTTGACATAAACTATAGAGTGGCCATTGATCGTGCACATAGATTAGGGAAATTCAAACGGGGTAGTAACAGAGCCATAATTGTCGCCTTCCGTGACTTCACCACTGTGCAGGAAGTGATATTAAAAGCTTATCTTTTAAGAAACACCCCATACAATATTAACAGATTATCCGCAAGAAATAACAAATGCGCGCAAAAGTATCTGGGGCGAGTATAAGGATCGCAAACAACAGTGTCCTGATGATAACATTTCGATTGTTTATAAATCCTGCGAAGATCATTCATAGTGGACGAGTAGTGCGCGATGCCTTCCCGGATTGGTCAGAAATAATGCGAAGAAATCGTGTTGATAAACCGACTACACGCCAGACGACCAGTGCCAACTCCATTGATAACGTCGCTCGTGGAAATCGTGCACGTAGTATTTCAGTCCAGAGAGACGATACTGTTATACAAACACAGCTGATCAACACCAATACAAAACCGTCCAACACACAAGATGATGATACGCGACCTAGACGACGACAATCCCAGTCTCCGCAGCAACGGCGCACACTCCGATTTCGTGCACCGGAACGAAACCTAGCACACGATAGAAGATCGGATTCATTAACAAGGCAACCATGGATAAACGGAAGTACGCGTCCGGCGGATAGACAAACAAACCCAAACACGAATAGTTAGGACAATCGGGGGAATTCGAAAACTGTAGACAATGAGAATAACTTAAATTGTTTAAAATTCGGTTCTTTAAATGTGAATGGTTTGAAAAATAAAATAGACTTAATTATCCTGATTTTGTTGAATTTATAAAAAAAACATGATATTTTCTGTGTGCTTGAAACGCATTTAAACGACTCTGATATTGTTGATATTGACGGTTATATATTTTTTGCAAAACATAGGTCACAAGTTTATAAGCGTAAGTCGGGTGGTATTGGTATTTACGTCCGCGAAGATATCGCGCCATTTGTAAATGTTTTAGAAACAAATACTGAGTATTTATTATGGATAAATATCAAAAAAATTATTACACATTTTTCTAACGATATAGTTCTGGGGGCAGTTCATCTCCCACCGGAAAATTCACGTTTTTTAAACGAAGATGAACTTAATTATTTTGAGAATGAAATAACCCGTATGTGCAGTGAACATAATTTTGTCTTCTCTTTCCTTATAAATAAAACATTAAACAACAAACACCCATATGC
Source organism: Serripes groenlandicus (assembly GCA_031761405.1). Classification (NCBI taxonomy): domain Eukaryota; kingdom Metazoa; phylum Mollusca; class Bivalvia; order Cardiida; family Cardiidae; genus Serripes; species Serripes groenlandicus. The sequence goes on along the minus strand of JASEVX010000004.1, from coordinate 79,799,004 downwards.
AAGTACCAGACGCGTGTCTATTTAATGAACAAAGAAGCAGTTTAAACAGTGAATTTTATATACATGTGACCTTTTGTAATACGAGTTGAATTATCGTATTTATGTTTTACATATAACCTCTCAATTTCAAAATGAAGCAGTATTTTGTATTTTTGGACATCCGTCTCGCCCAGGAACGACCAGAGATAAAAACCATTGTATGGAAAAACTCTGGAAACCTGTGTCAGTTTGTCAATGACAGATTTGAATGTTAGACCTCATTCTATGCAATTTGGTTATGTTAACCGTGAAATAACTATCGGGAATTTGACATGTACTGCTTGCTTTCGTCCGGTAGAATGACCATTTCCCGCCATCACGAACAATATATAGCCATAATTCCCGCCAAATACCTTGCTACCCGTGCACCCAAGCGCTTACGTATTAACCCTTGTGTATACGCTACGCGAAGACAAATATTTCACTCTCTTCTACGAAACGCGTGAAATATATAGTATACCTGGCCGGAGATGTAAATGCAAGGACCTCTCAAATGAATGATTTTATACCATCTGACCTTTTTTTTTAAATGACCTCTATGATATTGATTCAGAATCTCAGTCCTTTTTAATAACCCTATTGATATAAGGAGATATTTTAATAACCCTGTTGATATCAGGAGATATTTTAATAAACCTGTTGATATCAGGGGATATTTTAATAGCCCTGTTGATATCAGGTGGTTTAATAACCCTGTTGATATCAGGAGACATTTTAATAACCCTGTTGATATCAGGAGATATTTTAATAACCCTGTTGATATCAGGAGATATTTTAATACACGCTGGATTATAATTTTCTTGTAAATTACTTTCTGTCTATTGTAAGAAAATGAAATATGAAGCAATAAATTTCTAAGAAAAATGTTAAACTGTCTGAAGAAGAAACTGTACGGAATAAACCCTTTCCCACATACAGAAGTTTGCTGACGCCTCTGCAGAAGAAGACTTATAAATTATAAAAAATATTGTTGACAAAGGAGAAATTTCTCAGGATCGATTTGCTACAATGTTTTCAATTACAATTCAATAATTTAACTTTTATTTATACAGATGTTCTCTGTGTTTGCCTAGATGTTATCAAACTTGTCTGCTGCCGATGTGTTGTATGTGGAAAAGGGTTAATCTATGGTTTTGGGATAACTATCATTTTTCTTTGTTAACCCTTTCCCTCATACGACAATTCTGCAGCAGACGACTTTGAACATATTTTGTCAAAAAGTAGAAAATCTCTATAATTGACTGGATAACCTATGACAAAAAGTGGAAACATTGTGGCAAAAGGAAAAATTGCACGTTTTGTGCAATTTCTTCTTTTGTCACTATGTTTTCAAAAAGCTGTCTGCTGCAGAGGCGTCAGAAAGTGTCTATATGAGGGAAAGGGTTAACAGAACATACTGATAGCCTTGACGTGTATACATGTATATACCATTACTGGTGGTTTTTACTAGATAAAGAAGACGAAACAACAACTTGGAACAGTAAATGGTCACAACAATTTTAGAACTGATCCATATATCCTACAAGACGAATTTTGATGCTAAGCATCAAAGACGCCGCGCATGAATTTAAAGCATGACTTAAAGGGAAGCAGATGCAGTTCAATACATTTAAATAACCTGTGCAAACGTTTATCTTAAACAAGAAGGCCAAGATGTTCCTTTATTGCTCACCTAGATACCATAGTCTATCATAAAATGTTATCAAGAGCAAATAAGGTCCATTTTGACGTAGGGATTATACACTTTATATGCTACGATCTATGTGATATTCAGCATGTAAAGTTTAGTCGTAAAATGACAAGTTAAGTCTTCAAACCATTTGGTTTACCGTTTGCTTGCAACAATAAAGTGTCATACAAGCTGAAGTTTCTTAATTTTAAATCTGCTCTAACTAGATCAAGATAAACAAAAAACATAGATACTGAAATATTAACAGATATTAACTTAAGTGTTAATGCCTCTAGTCATAAGTTAAGTGTGACACAAGCTTTGGAAGGAGAGAGGGAAGTCTATTCTCCTTCCAGTTGAGCAGAAGTATGATAACAAAAAACGAGAATATATAAACAAAAAATACAAATAATACTAACAAGTTTAAAGATATTTAATATCAAAATTAAGCATTTATGAAATTGAAAGAAAAAGTTCTCATGTATAGTCAACATATAGCAAGAATAAAATGGTCTGAATGAACAACTGTATGGGGAGGAACGTTTTAAGTTTAGTAATACAACAGAAACATCAACCGAATCTTTGTTCTGAGCTTTGATGTATCGAGTCGTCAGAGCAGTAAACCAAACAATTCAAAAAGCGTAGCCTAGTGAACTCTGTAAACCAACTCATAAACAAAGCTTAGCCTAGTTAGTTGGGGAACAGTTATTACAAACAATTTAGATGTGTCTAAAGTTTTGTAACAACGGTAAAAGATGTACATATTTTGTATCTTGTTGTTTCTTAAATCAGTTAATACAATTTATTCAATCATAAAGGCTGTTTTTTCAAACATATTACAGAGTTTGTCTTTACAATACTATTTGTTGGTTGCTCCCTTTTCGATTACGTCGCCCCATGGTATAAAATTAAAACCTATCCCATACTGACGCCGCGCTTCCACGCGGCGTCAATGAGTCGACTCTAGTTATTTGAGTTCACATTACATCAATGACACCCCTTCTTTGATTCCATGTAAATCAACTTGTTTCACCCTTCAATTGTGTCATTTTCAAAACGTATTACAGGTAAAACACCCTATATCATTCATTGAAAAGAGGTACCTCTCAACTCGTTGTCAAATAGTTAATGCATTCTAATGAAGGTATATACATGAACACTGAATTATACGCTAACATTTTGTTTAGAGACTATTTGGCTTTATATAAGTCTGGCATCGGATGTATTTACGTGCAGTTTGACCTTTATGTATCTGCGTCCGCAAAGACTAAGGCGTGTCTGTGCATCCACACAGTCTCACCAGAGTATACAACGTTTGCATATCATTTCCGCATAAGTTAACTCTTTCCCTCATACGGCAATTCTGCAGCAGACGACTTTGAACGTATTTTGTCCTATGACTAAAAGTGGAAAACATTGTGGCAAAAGGAGAAATTGCACGTTCTGTGCAATTTCTTCTTTTGTCACTATGTTTTCAAAAAGCCGTCCTTTAACCCTTTCCCTCATACGGCAATTCTGCAGCAGACGACTTTGAACGTATTTTGTCAGATGACTAAAAGTGGAAAACATTGTGGCAAAAGGAGAAATTGCACGTTCTGTGCAATTTCTTCTTTTGTCACTATGTTTTCAAAAAGCCGTCCTTTAACCCTTTCCCTCATACGGCAATTCTGCAGCAGACGACTTTGAACGTATTTTGTCAAAAAATAGAAAATCTCCATAATTCAACGGATAACCTATGAGAAAAAGTGGAAAACATTGTTACAAAAGGAGAAATTGCACGTTTTGTGCAATTTCTTCGTTTGTCACTATGTTTTCAAAACGTCGTATGATGCAGAGGCGTCAGAAAGCGTCTATATAAGGGAAAGGGTTAAGGTAAAATGTATTTAAATGATATGAAAATAGAAAACATCTAATAGCACTTAGAAATGTGTGCTTAAAGTTTTAGGACAAGTTTAATGTCTGTAGCAACGTTAAATGTCGCACCAACACTAAATGTCACACTTGACATTTTATGTCACAAGGCTGACGCTAAACGTCGCAACCAACGCTAAATGTCGCAAAACCTTCTGACGTTATATGTCGCATCTGTAACGCCAAATGTCGCAAAACAAGGTACTGCCGCTATATGTCGCAACATCAACGCTAAATGTCTCACTCCTTTATAAGCACTCTTTTGTAGTATTACTGTTTCACAATGTACAAATTACAATGTTTCATCTGACTCTGTCCCTTCTTTTTTTAGTTATAGCTCCTGAAGTAGTCATTTTTTTGCGACATTTAGCGTCAGCCTTGCGACATATAACGTCAAGTACGACATATATACAAGATATATATGCACTCTCGTACTATCGATATGGATTCGCACACTTACGATAAGGACTCTCACACAAGCGATATGCACTCTTGTACTAACGATATGGATTCGCTCACTAACGATATTGATTCATACACTTACGATATAGACTCTCACAAAAGCTGTATGCACTCTCGTACTAACGATTATGACTCGCACACTAACGATATGGACTCTAGTAATAGTGGTTCATCAGAATAACAGATTGCGCTTTGTGTTTATACATTCCTTGCGGGCCAATGACTGGCTCTTTCTGCGGATAGCCACATTTTGTGGCTGGTATACAATAGATGAAATATGGTATAAACGTCCAAGACATTTTTTTTGTAAACACATGTACACGGACATACACTGTGACATTACGTTATAACATGTACAATTTTCTTAAGTTTTTTAAAACTGTAAAATTAAAGAAAATTGTACATGTTATAACGTAATGTAACAGTGTATGTCCGTGTACATGTGTTTTCAAAATGTTAATGCGTTCTATGGATAGCCACATATTGTAACTGGTATACAATTGTCTCTCTTGTCACAAACTGTATAAGCTAATACTGGAATAAAAACTGACACGGAATAAGTAACATGCTTTTTGTTGCCATTCCTTAACCTACTTATAAAAAAGTTTATAAATGTAGCGCTTTAACATCCCGTAACTGATACCTTGAACGTTTATACCATATTCCATCTATTGTATACTAGCCACCAAATGTGGCTATCCGCAGATAGAGTAGAGCCAGGCATTTATGGAAGGGAATATCCGCCAAAACTCTATGGGTCTTTATGACATTCTTATTTATTAACATTACATGCTCATGCGTCTTGATGACATTCTCATTTATAAACATTACATGCTCATGTGTCTTGATGACATTCTCATTTATAAACATTACATGCTCATGTGTCTTGATGACATTCTCATTTATAAACATTACATGCTCAAACTCTATGGGTCTTTATTACATTCTTATTTATAAACATTACATGCTCATGTGTCTTGATGACATTCTCATTTATTAACATTACATGCTCATGTGTCTTCTTTCTTAGCCGAGCCCCATTAGCTCAGTCGGTATCGACGAGGGCTGTCAATCCAGGGGTCGTGAGTTTGAATCCCGGCTCGGCCAACATTCTTTCTGACATTTGACAAAAGTCAATGCGACATGCGTCATTTGTCTTTCACCAATGGGCTTAGTCTATGTAGAAAAGCAGCCAGTTGCTTGGAAAGAATGTTGTGTGTTGTACTGGTGTGAGAAAACCAGGAAACATATGAGTAGGTGAACTGGCCGCCGTGATATGACTGAGAAATTGTTAAAAATGGCATAAAACCCCAATCAATCAACTTCTTTCTTAATATTGTTCGTCCAAGTCATATTATGACACCAGATGGCGCTTTAAATTAAATTCTTATTGAACTCCCAGCTATAATGAATCACTCTTAATATATATACATTTCACAATTATTAATATAAACTCGTTTGTGATAGAATGCTTCCTAAACACCGGTTACCTCTATTTTGAGAGTAGTGACACTTAGGGATCCTTCATTAAATGTGGGATATTTTCCGTTCATATGCGGTTATCTCCCTGGAATAAGAATTCAATTTAAAGCGCCATCTGGTGTCATAATATGACTTAGACAAACAATATTAAGAAAGAAGACGCATGTAATGTTAATAAATGAGAATGTCATCAAGACACATGAGCATGTAATGTTTATAAATAAGAATGTAATAAAGACCCATAGAGTTTGAGCATGTAATGTTTATAAATGAGAATGTCATCAAGACACATGAGCATGTAATGTTTATAAATGAGAATGTCATCAAGACGCATGAGCATGTAATGTTAATAAATAAGAATGTCATAAAGACCCATAGAGTTTTGGCGGATATTCCCTTCCATAGGCATTGGCCCGCGAGGAATGTGTTAACACATCACGGATTGCCTGCACTAACCAACAGCCAGGCCCTGCTATTCATATAATTCTTCTAACACTAAAAGGCGACACAGATATATCACAGAACCGGCAAGGGTTGAGATACAACCGAGGCGGTTGTGTCTTGCTCACAATGTCTTTGAACAATCTATTCACCCGTTGAAGGGAGTATCGCGACGAAGGATTTTGTTTCAAACCAAGGTTAACAATAATGTACCAAATCAACTGTGGTAGTTCTACATTGTGCTTTTGATGAACGTGTTTCGGTTTCCGTTTTAAATGTATCATTTCTCACAATCTGTTATTCTAATGAACCACTATTACTAGAGTCCATATCGTTAGTGTGCGAGTCATTATCGTTAGAACGAGAGTGCATATAGTTTTTGTGAGAGTCCATATCGTTAGTGTATAAATCAATATCGTAAGTGAGCGAATCCATATCAGTAGTACAAGAGTGCATATCGCTTGTGTGAGAGTCCTTATCGTAAGAGTGCGATTCCATATCGATAGTACGAGAGTGCATATATATTGTGACTATATGTCGCACTTGACGTTATATGTCGCAAGGCTGACGCTAATTGTCGCAAAAAATGACTACCTCAGGAGCCATAACTAAAAAAAGAAGGGACAGAGTCAGATGAAACATTGTAATATGTACGTTGTGAAACAGTAATACAACAAAAGAGTGCTTATAAAAGAGTGCGACATTTAGCGTTGATGTTGCGACATATAGCGGCGGTACAATTTTTTGCGACATTTGGCGTTACAGATGCGACATATAACGTTAGAGGATTTTGCGACATTTAGCGTTGGTTGCGACATTTAGCGTCAGCCTTGCGACATATAACGTAAAGTGCTACATTTAGCGTTGGTGCGACATTTAACGTTGCTACAATGTCTCCGAATCTACTGTGGTATTCCCTTGAAACTATGCTCTGCGAAAATCACACACATGCGGCATTTGAAACCGTCATAGATCCAGATCAACCAGTGTTTGCGTGCAGTCAGATGAGGTTCTGCATTGTTCTCAGATAAGTCAAAGTAGGCTTCGAGCAAATTATCTAAAGCAATAACTTTTTTCACGCAATCTGCAATTTTTTCAACAATGTTGGTCTCACCAAGGTACAATTGTTTTATTTGTTTTGGCCGGTTTGGATGTTGGAATTGAGTCCCTAGCTATGATGAGGAATTGTTGTTAAAATTATTATTATGTTTTGGAAAACAACACCTGTAAGGGTAATCTCCTCACTTTTGATGAATAAATCTGTTTTTTTTTAAAATTGTACCTATCTTCTCAAATTTCATTATTTTCGTTTGAGATTAATTTTGTGATGGTTAGATCAAAGCAGGATTGGATACCTCGCCCTATATCAACTCTGGTAGACGAGCCATCACTGTGACAACACAAGTATGTATGGAAGCCCTGTATGGAAGGGTATTAACGCATAAATTGCATCTTTCCTTCTTACATTACAACTTGCATTCGTACATTCACATCTTGCTTTGTGACATTCACATCTTGCTTTGTGACATTCACATCTTGCTTTGTGACATTCACATCTTGCTTTGTGACATTCACATCTTGCTTTGTGACTTGCACATCATGCTTTGTACATCTTGCGTTGTGACATGCACATCTTGCTTTGTACATCTTGCTTTGTGACTTGCACATCATGCTTTGTACATCTTGCGTTGTGACATGCACATCTTGCTTTATACATCTTGCGTTGTGACATGCACAACTTGCTTTGTACATCTTGCATTGTGACATGCACATCTTGCTTTGTAAATCTTGCTTTGTGACATGCACATCGTGCTTTGTACATCTTGCGTTGTGACATGCACATTTTGCTTTGTGACATTCACATCTTGCTTTGTGACTTGCACATCATGCTTTGTACATCTTGCGTTGTGACATGCACATCTTGCTTTGTACATCTTGCTTTGTGACTTGCACATCATGCTTTGTACATCTTGCGTTGTGACATGACATGCACATCTTGCTTTGTACATCTTGCGTTGTGACATGCACATCTTGCTTTGTACATCTTGCTTTGTGACATGCACATCTTGCTTTATGTCTTGCTATGTGATATGCACATATTGCAATAAATATTATCTGTTATTCTCGTTATTTAACACCATCAATTAATATTAATTTGATGAGATGAATTCATGTTTATATTCTAATTTCAATAACGCCTTCCTCTTTACGAATGACAAATGTCAGTGTGCATAGCAGTAACAATGACGAATAGCCGAATGTAGAAAGCCGAATGTAAACAGCATAATACAGAAGGCATAATACGATGCGACACCTGGTGTAATAATGACACGACAACCAAATTATGCTAACAGGTGGCGTTACGTGTGTGTTGTCGGCAATTTTCGTAAATGACTCTCAAATATACTTTGAAGATAAGGTGTGTGAAGTTAGCACGTAGGTCGTAGCTCGTAGGTCGACAGTCACATTTATTTTCAGAAATTGTCGACATGGCTCGTAGGCCGTAGGTTGACAGTCACATTTATTTTCAGAAAGTGTCGACCTGGCTCGTAGGTCGTAGGTAGACAGTCACATTTATTTTCAGAAAGTGTCGACCTGGCTCGTAGGTCGTAGGTCGACACTCACATTTATTTTCAGAAAGTGTCGACCTGGCTCGTAGGTCGTAGGTCGACACTCACGTTTATTTTCAGAAAGTGTCGACTTGGCTCGTAGGTCGTAGGTCGACACTCACATTTATTTTCAGAAAGTGTCGACCTGGCTCGTAGGTCGTAGGTCGACACTCACGTTTATTTTCAGAAAGTGTCGACCTGGCTCGTAGGTCGTAGGTCGACACTCACATTTATTTTCAAAAAGTGTCGACCTGGCTCGTAGGTTGTAGGTCGACAGTCAAACTTACATTAAGATAGTGTTGACCTGGCGCGTAGGTCGTAGGTCGACAGTCAAACTTATGTTCAGAAAGTGTTGACCTGGCTCGTAGGTCGTAGGTCGACAGTCAACTTTACATTAAGATAGTGTTGATCTGGCGCGTAGGTCGTAGGTCGACAGTCAAACTTATGTTCAGAAAGTGTTGACCTGGCGCATAGGTCGTAAGTCGACAGTCAAATTTATTTTGTTTCCGAACATGCGCCTTCTGCTGTCAAAAACCGTGTTGGTCGCGTTCTGTTCCGTGACATGTTCTATTATTTGTTTACAGTTAGACGATGAATCGCCGATCTAGCGAAGAATTTGAAATAAGGTTAAAACATTAAATAAATAAATGCATCATGCCATCAAGCAAAATGTTCAAGGACGATCCTAATGTCAGATAACCGAATGTAATATTGAATGTATGAACGCAAAATGTAAATGTACGGAAGCAAGATGTGCATGTCACTATGCAAGATGTACAAAGCATGATGTACAACGCAAGATGTGCATGTCACAACGCAAGATGTTCAAAGCATGATGTGCAAGTCACAAAGCAAGATGTACAAAAGCAAGATGTGCATGTCACAACGCAAGATGTACAAAGCATGATGTGCAAGTCACAAAGCAAGATGTACAAAGCAAGATGTGCATGTCACAACGCAATATATACAAAGCATGATGTGCAAGTCACAAAGCAAGATGTGCATGTCACAACGCAAGATGTACAAAGCAAGATGTGCATGTCACAACGCAAGATGTACAAAGCATGATGTGCAAGTCACAAAGCAAGATGTACAAAGCAAGATGTGCATGTCACAACGCAAGATGTACAAAACATGATGTGCAAGTCACAAAGCAAGATGTGAATGTCACAAAGCAAGATGTGAATGTCACAAAGCAAGATGTGAATGTCACAAAGCAAGATGTGAATGTCACAAAGCAAGATGTGAATGTCACAAAGCAAGATGTGAATGTCACAAAGCAAGACGTGAATGTACGAATGCAAGTTGTAATGTAAGAAGGAAAGATGCAATGTATGCGTTAATACCCTTCCATAGCCCTGGAGGGCAAGTTTGACTTGCGACTAATGACTTTTGACTTTTGACTTGAACTTTTGACTTTTGAGTTATGACTTGTGTATTCGGTGTTATATTGGCGGGCATTTCGAGAACGAGCGTAAACGATGGCTTGTCCAGGGCATAACCACACAAATTATTGTTTTATCTTCATAATATTTAGTAGAATTATTTGCCTTGATGAGTAGGTGTGTTGCGTACATAACCTATGACTCTATTTCAAAGATCAAGGTCACACTTAGCGGTCAAAGGTCAAAAATATGTTATTTATACCTTGTCTGGACAATTTCTTTACAATTTATTGTTGAATAGTCATGAATCTTTGTAGAAATGTTCACCCTGGTGTGAAAGCGTGTCGTGTATAAGACCGAAGACTCTATGTCAAAGGTCAAGGTCACAGTTATAGGTCCAAGGTAAAAAATGTGTAATTTATACGTTGTCCAGGCCATTACTTCACAAGTTATTGTTGTATCTTTATACAAAGTTGTATAATTGTTTACCCTGGTGAGTAGGCGTGTTGCGTACAAAGACCCATGAATCTATGTCAAAGGTCAAGGTCACACTTAAAGGTCAAATGTCAAAAATGTGTAATTTATACCTTGTCCAGGCCATTATTTCAAAAGTAATTTTTAGCTGTACTTGCCAAACGCCAGGTCAGCTTACGCGATGGACCGTCGTCCGTCGTCCGTCCGTCCGTCCGTCGGTCCGTCTGTCCGTCCGTTAGCAATTTACAAAATCAACTTTTTCTCAAGAACCAAGAGTGGGATTTTAGTGAAACTTCATAGGTAGCATCCCGGCATGGTCCTCTACCAAAATTGTTCAAAGAAATTAATTCCATGCAATCGTAAGGAAAAACTTAAAAAATCTTCTCGTCACAAACTGCTACTATTTGGTATGTAGCATTGTCTAGTGGACCTCTACAAAGTTTGTTCAAATCATGTCCATCGGATCAAAATTGGCCCCGCCCCAGGGGTCACATGTTTAACATAGAGTTATATAGGAAAAACCTTTAAAAATCTTCTTGTCCAAAACTGCAAGACATTTGATATGTTGCATTTTCCTGTGGACCTCTAAAATGTTTGTTCAAATCATGTCGATGTTTCTGGGTTACTTGTAAATTATGTGTGCCCTGTCTACATGTATCAAATTGTGTCGGGCTCATTGACTGTAGAGTTTCATTATATAGGTTTAAAAATCTTTGAACGGTTCGGCCTAGAGCTTGGATATTTGATATGCAGCAGCTTCTAGTCGTCCTTTACCATGATTGTTCAAATTATGCCCTTAAGATCAAATGTTGTATTTAATGAATAATGTCGAAGAAATAAATGAAATGAAACGTTATGATTGGTTCATAGTTAAGTTGGCGATCCTACGAGAGGCACCAATAAGGTGAAGTTTTAAAATGAAATGTTCTGCATACTAACCTTTAATTGTTTTCCTCAAACAATAAATTTCAGTGAAAAAAATCAGTGAAAACGTATGAAATACAATATTTAAGAGCAAAATATTAATTATTTTTGAAACATGATAAGTTTTCAGTTATTTATCGTCAATTGAAACTTATACTGTGTTACATAATACACATCTTGGGAGCCTCGCGTAATGGCTAATCATGTGATGAATTCTCGGCCTTTAACAGAACGTCATGTCGCGTTAGTGTAATGGATGTTGACTTGGATTATCGAGTGAAAGGTCTGTGGTTCGCTTCCCGGCAGAGGCAAGCTTTTTCTATCTCTCTTATTCATATCTTAACCAAAGTATATATATGAACTAAAACATTTATAAACCAAATATTACATATTTAACGTTATTGTTTTCTGTCATTCTAATAAGTAAGATCAAATAATACGCGTATGTTCCTTTTCTTAGTGTTTTTTTTATATTGATCGCCGTTTATCTTTTTTAAAGATATTTCTTGTTTTCACTTTAACCATATAAGCCCCGTCCCCTGGCGACCATAGTTTTCGACCAATCAACATGGCTTGAAGGAATCTGATAGAAGGTAGCCCTATGAATATTTCTACAAAATTATTTGAAAATCGGCCTGACAACACTTTCGGAGGAGAAGATTTTTTCACTATAGCCATCCATATAAAGCGAAATAGCCCGCCCCCTGGTGAGGCCATGTTTTTTCACCAATCAACATGGCTTGAAGGAATCTCATATAGGGTCATCCAAGGAACATTTCTACAAAATTATTTGAAAATCAGCCTGACACTTTTGGTGGAGAAGATATTTTAAGTTTTCACTATAGCCATATAAGGCAAAAAAAGCCCTGCCCACTGGCGGCCATGGTTTTCGACTAATCAACATGGCTTGAAGGAATCTAATGGTGGGTCACTTAAGGAACATTTCTACAAAATTATTTGAAAATCGGCCTGACTTTCGGAGGAGAAGATTTTTTAAGTTTTCACTATAGCCATATAAGGCAAAATAGCCCCGCCCCCCTGGTAGCCATGTTTTTCGACTAATCAACATGGCTTGAAGGAATCTGATACAAGGTCATTCAAGGAACATTTCTACAAAATTATTTGGAAATCTGCCAACCAGTTTGGGAGAAGAAGAATTTTGAAGTTTGTTTTCATTTCGGTGCCATGGAAACCATAATTCTGCATAGATCCCATAGCCATATAAGGCAAAATAGCCCCGCCCCCTGGTGCCTGGTGGCCATGTTTTTCGACCAATCAACATGGCTTGAAGTAATCTGATACAAGGTCATCCAAGGAACCTTTCTACAAACTTATTTGGAAATCTGCCAACCAGTTTGGGAGAAGAATAATTTTGATTTATGTTTTCCTTTCGGTGCCATGGAAACCAGAATTCTGCATTTATCCAAAAATGTGAAGGAATTCTGGAAAGGTCATTGAGAGGTTGCTATCTGTGAAGTTTCATCTCAATTGACCCACTGGTTACTGAGGAGAATATGTTGACGCACGATGCATGACGGACGACGCACGACGGACGCAGGTCAAAAGGTGATCACAATAACTCACCTTGAGCAAAGCTCAGGTGAGCTAAAAAGACGATTCCTTTGAGAACCAAAAACATAGGGTTAGAGGGTCAAATAAGGATTTTAGAACATGAAAAACGCTCCTTATCTAGAGATCTGTTTGAATTATTTTCTTTGAATTGAATTCAATTGTAAAACTAAGAATCATAACGTGCAAGGAAAGCATCGGAATATCATATCAGAGCAGTGTGACTGCACATGTTGTCACGCTCCTTAGCAACATCAACACGACATCAACACGACATCAACATGAATCATGCTTCAGAAAATGAAATCGAACTTAGCCTGTTTTTGACAACTCATGTTATGAACAATGAACTGTGTGGCTCTCAATGTAGCCGGATATAGAGAGCGCCTATAAATAAACCTTTGTGACTAATTGCCATATAGTGAAGAGAAAAATCAATCTGCACTCACGCTATGGTACATTTGATCTATCTACACATTACATTTGCTTTGCTTTCCAAGAAAATCAATCAATTCACTTCCTTGTTGCATTTAAACATTTTCCGAATTGTAGTTAGTTACAAACACATTGTAGTGGGTAATGCTTTATTTTTTTTGTCCTGATTGTTTTGGCTAATCTGTCATTGTTTACGTATAAACCGATGCCACGTCCGTCCCGATGGGAATTAAAGGTTAACAATTCAAAAACAATTTTGAAGTTTTAACAAGAGTACTGCGTAGCGAACGCCAACGCTCGTCAGATCTTTCTAAGTTGAAAAGGAGGCATTACTGAATAATTCATAAGAGGAACATGTGTATCAAGTTTCATTTGAAAATGTTGAACGGTTTTTGGGTTATGAGGTAAGTTTAACGACGCATGCGCAGACGCCTACGACGCTAATAGTACATGTATATCAATTTTCATTTGAAAATGTTGAACGGTCTTTGGGTTATGAGGTAAGTTTAACGACGCATGCGCAGACGCCTACGACGCTAATGGTACATGTATATCAAATTTCATTTGAAAATGTTGAACGGTTTTTGGGTTATGAGGTAAGTTTAACGACGCATGCGCAGACGCCTACGACGCTAATGGTACATGTATATCAAGTTTCATTTGAAAATGTTGAACGGTCTTTGGGTTATGAGGTAAGTTTAACGACGCATGCGCAGACGCCTACGACGCTAATGGTACATGTATATCAAGTTTCATTTGAAAATGTTGAACGGTTTTTGGGTTATGAGGTAAGTTTAACGACGCATGCGCAGACGCCTACGACGCTAATGGTACATGTATATCAAGTTTCATTTGAAAATGTTGAACGGTTTTCAGGTTATGAGGTAAGTTTAACGACGCATGCGCAGACGCCTACGACGCTAATGGTACATGAATATCAAATTTCATTTGAAATTGTTGAACGGTTTTTAGGTTATGAGGTAAGTTTAATGACGCAGGCGCAGACGACTACGACGCTAATGGTGCATGTATCAAAATATTCAGACTTTTTTTCTCCGAAAAACAAACAAGCTAAAAAATAACACATTTTCAGAAAAAGTGTCTTTAATGTGATTGTCAAGTATTTGGACGTCACTTTGTAAATTGTATTCGAAACGATAATACTTAAGGGTAAGCTTCATTTGTTCGAATGTTATTTTTAACCGTTAGTATTTCAGATATATCACGGCGTTTTCGGAGTACTGCTGGTAAAATGATCCGGACACAAACGCAACGATCGTTATGCTTTCCTCTTAACCATTTGCGCCACAGAGAGAAGCCATATCTGTCGTATTATAAGTATTCAGTGTAACTCGACCGCGGATTGAACCAAGGTCCATCGATCTCTATATTGGCAAGCCAATGGTAGCTTGTCCGTTACAGAAAAAAATCAACATTATGGCCTCTGCGTAATGTATCGACCCAGATGAGCCTGCGCAGTCCGCGCAGACTGATCCGGGCCGACATATTCCGTCTTCGGGGAATAGAGGTATAGAGTAATGAATCTTGAAACAGAAAATCCACAGGAGGCGAAAAGTGTTAATGCAGGTTAGCCTGCACGGCATGCATAGGCTGATCCGGGTCGATACTTTACGCATAGCCTGCACGGCATGCATAGGCTGATCCGGGTCGATACTTTACGCATAGCCTGCACGGCATGCATAGGCTGATCCGGGTCGATACTTTACGCATAGCCTGCACGGCATGCATAGGCTGATCCGGGTCGATACTTTACGCATAGCCTGCACGGCATGCATAGGCTGATCCGGGTCGATACTTTACGCATAGCCTGCACGGCATGCATAGGCTGATCCGGGTCGATACTTTACGCATAGCCTGCACGGCATGCATAGGCTGATCCGGGTCGATACTTTACGCAGAGTCCACTCTCTCTCTCTCTCTCTCTCTCTCTCTCTCTCTCTCTCTCTCTCTCTCTCTCTCTCTCTCTCTCTCTCTCTCTCTCCTCTTTCTCTCTCTCTCTCTCTCTCTCTCTCTCACCCTCTCTCTCTCTCTCTCCCCTTTTCTCTCTCCCCCTCTCTCTCTCTCCCTCTCTCTCTCTATCTCTCTCTGTCTCTCTCTCTCTCTGTGTCTCTCTCTGTCTCTCTCTGTCTCTCTCTCTCTCTCTATATATATATATATCTCCCCCCTCTCTCTATCTTGGTATGTATTAATGACGATACGACGAACAGTGCAGACAGAGCCTGCTGAGATCCTGTTCTGATGGTATTGTGGAGAAAACTGATCTAGATTTAAATTGATCACACAGTTCCGTGGGTCGATTTTACTGTGACATGTCCTTATAATTACGAAATAGCACATTGCAGAACACGTGACTTCACCAAAGAGCAGAGCTCTGGATAAGGGGCGTTTTGCATGTTCTAAAATCCTCTTATGGCCCTCTAACCGTATGTTGTGGGTACTCAAACGAATCGTCTCAGTGAGACGATTCTTTTGAGTACCCACAACATAGGGTTGATTTAATAATACGAGAGAAATTGTGGGAAAAATAGTTGAATTCCTATCCTTAACTGGACCTCTGCCAAACAGTATATTTAATCTATAATAAGGTATGCTTTCTTTTCACAGCTCAGAGGAACTTCTTACACGCTGCAATCAGGACAATGCCGTCACCTATTGCTAGGCGATTACCAAAAACGACGCTTGTTACGACTCTTTAACGAGTCATATTAGTTTGGGTATACACAAGGATATAAATATAGAGAAATAAACCATGCAAAGCCATCATTAACACAGTATATTCCTCTTCCTGGTACATATATATAACTTTATTGCCTCCGTTTTCCGGAGATTTACATAATAATACAAAGTTTTGGAACAATGAAGATAATAAATTACATCCAATTATAGCATTAATGATGAATGAACCATGTGAAATATTTAAAAAAAAAAAAAAAAAAAAAAAAAAAACATATTATTTACAATATATATACATAGAAAGAATTCAGACCATCGAATGACAGATCAGCTATAGAGTCAATATAAGTATATCGTCGCTTACACTCATACTCTCATTCGATGGGCTGAATATGCACAATGACACACACACACACTTGTATAGTTTCCCATGAAAGGTTTTGAATGAGTTAAATTGAAGCTTCAACTAAAGCGAAACAGAAGCTTAGACAATTGGATGGGAAAAATAACTGAGCAAAAATACTCTCAAGTACAAGTTTTAAGCACAATTGCGTGTCTGTTTCTAGATCGTATATTGCATATTATGAGTATAATCTTTCCAGTGACTCGGCACACGCAATTAGAAAGAGTGGATACTTGGCCATGCTAAGCATAGTACATAACTCATTGTCAACTTTGCCCAGCATATAGGACATTATTTCAGCATTTGGTAGCTGTACAAACATGTTTCCAAATCTATAGCTTATATCATTCAATTTATAGAGCATATCACTGAAATATCCGCCTCTATCAGAATTTTGACACTCAAAGAGTAAATGTTCTAGTTCCCATTGTAGCGGACGTTGACAGCGGAGACATAATTCTGTTTGGTTCAGCGGTTTTCTACAACAAATACTTGCCAGGAATCTCATAGTTGGTGCATACTCTGGATAAAACCTAGCAACTTTCCATACGTTTGTCACTCGAAGCTGTATATGACAACGCTTGAATATGGTGAAATCGTCAGAGGAGTTCATTCGATCGAGCCACGCTGTCTCTTCGTGTGCCATTACACTACGATAACAGACGTTTTTCCACACTGTTTTAGAAGGAAACACACCATCTGATTTAAACAATCTTAAGTATTGTGTGAGGTCGTATTTTCTTATTATTTTCGAAATGTCAGGAATAAAGCCCAGTTTGTGTGTTTCGCTCCATTCATATTGCTGTAACCTTAATAGAAACAGACTATTACAGAGGAAATAAGTTGGTGCTCGACAAAGCGTTCCGAAGAATAATAACTTCTGCATGTCGATATACGCTTGCAATGAGGTTGCTCCTAGTAGACCTAGAACCATGTCTGACCTTGTGCTAAATTGAAGACCTTGTGCTCTTTTTAAACAGAAATGATGAGCTGTTTCAATTTTCTTGCAAGAAGCAACGGAAATGTCATTCCACAATTCACAACCAAACAGGGAGCGCGGTAGTACACATGACCTGTACAGTTTGAACGCCGTTATAGGGTTGAGGCCGGTATTACTGTTCAACAGTCCGGTAATAGATAGGTAAGTACCTCTTATGGATTGTTGTAAGTGGTCCACATCAAAAGGTTGCTTTCCCGATGAAGATTGCATGATGCCCAAATGTTTATATGAGTCCGTTTCCGGAATAAGTTGGTGACCGTACCAAGCGGGCGAAATAGCGTTCCGTCGCTTATGCTTTCTATCTAAGACTGACGCTGCACATTTTTCCGAATTATACACGTAACGCCACTTATGAGCGTAATTATGACATATTGAAAGCAACTCGTTCAGACCACTTCTTGATAAAGAAAGCAACATAATGTCATCTGCCTGGGTTGGCGCAGCTAGTTTCAGATCGTAAATCTGTAAACCGTATGGTGACTTTTGGAGTTCTTCAATAAGAGCATTGATGAAAATGGTATAGTAAAGTGGCGCACATATGGACCCTTGACGGGTACCTTGTTCAAAATTGAAGCTCCTTGACAGATGGCCTTGTAGCAGAACACGGCTAGAACAGCCTTGAAATGAGTTCCAAATTATTCGTAGCATTTTGCCTTTAATTCCAAAGTCGGCTAGTTTAAAGATGAGGCCGCGAATCCAAACAAGATGAAATGCAGATTTTGCATCCATATAACACACATGTAGCGGACTGCCGCGCTCAATACAATAATCCCGGGCCTCTTGAACAATGTAGGATACCATTTTGCAGCTTTTATTCTTTTGGAATCCATGTTGTAACTCGTTTAACTTAACCGTATTGTTAAGTCTGTTCAATAAAACTTTTTCGAACAGTTTCGATATGACTGGAAGCAACGAGATGGCGGTAGCTGTTTGGGTTGTTAAGTGGTTTGCTATTGCCTTTGTATAGTGTCACAACAAGCCCATTTTTAAAATGACTTGGAAGACTTTCATTTCGGAAAATGGAGCTGAATAATTTTGTCAGGCACATTGTTAGCTCACGTCCACCATACTTTAAATGTTCGTACGCTAGATTATCAAGAGTATGTGTCAACATTAACACAGTATAATCCTCTTCCTGGTACATACAGCTTGCGATGATTTACTACAATTTTGTCACACTATGACTTTCAAATTTGATTAAAAAAAGAATGACAGTTGTGACATAATAAAGGGTTTAGCGCTATCATCCTCAAAACAAAACAAGAGAACCGTGGTCGCCCTGGATCGCCCACCTGATCGTATGCTATGCGATTAGTCATGCCA
Source organism: Serripes groenlandicus (assembly GCA_031761405.1). Taxonomy (NCBI): domain Eukaryota; kingdom Metazoa; phylum Mollusca; class Bivalvia; order Cardiida; family Cardiidae; genus Serripes; species Serripes groenlandicus. The sequence goes on along the minus strand of JASEVX010000004.1, from coordinate 79,780,184 downwards.
GCCACACGAACCCATTTTTGTGGTCAGTTTAGCCAATACAAGAGGCCCATGATAATCACTATAGCTCCATTGCCACACTTTAAGGCGAAATAACCCAACCGGAGCCATATGTTCTCTACCTTTTGCGAATGTAACTAAAATCGGTATTTTTTTACAAAGTTTAATCACCTCGCCTTAAAGTCTTTATAAGCGTTAAATAATTTTTCTTGGTAAACAATGGAAATTTAGCTGCCATTGCTCGTTCTGAGAAATGGCACCTAAATTTGCATTGTTTACAAAGGGGTCACAATTTCCCCTAAACCGGGGTTTTCAAAATAGGTTTTAAGTTTTCACGCCAAGCCCTCGCTATGTTTTCTACCCTTGTGACAAATTAATACAAGAAGAATTTTGAATCAAAGCATCAAAGAGGAGATACTTTACTTGATCCTACAGGATAAAACAGTCCACTGTCGATGGTAACCATGTACATGTATACACGACTTAGTGTTGCCGTGTTTATGTTTCTTTCTTGTTGCGTTTATAACACAGCGTACCGTACAATTATAATAACCACTGCATGTGTAATGACATCGCACAAGCTAACCCGACACAACGTGAAAGGCATCCACCAATAGGACAAAGTTCTTGATATTTCAATTTCAGAAATGAATGTCAATTATTATATATAAAATTGTGCTTTACAAAACGTAGATAATATGGTATAAGTTATTTGATCATTTGTTTAACAGTATTTCAAATACTACGAAACTACGTAAATAAAAAAACGTTGTTTAAGATGTAAAAATCAGAAGCAGACTTTTGATATTCACACCTTTGATATATAAATATCCATCTATGATATATTTAATATCCAAACTGAAAATAGTAACAGGCTTTACAGGTTTGTTTTCGCAAATTCAGTTAAACATTTCTAAAAAACCACATAACATGTAAGATTTGAAAAAATGACGTACGAAAATAAAAAAAATCCCTCTTTAATTAATGTATAGATCTATTGAATTATACAGAAATAAACTGAATAATTTTCAAGAAACAAGAGGGCCATGATGGCCCTGGAATCGCTCACCTGATTCACTTTAGCTATATAAGCCCCGCCCCCTGGCGGCCATAATTTCAGACCAATCAACTTGGCTTGAAGGAATCTGATAGAGGGTCAGCCTAGGAACATTTCTACAAAAGTATTTGAAAATCGGCTAGACACTTTTGGAGAAGAAGATTTTTTAAGTTTTCACTATAGCCATATAATGCAAAATAGCCCTGCCCACTGGCGGCCATGTTTTTTGACCAATCAACATGGCTTGAACAAATCTGAAAGTGGGTCACTTAAGGAACATTTCTACAAAATTATTTGAAAATCGGCCTGACTTTCGGAGGAGAAGATTTTTTAAGTTTTCACTATAGCCATAAGGCAAAATAGCCCCGCCCATCTGGCGGCAAATGTTTTTCGACCAATCAACTTGGCTTGAAGGAATCTGATAGAGGGTCATCCAAGGAACATTTCTACAAAATTATTTGAAAGTCGGCCTGACACTTTCGGAGGAGAAGATTTTTTAAGTTTTCACTATAGACATATAAGGCAAAATAGCCCCGCCCCCCCTGGCGGCCATGTTTTTCGACCAATCAACATGGCTTGAAGGAATCTGATAGAGGGTCACCCTAGGAACATTTCTACAAAATTATTTGAAAATCGGCCAGACTTTTTTGGAGGAGAAGATTTTTTAAGTTTTCATTATAGCCATATAAGGCAAAATAGCCCCGCCCCTCTGGCGGCCATATTTTTTGACCAATCAACATGGCTTGAAGGAATCTGATAGAGGGTCATCCAAGGAACATTTCTACCAAATTATTTGAAAATCGGCCTGACACTTTCTGAGGAGAAGATTTTTTAAGTTTTCACTATAGCCATATCAGGCAAAATAGCCCCGCCCCCGACGCCCCGCCCCCCCCCCCCCCCCCCCTGGCGGCCATGATTTTCGACCAATCAACATGGCTTAAAGGAATCTGATAGAGGGTCATCCAAGGAACATTTCTACAAAATTATTTGAAAATCTGCCAACCAGTTTGGGAGTAGAAGAATTTTGAAGTTTTTTTCATTTCGTTGCTATGGAAACCAGAATTCTGCATGGATCCCAAAATGTTAAGGAATTCTGGTGAGGACATTGAGAGGATGCTTTCTGTGAAGTTTCATCCCAGTTGACCCACCGGTTACAGAGGAAAAAATGTTGACTTACGACGCACGACGGACGACGGACGACGGACATAGGGCGATCACAATAACTCACCTTGAGCACTTCGTGCACAGGTGAGCTAAAAAACGAAAATGTATGACTGCGTAAAATCTGTGTCCCTATAATTAATGGTGTAGTCAAACGAAAACTTTAATTCTATTTTTGATACAGTTATTATTAGACGGAACAAGGCGACACATATCATCTCATTTCAACCGTATTCTGTGTGCAGGAAAATTGTAACGTTTGGTCATTTAGACGTTTTGTAACTTGTTTATTCTTCTTCTATTCGCTACATCAGCGAATCACACGTAACTTTGGTTTGCATTACAAGAAAATATGTTTTAAACAATATTTGATGATTTGATTATTTTCCTCGTATGACTCGCCATTTAACATTTCTCTGAATTTACTTAAATGTAAATGTGTATAAAACTGTCTAATATTCCTCACATGCCCAAATTGCTATGTTAGTTGTGGTACTATTGCTTATAATTGTGTCATGTTTGTCTCAGCGTCATGTGGCCCATTGAACTTGTAATGCACTAAACGTCTTCATATATATTTAAAACGGTCAAATAATATACAACAATAGTATCACGTTATTCGACGTCAATACAAATATTCCCGGATTCGCACCCGTGACTAAATATGCATACTTAATTGCTTATATTTTCCAGATAAAATAATACTTTCTTGTTTAAAGTTTAGCTGGTTAGTCGCAATAGATCTCAGATGCTGTTAAACTCCTGGGTCAGTCATAGAAATACTATAAGGATACACGTATAAAGTCATGCAATGTGTAGAATGACACGCACGTCACGTACACATATGTGTATATCAATATTGTGCGGATACCAACGAAGACACAGACACTGAAGATACTGTAATTCAAGATTTCACTTTCAGGATTTAGATGATCTGCTCATGATTTAATGATAGAAACTGGTAGACAGAACAACACACCATATGAAATTATAGAATATGTCCTGTTTGATATACTCAAATAAGAAGATGACTAGCATTTTATCATGATCTGCCCTTTATACAGGGACTTAAGGAAGCAATATATTACTCAGCTAAATAACTCTACACCCACATATCAATTATGCTATCAGCTTTTTAACAGCGATGAAACGAGACGGTTTTCAAATTATCAAAGTTTATATACTTCGCAATCAAAATTAGATCGGACAACATTAAAAGGTTAAATAAGTAAGTATAGTTTAAATTGTGTAATATGTATGTGTATGAATATATTGTATTATATGTTCTTTGATATGCATTATCATAGTGTATATCGGATGCGATAACATGTTGTATCGCATGGCATGTGATGGTCACCTTTTTATTAACTCATTAATATATGTGTGTATGTATATATATATATTTATATGTGTGTGTATGTATATATATCTATATGTGTGTGTATATAAGGTTTAATATCACATGATATATAATGGGCACTGCTTGACAGACTCGTTTAGCATTATATCATGAAATAATGTATGTCGCTAAATTGCTAAAAAGAGAATTGTCATTGGCAATATCATTGTAAACGTTCTTCCTGACTTTCTATAACACTGACCTAAACTATTTTATACAAAATAGTTGATTGTCGTAAACGGCAGCCATTTTCTTTGCTACTCCTTTACACTTCCAAATATTTAGCAGGTTAAATAACCCTGCCCCATTTGTAGACGCATTTTGACGCATATACTGCAGATCACTCTTGAAAACAATACGGTCAAAGAAAATATAGCTCATGATAAGCAATATCTTATTTCGCCACAATGTTTTCAACTAATTATACGATTTCCGTTGCTTAACTTAGATGATTTCAAATTCGCTTGCTGCGGTTTTGTTGTAAGTGGTGAATGGTTTAACCGGTTTAGATATGTAACGGCGATAGAAGTGATAACTAGAACTATCACTAAAGGTGATTAATACCCCCGCCCCAACCCCTGACACATATTATATCTCACAGTATTATCTTTGACTCAGACAATTTGAATATCAGTATCAAAAAGAAATACTAAGATGATATCAAACACAAAACGGCTCCTTTTATCTGGACCGACCGCCCGACCGACCGACAGGCTGATGCCACACAAAACGGCTCCAATTTGCCATGTTTCAAGTAAATCCGGTTGAAATTGAAGGAGGAGTATGTCGCACCAGATTAAATTTTAAGAAAAAAGAATCCTATTTCAAGGTCAGAGGTGAAGGTCACAGGGACATGACATTTGCGTCTTGCACATCTACTACTCCTGATTAACATTTATGCCAAGTATGAAGTAAATCAGGTTGAAACTGAAGGAGGAGTACAACAGATTATATTTTAACAAAAATAATTCCTATTTCAAGGTCAGAGGTCAAGGTGAAGGTCACAGGGACATGCAATTTGCGTCTTGCACATCTACTACTCCTGATTAACATTTATGCCAAGTATGAATGCCAAGTATGATGTAAATCAGGTTGAAACTGAAGGAGGAGTACTAGAGATTAGATTTTAACAAAAACAAATCCTATTTTAAGGTCAGTGGTCAAGGTGAAGGTCACAGGGACATGAAATTTGCGTCTTGCACATCTACTACTCCTGATTAACATTTATGCCAAGTATGAAGTAAATCAGGTAGAAACTGAAGGAGGAGTACAACGGAACAGATTTTGCGGACAAACCGACCGACCGACGGACCGACCGACCGACCGACCAACCGACCGACCGACCGACCGACTGACCGACCGACCGACCGACAGGCTGATTCTAGTATACCCCCTTCAAACTACGTTTGCGGGGGTATAACTACGGGACATCTCTTTTCCAAGCTCTGATGTGTACTCAATTGGAATGAAAACATGATCGTAGAATAAGCTTCACCACACGCTAGGTTTGATCCAAGCAAGACCTCTGTGTATCATGAAGGCCCTCGAAACCATAACTCTGTACTCGATGCTCAAAATGTGTACTCAATTATATGATTGTTAGAAACTAGAAATATCACTGAATGTGATGAATACACCCAGCTGGTGCCTGACAATATACATATGTATGAGAAATTCAAGGGGCCATAACTCATTTAAAAATAATTCCAGTGCAACACGCCGACAATATGCACAACTAGGCTTGATATCATTCTTGTGAAGTTATATTGAATTATGACCAAGGGTTGCTGAAAGAAAAGGTTGTTCACAAGAAATGTCCACAGACCAACGGACCGACAAACCGACCGACAAGCGGTATGTATCTGGGGGTATAATTAACTAATGGAGGGAAATTGCCAATCGGAAGCCTTGTTTAGATTATAGACTTCATTTCTGAGAACGGATCGATGGCTTGGCGTGAAACGGTTGTAACTAAAGACCTATTTGTAAAACCCTGGCTTAGGGGCAATTTTGACCCCTATGTAAACAAAGCAAATTTAGGTGCCATTGCTCAGAACGAGCAATGGCACCTAAATTTCCATTGTTTACCAAGACAAATGATTCCACGCTTATAAAGACTTATGGCGAGGTGATTAACATTGGAAAAAAAAAACAATTTTAGTTATAACCGTTTCAAGCCAAGCCCTCGGGATAACACGTTTTCAGAGTTGTTGGAATAAGTGCGATTCACGTAACGTTTTATGTGACTTATACGTGTCACCGTTGACGTCAGTTATATTGTTATTGTTTTGTTAACTGATTCAGTTTGTAATAGATATTGAATAATGAATGAATGAATGTATATTGTTTTATGGCGCATCGACAGCTAAGGTCATTTAGCGCGCAATTATTGAATAATGAAGGACGAGCTTTAGTCCTATTTCCCCGCATTTCTCCGCAGCAGCCTCGTTGATTCATCGTGGTGTTTCCCTATATTTCTCGCATCAGTACTCCACACAACTATTTTCAAGCCAGCTGGCCGCTTTCTCACATATATCATTTAGCTCATGGCTTGAAACTGAATGACGCTTATCACGGTGATTGTTGTCAATTAAAATCATGAAAGACCGAGATGATTTTCGAACGCAAGACCCCCATAGATTGATAGATCCATCGATACCAACTAAGCTATCGGAGACTCGACAATACAAGAGGTTAATTGTGACGTTTGCTGACATCCAATATCCCTGGTCCTGCCTGTGTTTATGTATTCTGGAAATCATAGATGCACATTTGAGCCGTCCCGCGAGAAAACGAACATTGTGGACTCTGATCAACCTAAGCATGCCGCACAGGCTTACCCGGATATACACTTTTCGCCTGCTGTGGATTTTCTGTTTCAGGAATCATTACTCTATACCTCTATCCCACGGAGACGGACTGTGTCGGCCCGGAACAGTCTACGCGGACTGCGCAGGCTGATCTGGTCGATACATTACGCAGAAGCCATAATGTTGGTTTTCTCGCGGGACGGCTCATTTTAGAAATGACCCATTGATGTTTCTGTATTTATATGTTGAATGCATCATACTCACGTTTCATGGGAGTTGAATGACTTGGCAACTTGGACCTTTTTTACCCATTCGTCGGCCAATTCTGCACTTTCAGCATTCTAAAAGGATAAATATATATTATTTGATTGATTGCTTTTGTTTTGGTGTTTAAAGCCATTTTCAACGGTATTTCATACATATCATGGCGACCAGTTCGCATAACATGTGTTTCCCCGCCCTCTAGCATAAGTACACTACATACCATTCTTTCCAGGCAGCTGGCTACATGTACCTTCAAGGATATACCCAAAGTACATATATGTAAAGATATGTAAATATGTAAGACTAATTGAATTCCGTCAATCATCGGACAAGATAAATGACAGATCCAGGTATCACACTCAGGACCCATTGATCGACTAGACTCGTCGTTTCCGACTGACAAATATATTTGATAGAAGGAATTCGTCGCACTGGTATTGTTGCAATAATCGACTTACTTGTACCGCAACTGTAATGACTTATGTTACCAGTCATTAAAATAAATAGACAACTGGTTCTCAGATAAAACGTGTATAATTGTCACTTGAAACGAAGTTTATTCATTATGTATCAACTTGTTCCCTGTCTGGTAATCCTTTCTCAAAACAATTTCTCAAAATTGTTTCACTATCATAGATTAATCCATACAACTGTTCTATTTATTTCTTGAATTAAACTAAAATTCAAAGAAGTTAAAAAGTGGCAAATATATACATTGCTTCTTTTATTAGGTCTTTGGCATTCGCTAGATTATTGCGTTTATAAGTATATCAGTTATACCATGGTCCTGCATGTGTGATTTACCAGTACCAGTTCAAGAAACTGACCTTTCCAAGACACTCTACCATGATTTTACACAGGTATAAAACCAAGGACTGTATGGCTCAAATCCCTTACGCTTACCATTTTGGACACGGCGGGTTCTAGAAATGACGTATATTTGGAGCTGTGTGAAGTTAGCTAAACATACGACATTCGACATTCGACATTCAAAAAATAAAACTTCAAAAAATTGAATGTCGTGCTGGCACGACATTCGACATTCGACATTCAAAAGTTGGAAAAAAAAACGAATGTCGTGCTGGCACGACATTCGACATTCGACATTCAAAAGTTGAAACAAAAAAACGAATGTCGTGCTGGCACGACATTCGACATTCGACATTCAAAAAAAACAACTTCAAAAAGTTGATTGTCGTGCTGGCACGACATTCGACATTCGACATTCAAAAGTTGGAAAAAAAAACCGAATGTCGGGCTGGCACGACATTCGACATTCGACATTCAAAAGTTGAAAAAAAAAAACGAATGTCGTGCTGGCACGACATTCGACATTCGACATTCAAACGTCGGAAAAAAACCCGAATGTCGTGCTGGCACGACATTCGACATTCGACATTCGACATTCAAAAGTTGAAAAAAGATCTCAAGGGAGTGCAAGAACGGCCTTAAGGCTGTTTTCACCCGAGTCTGCCGCGTGTATTACGGGGAGCACTTAGGCCTACAAGCCCTTGTCACGGGAGTCGAACAAAAAAAAATCACAATGGAGTGGAACACTTTTTTTTTTTTCTTACGGGCGTGGAACAACGGCCTTAAGGCGGATTTCTACTCGAGTCTGCTGCGTGTATTACGTGGAGCACTTGGGCCTACAAACCCTTGTCACGGCAGTCGAACAAAAAAAAAGATCACAATGGAGTGGAACACTTTTATTTTTTTTCTTACGGGCGTGGAACAACGGCCTTAAGGCGGATTCCTACTCGAGTCTGCTGCGTGTATTACGGGGAGCACTTGGGCCTACAAGCCCTTGTCACGGCAGTCGAACAAAAAAATAAATCACAATGGAGTGGAACACTTTCATTTTTTTTCTTACGGGCGTGGAACAACAGCTTTAAGGCGGATTTCTACCCGAGTCTGCTGCGTGTATTACGGGGAGCACTCTGCTGCTAGTTGGGGAAATGTAAGCCGGGGCCGCATACTCGTTAAGGCAGGTCCCGCAGTCTAACCGCGCTTACGGCGAAGTGCTGAGCTTTGTTTTACGCTAGCACTCCGCTGCTAGTAGGGAAAATGTGCGCTGGTGCCGCATATGATATACGGCCGGTCCCGCAGTCTACCCGCGATTACGGCGAAGTGCTGAGCCATGATTTATGCGAGCACTCGGCTGCTAGTAGGGTAAATGTGAGCCGGGGCCGAATACGCTATAAGGCAGGTCCCGCAGTCAACGCGCGCTTACGGCGAAGTGCTGAACCTTCTTTTACGCTAGCACTCTGCTGCTAGTAGGGGAAATATGCGCCTGGGCCGCATATGCTATACGGCAAATCAGGCCCCAACGCACATTTTCCCAGCAATATGCGGAGTGCTGCCTTGAAACTAGGAGAGCACTTCGCCGGCAGCGCGGGTTCTAACGGCGGGACTGCCTTGTAGCAAATCAGGGCCCAGCGCACATTTCCCCAGTCATATGCGGAGTGCTGCCTTGAAACAAGGGGAGCACTTCGCCGTCAGCGCGGATTCTAACGGCGGGACTGCCTTGTAGCAAATTCGGCCCCGGCGCACATTTCCCGAGGCATACGCAGAGTGCTGTCTGGAAACAAGGCGATGATTTCGCCGTCAGCGTGGGTAAACAGCAGGACTTCCTTATAGCAAATTCGGCCTCAGCGCACATTTCCTCGGCCATACGCCTCTAAAACAAGGCGAGGACTTCGCCTTCAGCGCTGGATTCATCGGCAGGTCTGCCTTATTGCAAATTCGGCCCCAGCGCACATTTCCCCAGCCATATGCAGAGTGCTGCTTTGAGACGAGAAGAGCACTTTACTGTCAGCGCAAGTTCTAACGGCGGGACTGCCTTGTAGCAAATAAGGCCGTTGTTCCACGCCCGTAAGAAAAAAAATAAAAGTGTTCCACTCCATTGTGTTTTTGTTTTTTTCGACTCCCGTGACAAGGGCTTGTGCTCCCCGTAATACACGCAGAAGACTCGAGTAGAAATCCGCCGTAAGGCCGTTGTTCAACGCCCGTAAGACAAAATATAAAAGTGTTCCACTCCATTGTGATTTTTTTTTTGTTAGACAAGGGCTTGTAGGCCCAAGTGCTCCCCGTAATACACGCGGCAGACTCGGGTAGAAATCCGCCTTAAGGTCGTTGTTCCACTCCCGTGAGATCTTTTTTCAACTTTTGAATGTCGAATGTCGAATGTCGTGCCAGCACGACATTCGTTTTTTTTTCAAACTTTTGAATGTCGAATGTCGTATGTCGTGCCAGCACGACATTCGTATTTTTTAAAGTTTTAATTTTTGAATGTCGAATGTCGAATGTCGTGCCAGCACGACATTCGATTTATTAAAGTTTTTGAATGTCGAATGTAGACTGCAGGGCCTGCCTTATAGCGAATGCGACCCGGGCTAATATTTCCCCTACTAGCAGCCGATTGCTCGCCTAAATCAAGGCTCATCACTTCGCCTTAAGCGCGGCTAGACTGCGGGACCGGCCGTATATCATATGCGGCACCGGCGCACATTTCCCCTACTAGCAGCGGAGTGCTAGCGTAAAACAAAGCTCTGTACTTTGCCGTAAGCGCGGGTAGACTGCGGGACCTGCCTTAAAGAGTATGCGGCCCCGGCTTACATTTCCCCGACTAGCAGCAGAGTGCTCCCCGTAAAACACGCAGCAGACTCCGGTAGAAATCCGCCTTAAGGCTGTTGTCCCACGCCCGAAACAAAAACAAAAAAGTGTTCCACTCCATTGTGATCTTTTTGTTGTTCGACTGCCGTGACAAGGGCTTGTAGGCCCAAGTGCTCCCCGTAATACACGCAGCAGACTCGAGTAGGAATCCGCCTTAAGGCCGTTGTTCCACGCCCGTAAGAAAAAAAATAAAAGTGTTCCACTCCATTGTGATCTTTTTTTTTGTTCGACTGCCGTGACAAGGGTTTGTAGGCCCAAGTGCTCCACGTAATACACGCGGCAGACTCGAGTAGAAATCCGCCTTAAGGCCGTTGTTCCACGCCCGTAAGAAAAAAAATAAAGTGTTCCACTCCATTGTGATTTTTTTTTGTTCGACTCCCGTGACAAGGGCTTGTAGGCCTAAGTGCTCCCCGTAATACACGCGGCAGACTCGGGTTAAGGCCGTTGTTGCACTCCCTTGAGATCTTTTTTCAACTTTTGAATGTCGAATGTCGAATGTCGTGCCAGCACAACATTCGTTTTTTTTTCCGACTTTTGAATGTCGAATGTCGTGCCAGCACGACATTCGTTTTTTTTTTCAACTTTTGAATGTCGAATGTCGAATGTCTTGCCAGCACGACATTCAATTTTTTGAAGTTTTATTTTTTGAATGTCGAATGTCGAATGTCGAATGTCGTGCCAGCACGACATTCGGTTTTTTGTTTTCAACTTTTGAATGTCGAATGTCGAATGTCGTGCCAGCACGACATTCGTTTTTTTTTCCAACTTTTGAATGTCGAATGTCGAATGTCGTGCCAGCACGACATTCAATTTTTTGAAGTTTTATTTTTTGAATGTCGAATGTCGAATGTCGTGCCAGCACGACATTCGGTTTTTTGTTTTCAACTTTTGAATGTCGAATGTCGTGCCAGCACGACATTCGTTTTTTTTCCAACTTTTGAATGTCGAATGTCGAATGTCGTATGTTTAGCTAACTTCACACAGCTTATATTTGGTTAACATTTTTTAAGTGAATCGCTGTAAAAATATTACTAGGCTACGTTTTCTTAATTACGATTACTGGCAGACAGTGAACAGGGTTGAAGTATGTATTTCAAAATATTTCATATTGCTGTGATTGAACGTCAAAAGTTGGGGCTCACGCAAGATTTTGTCACACGATGACCATTAATCTTCAATATATTCGTCATTTGTACAGCTGCATGTATGATTTTGGTATGATTACAAAGTAAATAAAATATACTTCGGATGCACGACCTTTATTATTATCTTTGGTAAACGAGTTTATTTATAAAAAGATAGTTTGCACGGAATACGCTTAAAATGACGTTGTAATTTGTAACAAAATGTTCCAACGAAACATATTCTAAAATTACATTTTTTAAGAAAATCGTAGGAAAGTTTATCAAACGACATCGTATACATTTTAAAGGAAATGACGTAATTTTGACAAGAAGATGGATGTCGTTAAAGAAAAAACACATTTTTTAATTCAGCTTAAAAAGGGTGTATTTTACCATACTAATTTTTTTTTTAAAAAAATGAGGCTTTCTATTTTAACAAAATACTACAACATTTTGCATGGAAAATATGTCTGAACCAGAATTCCTGTAAATAAAATTTTAGCATATTCTAGCGTCAACAACTGTTATTTTTGTTCATGTTATTTTCACTGATAAAATGTCCCCTTTCACCGAAAAACGTCACTTATACTGATAGTGTTAAGAATTAAACAAAAATAATTAAAACTATGTATTTTATTTTTCCATTTTGAGTTTATTTTCAACATACGTCTAGAACATTGTTTTTAAATTTCAACGGGTTTAATTAATATGTTTATATTGAATGAAATATCATAATTTTTTTCATAACTGACATTTTGTCCCCTTTGAGCGTTATTTAACGTTTATTACGTGTACTTTTTATAGGGACGCCACCAAAGGGTACCTTTGAGTATTACCGCTGGTTAAAATGATCTAAAATCTCCCAATCGAATAATACATATTATTGTGCAATTCAAAATAATAAACAACGGAAACAGCTGTCAGAAAGCAAAGAGGGTACGAAAAAAGAAATCAGAGAATCGCGTCCAGGGACAAACTAAACAAACTAGAAAACAAGCGTGTACGTCAGAGGGAAAACGTAAAAAAAATTAGAGCAAGAAAGGCTCAAGAATCACATACGCATACACAAAATAACTTCAAACATAGAATGGGAGAAAAACGCGTGTTAAAAGCATTTAAATCCGATCTTTCCCAGATCACATGCATTGTACGGTTTTAATGAAAACTGCGTTCATTTTTTTACGATGTCAAACCGGACGTCATTCTGTTACAGTCGTGAGTCTCAACTTTTGACGTTCAATCTATATAGATATGAAATCAACGAATTTAAAAATGAGTACTGTGGAACAGCGATAGCTTGAACATGTATTAATTTGATTATCGTTCATCTCGAAATCAATTCATTGAACGGATCTGTTTTATCAATGGTTTGCTTTTTAATATTTTACATTTAAGTATAAATGGATACAGAAGCTGACAATACATATTTAGTATACTCATGCGATCACGCGAATACGTAGATACATCAGAGAAATTAATCTACCCCTATTGACTTCCAGTTATCGCGTGTACACTGTTATATCTAACTACTGACAGCCGATTGTCCAAAGTGTTACTTACATGAATTTGACCGTTAGAGTACCGACAGTCGATCTTCCTAAATGTAACTTACATGAATATGACAGAGTACTGACAGCCGATTTTCCCAAGTGTTACTTACATGAAGTTGACCGTTAGAGTACCGGCAGCCGATTTTCCTAAATGTAACTTACATGAATATGACCGTTTGAGTACTGACAGCCGATTTTCCTAAATGTAACTTACATGAATATGACAGTTAGAGTACTGACAGCCGATTTTCCCAAGTGTTACTAACATGAATATGACGGTTATAGCTGATTATTTCTAAACATATTACCCATAAAGCAGATTAATTACGAAAAAATGAAGCTTTCAATGAAAATGCGACAGACACAACTGTTTCAGATAGTTGACGTTAATACCAGCTGTAAGCTCTCGTCGAATCACGTATGAATATGATACAGAAATCCAATTGGACGGTCAACAATGGTCAGTTCGATAGTTATGTCCCGTTATTATAGATCAACTTGGGTTGTGTGGTTTTACACAATCGTCTGATCAGCGCTACTTGTTCTCCAATGCATAGTTCCCACTACTACAATTGTTATCTCCCTTGTCGGCCACATTTGATAGGCAAATTCACTACATGTTAACTAGAGACATATCAAATATAATTAAATTAAACAATTGTATGTGCAAAAATAATTAAATTAAGAAGTCGATATAATCAAAACATAGAAAGGCATCAACGACAAATGGATGTCAAACTCTTTGGTGTTTTCCTAATTATCACAGTTTAAAAAAAAATCTCTTTTAATGCTCATCATATTTGCCTTTCAGAATGACAGAAAATGGAGATAATTAGTTTAGTTGTGGGTACTTGTATTTGTCTGAAATCACAGTGTCCATTAGGATCCACGCGTGACTACACGTACAGATCTTTAAGTTCACTTGCAGTTGGTCGAATTGCAGCTAAAGTTGGGTTAACTGGAGCATCATTCATATACATGTAGATAATTGCCCAGATAACACATCAGTAATTGGTATTTTATAGGGTTGTCAGCGATTTATCGGTTACTCGGTTAACCGTATGTTATTCGATTGATCGGTTAACCGTATGTTATTCGATTAATCGGTTAGTAATTCAAGTAACCGAGTACTCGGAAAAATAGATAAAACATATACACAGTTGTATTTCACATTTTGTGGTTTTCAATTTGTCACACGTATCTGACAAGAGGTTAATTATTCACACCTCGATCGGGAATGTTGCCAAAACTGTGAAAACGGCCGCACTCGATTTTATTGACAACTGGCTACCTTTACGCATAGACTAAAAGTCCCCTGACGAAGACAGGTGACGTCAGTCACAATGGCATTTATGAATCATCAAGAAAAAGAAATAACCGAACCAAAGTCACTTTTAAGCATTTGCTTGGAGAGATTGTCGGTGATCGTACCCAATCTCAAAAAGCTTTTAAAATGTTTGCACGACGAAAGAGTAAACGTGAACGATCCTGACCTGACTGTGCCGAACGAAGCATATGTTGATCTGGGTCTTCATTTGTGAAACCTGACTCATTTGTGGTCACATTGTGGTATTGTTTTTCTTCCACTTATTGGTAATTAGTACAATAAAGAAATCACTAATTGTCATTTTTTTTTTAACTATGAACTAATTTGCTTGTCACAAACGCACCATGCGTAGGTTCTCACGTAACGTGGCTCATTTATAGTCTCATTATATTGTTGTTTTTCTACCATTAATTGATAATTAGTGCAATAAAGAAAAAAACAATTGTCAGTTTGTTAACTTTTTAAATATTTTCCTTGCGCAAACATCTCTTGCGTAGGTTTCTTTGTTACTCGGCACATTAGTTGTAACCTTTTATTGTTGATTTTCTACCATTAATTGATAAAGACTGTAATAAATAAAACACTAATTGTCTGTTTGTTAGACGACCGAATACTTTTTTAGATATATAATATTTAGAATGAAACTTATTAAAGGCGTATGCTACAGTTATTTATCAAAAAAATTCCCAATCATAGAAATTCTTTTTCTTTGTAGTTTGTTAGTACGTACAATAACTAGTTGAAATAAGAAAAAAATAATATGTTATCGAATTAAAAAAAAATATGTATTCGTCTGTCAATGACATGACCAATTTCATCAAAGGCACAAATATAGGCATTTTGGCCGAAAACCTAAAACACACACACAAAAAAAAAAGGAAAACTACAAATCATAAATAAGTTCATATATAACTTTATATATAGATTTTAAATCAATATGAAAAGAGAATTTGTGAGAAAAATATGAAAATAAATATATTAAGCTGTTTTTCAAGGTCGAAATGGTGTCACATTTTACCCCTGAAAAAGTTAATCACTTAAAGAGGTTTAACAGTGGAATAATACATTGGAGTAAAACGTTCAGCTATATGTCGGCCAGGTCACCAATAGGACGACGGCCAGTTCATCTAACGTCTTTATCCTGACTTTCCCGCACCAGTTTCCTCACATTATTTCCCCGGGACAACTGGCTACCCTTACGCATAGACTAATAATCCCTTGCGAAGACAGGTTACGTCAGTCACAATGGCATTTATGAATCATCAAGAAAAAGGAATAACCGAACCAGAGTTCGAATTCCAATTCCTGGTTTGATAGCCCTAGTCGAAGGTAAGGGTTTTATTAATTGATTGACGCTCTGTGAAATCAAACGTTTGAATATTCCGATCAGTGTAGAACCAGATGAAAAAGTGCAGCCTCGCAGTCTGATATGGCACTGAATTGTTCGCCAATAAGTCATACAATGTTTTAAGAAACTTCCATTTGAAGCACAGACAAAGCTTCTTCCGAACATGGCATAATTACGCTAAGCTTGTTTTACCGGAGCACCGGTCCAAGTCATTTTCAAAACTGTGACTCTTTTATTTGTCGTTGGAAAGAAGAGACACTGATAGGACCATGCATCTATTTGCTAAGCTAAACTTTGATGTCTTATACAAGGCTAGAATTATATGATAATATCTTATTAATGTCATTGGAATGAATTTGATTAATTCGAATAATTGTATTTATAAATTATTTACCAATAGGGTTAGAAGATTTAAAGAGTAGTTTTAAGTTTTAAACACATTTCCCCTGAGTTGGTATTGAAAGATATGTAGCTATGCACGTCTTTCATTCAACATTTTATGAATCGTATAACGGTCTCTTCGTTAAAAAACGAATCTTTTTTTGACTATAAATTAAAAACACACAATTAAAACAGTTGGTTGACACGTATGGAAACGTTCCGATAACAACGTTTTAGTCCGATTTATACATGACCAGGAAATACGAGTTAAATCAACATCAACAATAATAATATTTATTTTCTATGAATCTATACGGTTAACCGAGTAACCGGTTACAAAATTAAACGAGTAACCGGTTCGGTAACCGTTGCCATCCCTAGTATTTTATATAGAAAAATACATTTCCACTCTTAGTTTGGAATTTTCCATTTGATATTTACAACTAAAAATGCCCTTTCTCACTCAACCTATTCTAGTGGTTTTTATTTGTTTGGCGCGTAGCCAAACAATATATAGACGGCATTTCGAGCCCTGTTTCTTAAGTCAGAAGTTTTGATTATTAATACGCCCTGAATGTAGTTCCAATTACATGCGCTTATCTTTTAAATATACCACGATTTATGCAAGAATTAATGTCTATTTTAAATAAGTGTTATAACTTCGTTCTGCAGTTACAAAAGAAATTGGAAATAAAATGAAACATTGTATTTTAAAACATGAACGCGGAGATTATAAATCTCAATGAGTGAACTGCTACAGCGAGAACTATTTCCGATTTAAGCTCCAGATACGGCATTTGAATTTTCAATCACGCATTGGAAATGTAGATATAAACAGAATTGAAAATATTTTCTTTATGCCTTGTCGGTCATATAAATATAGTATGAAGAATTAAAAAAGAGAAAATGCGGACAAATGCAATATAGAGGGAAAATGCGGACGCTATAGAATATAGAGCAAATCTGCGGACGCTATGATTTGTTGTAAAAAATGTTTAATTAAAGATGGGCAAATGTGTATAATTTGTTACATATGATCATATCCGAGGTTTTCTTTGTAAATATATAATGTGTTTGATTGCTTTTATCAGTGATATTAAACCAAAAATCGAGAGCATGCTGAAATGGAATCTCTTTGTAAAGTGTTTTAACGACTTTTCTCTTTATATCATATCTATAGAAATCAATAACGAGAATTGATGGATTGATTTTCCGACAAGTAAATGTCTTTTGACGCATCTGCAGCGGACGAAAATTTTAAAACATTGCAAGAATAGAATAGGTTGCTAGTAACTAGCCATAGGTTTTGCTTCAATTATATCCTCTCCTTTACAATCGATTGAAGGGTCATGGGTTCTAGTTATTGTTTGGCCTCTTCATTTTCTACTTTGTAAATTTCAACAGTTTTCCATGTGCCATACTACGAGGCAAATTATCCATGCAACATTCTATTCTGTAGGGTACTTGGAAGGGGCAGAACAATTTAAATAACAAATAAACAAAAAGTCTATATATATATATTCATCACTTTTAATCTTAATTTGTTTCTAGTAATTATATATATATACCACAATAATACTAATCTATAACAAATGAGTTAAATGTTTTTTTCTTGCTGTGTAAACAGTAAAAAGCAACATATATTGAAAACATTGTGGGAAAAGGAGAATTTGCTTATTTAAACAATTTCTTAATTCCCATAACCTTTCTTTACCGTCGTATAAACCAAATTTGTTTTTGAATGCTGTTATAAGTAAAAAACTTAAATGTTGCCAATTTAATCACATATCTTATCATTATAATAGCCAAATAATTAACAAAAGTTACAATTAAAATCCGCATCTGTTGTCGAAATATCCACAGGTGCATTAACACAAGATTTGTGAAATCAATTTGTGCATTTATCACATTGTACCATGACGGTATCGACACATCCCGGCAAGTTACAAATACATATATGTATATGATAGGTTTATTGGGAAAAGGGGTTACATTTATAATTTGTTTGGAATGACACTCGTACACAGTGGTAATTAACAGTGTATCCTTAATTAATCCTTAATTGATTTGGCAAGCTTAAACACCCTTTAAAGGAAACTGCGGCCAGCGTAGGTGTATACAGTAGAGTAAAATGCGGACGGCACAGGTATTGGTTTTCTCTGGAGCATTTAATCCTTTTATAATGCAAATTAATTCAAAAGCCTCTGAAGTCTGAAGCATGTTTCTTTTAAAGTGCTCATATAATTATTAGTACTTTCATTTGGATAGATGTTTCTTTTTTAGCTCACCTGAGCACGAAGTGCTGAAGGTTAGTTATTGTGATCTCCTTTTGTCCGGCGTCTGTCGTCCGTCAACATCTTCTCCTCAGTAACGAGTGGGTCAATTGGGATGAAACTTCACAGAAAGCATCCTCTCATTGACCCCACCAGAATTCCTTCAAATGTTTGTGATTCATGCATAATTCTGGTTTCCATGGCAACGAAACCAAAAGAACCTTAAAATTCTTCTTCTACCAAACTGGTTGGCAGATTTTCAAATTAGTTTAAGAAGTGTTCCTTGGCCGCCAGGGGGCGGGGCTTTTTTTTGCCTTATATGGCTATAGTGTAAACTCAAAAAATATTCTCCTCCAAAAGTGTCAAGCCGATTTTCAAATAATTTTGCAGAAATGTTCCTAGGGTGACCCTCTATCAGATTCCCTCCAGCCATGTTGATTGGTCGAAAAACATGGCCGCCAGGTGGGGGGGGGGGGGGGGGGGGCAGTGCTATTTGGCCTTATATGGCTATAGTGAAAACTTGAAAAATCTTCTCCTCCGAAAGTGTTTGGCCAATTTCCTATTTTTTTGTAGAAATGTTCCTTGGGAGACCCTCTATCAGATTCCTTCAAGCCATGTTGAGTGACCCTCTTTTTAAGCAGGAAGCTTTTGAGTAAGATTTTATAAAACCCTTACCCTTGGTCAATTGTTGTTTTTTTGTAACAAAAATTGGTAAATACTTAGCTGAGTGAGTCCAATAATAAATACTTAGATGAGTGGGGCCATAATGGTTATACATTTGTTTTACATGTCTTTTGAAACTTGGTAATTAAATATAATATTCACATGTATGTCTCATGTTTTTACGGTTGTGTCATTTATTCTTTTACCCAAAGTTGAAATATTTTTAAACAATGCATAGTTTATAAATCACATATCTATGCAAAGGCAAATGTTTGAACAGTTTTATTTACCCAAACAAATGTAGTGCCTTCAGCGCTTTAATTCATTAATGTCATACTAGTACAACCGCTCCTGTGTCCTGCGTCGTCTCCTTTGATAATAAAACTGAACAAAACACAAATGATAATGATACTAGCTACGGAAATAAATCATTAAATGTTTTGCTTGCGTGGGTGCAACGTCGACAGTATTCAGTTCATTCTAAAACGAACAGTTTCATGTAAAATAAATATGTATCATTTTGCTTCTTTGACAAATCTTTGAACAAAGGAATCAAAAAGCCAAGATTAAGTTAGAACATTATCAATTTAGCACTTCAAGATAATTTCCTTAAATTGTATGAATTATTTCAAATGCTGCGAAAAAGGTTCGTGTTTTTGAATTACTCTTCGGTTTCTAAGCCGCGTTATGAGCCGTCTTAATGCATTTTAGCTAAGTGAAGAATCAAGCGAGCCTTTGTATCCGCATAAATGCATCTTTTGATAAAAACAAGAGGGCCATGAGGCCCTGGATCGCTCACCTGAGAATGGGCTTTTTAAGACTTAACTCTTTCAGCGCCAATGGCAATATAATCAAGACAAACTTTCTCACATTTGGCCTAGATATCTTCAAGGCAAATATTCTGGCAAAGATTCAAAACGACCCATAATTGAACTTGGCCTGATATCATAAAGACAAACTTTCTAACAAAGTTTCAACATTCTCAAGTTTAAAATGCGGCTTTTAGAGTGTTAACAAGATTTTCCTTAAATTAAGCCTAGTAACCTATTTTTTGACCAAACATGACCAAGCATGACCTATATTCGATATTGGCCTAGAAATCACTAAGGCAAACAATCTGACAAAGTTTCAACATGCTCAAGCCAAAAATGTGGTTCCAGAGTGTTAACAAGATCTTTCATAAATTTGACCCAGTGACCTAGTTTTTGACCGGACATGACTTAGTTTCAAACTTAGCCTAGATATCACTAAGACAAACATTTTGACAAAGTTTCTAACATGCTCAAGCCAAATATGTGGCTTCCAGAGTGTTAACAAGATTTTCCTTAAAGTTGACCTAGTGACCTAATTTTTAACCCCACATGACCCAGTTTCGAACTTGGCCTAGATATTACTTAGACAAAAATGTGGCTTCCAGAGTATTAACACTTTTTTCTTATATTTGACCTAATGACCTAGTTTTTAACCGGACATGACTTAGTTTCAAACTTGGCCTAGATATCACTAAGACAAACATTCTGACAAAGTTTCAACAAGCTCAAATCAAAAATGTTGCTTCCAGAGTGTTAACCAGATTTTCTTTAAATTTGTCCTAGTGACCTAGTTTTTGACCCAACATGACCCAGTTTCAAACTTGGCCTAGAGTTTATGGATATGTTCTGATAAACTTTCATAAAGATTGGATGCAAAATGTTGCCTCTAGAGTGTTAACAAGCAAATGTTGACGACGGACGACGGGCGACGAACGATGAACGACGGACGACGAACGACGGACGACGGGCGACGGACGACGGACGACGGACGACGAACGACGAACGACGGACGACGGACGACGAACGACGGACTACGGACGACGGACAAAAGTCGATAAAAATAACTCACATTGAGCACTACGTACTCTGGTGAGCTAAAAATAGAACTGTAGCTCAATTACATTTACGCCAATTATAAGAACCCGCCACGGACAAACACAACAAGACCACACTTCACAAGACGGTGCTCATTCCGCTCCGATGCATGCTACCATTTCTATCAAAGTAGATCTTACTGCCATGAGTCATTGAGCTTTTCAAGCAAAACCAACCTTATCGTGATTATAACAGGTGCGAAAAACACAACAATGCATGAGCATCAATGTAACATAGCCAATTTTTAACTTCTTAACAGTAGCTTTTTGAGATCCAGATCGAGCAGTCTTCGATTTTCGCAGCGTGTTACTTAATTGCTCTCGGTTATCTATGTCTTAAATAAACACCAGTTTTAAAATTTTAGTGTGACATGGGAGTGACATTGAAAATATATGCGAGTGAGTGATTTATGGTTGTCAGAACACACCTTGAGAGAAAAATAATATATTTCAATTCGAAATGCTGTCAAAGACTGTCTGCACGAGGGATGAAATGAGGTAATGCTTTAAATGTTTTTAGAGAAATAAATCCGATACAGGAAACGACGCCATCTTGTCTGACATGAGACAAATACTCATATATAGAGGATATTTCATGAGTGTTTACTTTTTATCACTTTTAATAAACGAGTTTACTCAGATGATATGCCGCGAGACTTGGGGAGCGTCATATTCAGCTTAGTTGACGAGTTTATTTAAAGTGAAAATAAATAAACACGAATGAGATATTATATTTATCGCATTAAGTGATTTATGAGGCCATTTCGAAAAAATGTACATCTTTGTTAACGAGTTAATTAAAAGTGATAATAAATGAACAAGAATATATTCTAACAAGCCGGTAGGCGACGTGGGATTCGCTTTGGTTGTGGGTCCTTAGTAACGAAACTCAAACGCGCTCACCCTGAGCACCTGTTCACCAAGTTTCATCGGAATCGGCCCGTCGGTTTGGGCTGTGGAGCGTCGCTTTACAAACAAATAAACATACAGACAGCCGGAAAAGCTTGACAATAAGGGATATCTAACGAAGCGAATCCCAACAGACAGCCGAAAAAGCCTGACAATAAGGGATAGCTAACGAAGCGAATCCCAACAGACAGCCGGAAAAGCCTGACAATAAGGGATATCTAACGAAGCGAATCCCAATTATCGATAAAGCGATTTGTGAGTTTTAATTCGAAAAAAAATGTACTTAACGTTACCATATTTCTACATAAAGTTTGCCAGTGTTGGCGACAAAGTGACTAACGTTATGACGTCAGTTTTTCATAGTTTGGTATCCGCTTTGTAACAAAGACATGAGCGTAAGACTGGAAACCGAACTAGTAGTGTCACATGCTATTTAGGAGTGTCATATGATATTTAGTAGTGTCATATGATATGTATGTAATGAGATTTTGACTATCCCAGAGAGGGCTTCATGTGATAAAACGAGGATCTTACATGAGTGCTTAAATAACAATTTAGCACGAATGCAAGATTCTTTTTATATTTCAAACCCCGAAACAGACTTTATTTGTATCTGGTTTTTCCAACGGACACAGACCGGTGACCGGAACTCTCATTTATATATGCGTCTGAAAAAAGTACGTATTTAATTATGTTTTGGGCAAATAAATGCAAACAAGAGGGCCATGATGGCCCTAGATCGCTCACCTGAATTATGCAATGTGATTTATGATGCAAAACATATCAAGACAATTATTCTGACAACGATTCAAATGAAACCTCCAGTGTTAACAAGGTTTTCATATTATTTGGCCTAGTGACCTATTTTTTTTATAACCTAATATGAACTACATTCGTACATGGACTGCATATCATCAAGACAAACATTCTGTCACTGTTTTAACTTGTTGAAAGTAAACATGCGGCCTCCGGAGTTTTACCACTATTTTCCTTCAATTTGGTCGAATGACCTAGTTTTTAACCCGATATAACCCATATTCGAAATTGCAGCATCTAGACTGTTTACAAGATTGTACTTCAATTTGACCCATATTCGAAATTGATCTACATATCATCAAGACAAACATTCTGATAAAGTTTCAACATGCTCAACATAACCCAATATAACCCATATTCGAACTTGACCTAAATATCATCAAGAAAAACATTCTGACAAAAGTTCAATCTGCTGAAGCAAAAAATGCGGCATCCAGAGTGTTAACAAGATGTTCATTCAATTTGGCTTAGTGACCTAAGACCTATGACCTATATTTGGACTTGATCTAGATATCATACAGACAAACATTCTGACAAAATTTTCAAACTGCCGAAGCAAAAAATTCGGCCTCTAGAATGTTAACGAGACTTTCCTTCAATTTGACCTAGTGACCTACTTTTTGACCCGACATGACCCATATTCGAACTTGGCATACATATTATCGGTACAAGCATTCTGATAATGCTCAAGTTAAAAATGTGGTCTCCAGAGTGTTAACAAGATTTTCCGTCAATTTGACATAGTGACCTAGTTTTTGACTTCATATGGCCCAGTTTCGAACTTGTCCCAAGATTTGATGGAGATGAATGTTCTGATAAGCGTTCATAAACATAGGATGCACAATATAGCCTGTAGAGTGTTAACAAGGCAATTGTTGACGACGCACGACGGACGACGGACAAAATGTGATCACCATATCTCACCTTGAGCACTTCGTGCACAGGTGAGCTTAAAATAAAACTGATTCAGACATTAAATCTGTAATTTTCTTCATTTCTGTTAAAGTTACATTGTATTTTTTACATATTGTAGTCTTTGTAGTATTGAAGTCAAAATTAACTTCATGATTGACACACATTTTAAATTGAGCATTGTGAATGTACATGACCATTGGGAGTACGTACAAAGTGACATGGTATCAACACATTACTGTTAATCACTGTCACAATCTAAGATTCGGATCCGTTTTCTCGCTGGCTGATTATGCGGAGAGTGACTGGCTTGGTGGATGTGTATCTCAAACTGCCCACTGTGTATTTGTGAGCCAAAAACTGCTACTGAATACACCGTGAACCTGCATATTCGTAGCGAACGCGGATCCGACTGATGAAACTGCTTGGACGTTGCTGGAAACAGTTGCTGCTGGAGGATTGCAGACTTCGATCGGCATCGATGTTGAGTGTAATATTGAGGAAATGTTCATGCGTTGCCATTCATTCAGGTGATTGTAACTGTTGATTGAGGATATGTGTTTGTGTCCAGAGATTTGCATGATGTGGTTTGCTGGCATGTTATGGTCAGACAATTTTTGAACTAACTATTTCCTGGCACTGTGGTTGGTCAGATCTTTGTCAGTTGAGATACCGTTACATTTCACAATTCGAATCATCATGCTTGATAATGTGTTTACTCCAACGTTTCAACCAGACATCGTCCTTTCACGGTAAGTTCTTTGTTGCTGTCGCTATGTAAAATGGATGTTCTTTTGTCCATATAGGTCAGGGGTCGTTTCATTTGGTATTTTTATTAAATTAATATAGGTTCTCTGGCAGGGATTTCCTAATTCTACCAGAGTTTTGGTTGTATTGAACGAAAATCTCTTGGATTCACCCCTGTTCTTGTTTTGGTTTGTCGGTCGCTGAACTCCAGATAATCGTGTCCGTTAGAATCTACCTTCAGTGAAGTGTCTGCCCAACACATTTGCCGGTGTTCTGAACAGCCTCGGAGGCCAATATGCACAGTGTTATAAAACCCCAATGTTTAAAGAATGGATAGTTGTGCTTTCTTAGCTGTCTGTCGAAACTGGCCATCATACAGCGGAGCGAATTCGGTTCGTACTCATCACCGTCAGATATGCGAACAGCAATAAAATATCTGCATAGGAGTTTTACAGTCCATTTTTAGGGATAGATTGGATTTCACGTGGCTCACCGATGGTTTCAAAGAATTATCATAAGATTTTTAGGTCAATGATTGTTTTTGATTTAATGTTCTGATAAGTTTTGCCCTCGATAAATTGGTCAATGCCAGTCTTTGCTACTGGGACGAGACTTGTCGTCTGATCGGCTGCCTGATCTTTCACCTTCTATTTCACATTCAAACTCAGTATTCAAATTTTGATGTGATAACATGTTCCGTAACCTCGGAAAACCTTGTCCATTATCACCGACTTCCCTTTGCCTTCAGTATGTACGCATTAACCGGGTACGAAATTATGATCAGCCATATTAATGTTTACAAACAGACGCAGGAATACAACACGCTCGAATGGGATTGTTCGTCTTATTTCCATACACAGTGTCATATGAAATTTTATAATGGGATTGTGACACTCCTGGAGCGCGTGTTATGTCATAAATAAACGTATTAATTTCCCGCGAAACCAAGACATATTTATTTGTGTCTGACATGTTAACGACACACCTGATATCATGGTAAAACTGGTTTGTTTGTTTGTTTCTTTTTATTTACCTTCCGCGTGCAGAATTAACTTTCTGGCGAGCAGACCAAGTTATATACTGGGCAGTCCGGGTGCGATACCCTAGCTATTTCCTAAAAGACCCCTTTGTCCATTAACGTGCCCGGTGTATAGCACCGATACACGCCATGGTTTTTTCCCTGGAAAGGACCAGTACTTGACCTCTAGTTGAGTTGAAGACGCTTTAAAGCACCCCTTAAACCCCAGCCCTCAGGATTGACAGTCTTGTGTGTTAACCACTTGGCTACCACGCCATTCCTGGTAAAACTGGTTCACTGATAAAAGACTACAATACTAGGAAAACAGAAACATGTACTTGTATATTAAGGCTAAGACATTATTTTCTAACGAACACAGAAATTAAAGGTTATTTGTACCAACTTTCTTAAATCTGCACTGTTTCTTTGTAAACACTGGGTGAATAAAGCCTATCGTAACGGAAACAAAGATCATTACTACAGCCATACATCCTCAGAAGAAATAATTATACTTTTGATTTTTAGATTTTCCATAACTTCCTCTATATATTTTCAAAGTCGTTGGCTGAAATCTATTTCTATATAGGAAAGGGTTAAATAATCTATGAACTATTATAAAGGGAAAATGGTTTATTCGTCTTAAAAATAGGTTTGTTCTGTAACTAATATTTCAACAGTAAGTCCAATTTTCTGTTATTATGCTTTCTCGTAAAATGATTACATTTATTCTTTGTACATTATTGTCTGAAAGTGATTCAATTCTTTGTCGCATGATTTATTGGATGTCGGGCACGTAGGTGTTTATCAAACAAACGTTTTCAAATAAGAGTATACTTACAAATAAGTCTGTTTTAGAATCGGTCTGTATCTCGAATTTGGTTCTTGTCTTTCCTTCTGTTTTACAGCACACCCGAATGTCTGCAAGTTTTATCGACCCGATACACGAAGATCTCTGTAAATGTAAACAACATATTGATAACGATATACAAGTGTTATCGACCCGATACACGAAGATCTCTGTAAATGTAAACAACATATTGATAACGATATACAAGTGTTATCAACCCGATACACGAAGATCTCTGTATATGTAAACAACATATTGATAACAATATACAAGTGTTATCGACCCGATACACGAAGATCTCTGTAAATGTAAACAACATATTGATAACGATATTCAAGTTTAATCGACCCGATACACGAAGATCTCTGTAAATGTAAACAACATATTGATAACGATATACAAGTTTAATCGACCCGATACACGAAGATCTCTGTAAATGTAAACAACATATTGATAACAATATACAAGCGTTATCGACCCGATACACGAAGATCTCTGTAAATGTAAACAACATATTGATAACGATATACAAGTGTTATCGACCCGATACACGAGGATCTCTGTAAATGTAAACAACATATGGATAACGATATGCATTTATAGCAATTGGTCAGCAGATTTACCTGGCATTCATTAACACCCTCTCGTTAACATTCAACAGTATAACCAGTATTCCAATGTTAACATAAGAGGATTACACACCAAGCTTTTCGTTAAAGATTTGCAATCGCTTACATTAAGATGATTTGCAAAATCTATCACAATATATATATTTAAAATTAGGCTCTGAAACGAAGTTTTTTTTTAAATAGCTAAATATTTAGCATTCGATTCATTGTTGTATTGAATTCGTAATTGTTTTTCTTTAATTTTTGCCGGAGGTCTACATTATTGTAATAACTGAATATACCTACAATCTTAACTGTTAAATGAGCAATATGATTAAAAACCCGACAGCGCAGTTCGTAAGA
>JASEVX010000004.1:79032021-79152832 GCA_031761405.1 Serripes groenlandicus | reverse complement strand
ATATTGCGTCAAAATGCGTCTGCAGGTGGGAAATGGTTAAGTAAGCATCTATTTAATCAAATATCCCAGAGATTATTAATACTTCGTGGCGTTTACGATCATCTACGGAACTTACTCTACTGTTAAGTTGACCATGTTTGTTTGTATGGAGGACAGTTAACACTTCGCATTCAGATACTAAAACGTACTCAAATAGTTTACATCTGAACCTCTTCCCACATACAACAAAACTCTATAAATGAAGGTAAAATTACTGAAAATAAGTTGAAAACGTTGTGGAAAATGGAGAAATTGCTCAGCTATGAGAATGTTATCTTTTTACCAAATGTTTTCAAAGGTCTTCAACTGTATAGGCGTTAGAAAGCGGCTATACGTGGGAAAGGGTTCAGAAAGCATAATCAATTAACAATGTTGTTTTAACTGCATAATTTATTAATGTCGAAAAATTAAATGGAAACCATTTGTATTAAGCACAGTTCTGACGGCTGTGTGAAAGGAGGACTGGATGTTCCGGTTACTTTAATCAGTCTTACGTCACTAAACCCACATTGGTTAGGTGTGCCATACAGACACTTGTAATAATGGATTGATTATAATGTATGAATGAGTACTTACAATGACATGACGCTTAATTTAAAAAAAAAATCTAATTTGAGACGCGTCTGGCGAAAAAGGGGCTCTTGCGGCATCTGCGTACATTGGTGACTTAACTTAGCCTTTAATGCGTAGAGTGAAGACTCACCATAGCCTTCAATGCGTAGAGTGAAAAGTCACCATAGCCTTCAATGCGTAGAGTGACAATTCACCATAGCCTTCAATGCGTAGAGTGAAAATTCACCATAGCCTTCAATACGTAGATAGCCGAGCCCCGGTAGCTCAGTCGGTAGCGACGCGGGCTGTCAATCCATGGGTTGTGAGTTCGAATCCCGGCTCGGCCAACTTTCTTTCCGACGATTGACAAAATGCAATGCGACATGCGTCATTCGTCTTCCACCAATGGGCTAAGTCTATGTGGAAAAGCAGCCAGTTGCTTGGGAAGATTGTTGTGTGGAGTACTGGTGTTAGAAAACCAGGAAATGCATGAGTAGGTGAACTGGCCGCCGTGATATAACTGAGAAATTGTTAAAAAGCGGCGTTTTTAAACCCCAATCAATCAATCAATCAATCAATACGTAGAGTGAAAATTCACCATAGCCTTCAATGCGTACAGTGTGGACTCACCACAGCCTCCAATGCGTACAGTGAATACTCACCATAGACTTCAATGCGTAGAGTGAATACTCATCATAGCCTTCAATGCGTAGAGTGAATACTCACCATAGACTTCAATGCGTAGAGTGAATACTCATCATATACTTCAATGCGTAGAGTGAATACTCATCATAGCCTTCAATGCGTACAGTGAAGACTCACCATAGCCTTCAATGAGCAGAGTGAAGACTCACCATAGTCTTCAATGCGTACATTGAAGACTCACCATAGCCTTCAATGCGTAGAATGAAGACAAATCATAGACTTCAATGATTACAGTAAAAATTCACCATAGCCTTCAATGTGTAGAGTGAAAATTTACCATAGCCTTCAATGCACACAGTGTTTACTCACCATAGCCTTCAATGCGTACAGTGAAGACTCACAATAGCCTTCAATGCGTACAGTGTATAGTCACCATAGCCTTCAATGCGTACAGTGAAGACTCACCATAGCCTTCAATGCGTACATTGAAGACTCACCATAGCCTTCAATGCGTACATTGAAGAATCCGCATAGCCTTCATTGCGTACAGTGAAGACTCACCATAGCCTTCAATGCGTACAGTGAAGAATCACCATAGCCTTCAATGCGTACATTGAAGAATCCGCATAGCCTTCAATGCGTACAGCAAAAACTGTTCATACCCTTCAAAGCGTACATTGCTGACTCACCATATCATTCAATGCGTACGTACAGTGTGGACTCATCATAACCTTCAATGCATTCAGTGAAGACTCCTTATATCCTTCAATGCGTACAGCGTAGCCTCACCAAAGCCTTCAATGCGTATAGTATAGACTCACCATAGC
Organism: Serripes groenlandicus; assembly: GCA_031761405.1. Lineage (NCBI taxonomy): Eukaryota > Metazoa > Mollusca > Bivalvia > Cardiida > Cardiidae > Serripes > Serripes groenlandicus. Next base: position 79,150,769 of record JASEVX010000004.1, on the reverse strand, counting down.
CTTCAATGTGTTCAGTGAAGACTCCTCATATCCTTTAATGCGTACAGCGTAGCCTCACCGAAGCCTTCAATGCGTATAATGTAGACTCATCATACCCTTCGATGCATTCAGTGAAGACTCCTCATAGCCTTCAATGCATGCAGCGTAGCCTCACCAAAGCCTTCAATGCGTATAGTGTAGACTCCCCATAGCCTTCAATGCGTTTAGTGAAGACTCACAATAGCCATCAATGCGTTTATTGAAGACTCTCAATAGCCTTCAATGCGTACATTGAAGAATCCTCATAGCCTTCAATGCGTACAGCAAAAACTCCTTATACCCTTCAAAGCGTACATTGGTGACTCACCATAGCCTTCAATGCATACAGCGTAGCCTCACCAAAGCCTTCAATGCGTATAGTGTAGACTAATCATAGCCTTTGATGCATTCAGTGAAGACTCCTAATAGCCTTCAATGCGTACAGCGTAGCCTCACCAAAGCATTCAATGCGTATAGTGTAGCGTCAACATAGCATTAAATGCGTTCAGTGAAGACTCCCCATAGCCTTCAATGCGTACAGTGTAGAATCGTCGTAGTCTTCAATGCCTAGAGTGAAGATTCACAGTTGTCTGCTAAACATACATTGAATACTCACCATAGCCTTCAATGCGTTCAGTGAAGACTTCCCATATACTTCAATGCGTACAGTGTAGACTCGTTGTAGCCTTCAATGCGTAGAGTCAAGATTCACAGTTGCCTGTAAAATATACATTGAAGACTCACCATAGCCTTCAATGCGTTCAGTGAAGACTCCCCATAGCCTTCAATGCGTACAGTGTAGACTCGTCATAGCCTTCAATGCGTAGAGTTTAGATTCACAGTTGCCTGCAAAACATACATTGAAGACTCACCATAGCCTTCAATGCGTTCAGTGAAGACTCCCCATAGCCTTCAATGCGTACAGTGTAGACTCGTCATAGCCTTCAATGCGTAGAGTGAAGATTCACAGTTGCCTGCAAAACATACATTGAATACTCACCATAGCCTTTAATGCGTTCAGTGAAGACTCCCCATAGCCTTCAATGCGTAAAGTGTAGACTCGTCGTAGCCTTCAATGCGTAGAGTGAAGAATCACCTTAGCCTTCAATGCGTACAGTATAGACTCGTCGTAGCCTTCAATGCGTACAGTGTAGACTCGTCGTAGCCTTCAATGCGTAGAGTGAAGATTCACAGTTGCCTGCAAAACATACATTGAATACTCACCATAGCCTTTAATGCGTTCAGTGAAGACTCCCCATAGCCTTCAATGCGTATAGTGTAGACTCGTCGTAGCCTTCAATGCGTAGAGTGAAGAATCACATTAGCCTTCAATGCGTACAGTATAGACTCGTCGTAGCCTTCAATGCGTAGAGTGAAGATTCACAGATGCCTGCAAAACATACATTGAAGAGTCACCATAGCCTTACCACACTCACCATAAAAAAAACAAATCGCCTGACGAGGGTTCATCTATTTACAGTTCGACATCAGTTGTGGTCATCATATATACTAGTCCAAGTACCAAAGGAGTTTACATCAGTCTTACACTATTTCTGGGTTTCTTTAAGTACTCAACTAAAAAGGTGCGGATATAGAACGTTTGGACATAAACGTGTTAATGTCCGTACTAAATATAACTAAAGACAAACAATCTTTACCGTTTTGCCAAAGGGTGAGATGATCCATCAGCGGGCTCTGAATATAAAAACGTACGAATTATGTTTAATTCGTGCTCATCGTTATGAATGTGATTCGGCAATTCACCACATTAACTAGAAGTACGAACAGGTAGGTTATGTTTTATCTAAACATATCCCAGATTTCGGATACATAATAATATATGGGTTAGTAAGACTGGTATCGAGCGTAAACTGACCTGACATAGAACATTGCCATGTTCCTGGCTCATTATTTTGTAAAGTTCATGTATTTACATTCCTCCAAGCTTGTAATCGGTGCAGCAATAGCAATACGCTGGAACACCGATAAGTCGTACGGGACCCGTAAAGTACTTCTAGTAATCGATATTTTCAAATGTTGTCGCCTGATTAATGCTAACTTCATCTATGTCTTGTCAGATTCCATTCATAAAAGCACATCATGAAAACAGCACATCAGCAGAACTTCTGATATGCTGTTTTTCAACAAAATGGGTCCGTTGCAGGAAATAGTTCGAGATATATGATATATTCGACTTTTCACATGTTCGAGTTACTGCAAGTTCTCTCACTGTATTCATTGTAACTAGAAGTAATGGATGCACCCCTTAGCGCTCAGGGTTGAGGGGTTAGCATTACGACGGACTGACTTGTGTCAGGATAAATGGACCAATAGTACTGAAAACTTACCCAGGAAACGCCGTGATATAATCAAAAAGTTGTTGAAAGCGGCGTTAAACACCAAACAATCAATCACTCGAGATATATGATATATTCGACTTTTCACAAGCTCGAGTATTTATTGCAAGTTCAATCACTACAACGACATTGTAACTAGAATTTATGGCTGCCTTCTTTGGCGCTCAGGGTTGCGGGATTAGCATTACGACTGACTGACTGATGTCAGGAAATATGAACCAGTAGTACTGGCAACGTACCCAGGAAACTCCGTGATACAATTGAAGACGGCGTTAAATATAAAACAATCAGTCAATCAATCAATCAATCAATCAATCAATCAGCATTGTAACTAAATACGAGTAATATATCGTGTGCAAAGTTAAATGTTAGCCTTTGTCTTTCCTCTCAGCAAGTCAATCTATATGTTATATATCTTCAATATATATTCAGATAGTTGGTCTATATTTGTTATCTCTTTTCCTTAACCCTTTCAGCGCCGAATTGTTTAAAGTAGACTCTTCCATGTTCAAACTCGGACGACTCTATTTTCATGTTAAAGGATTTTTGGAATATTTCTATAACTCACAGCTAAACAATGCATATTTTAGGTGAGACAGCTCGTTACGAGCTGACTCACATGAATCTGTATTGTTTGCAAAAAGCTCAATATTGCCTTTGGCGCTGAAAGAGTTAAAAGAGGGCGCACATTATGATTCATATTTATGTGTTAGTTCACCACAAATAATTTAAACAGAAGTAAACAAAATGGATGAAAAGAGTTTGCATTGCCCGTTACACCAATATAAATCAATAGAAAACGCGAGCCTTACAGATTTAAGAGAAGATTGACATAAGAAGTACAGCAACAGGCACATACATGCCTTCATTACTATCTTATATAATAATCTGTATTTACATCTCATCATTGTACAAACAATAAAATGCATGCGTGGTCATTAATTACATTTGCTGTGACATGTTGACAGTGTTTATGTAACTGGACATCATTACAGTCATAAAGACCCCGTAGCTGGGCCGCTGTATTCGATACAGGCATAACTAAATTATGTCACATATTGCAGTTACGGCGGTCTGGAGTTTGTCCAGAGAACAACATGATACAACAATATGCTTCACGTGACGGGAAAATATTCACTTACGAGATTTTGCGAACAAATGGCAGGTGACTTTGTAAACATGGAAAAGTTCTATTAATGAAAGATGATCGTTGAATTGGGTGGAAGACTTCAGCAAAAGGAGGAAATTCCCTTGCAGATTAGCTGGAAAATTAAAAGGTTAAACAATTAACCCTTTCCCTCATACGGCAATTCTACAGCAGACGACTTTGAACGTATTTTGTCAAAAAGTAGAAAATCTCCATAATTGAATGGATAACCTATGACAAAAAGTGGAAAACATTGTGGCAAAAGGAGAAATTGCACGTTTTGTGCAATTTCTTCTTTTGTCACTATGTTTTCAAAAAGCTAAAGAAATATTTAAGTTGCAACAATTCATTTATAAGTCAATAATTTCTATTTTGAAAAAGTAGTCCCGGCTAGCAGGTGCCCGCCACAAATATTGTAGATAAGTCCAGTGACGTAGATAAGAGTCTAATGAACGGGACGGCAGTCTATGTTAATGTTTAACCCATGCCCACATGAAACAAATCTGTGGCAGAATACTTTGAAAACATAATGACAAACACCTGAAAAATCTCCCTGAAAGGTAGCTTAATTGTTTAATTAAGTTAAAAACATTGTGGCCAAAGGAGATATTGCTCATGAGCAATGTCACATATGGCAACAATGTTTTCGAAAGTCGTCTGCTACTATTGCGTCATTATGAGTCTGCAGGTGGGAAAGGGTTAAATGACTTTAAAAAAGGCGTTTGCAATGAGCACTGAAACGCTTCTTGGAAAATATGGAATGCTTTGCCATACCATCCAAACAAATCAGAATGATAGAAACTATGTATGACTAATGCCAATGCGCCGTACAAGTAGTAAATGGACTGGCCAAGCTTTTGGTCGATCGTGTACTTAGCATAGACACCAACAATAACATCAGGATTAGCCCCGATTTGAATATCAGAAGGCATGGGAATTACAAAGAATATCGAATATCAAATGTGAGTTGGAGAAGGACAGTCGAAAGAGAGCGAACAGACTTTGGTTACACGATATTGACAGAAACAGCTAAAGCCGCTCGTGATAGAAAGAGCTAGAAGGTTTGCATTGAGGCCATTTTTAACCAGGAGGAGATAAAGATTTTAAAGTCAAGTGAATCACATGCCAAATTAATTCATATATGAGCCATACCGCGAGAAAACATTATGACCTCTGCGTAATTAATCGACCCAGCTCAGCCTGCGCAGTCTGCGCAGGCTAATCCGGTAAGACACATTCCGTCTCATATGGATAGAGGTATAGAGTAATAATTCTTGAAACAGAACATACACAAGAGGCGAAAAGTGTCTATCCGGGTTAGCCTGCGCGGCATACTTAGGCTTATCCTGGTCGATACTTTACGCCGAGTCCACAATGTTGGTTTTCTCGCGGGACGGCTCATATATCCACTTGACAGGCAATTGCTTCAGGCTTTAAAAATGAAACTACAGGTGGATATGCTAATCACGATGTGCATATTTATTGCAACTTAAATCAAGACCGTAATGAGTTTGTAATTTTACTATTGTCTTATCATTTCCTTTGCTTTCAGACGAGTTTTAACGCCCTGAGAATGACATAGCTATTGCTGTCATGCATGTTTTATAAGATTTCCCAAACAAACAAAGTGCATATTTGTTAATCCTTATCCTTTTAAATCGCGGACACATTTTGACGCTTCTGCAACTGACGACCTTTAAAAACATGGTGGTAAAAGGTCAAATTTCTCAAGACGAGCAGTTTCCTTTTTCGACACAACGCATTCAATTCCCTTTAATAAGTATACATCAGTCAAAGAAATTTTCTATAATTTTGTCTTGATCAGTTCAAAATTGTTTGCTGCTTTTTTCATTTATCGTTGAAAAGGTTTAATGTCGACTCAGCGATAGTTCAATTATGATGACGTTGAAATCTTTAAAACGAAACTGTTCAGGATGTATTACTGAAATAGACATCACGTTCGAATTGATTGCCCATCTTTAAGATAAATCGTGAATGGTTGTCAAATCGAATCTTAGTTCCCCCTAACGACTTTAATATTTAACTATTTACATATGATATCATACTGCCAATCCTTAACCCTTTCCCTCATATAGACGCTTTCTGACGCCTCTGCAGCAGAAGGCTTTTTGAAAACATAGTGACAAAAGAAGAAATTGCTCAAAACGAACAATTTCTCCTTTTGACACAGTGTTTTCCACTTTTGGTGATAGGTTATCCATTCAATTATAGAGATTTTCTAATTCTTGACAAAATATGTTCAAAGTCGTCTGCTGCAGAATTGTCGTATGAGGGAAAGGATTAAAGCAGACGGCGTTTTGAAAACATAGTGACAAAAGAAGAAATTGCACAGAACGTGCAATTTCTTCTTTTGTCACAATGTTTTCCACTTTTAGTCATAGGTTATCCATCTGACAAAATATGTTCAAAGTCGTCTGCTGCATAATTGTCGTATGAGGGAAAGGGTTAACCCGCTCCCGCGGCAAGCACTGTGGACTCACGATAACTCGAATATGTTATAATTTAAAATGTATCGATCGTTTATCTCGAACCATTTCCTAAGACGCATCTGTCTTTTTGAAAAGAGAGAAGCAGCAGTTTTCTTTATATCATAAATGACGTCGCCGGAGTGTAATAAATACGGAATATTACGTTGCGGGAGCGATAAAAGGGTTTGTATTGCACGACAAGTAGCGTGGAAAAATCGATATCTTACGAGACCGAAGGTCGAGTAAGATATGGATTTTCCCACGCTACGAGTCGTGCAATACGTACCCATTTATCGCTCCCGCAACGTAATATTCCTTTTATTATATACCTACGATCTATGAAGAGCGAAAAAACTATTAAATATACAGATTTAATACATTGTTTATTGGGGATACCTCGCTGAAAGTATTCCGCGCACTGTCTGACGTCACAATCTTGTATTTACACCGCATGTAGATACGGAATTTTAATCTGTCGTGGTGTATTTGCGCATGTCAATCTGCATGTATTTCCACCGGAAAATGTACAGGCATATAATAAGCCATTGAATAAATTGCGTATTCAACTAGTGTAATAACAATGCTACGTAACGTGACGTCATAACGTAACGTTTAGCGTTGTAAATACGCGCGCTTTATAGCGACGTTTATATGGATATAGCGCTGTAAATTGCTAAATTAGTATTTATGATATAAAAAGAACATTACATTCGTGGTCATTCAATACGAAATTTATTAAACTCATTTTCTAAAAGTGATAAAAACTCGCCAAGGCTCGTTCTTATCAATTTCAGAAAACTCGTTTAATAAATTCCGTATTGAATGACCACTCATGTAATATCCTCTATTTATAGGATTTAACTATAGGGTTGCTTTTCGAAATAAACATTTTTAAACGTAATTTACTGAATTACGAAGCTTAAGATAAATTAATTTAAGTATAAATCGAAGGATCACTGGAACATGTCGATTTCTCTAAAAATTGATGGATCTCTTTCGACTTCGAGTTATCACGATTCGATTATACATGCACATGTACATGCACACCGTTGCTTTTTCTGCAAGTTTTGAGAAGTGTTTTCTACCTATATGTGAATGAGAAGCAAACGATGTAGATCAAGATCAGCTTGCAAGAATCTACATGATGATCTTTGTCTACAACGTTTTCATTGTTCTCAGCGGATGTTTAAAGATCAACATAACGCCTATTATAAAATGTTGGCGGTTTTAACGTCGCGTTTGAAGATCAAAAACAATAGTAATCTGACAAAACTTGAATTAACGTCTAGAAATCGTAATTGATAAATATATTACAGAGTCGAAAACGTAATGAAAGAAAGAGAGAAATTGCTCGTTCAGAACGGTTTTATTTCGCCTGTCTGTAAGGTATGAAGACAATTTGGGAACACTTCAAAGCCGTCTGTACGTCTGTCTGTCTGTCCGTCCAGATGTAGCACTCATATCTCAATTTCGACCAACATATGAGTCCTATCGGGCGATTCGGAGTCTAATTGAATCCACAAGTTGACAAAATTTAACAATTTCCGACAAACAGACGCTTTCTGATGCAGCAGATAACTTTTAAATGAATCTGTGGCACATGCAGCAATTGCTCATGATTAGCAATTTCTCCATTTACTACAATTTTTTCAGCTCTATTATTTAATGATATTTTCATTTCAGAAGACTTGTCACATTTTTGGAGGGTATATATTCATATTCGTCTGGTGCAGATTTGAAGTATGTGGGAAAGGGGGGGTTAAAGTTACGTGGGCGACCAAGTAGTGTAGCTGAACGAACATATAGTAGCGTTTAATTTTAAAAAATATATGGGCGGACAGTTAAACCTTTTTTCCCACATACAACACATCTGAAGCAGGCGACTTTGAAAACATCTAGTCAAAGATATATGAGACGTCCCGCGAGAAAATAAACATTATGGCATCTGCGAAATGTATCGACCCAGATCAGCCTGCGCAGTCCGCGCAGACTGATCCGGCCGACACATTCCGTCTCGGGGGGATAGAGGTATAAAGTAATGATTCCTGAAACAGAAAATCCGCAGGAGGCGAAAAGTGTCTATCCGGGTAAGCCTGTGCGGCATGCTTAAACTGATCCGAGTCCACAGTGTTGGCTTTCTCGCGGGACGGCTCATATTTAAAAATAAATGATAAATGAAAGGATAATAATTGAATACAGTGCAAAACTTTGAGGCAAATGTAAAAATTGCTCATTATGAGCAATTAATCGATTTTCACAATTTTTTTAAAAGATTATTATATTGCAGAGGCGTCAGAATGCGGATGTATGTGGGGAAAGGGTTAAGATTCCGATGAGACTCATCCAAATATTCAATGTACGCGGAAAGTGTAGCGCAATTCCTTTTAAAACCCGATATAAGTTTGTTTCCTTGTAACATTAATTACAACTAAATTAATTCATGTCAAATAATTGCTACTTAAAACTACAAACACGTTTTTTGTAGCCTACTTTATTTAACGCGCCATATTAATATGGCGTCATTCCTAGCTCACGTGACTGCTTTTGTTGTTACAATTATTGGCGCCAGTCTCCATGTTGTAGTACTGAGAGTATCCGCATTTTGAAGAGGGAGACCCTGGTTCGATCCCCGGTCGGGTCATACCAAAGACTATAAAGATGGTTATAATGGAGTTCTTCATTTACGCTCACAGTTGAGTTGAAAGTATCACGACTGATGTATCTATCGGTGCCAGGTTAAATCGTACGGATACAAATGGTAAAATAACCAAGGAAACGCCGTGATAAAACCCTTTCCCACATAGAACAAATCTGCATCAAACGACTTTGAACATATTTTGTCAACAAATAGAAAATCTCTATAATTAAATGTATAACCTATGACTTAAATTGGAAAGCATTGTGGCAAAAGGATAAATTGCTCGATTTTTTTAGCAATTTCTTCTTTTGTCACTATGTTTTCAAAAAGCCGTCTGCTGTCAGAAAGCGTCTATATGAGCCAAGGGATAATTGAAAAGCGGCGTGAATCGCCATTAAAACGCATAACTGACGCCAGTTGTTTGATTTATGCAATGGAGATAATAAAAGGTCAATATGGTGTCGATGTTTTATTGCAATAACCCGTATGTTGGAAATGGGTCAAGTCATGTGTACAAATATATCAATTATAGCGTCTCCGAAGTTGTCATTAACGGCTTAGATGATTCACATAATAAATTATTGGTAAATATATTGCTCGCTGATGAAGACGACTTTTGACGCTTGAGAGTACCGCAGGTAAATATTCAAGCACTTATGGATTGGCATTCTAAGTCTTTTTTCTTGACCAGATAAAGTTCCAACAGTATAATGATAGTCTACCCTAAATAATTTTAAAACTCTTATACGCCAGAGTTAAACGTTAAACATCCTACCCGCTCCATGACCTTAAAAGCGGAGTCAAATGCTTATTTCTATGGGCTCCAGGCTTCCAGTGTCAGTCTTCAAGCGTGGTTTCCAATGTCACACATGTCAATGAGTTGTATACTCTGGTTGCCATGACAATGGAAATAAAACACCTTAAATTGTTCTCCTAAACCACTGGGCCTATGTCGATCAAGCCTCACGTGAACATTTCTTAGGAGAAGCCCTATCACAATTGCTAAATGAGCTGAAGTACGTGAATAAATCTGGTTGTCGTGGAAGCGGAAATTCATTGAATATTTCTGAGATGAGCAGCATTGGATGCACTAACCCTCCTTTGTCAGTTTTACATCTGATCTGCCGCAAACTGTATATCTAACCTGCTGTGATAATGCAGGCAGGCAGAATTAGTTCGTATCTTTCTCTTTCAAAAATATTTTGATAATGAAATATGTAACTTAACATCCTTATAAAAACAGATAATAATGATATGACTGTTGGTGTAAAAGTATTTAATAATGATATGACTGTTGGTGTAAAAGTATTTACGTGTAGGATTCTAGTCATGTAATGTCAAACGTTTATTAGAAAAACAGTCGTGCAGAGGTAGAAATCGGCCCCTCGTACCAAACGTCGCTGGTTCGAGTCCCGTGTTAAGCGGGTTCTGACTTTGGTATTTTTCCACACAAATAGCGCGAGTACTGGTTAAATCTCCAGGAAGCAGACATCGAACGTGATTAATACAAGCTGAAAGCTTGTTTCGCAATCGATGTAAAATATATAAGTTTAAACTAAACGTTTATTAATGTGAACACCGTAAGACTCAGGTCATCATGGCTTTTGTGAATCCACACACTTCAAATGGGGATTTGCCCATCCACGAACTGCGTAAAGAAGAAGAAGCAACACTCTACCTTTGAGCAATACTGATGTTGAAGTACTCCAGGGACATCTCTGGTGCTAGATGAAGCTTCACTCTACCTTTGAGCAATACTGATGTTGAAGTACTCCAGGGACATCTCTGGTGCTAGATGAAGCTTCACTCTACCTTTAAGCAATACTGATGTTGAAGTACTCCAGGGACATCTCTGGTGCTAGATGAAGCTTCACTCTACCTTTGAGCAATACTGATGTTGAAGTACTCCAGGGACATCTCTGGTGCTAGATGAAGCTTCACTCTACCTTTGAGCAATACTGATGTTGAAGTACTCCAGGGACATCTCTGGTGCTAGATGAAGCTTCACTCTACCTTTGAGCAATACTGATGTTGAAGTACTCCAGGGACATCTCTGGTGCTAGATGAAGCTTCACTCTACCTTTGAGCAATACTGATGTTGAAGTACTCCAGGGACATCTCTGGTGCTAGATGAAGCTTCACTCTACCTTTGAGCAATACTGATGTTGAAGTACTCCAGGGACATCTCTGATGCTAGAAGAAGCTACACGTAATATTTACCTACATACATCAAATCTGCAAGGGCCGAATTTGAAGTCATATAGGCATCACTATGGAAGTCTCTAGAAAGCTAAAAAATAATTATTGAATAGAATCATTTCTGCAAAAGGAAAAATTTAGCACTTGCATGTAGTAGAGACAGTGTTGACTCTTTGAGCGGCAATGGCAATATTGAATTGTTTGCAAGCAATACAGATTCAGATGAGACGATCGTAACGAAATCAGCATTGTTTGCCTTTTAGTTATCAGACTATTCATTAGTGAATAATTATTTTGAACATGGAAGAGTCAATTTTTAACAATTTGACGTTGAACTAGTTAATAATTAATATAGAAAGTCCTCATTGGAGCAATTCTCCTCTATTACATTGTTTACAGTTTTGGGTGAAGGCTGTATTGAATGTTGTAAAAACAACAGTTACACCAGTTATCGTAAATTGTTAACACATGTCACAATAATAAACAATGCACTTACATTAACTTTAACATTACATTTTACTACAACATCTTCAGTCGTTGTATATTCAGTTATGACATACGAGCTACCTCAAGTACATTTTCCTTCGAACGTTACTTTTTCAAATGTGGCATAGAGTAAATATATAATTTTAACCCGATACGGTTATCATTCATTTACTTATCCCTTTCCCGCATATATACGCTGTCTGACGCCTCTGCATCAGACGACTTTTGAAAACATGGTGGCAAAGGTGAAATTGCTAATGATGAGCAATTTCACCATTTTCCACAATGTTTTCAACTCTATTTTAATAATCAAACTGTCATCAATGGAGATTTTTCAAAAGATCTTTTCAAAGTGTTATATAATATAATCAATGTAAATGATATTTATGCACCATGACAAAATCACAAAACACGAAATATTACAAAAATCGGTTATTACAAACAAAAAATGATATCACGGTTTATAAACTGAGTTTCTAAATGCACCGGTAATTGTATCTGCCTTTAAACTGATCTATCATACGTGCCATAAATACAATGACGTGTCTGTAGCGTTCACTCATCGTTATTTTATTCGTTTTAACCCTTTCCCATATAAGAAAAATGAGCCGTCCCGCGAGAAAACCATCATTGCGTAAAGTATCGAACCGGATCAGCCTAAGCATGCCGCACAGGCTAATCCGGACGGACACCTTTCGCCTCCTGTGGCTATTCTGTGGCAAGCGGACTGCGCAGGCTGATCTTGGTCGATACATTACACAGAGGCCATAATGTTGGTTTTCTCGCGAGACGACTCAGATATACCGGAAATGATATCAAAAATATTTCGGAAACAAAAATGAAAAATCTTTGTAAATACTGGAAAAAAAAAGTTTGTTATAGAAGGGAAAAGCGCTCGTTTAAGGCAATTTCCCCTTTGTCACAATATTAAGTCGTTTGTTGTAGAGGCATCATAAAGCGTCTGTATGTGTGAGCAGGTTAATTAGAAATACGCTTATATTGTAAACACATGTTTACTACATCGGTTCTTCTGTTTGTGCATATCTCATCAATCTAATGTGAAACACAGTGTCTGTTTGTAAACATTATTCAGTAGTGTTGTGCACGTTATGTGCATTGATATGTTTCTAAAATGATTACGTTTACCATACGAATAGTACAATTTATAATTATAACGCATGCTATGGTGAATATTGCCTTCACAGTTATTGCGTTTATAGTTTAATGTGAGCCCATCTATGGGAAACAGTAACGGTTGGCTTTGTGAACAGTGTAGATCCAGATCAGCCCGTGCATCAACAGTCTAATCAGATTTACCACTTTTTAGATACTACTTACTTTAAACATGTTACAAGATTGTGTCTGCTCTTGTAGATACTGATAAGACTAAGCAGATGAACAGACTTATCTGAAACTACACTGTTCACAAAAGCCAACGCGTACATTTTTGCTTGGAATGGCTTTTCATTCGGCTGTGTAATTGTCTGCTGGGTGCTGTCATACTTGAATTTCATTACGGATTCTAAATTGTTCTTGTAAATTAAACCAACTTTTTCACATATACGACATATCTGCAACAGACGACATTGAAAATGATTTGGCAAAAAAATATAAAGAGGTTTCTATTATTCAAAATATATTTATTTGAGAGAGCTAAAACCAAGTTGGCAAAACGAGAAAGTGTCCTAACCACAACCTCGTAGCGAGGTTGGTTTAGTAATCAAGAAGTAGACATTGGAAGTGAGATATAGAAAGTGTAAGGTACTTGCTTCACACTCGATGATGCGAAACAAAAAGCTCAGATAAGTCTCCAAGCACGTGTTTATATACGATATATCGAGGGCTTGGCGTGAAACAGTTGTAACTTAAAAATTGATTTTTTTTACCAAGGTTTATCACCTCGCAATAAAGTATTTATAAGCGTTAAATCATTTTAATTGGTAAACAATGGAAATTTAGGTGCCATTGCTCGTTCTGAGCAATGACACCTAAGTTTGCATTGTTTACAAAGGGGTCAAAATTGCCCCTAAACCAGGGTTTTCAAAATAGGTTTTTAGTTACAACCGTTTCACGCCAAGCCCTCGATATATTCTTTATTAAAGTCTCATCTTTGTACATGTTACATAATATAAAACAAGATACACCAATACAGTTGATAAATAATTGTACAAAGCCATTTTAAAAAACAGAATTATAAGAGACTAAGACATCATTACATATACCTTCCTAGGCAATTAACAAGACGAATTTTGATGCTAAGCATCAAAGACTCCGCGCATGATTTTAAAGCATGACTTAAAGGGAAGCAGATGCAGGTCAATACATTTAAATAACCTGTGCAAACGGAAAAGATGTAACTATTTTTAACAAGAAGGCAAAGATGTTCCTTTATTGCTCACCTGGATACCGTAGTCTATAATAAAATGTTATCAAGAGAAAAAGGGTCCATTTTGACGTAGAGATTATACACTTTATATGCTATGATCTATGTGATATTCAGCATGTAAAGTTTAGTCGTGAAATGATAAGTTAATTCTTCAAACCATTTGGCTTACCGTTTGCTTAACATTGACTGCAACAATAAAGTGTCATACAAGCTGAAGTTTCTTAATGTTAAATCTGCTCTAACTAGATCAATTAGATAACCAAAACACATAGATACTGAAATGTTAACAGATATTAACATAAGTGTTAATGCCTCTAGTTATAAGTTAAATGTGACACAAGCTTTGGAAGGATAGAGGGAAGTATATTCTCATTCCAGTTGAGCAGAAGTATGATAACACAAAAACGAGAGTATATAAATAAAAAATACAAATAATTCTAACAAGTTTAAAGATATTTAATATCAAAATTAAGCATTTATGAAATAAAAAGAAAAAGTTCTTATGTATAATCAACATATAGCAAGAATACAATGGTCTGAATGAACAACTGTATGGGGAGGAACGTTTTAAGTTTAGTTATACAACAAAAATAAATAGGAAAAAACATCTCCCGAATCTTTTTTCTGAGCTCGTCAGAGCAGTAAATAAACCAAACAATTTAAAACTCGTAGCCTAGTGAACTCCGTAAACCAAATCATAACAAAACCTTAGCCTAGTTAGTTGGGGAACAGTTATTAAAAACAATTTAAATGTGGCCGAAGTTGTGTAACAACGGTAAAAGTTGTACATATTTTGTATCTTGTTATTTCCTAAATCAGTTAATATAATTTATTCAATCATAAAGGCTGTTTTTTCAAACATATTACAGAGTTTTTCTTTATAATAATATGTGTTGGTTGCTCTCTTTTCGATTACGTCACCCCATGGTACAACATTGAAACCTATCCCATACTGACGCCGCGCTTCTACGCGGCGTCAAAAATGTTAAAAGTAATGTGATGCTTTTCCCGTCGGGGAATCATACATAAATGAATCAAATTGAATTAACTTAAGAAACAAAAGTTTATAGCGGAACAGTATAGGAGTATTCTCCCCCAAATTTACAATGCATATGAGCCATTCCACAAGACAATCAGCATTGTGGACTTTGCTTAAGTATCGACCCGGATAAGCACAAGCATGCCGCGCAGGCTAACCCGGAAATATATTTTTCGCCTCCTGTGGATTTTCTGTTTAGGAATCATAACCCCCTGATACGGAATGTGCCGGCTCGGAAGAGCCTGCGCGGACTGCGAAGGCTGATATTGGTCGATACATTACGCAGAGTCTATAATGTTGGTTTTCTCGTGGAATGGCTCATGTATATACAGTAAAATAGTAACAGTTTGCATTATCGTTTATGCAACGAGACCCCGTATTCGCTTCATACTGCTCAGTTATAAATATATTCCTATTTCCACGTGATACATACTAAATTAGGAAAAGTGTTTACATACAAGAATCTACAGCAGACGACTTCGAAAACTAGATATATATATATATATAACTTTGGTAAATCGCTATACTACGACAATGGAAATATGTTATAGAGTTGATAACTCTTAAGTGTAATAACACCGTTTATCACAATGTTTTCGAAACTCGATATCTATCAGTGTGTGTATAACACGTGACTTTTGACGTCATATTTGCATGGTCAGACAGCAATAATTGCTCTTGATGAGAATGTAAAAACAATGGTAACTTTTTTATTTCTTCACCCCTTTTAATGAAACATGGCGCAGTCTACGCCGCTTACAATGTCCTATCTCCGTTTTTTTACAGGAGTTTGATTGATGGTCTAGTTTTTTCAAACACTTTGACGAACCTGTTCTCAAAATCCAGTTTTGATAATGCTCCGGCTGTCGGCGATATTAATACATTTTGAAGAAAAGTTCATCAAAGTGTTTGAAGAAACTAGACCATCAATCAAACTCCTGTAAACAAACACGGAGATAGGACATTGTAAGCGGCGTAGACTGCGCCATGTTTCATTAAAAGGGGTGAAGAAATAAAAAAGTTACCATTGTTTTATACATCTAAACCGAAGTAAAATATTTCTGTCTGCCGTAGCATTTGTGATGTCAAAGTCACGTGGTATACACACACTGTCTATAGAGGCGTCAAAAAATGTCTGCTTGAAAGAAAATGTAAATAAGAGGTGGACCAACCTTTTAAATGACTTGATGTTTTAGTAATTAATTCACTTTTGTCAGAGGAATTGAGAAAAAGTGAATAAATCAGGAATGTAAGAGGTTGACAGTTTCCGTTTGTTCAGATTTACTTGTTAACATATTTTTTTCATCAAATGTAATTTGCTTTTACATTACAAGACGTGACTAGACCTACTTCCTGAGCAAACAGAAGAATAAATACCAAAATTATACAAGTATTTAATTATGTATGTCGCAATGACATTCAATTAAAGTAAACCTAGTAATGTCGAACAACTATAATTTACTTTAAGCCTGTCATATATACGCACAATCTGCAGCAGACTTTGAAAACACCATGTCAAATTATAGAAAACGTTTATAATTATATAAATGGAAGCTGAACAAATGTATGAAAATAGGTTACATTGCTCATCATGTGTTGAAGACGAATATCATGCATTTTTCAATTGTTTTCACTAGTCTTGTGTACGGAAACGTTTTTTGTATTCTTGGTATCTTATAAGGTCTAATTATGATAGCTTTCATTCATTAATGAGCACTACCGATGAAATGACCGTCAGAAAAAGTGCAGTCTTCATTCCGGCAGTCATGAAAATGAAAGAGTCTGAAAATAGCAAACAACGGTAATTATTTAGTTAACTGTGAGCAAAACTAAATATTATTAACAAAAATATTAATATTTAATAAATATTCCTACAGCATGTATAATATGACAACTATGCATACTTATTCATGCATGTATGTATATATCGTATGATGGGCCAGTGGCCTTTATTTACAAAATAAAATGTAAGTTGTATTGTATATTGCTCATCATGTGCAATTTCTCCTGTAAAATGTGTCTAAAACAGATGCGTCAAATTGCATCTTCATGTGTTTAAAGGATAGCAGTTTCCCAACTTGTCATTATAAACTGTTCTCTGCTGGATATCTGAAAACAAAGCAAATACATTAGAAACATGTATATATTTAACCCTTTCCCTCTTACTACAATTCTGCAGCAGAAAACTTTGAACATACTTTGTTAAAAAATAGAAAATCTCTATAATTGAATAGATAACCTAGGGTTAAAAGTGGAAAACATTGTGGCAAAATGAGATATTGCTCGTTTTGAGCAATTTCTTCTTTTGACACTATGTTTGCTGCAGAGGCGTCAGAAAGCGTCTATATAAGGGTTCAAGAAACATTGCTGTGAGGGAGAAATTGCACGATACGTGCACTTTCTACTACATGTGAGTATGTGTATTCTAAAATATCTGCTGAAGATGCATCAAATGTTGCTCGTATCAGGAAAAGGGTTAGTTAACATAATTATATGCAGTCATTAATAGCCAAAAAAGTCACGGTTATTTTATTGTGTTCATTATTTAAAGATGAATTCTTTTTTACTTTCAGATGTCTCCTGTACGGACAATGAATTGGGTTTTCATTGTTTCGTTTATTCTACTTCAAATTTACATTGTATCTGGTAAGTAAACATTGCTTCCGTATTTAACTCTTTCAGCCTAATTGTTTAGAATTGCCTCTACCATGTTTAAAATTGGGCGACTCCATTTTTCATGTTATAAGAGTTTTTGGAATATTTCGACAACTAAATGGCAAACTTATTGAATTATACATTGAGTTTATTGCGATTTTCAACGCTTTTGGAGTGATATCACGGCGAATAGTTCACCTAATCGTGTGCTTTGGAGTGATATCACGGCGACCAGTTCACCTAATCGTGTGCTTTGGAGTGATATCACGGCGACCAGTTCACCTAATCGTGTGATATCACGGCGACCAGTTCACCTAATCGTGTGATATCACGGCGACCAGTTCACCTAATCGTGTGCTTTGGTGTGATATCACGGCGACCAGTTCACCTAATCGTGTGCTTTGGTGTGATATCACGGCGACCAGTTCACCTAATCGTGTGCTTTGGAGTGATATCACGGCGACCAGTTCACCTAATCGTGTGATATCACGGCGACCAGTTTACCTAATCGTGTGCTTTGGAGTGATATCACGGCGACCAGTTCACCTAATCGTGTGATATCACGGCGACCAGTTCACCTAATCGTGTGCTTTGGAGTGATATCACGGCGACCAGTTCACCTAATCGTGTGCTTTGGTGTGATATCACGGCGACCAGTTCACCTAATCGTGTGCTTTGGAGTGATATCACGGCGACCAGTTCACCTAATCGTGTGCTTTGGAGTGATATCACGGCGACCAGTTCACCTAATCGTGTGCTTTGGAGTGATATCACGGCGACCAGTTCACCTAATCGTGTGATATCACGGCGACCAGTTCACCTAATCGTGTGATATCACGGCGACCAGTTCACCTAATCGTGTGATATCACGGCGACCAGTTCACCTAATCGTGTGATATCACGGCGACCAGTTCACCTAATCGTGTGCTTTGGAGTGATATCACGGCGACCAGTTCACCTAATCGTGTGCTTTGGTGTGATATCACGGCGACCAGTTCACCTAATCGTGTGATATCACGGCGACCAGTTCACCTAATCGTGTGCTTTGGAGTGATATCACGGCGACCAGTTCACCTAATCGTGTGCTTTGGTGTGATATCACGGCGACCAGTTCACCTAATCGTGTGATATCACGGCGACCAGTTCACCTAATCGTGTGCTTTGGAGTGATATCACGGCGACCAGTTCACCTAATCGTGTGCTTTGGAGTGATATCACGGCGACCAGTTCAC
The DNA here is from genome assembly GCA_031761405.1 of Serripes groenlandicus. NCBI lineage: Eukaryota > Metazoa > Mollusca > Bivalvia > Cardiida > Cardiidae > Serripes > Serripes groenlandicus. The sequence continues at coordinate 79,132,123 of JASEVX010000004.1, read as the reverse complement.
CTAATCGTGTACTTTGGAGTGATATCACGGCGACCAGTTCACCTAATCGTGTGATATCACGGCGACCAGTTCACCTAATCGTGTGCTTTGGTGTGATATCACGGCGACCAGTTCACCTAATCGTGTGCTTTGGAGTGATATCACGGCGACCAGTTCACCTAATCGTGTGATATCACGGCGACCAGTTCACCTAATCGTGTGCTTTGGAGTGATATCACGGCGACCAGTTCACCTAATCGTGTGCTTTGGAGTGATATCACGGCGACCAGTTCACCTAATCGTGTGCTTTGGAGTGATATCACGGCGACCAGTTCACCTAATCGTGTACTTTGGAGTGATATCACGGCGACCAGTTCACCTAATCGTGTGATATCACGGCGACCAGTTCACCTAATCGTGTGCTTTGGAGTGATATCACGGCGACCAGTTCACCTAATCGTGTGCTTTTGGAGTGATATCACGGCGACCAGTTCACCTAATCGTGTGATATCACGGCGACCAGTTCACCTAATCGTGTGCTTTGGAGTGATATCACGGCGACCAGTTCACCTAATCGTGTGATATCACGGCGACCAGTTCACCTAATCGTGTGATATCACGGCGACCAGTTCACCTAATCGTGTGCTTTTGGAGTGATATCACGGCGACCAGTTCACCTAATCGTGTGCTTTGGAGTGATATCACGGCGACCAGTTCACCTAATCGTGTGCTTTGGTGTGATATCACGGCGAATAGTTCACCTAATCGTGTACTTTGGAGTGATATCACGGCGACCAGTTCACCTAATCGTGTGATATCACGGCGACCAGTTCACCTAATCGTGTGCTTTGGAGTGATATCACGGCGACCAGTTCACCTAATCGTGTGCTTTTGGAGTGATATCACGGCGACCAGTTCACCTAATCGTGTGCTTTGGAGTGATATCACGGCGACCAGTTCACCTAATCGTGTGCTTTGGAGTGATATCACGGCGACCAGTTCACCTAATCGTGTGCTTTTGGAGTGATATCACGGCGACCAGTTCACCTAATCGTGTGCTTTGGAGTGATATCACGGCGACCAGTTCACCTAATCGTGTGATATCACGGCGACCAGTTCACCTAATCGTGTGCTTTTGGAGTGATATCACGGCGACCAGTTCACCTAATCGTGTACTTTGGAGTGATATCACGGCGACCAGTTCACCTAATCGTGTGATATCACGGCGACCAGTTCACCTAATCGTGTGCTTTGGAGTGATATCACGGCGACCAGTTCACCTAATCGTGTGCTTTGGTGTGATATCACGGCGAATAGTTCACCTAATCGTGTACTTTGGAGTGATATCACGGCGACCAGTTCACCTAATCGTGTGATATCACGGCGACCAGTTCACCTAATCGTGTGCTTTTGGAGTGATATCACGGCGACCAGTTCACCTAATCGTGTGCTTTTGGAGTGATATCACGGCGACCAGTTCACCTAATCGTGTGCTTTGGAGTGATATCACGGAGACCAGTTCACCTAATCGTGTGCTTTGGAGTGATATCACGGCGACCAGTTCACCTAATCGTGTGCTTTGGAGTGATATCACGGCGACCAGTTCACCTAATCGTGTGCTTTTGGAGTGATATCACGGCGACCAGTTCACCTAATCGTGTGATATCACGGCGACCAGTTCACCTAATCGTGTGCTTTGGAGTGATATCACGGCGACCAGTTCACCTAATCGTGTGCTTTGGAGTGATATCACGGCGACCAGTTCACCTAATCGTGTGATATCACGGCGACCAGTTCACCTAATCGTGTGCTTTGGAGTGATATCACGGCGACCAGTTCACCTAATCGTGTGCTTTGGAGTGATATCACGGCGACCAGTTCACCTAATCGTGTGATATCACGGCGACCAGTTCACCTAATCGTGTGATATCACGGCGACCAGTTCACCTAATCGTGTGATATCACGGCGACCAGTTCACCTAATCGTGTGATATCACGGCGACCAGTTCACCTAATCGTGTGCTTTGGAGTGATATCACGGCGACCAGTTCACCTAATCGTGTGCTTTTTTTGCTTTCTCGTACCGGTACTCCAGTCAATAATATTCCCAGACAACTATCTTACTATTAATAAGCGTTAACTTGATGAAAAGTGAACCAGAAATAGAAATATTAATAGAGATTGGGCATTGGTGTAGGGATTGGGCATTGGTGTAGGGATTGGGCATTGGCGTGGGGATTGGCCATTGGCCTAGGGATTGGCTATTGGCGTAGGGACTGGCTATCAGCGTAGGGATTGGCTATTGGTGTAGGGATTGGGCATTGGGATTGGGCATTGATATCCTATTTAAGAGATGGGCGCTCTAACTACTACATCATTTAGCTGAGTGTTCATACATTTACTAATACCTCTAGTTTTAGCCATTCTGTAAAATTTACGATCTTCTTTAAACAAAAAAAGGGGTAATGAGGATGAGAACACTGAGTGAAGATCCAATCCATCTGTATATGTCGCTTAGTTTTGCGTGTTAGCATTTATACTGACTGACTGGTGTCAGGATAAATGGACCAGTATTACTGGTAGCTTACCTAGAACGCGACTTGATATACTTTAAACACATTTGGAAATCGGAGTAAAACACCAAACAACCAATCAATAAATTAGTTCAACAATGAAACAAAACTAAACAATATATCCCTTTTTACAGCGACCATTTCAATATATGGAAAAAAGCTCTTTGATTGTTTTAGTATCGATTGTTGTTTATACTGAAGAAGAAAAGAAAGAGCTTATTGGTGGCTTCGTTCATCCATCTTCACCTGTTCTTGTGAACTAAACATAGTCAATAGTTTAAGTTTATTTTTAAAACGTGACCATATTATCTATTTTTGTTTAAAACGTTTATATTTAACTTTTTTAAACACGTCCATAGAAATAAAAAGGTCGTGGCCATCTTTCATCGTACCTTACGATAAATGTGTTATTAATAGCTATAGTGAAACTAATGGCTACATTAATGAGCGCTCGGAGTCTAATAAAATTCAGTTTATTAGAATAATTTATGAATAAATTCTCTTTTAAAAGTCCCATCAATGTGTACATCATAGTGATAATTTGTTTCTGTGAGTGCAAAAAGCTAATAAAAAATGTAAAAAACTCGTCAGTCATTAAACAAAACATTCTTTTGAAACTCCCACAAAAGAAGTTGTTTCTTCTTAATGCATAAAGCAATACTGAAAATGATAAGACAAAATATGTACTACTATATTAGTCAATTCTACGGCATCTCTAAAGGGACACACACATTTTTATAAATTACATACGAATTTTGTTTATCTCGTGCGCACGAGATAAAAAAAAATCGTGTGTGTCCCTTTAGAGCTGCCGTAAATTTCTCATTTGCAACAATGTTTTCAAAATTATTCAATCATTTTATCATTTTTTCTTGAGATTTTCCATATTTTTGCCAATACGATTTCCAAGTCGACTGTTTCAGATGTGTTGTATGTGGAAAAGGGTTTACATGTATACAGGGTTTAAGAAATCGTGGCGTGGAGACAGTTGAGCCTTGACCTTTGCGTGTTTTGATTGCAGTGTCGCCTATTCACTTGTATTGACAATATCATGACCTTTCTATAATCTATATATATCATTATGATAAATATGTATAAGTGTTCAATCAAATTTGTAAATGCTAAATATGAATATATATATGGTTAAATAGATGATGTTCAAATTAAATTGTTAATTTTATGAAAATAGATGAATGTCATTTTACCGTTATATGTTTTCACAAAGTTCAGGACAAAGGAAATTGTACCAAGTAACTGCTAAGTTCGATTACTCCAAAACAAAATACACGAATGTCATAATAACATAACATATTTGCAAACATTTCACGAACAAATACAATTTGGCATGTATCACCAAAGCTCGATTTCAGGAAACATTACCTTATACTTCTATCCCCCTGAGACGTAATGTGTCGGCCAGGATCAGCCTGCGCGTACTGCGCAGGCTGATCTGGATCGATAAATTACATAGAGGCCATAATGTTGGTTTTCTTGCGGGACGGCTCATATTTGTATAAAGGACATGATAAATAAAAATGTGCCATTTAACAGTAAAGTTTGATTTCTCCAAAATCAAATAGGTCAGTACAGAAGGGTATGCTACTACACAAACTGGGCTCAATACAGACCGAAGGACGCGAAATATTTTCCGGAGAATATAGACCCTAACCTCTGCACGCACATCGTATATGCGTTTGCTAAACTGAACGGAAATAGACTGGTGGCGTTTGAGTGGAACGACGAATCTACAGACTGGATGCGGGGCATGTAAGTACTAGATAAATGTTTGTCTATTCTTAGTTATTTAACCCATTTCCACCTAGAGATGCATTTTGACGCCATAACAGCAGATGACTCTTGAAAACATGATGAGCAATTTCTCCTTTGGCCACAATGTTTTCAAAAGTCGTCTGCTGCTATTGCGTCAAAATGCGTTTGCAGGTTGGAAAAGGTTAATTTCTTTTTATGCATATTTTTGTTTGTATAGGGAAATGGTTAAAGTTGAAAAATAACAGGATTGGGGTATATAACTGTTATAATTCTCCCCAAATGCGAAATGCAATATTTAACAATTAAGCTATCTTTTATGGAGATTTTTCAGGTTTTTGTCACTGGGTTTTCAAAGTCGTCTGCTGCAGATTTGTTGTATGTGGGCAAGGGTTAACATCGGTTGCGATTACTTTCAGTTTATATTAATCACGCTCCCAGTCGGCTTCCTGAAAACCTAACCAGCACTAGACTCTTAAACAGAAACTGCTCAATATGGGAATCGAACCTATTGACATTTTGTACGAGAGGCCGTCGCTGGATCACTGCACCATTGTCAAGTCATATATTCAATGTGGGGTTTCTTTTTGAAATAGTATTGAATAGAGTGGGAGCAATTTCACCTTTTGCCACAATGTTTTCAAAAAGTGCCTGCTGCTGGAGCGTCAAAATGAGTCTACAATTGGAAAATGATTTGAACTACAGATGATATATCTTTATCCCGAGAAGTTTTAAAAGCAGAAAATTCTTTAAAAAAAAGAAACTCAGGTTAAACGTTAAAGCCATTATTGTGAAATAAAACACAATAATATATATGTGTAGATATATAAAACCATTATGAGTTGAAGAGACAGAATGGAAACGTGCATTGAGAGGTTGTCCATCAAAAACGGTGCATGGTTATACAAAAAGTTCGTGGTGCTTTATCACTATGTAAAAAAGTATGCTATATCAGTTAAAACGACAATTTCACAATTTTCAGTATACTATATTCTTTTTAAACTTTCATCTGTTTTAGTTTCTTTTTGACATAATTTTATCGACGGTTTATATCGTTTTACAGTCATCTTAAGAATCAACAATGAAGCCTTTGATGAACCATAGAAATGGTTAGGTCGACATTGTATTTATATTTACCAATGTTCGAATGACGGTTTGTATTATAATTTGTATTGGTAAATGTGCAAGTTGGCTTGAGTTAGAATGTAGATTCAGATCAGCCTCTGCATCCGTACTGTCTTATCAACATTTTCACTATCCACGTAACACTTACACAAGCTTATTAGAGCATTCCTTAAACTTGTGTAGGTTTTAATAAGAAGAACCTCTTGCTCATGACCTAAACTGTTCAGAAATGCCAACTTATACCAGTTCTCAATTAAATTGTGTGTTCTGTCGAACAGGTATGACCGGTATAACGGCATCAAAAAGACAAACCCGGAAATTAAAACACTTTTAGCAGTCGGCGGTTGGAACATGGCTTCAGCACCATTCACGACAATGGTTGCAACACCACAGAATCGAACCGAATTCGCAACTAGCACCGTCCGGTTTCTAAGGTAAGATATTGGTTTGACGAAAAATCGTTATTCATTTATAGCCTTATATTTTGTTATTCATTTATAGACTTTTATTATTCATTTATAGCCTTATGTTTGTTATTCATTTATAGCCATATGTGTGTTATTCATTTATAGCCTTATGTTTATTATTCATTTATAGCCTTATATTTGTTATTCAATTATAGCCTTATTTGTGTTATTAATTTATAGCCTTATGTTTTGTTATTCATTTATAGCCGTATGTCTGTTATTCATTTATAGCCTTATTTTTGTTATTCATTTATAGTCTTATGTTTGTTATTCATTTATAGCCTTATGTTTTGTTATTCTTTTATAGCCGTATGTTTGTTATTCATTTATAGTCTTATGTTTGTTATTCATGTATAGCCTTATTTTTGTTATTCATTTATAGACTTATTTTTGTTATTCATTTATAGCCTTATTTTTGTTATTCATTTATAGCCTTATTTTTGTTATTCATTTACAGCCTTATATTTTTGTTATTCATTTACAGCCTTATATTTTTGTTATTTATTTACAGCCTTATACTTTTGCTACTCATTTAAAGCATTAATCTTTGCTTATCGTTTACAGCTTATATAATCGTATATAATGTATATGAGACTTTAATACGACTTCCTTGGTTTTCAGAGATCGTAAGTTTGACGGTATAGATATAGATTGGGAATATCCTGCTAATCGAGGGAGTCCACCGGAGGACAAATACAGATATACAATGCTTGTACAAGTGCGTATTAAACATTTAAAAACACTTTCCCACGTGCAGACAGACGTATTCGGACGAATCTACAGCAGACGATTTTCGAAGACGTTCTTGTAAAAGACGCAATTGCTCATGATGACCAATCTCGCCTATTGTCATACAATTGTCCGCGTTAGTCAATATAAATACATTTACAGAGCTTTTCCATATTTTTACTGGGTGGTTTTTTTTTCAAATTCGTCTGCTTCAGAGTTGTTGTTCGTGGGAAATGTTACATGTAGTACTTTGATTAAGTTATCTCATGTTCTGTTCTTAGAAAAAAAAAAGATTTAAAAAAATCTATGTCGACATTTAAGTGAAAGAGCCCTGCTTAATTAAGTCTGATTGCATCTCGATTTGATTGTGAAGCGCTGCAGGATCTAACAACTTATTTAAATTACTCTCGGTGTCTGCACCCGGGATGCCTTGTTCGTGCATATGGAACATGTTGCAGCTCTACATTTGAATCATTTTCAGTGCTATCCAGCTAGACTAAGAACTATTACTGAAAATATTTACAAAATGGATTCATCTTAACCCTTTACCACTTATAGACGCATCATGGCGCCTCTGCAACAGACGACATTTGAAAACATTGTGGCCAAATGAGGAATTGCTTATGGTGAGCAATTTCTCATTTTGTCACACTATTTTCAAACAATTTCAATAATTAAACTATTATTTTTCTAGATATTCTATTATTTCTGTCCAGATATGTTTAATGTCGTCTGCTGCAGTTTTGTGTATGTGGAAAAGCATTAGCCAAAACGTAACTCATTCCCTGAAACAGGTGTATTTTTGAAGAAAGTAAAAAAGGAAATATGGACTGTTAACAATCAAATATCCTATTCCCACAATATTTAACTCCAACGGTACACAAAACATATTCTTCGATTGATTTTTGAAGAGGTTAATTCCAAAACGTTTTCAAGCATACACATCGAGGGCTTGGTGTGAAACGGTTGTAACTAAAAACCTATTTTGAAAACCCTAGTTTAGGGGCAATTTTGACCCCTTTGTAAACAATGCAAATTTAGGTGCCATTGCTCAGAACGAGCAATGGCACCTAAATTTCCATTGTTTACCAAGAAAAATGATTTAACGCTTATAAAGACTTTATGGCGAGGTGATTAACCTTGGTAAAAAAAATACCGAGTTTAGTTACAACCGTTTCACGCCAAGCCCTCGACATAATTGTCAAAACTATCAAAGGCTACCAAGGGTTAAATGACAATCCAGGTATTTTATTTGAGACCATGACATGGAGACAGCTATGGCAATCACTATAATTGAACTAGTCTTTACCATTACTTATAAATAGAAGACGAATGACGAAGACCATAATTTTACTGCATGAGTGAATGCTCAGTCTGATCTTGCCTACATGTATGGCAACTGCAGAATAAAATCGCGAAAACATAATATTACTCAGACATTGTTAAATATGGCATAAAGTGAGGTAATTGTTATGCCTTCTTTACATGCGTGGGGGCGCCATAGTTAGGAACAACAAGGGTTATTAACCGCCGAGTCTGGCATGGATGAATTTACATTGATTGACAAACTGTTTGACTAGCGCCATTCGTCTGTCTAGCATGGGCTTAATATAGCCAATGAGGAAAGATAGCCAGTCATTTGCCTAGGAAGAGTTGTATGTTGGGATCAGGATCCAATTCCACCAACCTTACTTGGGGCTTAGTAATTTTTAAATAGTTAAGTGCATAATTTATCAGTTTTGTTTCCCTAATAAAAATGCCAAAAGTTGTCATTTCTTAATAAGTATTGTTTGTCAACAATGTGACTATTTATGTCAACTTTGTCATTTAATTAGATGAATTCGACTATTCATATAAGGGAAATAAAATTGATAAAATATACCTTTAAGTATTTAAGTATTGCTTATCGCTAAGTAAGGTTGATGGAGTTGGACCATTGTGGGTAAAATAATACAGGGAACACATGGTTAGGCTAAATCATAGGTCGACGTTTAACCGATATTTTTTAAAACACGGCGTTAAATTCCAATCAACCATACCAAATATTTACAGGAGGTACGCCGAGTGTTTGACGAGGAAGCCAGACGTACAGGACGGCCAGCATTGCTGTTAACGTCGGCTGTGGCGGCCGGTAAAGACAAGATAGATACTGCATACGATATACCTCAAGTCTGCAGGTAGGTTACTACATGTACTCTCTCGTAGTCTTCCAAGTGTTGGTCAATACACACGTATTTTCGACATTCTACGTTCCAATACGTTTCGTCGAACCGCTGTAGCTCAATCTGCAACGACGAGGGTTTTTAACATAGGGTCATGAGTTTGAACCCCGACTTGGCCAGCCATTGATTCTTTCTGATGATTGATTAAAGTCATTGTGTCAAGCTTTTTGGACTTTGGACTATGTTGAAAGGTTGAACGTTGCTGGGAAGAATGGTGTATGGTGTGGGAAAACCAAAATAAACCCTCGTGATGAGGTGAACTGATCGCCGTGATATACTGAAAAACTGTTGAAAACGGCGTTAAAATACGATTCATCAATATGCCCCTTAAGGTTTAGTCAATATACAAATATTGGTCATCCTAAGTTAAAAAACGCTTCGCTTGTATTTAGACAATCCGGTAAAGTGCACAGGTTGATCTGGATTTTGCGCTGATATCGACATTCTGATGCCCGTTTTTCTGTATGGTAGGTCAATCTCGAAGTCATGTAATATTTTGTCAACAAGGAAATCAGCCATTGTTATCAACCAGTTGAATGGTTAAGGTCACCGTGGACAGGTTTCGGTTAATGTATAAAACACATTTAAACTAATTATGACAAATTTTATTTTTATTTTGACATTAAAAATCAATTAAACTCCCATTCGCAACCATCAGTCACTGTCTATTTTAGAAACCACAACTTAAAAGTATAAGCGTCTTTGTTCGTTGGTATGAAATTCATATAAATATACATTGGAGTCAATTAAGTACTTTTAATAATATATACTTTGTTGTTCTAATTTTCGTTCAGAAACGGCTCTGTTAAATGACAGTATTATTAATTAATTCGTATTTTTCAAATATTTATTCCCTTCGTCCTCTAGTCTGGTAAAGGGCTTACTATAGTTAACTATAATTCTGACATGAACTAACAAAGGCGACTGGACTGGTCAACTCCCCTTCTATATCTCTAACGCATATACAGTATATCGGTAATATATGAGCCGTCCGGCGAGAAAACGAACATTGTGGTATCTGCGCAAAGTATCGACCCGGATCAGCCTAAGCATGTCGCGCAGGCTTACCCGGAGAGACACCTTTCGCCTCCTGTGGATTTTCTGTTTCAGGAATCATTACTCTTTACCCCTACCCCCCTGAGACGGAATGTGTCGGCCCGGATCAGTCTGCGCGGACTGCGCAGGCTGATCTGGGTTGATACATTACGCAGAGGCCATACTGTTGGTTTTCTCACGGGACGGCTCATATACATATTGATGTTCGTAACCTCTACAGCGGACTAATAACAATTGAAGTTTAGAATAAATACATACATAAGGAAGCAATCTATTTTCGGAGTTGGAAATGTTAACTCTTTCAGCGCCGACTTGTTCAAAGTAGACTCTTCAAAATTGGGCGTCTGCATGTTAATTGTAATACTAGTTTTGGAATAGTTTGAATACTTAAAGGCAATCAATGCTGATTTCAGGTGAGACAGCTCGTTATGAGCTGACTCACCTGAATATGTATTGTTAGCAAAAACCTCAATATTGCCAATGGCGCTAAAAGGGTTAAACCGGTTTGGTCCAAACAAAAAAGGTTCTTCTACAGCAATCTGCTTGCTACATCATGTCCATAGGGCGCCGCATTTGTTGGTGTATGTCTGACCCTATAATGTAATGGGTTACTCAAGGCTAATCTTCCTAGTCGTCATTATCGGATTAGTCACTAGAAAAATCTTTATTAAAATATGATATTACATGTAATTAGACATGATGAGTTTTGTGTAATTCATCAAACAGAAAAACAGTACAGTGTATTTCCTTATCTAACCACATTAAGGCAAGTGTGATTGATAGAACTTGTATCAGTACTATCATGTCTTCGTGACAAACTAAATGTAACCTCAGATGTGAACTTTTAACCCTTTCAGTGTTGAATTTCTGAAATTCGAGTTTTCCAGCTTTGCATTTCAAAATGTCTTGAACAAATTCTATGAATATCAAAATAAAACTTCTAAGTTGAGCAATCAACAGTATATAACTTGTTCAGACGGCGAGGTTACTTCGGCTGGCCTAGCTCTGTACTGGTTTCACAACATGGGTTTCGAGCACTCACAGGGTTAAATGCAATACTCTTGATGAGACACAATTACATTTACCTAGAGAACCCCTCCACGACCCCCAACAAAATGTCATATCATTAAAACCGTTTACTTGAAGGAACACTTTGAAGACAATGTTATGTCATGCAAATGTGAAGAAAACATGTAATAAAGTCGAAAATTGAGTTGGAAAAGAAGATATTTATAAGTTTTCAACATTGTTATCAAACAATTTCCGCAATAGAAGAGTCAAAAGTTGTCTTTTTCAGATAAGTATATTTTATCAAAGAAAATGTAATTTAAGTACAGTGAACCTTTCTCTACAGGGATATGGATTTCATCAGCCTGATGTCGTATGATCTCCATGGTAGCTGGGAGAATGTAACAGGACACAACAGTCCGCTCTTTCCCCATTCCACCGAGATAGGAGAACAGCGGTATTTGAACATGGTAGGCGTATTGGTTGTTTAATGGTTTTTTCCCCCTTTTAAATACCACATTTGACGTATTATCAGAAAAGAGGTTTTGCGTTTCTTTTGGTGGAGTTTCACGACATTTTCAACATTATTTCAGTTATGTCACGGTGACAATTCACTTTTCAAAGAGTACCACTCCCCCCATGGCCACAGCGCCGCGACTGGGGATCGAACCCGGGACGTTCGGTTTCAAATCCCTAAAGCTAACCACTCGGTGGGTTCCTACAGGTTTTGCAATGGTTTTATTGAAAAAAACATCATACTTGATCGTTTCCCAAATTGTTTTCGACTGCATGATATAAAAGATCTTCATCCTTTTATAAAAGCATGTACATCGGTCCGCAGTCTTTTTTTAATTGTAAACACATACATATAAATCTAAATTGCAGTTACCGCAGGTGCGTATCCTTTTTGACACTATTACTTAATCTAACAAGACGAATTTTGATGCTAAGCATCAAAGACGCCGCGCATGCTTTTAAGGCATGACTTAAAGGAAAGCAGATGCAGTTCAAAACATTTAAATAACCTGTGCAAACGGACAGGATGTAAAGAAGGCCAAATGTACCTTTATCTTAAACAAGAAGGCCGAGATGTTCCTTATTGCTCACCTGGATACCATAGTCTATAATAAAATGTTATCAATAGCAAAAAGGGTCCATTTTGACGTAGGGAGTGGAGTATATACTTTATATGCTACGATCTATATGATATTCAGCATGTAAAATTTAGTCGTGAATTGACGAGTTAAGTCTTCAAACTATTTGTTTTACCGTTTGCTTAACATTGACTGCAACAAAACAAGCTGAAGTTTCTTAATTTTAAATCTGCTCTAACTAGATCAATTAGACAAACAAAAAACATAGATACTGAAATATTAACAGATATTAACTTAAGTGTTAATGCCTCTAGTTATAAGTTAAGTGTGACACAAGCTTTGGAAGGAGAGAGGGGAGTCGATTCTCCTTCCAGTTGAGCAGAAGTATGATAAAAAAAAACCGAGAGTATATAAACAAAATATACAAATAATTCTAACAAGTTTAAAGATATTTAATATCGAAATTAAGCATTTATGAAATTAAAAGAAAAAGTTTTCATGTATAGTCAACATATAGCAAGAATACAATGGTCTGAATTAACAACTGCATGGGGAGGAACGTTTTAAGTTTAGTAATACAACAGAAATAAATTGGAAACAAGAGGGCCATGATGCCCTGGAATCGCTCACCTGAGAATGGGTTATATAAGACTTTACTCTTTCAGCGCCAATGGCAATATCATCTAGACAAATTTTCTGACAAAATTTCAAGCTGCTCAAGTCAAAAATGCAATCTCTATAGTGTTAACTAGATTGTTCTGCAATTTAGCCTAGTGACCTAGTTGTCCTGACGTGACCCATATTCGAACTTTACCTAGATATCACTAAGACAAACATTCTGAGAAAGTTTCAACATGCTCAACCCAAAAATGTGGCTTCCAAAGTGTTAATAAGACTTTCCTTAAATTTGGCCTAGTGACCTAGTTTTTGACCGGTCATGACCTACATTTAAACTTAGCCTAGATATTACTAAGACAAACATTCCAACATAGTTTCATCATGCTCAAGCCAAAAAAGTGGCTTCCAAAGTGTTAACAAGATGTTCCTTACATTTGGCCTAGTGACCTAGTTTTTTACCGGACATGACCAATAATCAAACTTGGCCTAGATATCATCAAGACAAACTTTCTGAGAAAGTTTCAACATGCTCAAGTAAACAATGCGGCTTCCAGAGTGTTAACAAGCTTTTCTTTAAATTTGGCCTATTGACCTAGTTTTTGACCCGACATGATCTATATTCAAACTCGGCCAAGATATCACTAAGACAAACATTCTGACAAATGTTCAACATGTTCAAGCCAAAAATACGGCTTCCAGAGTGTTAACAAGATGTTCATTAAATTTGGCCTAGTGACCTAGTTTTTGACCCGACATGACCCAGTTTCAAACTTGGCCTATATATAATCGAGACAAACTTTCTGACAAAGTGTCAACATGCTCAAGTTTAAAATATGCCTTCCAGAGTGTTAACAAGATTTTCCTTCAATTTAGCCTAGTGACCTAGTTTTTGACCCGACATGACCTATATTCAAACTTGGGCTAGATATCATAAGACAAACATTCTGACAAAGTTTCAACATGCTCAAGTCAAAAATGCGGCTTCCAGAGTGTTAACAAGATTTTCAATAAATTTGTAAACCAAACAATTAAAACAGCGTAGCCTAGTGAACTCCGTAAATCAACTCATAAAAAAAGCTTAGCCTAATTAGTTGGGGAACAGTTATTAAACACAATTTAAATGTATCTAAAGTTTTGTAACAACTGTGAAAGATGTACATATTTTGTATCTTGTTGTTTCTTAAATCAGTTTATACAATTTATTCAACCATATAGGCTGTTTTTTCAAACATATTACAGAGTTTTTCTTTACAATAATATCTGTGGGTTTCTCCCTTTTTGATTACGTCACCCCATGGTACAAAATTAAAACCTATTCCATACTGACGCCGCGCTTCCACGCGGCGTCAATAAGTTGCGCTAGATGTAGCTCATGAGATGGTCCTCGTGTCATATTTCACCCTTTCTATCATTCAGCGAATCTGCAGCAACTAGGCAAAACATGGAAGATCTGTATACTTGAAATGTGTAATTTTCATAAAACTTAATTCTTTGTGTTAAAAGGAATAATTGATAACGAAGAGCAATTTCTCCATTTGCCATAATGTTTTCAAAAGTCGTCTGCTGTCGAAGCGTCAATAAAGGTCTGTATGAGAGAAGGACTGCCACAATAATTGACATTTCGTGCATATTTTATTAGGAATGGTCCGCCAACTACTGGGTACAGAAAGGATGTCCCAAAGAAAAGCTTGTCATTGGAATGGGCCTGTACGGCCGGTCATTCACGTTAAAGGACCCGTACCAGAACGGGCTGATGGCCTCTGTCAAAGGCAAGGGAAAGAATGGGAAGTACACGAGAGAAGGCGGGTTCCTGGCTTATTATGAGGTAAAACAATTCCACGGTTTGTGTCACTCTAAATGAGCCGTTCCATGAGAAAACCAACATTATGGTCTTTGCTTAAGGTATCGACCCGGATCAGCCTTCGCAGTCCGTGAGGTCTAATTCGGTCCGATACATCCAGGGGAAAAGATGTTTAAAGAAATGATTCCTGAAACAGAAATTCCACAGTAGGCTAAAAGTGTATGTCCGGGTAAGCCTGCGCGGCATGCTTATGCCGATCCGGGTCGATACTTTACCTAGGATCCACAATGTTGTTTTTCTCGTGGAACGGCTCATTAATAATTTCCCACTACACTATAATGATGTTGTGACAGGTAAACAGCACGCAGCACTTACTTAAAGCGTATACATTTGAGCGGTCCTCCGAAAAAAACCTTAATGGTTACAATACACCAATTAATTCCTTCTTTGTTTCCATCTAAATCAACCAGTTTCAAACCTCAATTGTCAAATTCTCTATGCTTTTCTCAGGTAAAACACTGTATCATTTAAAACACTCCAAATGAAATTGAGGTCATGTATTATGTTAAAAAGATTTAACCCGAGTAAATAGTCAGCGTCATTTTGGACGAAATCGGGCAGGCACTAAACTGGTTTTTTCACATACCGTCTACTTTTACTTTCAAACAAGGTCAAAATACTATAAATTATCAAGTGCATACTATACACATCAACAATGAATTTAAACTTAATGTCAAATATTCAATACATTCTGATGAAGGTATACACTTATTTTTACGCAAGCAAATGTTTGTTATGGACTATTTGGCTAGATTAGCATGGCTGCGGTCGTATTTGACGTAATTTGACCTAGGTAATAAGAACACGTGTAGAACAAATACTTTCCTGCGCATTCAAATTAACCATCCAAATGATTACCAGTTTACAGAAGTTTCCTTAAACTTTCTATGAGTATTTGGTGAACAGTGCGAATACCCTTGCTGATCTGGGTCAAAGTCCACCAATCTAATATTTGTAAAACATGAATGGTGGAATATATTTCAGTAAATGACTTAGTAAACATGAAGAGTAACCTCGCTGACTAACAATAAAGTGAACTCTTTCGGCAGTTGTATTAAGGGCAGGGGCGTAGCTCCCTTTAGGCACTGTAGGCACGTGCCTACACATTTTTTTCTCAAAATGCCCCCGAAATGCAGCTGCGGCGATAGACATCTGCGCAGACTAATCCGGCCGACACATTCCGTCTTAGGGGGATAGATGTATAGAGTAGTGATTCCTGAAACAGAAAATCCACAGGAGGCGAAAAGTATCTATCCGGATAGGCCTGTGTTGCATGCTTAGGCTGATCCGGGTCGATACTTTACGCGGAGTCCACAGTGTTGATTTTCTCACGAGACGGCCTACACATTGATTATTGCAAAGCTACGCCCCTGAAGGGAACTCTAAGATGAAATATGCTTTCAAGTTTTGAAGAATTACTTAGCGCTAGGTAAGGTTGGATCATTGGACCCTGACTCTACACTGGTCGAGAATGTCTCCCAGCTGGTTTACGAGAAACGCCGGTCATATTTAAAATGTTCTCGGACTCCTTGAAATATGTATACGACGACCTCCTCCATATGTTGTCAAAAAACATTTTATAAAATGTTATTAAAGCAGTCTGTAGTAAAATTAAATTCATTTATTGACTTTGTAGAAATGATATGTGTCTATATATATTGTGGGTTCCAAGTTCCGACGAATGTCGCTTGTAAAACAAATGTTAAAGGTACTGAACTCCAGATTATAGATAGTATAGTCAGAGTTTTAAAACTGATAAAATATTGTCTTGAAATATTGAGTTATAATTTCGTTTTCGAGTACAATAAATATCTAAAACTTAATCGTTTATGTTGTATTTTTACTGGGTAGACATACCTAGTAAGCCAAATTGTGTACATTTTCAAGACTTTTCACTATTAGTTTTAAACTATGTATTACTTAATTTGTTGTCACTATTAGCAATATTTGTAGAAGTTTCAATATGTCAAATATGTTAGCTTAGCTCCATCGTGAGTTTAGAAGCTTTAAAGGCTGAAATGAGCCGTTCCACGAGAAAAAACAACAACATTGTGGACTCTGCGTAAAGTATCGACCAGGATCAGCCTAAGCATGCTTGTGGATTTTCTGTTTCAGGAATCACTACTCTATACATCTATCCCCCTAGGACGGAATGTGTCGGCCGGATCAGTCGGCGCGGACAGCGCATACTGATCTGGTCGATACATTACGCAGATGTTTTGACGTTAACGTATGCACGGGAATAACGGTCAAATCGCATTCATGTTAAGTCATATTCGTGTGGACTGCGTAAAGTATCGACCCGGATAAGCCTAAACATGCCGCGCAGGCTAACACGGACAGACACTTTTCGCCGCCTATGGATTTTCTGTTTCAGGAATCCTAACTATATACCTCAATCTACCGGAGACGGAATGTGTCGACACAGATTAGCCAGCGCAGGCTGATCTTGGTCGATACATTACGCAGAGACCATAATGTTGGTTTTCTTGTGGAACGGCTCATATCATGTTACCTGTTGTCTGAAAGTCAAAGCAACATCAATGCATTCCTCTTGACTCGTTTGGAGGCAGACGGAGAAACATGACAACATAACGTCCACAGCAGACGGCTTTGAAATCATCTGGATAAACATATGGAAAATCCATTTAAATGAAATTGTATTATTAGCAATAATTGTATAAGTAAATTTCATTTAAAGATATTTACAAGCATTGTAACAAAAAAGAGAAATTGCTAATTATGCCGTAATATTTTGAAATGTCGTCTTCTATAAATGAATCTGCTGGTGGAAATCCGTCATTGCATTAACTCCGATTTTCTTTTAAATAACGCTGACGAGGAACATGTCATAAGAAAACGCCTTATGTACGAAAATAAGTTCAACACGATAAATCATGAAGTGCACCAAGTGCAGACAAGCCTTCGTTAACTCTTTCAGCGCCAAAGGCAATATTGAGCATTTTGCAAACAATGCAGATTTAGGTGAGTCAGCTCGTAACGGGCTGTCTCACCTAAAATCTGCATTGTTTGGCTGTGAGTTAGGAATATATTCCAAAACTCCTATAACATGAACATAGAGTCGTCCGAGTTTTAACATGAAAGAGTCTACTTTAAACAATTCGGCGCTGAAAGGGTTAAGCACCCACATTAACACATTTAACCACAATGTACATTTTGGTGTATCATAATTTGTCATATCGAACTTATCCCTCGTGCATCGGACATTGTATTTTGATAAAGACATTGTATTGTAATTAATTCAGAATGTTCTTTAATACACTTATATATCTTATAAAGTTAATACATAATAGAAAATTCTGTGTTATCCAGGTTTGTGAAATGCTTGCAAAGGGAGGTCAGTCTCACTACATAAAAGACCAAGAGGCTCCGTATGCTGTTTTAGGTGACCAATGGGTGGGATATGATGACGTTGACAGTCTCAGGATAAAGGTATTACAGAAGTTATCTCTTTTCGACCTGCCCACCCAGTGATAAGTTTATTTATTGAGGTTACAGGGTATTTTCAACAATGTGTGAGTGATTTCACTTACCCACGTGTATCCTGGCTTTCTCAGATCAGACCAGTACTCCATACAACAGTCTTTCCGAGCAAATGGCTGCGTTTCCACATAGACTGTTAGCCTCTTCAATGAAAACGAATGACGCGTGTCGCATTGACTTTTGTCAAACGTCGGAAAGAATGTTGGCCGAGCTGGGGTTCGACTCACAACCCCTTGGATTGACTCGTGATTGCCCGCCTCGCTAAAGACTGGACTATCAGGTCTTGGTCCAGTGATAATTGGAGTCAAGTGAAATAAGACATCGATGTATTTCCGAAACATTTTATTTTGAGGTTTTCGTTTTTTTTGCTCTATATGAAATCTGATCTATTGCTAACAATGAAATATGTTTGTCATAACTTGGATACCCACAAACTCTTTTCGTTTCCACGTTATATTTGTAGCAAGCAATACATACTTTCTTCCAAAAGGCAAAGTGAATTGCTTGCATCATTCCAATGTTTCTGTCGTTTTCGGTCTTCCATTCTGTTTTAAGAATATAATACGCATATTGATTATATATTATCGCTGAATTTGACAGCATGTCTTTTTCAGATAGATGAAAACGTATAGTTAGTTCATAGTATTGATCTGTATCCGCTAATGACATGTACATGTTCATTCAAATGCACAAATCATGTCAATACCACCACTACCGATTACATTTTATCAATTAACACTTTCTCAAAACGACGTAATTTAAAGAAATTATAGCAAATTTTGACACAATATTTTCAATATTACATAATGAATCTTTCATATTTACTGTTTTTCATTTATTTTTTTCAAAATGTTTTCGTCTGTTGTAAGTCGTCTGTTTCCGATTTTCAGTAAGAATAAAGATTGTGATTATTATAGTTTCACCCCTATTGTAAGGGCTAGTAATTTCTGACTTATGAGACAACTTGTTCGTGAACACATTTTTACTTATATTATTGCCAAATTATTATTATTAATTGTTAAATAAAATTGAAAACGTTGTGGCCAAATGAGAAATTGCTATTTTACCTTTAGCCACAATGTTTTCAAAAGTCCTCTGCTGCTATTGCGTCAAAATGCCTCTGCAGGTGGGAAATGGTTAAATAACCAACCGACCATACAAAAACGGACCCCACTGTCGCCACTGTCGCCACTGTAGGGAAAGGGATATCTCACTGGTCTGGTTATTTTCAGGTTCAGTGGGTGAAGCAGAATGGGTTCAGCGGTATCATGGTCTGGGCCCTTGACCTTGACGATTACGATGGTAAGAAATGTGGCCAAGGTCCGTATCCGCTGTTGACTGCAATAAACCAAGAACTTATGGGTACAAGTATGGTACGGCCTCGACCAAGACAACCGTAAGTATTAGCAGAAGATGTTGAGAAGACATCATGACATTAATATGGGACAATATCACCAGTTACCAAAAATATGAATCGGGTCAGAGCTATGACCCTTTCCCTCTTGGAGATACATTTGGACTTAACTGTAACAGACGACTTTTGAAAATGTTGTGAACATGAGAAAGTGCTCAAGAAACTCTTTTTCAGCTTACATGGTTATTTACCGGTATTTTCTAGCTAATACCACAGTCAACATCAACGCGAAACTGAGTTACACTATGTCGTAATAAGTAATATCGTTAATAGTAAATACTGTATACATGAACATCAAATATAAAAGCATTGTCATGGAAATTTAGATCTATCATGTTTGCCTTATTAAACGGTAGATGGTTGGTAAAACCAATCTGGTTGAAATCAAGCCAAACACCTTCGCTATAAGAATAATGGATCTGACGACATTCCATGAAAGGTCGTGTCGAGTCGAATTGACCCTATACATTTAAGTATTCGAAAACCCGAAAACTCGGCCATCACAGCTTCTCTAGCTTGTTAATGTATTAAGGGTTATCTATCCTGTTGATACCTAACGATTTTGAGGCGACAATCAGATTGGCTAACGCAAAGGTCGATCTGAGATGACATGTGATAGGTCATCTGATCTGTACGAGCGTTTGCTAGTGCAGTTAAGTTTATGTCTGGTTTAAATTAGATTGTGGTAAATTATGAAAATCTACTCACAAAAATAATGCATTGTAGACAACCACCTCCAAGACCCCTCCCACCAAAACAGATACGTCCACAAAATACCTGGGAAAACACAAACTCACAGTGGACACCGCCGCAACAATCCGGAAACACAAATAACGTTAACACTTGGACAGGGGCAGTAAATATACCAGCGAACAATCTTCCCACCACAAGAGTTACGCCAAAGCCAACAACCACTACGACTCCAAGTAAGTAACGCACTTAATGCCGACGGAAAACCATCTTTGTTGTTTAACAATTTACCTCATACAACAAAACTGCAGCAGACGACTTTGAAAACATGGAGTCAAAAAACTCGTAAAATATCTATAAACCATTGAACTACTATTATAGTCGAAAATGTTTTCAGAAGTAGTCAGCTTCAGATGCGTCAAAATGCTCCTCCAAATGGGACAAGGGTTAATGAATATGAGGAGTCATATCACAGTACATACACGTTGTACACGTTTAGTCTTATGTTGATTACCTTCAACCATATGTAAATGATAGGATGACGAACGGGAATGATCTATAACGAACATGTCTAAAGACGCAGTACTTGGTCACTCATTCCTTGGTTTAAACAATATTTATTTTATTATAGGTATAGGTGCTACCTTTTTACGAAAAAAACATAAAATGATTGTAAACAAAATACTGAAGAGTATTCTATGGCGATCAAAAAATATTTAAAAATAGGCGATGAAAATCTTCACGTCATGTGTTTTGCATGATAATGACATGTTTGGAATTCGTAGTACTGTCGTCTATTAATACGGACAGAAAATAATAAAGTAAAGATTTTCAGAAAATTTATAATGAATTAATGATGACCAATGTTTGATAAAAGGGTCAATATGACCCTTAATGTGTCATCTGAATGATGGTATAGAAGCAAATGTGTAACCGATTGTATCAGGGGGAAATTTGTTTATTTCAGCCCTTTTCTGATGCCACATAGCGACTACCTTTTGTAACCATTCAATATGGCAGAAACAAATTATGGAGGTCAAATTTCTGCTTAACCCTTTCCTTAATAAAGTCGGCCTTTTAAGCCTCTATACAATGATACAAAGTTTTATTTGATTATTAGGAAACGTTTGCGACTAAAGGAACAATTGCTCATTATGAGCTATGTATACTTTTGCCACAATGCCCGATCATAATTATACTTTCATTTATAGATATGTTATCTCCTTGCCAAGTTGTTTTCAAAGTCGTATGTAGCAGATTTGTTGTATGTGGGTAAGGGTTAGTCATCTTGATATCGATAATAAACAAGTGGATAAAGATAGTCTTAAATCGACTACATTGTAATTGGTTATGTGGATTTGGAGAAGATGACATTTATAGTTCAATTGACCTCTGATGCCACCAGATTGTTATTTATTTCGGCCAATCAATATATGTTTTACCTTGACGGCCGTGAGTTTCAACATATCAAGATCGCTTGAATAATTGAGCGGATTAGGAGTAGATGTAAATTGACGCTTAAGTTCATTTAATCTCATATCTGATGCTGAAAAATTGCTTAGTACTTCAGACAATCAAAATGACTTCTACCAATTGTGTACCGCCTTCGTGGTGTAGTGGTAGAGCGTCCGTTTCGGGTGCAGGAAGACGAGAGATATATCCCCGGCTGGGTCAACCTAAAGACTTTAAAATGGAAGAAATGGCTACCCTTCTTGGCGTTAATGGTTGCGGTGTAAACAAATATTGACTGACTAGTGTCAGGATAAATAAACCAGTAGTACTTATAACTTATCGAGGAAACATGTGATATAGCTGAAAACATAGTGGCCCTGGATCGTTCATCACATAGTCAATGACAACAACTCTTTCGAACTTGGCCTAGATATCATTACAAGACAATCCTTCTGACAAAATACTGACTGTTAACAATATTTTCCTTCAATTTGGCCTAGTGACCTAGTAGTTTTTTTTATCAGACATGACCAACATTCAAATCTTACAATCTTCAAAACACCAATTTAAGTTGATGTTGAAGAACAAAATACAGTCTCTACAGCAGTGTTAACAAGATATTTCTCAAATTTGGACTAGTGACCTAGTTTTTGACGAGTTATGACCTATATTCAAACTTAGCCTAGATATCATCAAGCCATTTATTCTGACAAAGTTTCATTATTTTTAAGTTAAAAAGAACTTAATGTTAGAAAAGAATGTTAATAAGATTTTCCTTCAATTTAATCTAGTGATCTTGTTTTTGACCTGACATGACCAATATTTGAACTTGGCCTAGAAATAAGCAAGATAAAACGGAAGAAACATGCAAATAAAAGGCGATCACAAAACCTCACCATGAGAACTGTTTTCTCAGGTGAGCTATAAATGTTGAAAGCAGCATAAAACACCAAACAATCCATCATTAATCTACTAGTTGTTTAAAGGGGTACTAAGGGATGATTTCTACGTCTTTATTTTGAAAGAAGACAAGCAATTAAAGTCTTTCATTCGAATGACATTTTGTCATTTTGCCCCTTTCCTGAACCCACATGGCTGCCATGTTTTCTACCAATCAATATGGCTTGACAGTATTGTAGTGGATCACCCAAAGAGCGTTTCTGTATAATTATTTTGGAATTTGGCAAGCGGATTCAGAGAAGAATTTAAAAGTTTTGCAATTTTCACCCCTTTCTGATCCCTGGCAACCAAAGTTCTTTAACGAACTTTTAAAAGTCGTTGAACAATATTTGATGAGGGTCACCAAGAGAATATTCATGTGACGTTTGATTAATTAACCCTTTCCCTCATATAGACGCTTTCTGATGCCTCTGCAGCAGGCGGCTTTTTGAAAACATGTCAACAAAATGAGCAATTTCTCCTTTTGTCACCATGTTTTCAACACTATTCAATTATTGTACTTTCATTTAAAGGGAGATTCCAATTGATTTTGGGTATGTTTTCAAATTCGTCTGCTGCAGATTTGTTGTATATGGGAAAGAGTTAAAATTGCACCACCAGTTTCAGAGAAGAAGATTTGATGTACAATGGGCAGTGAGTGATCACAGTAGATAACAATGAGCCTTCGGATTGAAGTTGATCTAAAATTAAGTAAAAAGTGTAACATTAAAGATCAAATCTTACCTTTAATTGTTATAGATATTGTATGTATTCTTACATCCTCACATACAAGGAATTTGATTCAGATTATTTTGAAATTGTCAAAGTCTGGAGGAAAGCTGGATAGATCTTTATGTAAGAAAGTACAATTCTGAGATAATATACAAATTTTAAAGGGAAAAATAGAAATTTTAAAATCATCATGAGAAAGTTCTGTTTTTCCCCTCACTGTGCGTTTACATGTTGCCTGCTTCTGATAGATCAGTAGTAGTAGTCTGTAAGTGGTAAAGGGATGTCCCATTTTTACATGTAGATGCTTTCTGAATCTGAAGCATCTGAATCCTCTGCATCAGACAAATTTTGACTAAAAGAACTAGAAATATCACTGAACGTGATGAATACCCCCAGCTGGTGCCTGACAATATACATATGTATGAGAAATTCAAGGGGCCATAACTCATTTAAAAATAATTCCAGTGCAACACGCCGATAATATGCACAACTAGGCTTGGTATCAATCATTCTTGTGAAGTTATATTGAATTCTGACAAAGAGTTGCTGAGAAATAGTTTTCACAAGATATGTCCACGGACCAACGGACCGACAAACCAACAAACCGACCGACCGACCGACCGACCGACCGACCTACAAGCGTGACTCCTATATAGCTCCCATATACTATGTATCTGGGGGTATAAATATTGCTCATAATATGAGTAATTTCCCCTTTTGCCAACATGTTTTCAACTATATTCAATAATAATACTTTTAAATATAGAAATTTTCCAAAATAGTGTCTAAATGTTTTCAAAATGGTCTGCTGCATAATTGTTGCATGTTGGAAAGGGTTAAGAAAACTGAAATTTCTCTAAAATGTATGTTCCTGTTTAATTTAAAACTGAAGAAATATTTTGTTTTCTTATTGTCAGTTAGGACTACATTTCAGTTTTCAATTGTTTATTTGATGTGGATGACTTATGAAACATCTAAAGCATTGATGTGTAAAACATACTCAGAGAAAATTGAAATTGCTTTTATTGAATTATTTATTCTTTTCTTTTAGTGGATCTTACTGTATCTCATAATGCAATTGTCTACTTTCTATAATATTCATATATTTCCCACATTCAACATATCTGCAGCAACCCTTTGAATACATTTTGGAAAGAAATACTGATAAATTCAATTAAATTAAGTATAATTATTGAAAAGAGTTGAAAACATTGTGGTAAAAGGAGAAACTCCTCATTTTGAGCATTTTTTCCATTTGCACTTATGTTTTCAAAAGAGTTCTTTTCACAAATTACATTATACTATCATTTGTCATGATAATAACTGTTTGTGCCCAAAAGCTTTATGTACTTGTAAGCAAGTATTAGTGTTTAACCCTGTTCCACATGCAGATGGCTTACAACTTTAACACTTTCCCTCATATAGAGGCTTTCTGACGCCTCTGTAGCAGACAGCTATTTAAAAACATAGTGACAAAAGAAGAAATTGCTAAAAACAAGCAATTTCTCCCTTTGCCACGATGTTTTCAATTATAGAGATTTTCTATTTGTTGACAAAAGTCGTCTGCTGCAAAAATTGTCGTATGAGGGAAAGTGTTAAATAACATTGACATGATTGTTGCAAAATTCGAAAATCTGGACGAGTAATTTCTCTTTTTGTGACAATGTTTTCGATTGTATACAATACTAATATTACAATTGATAGATCTATGTTGTACAGTTTTTTTGCGGAGTTGTTTTCAAATAAGTCTGCTGTTCCGATTTATCTGAGAAAATGCTATATTATGCTACATTTTTTTTAGAATTTGTATAGTTTTCTGTTTATTTGCTTCATGTGTGAAATGATAACAGCTATCTATGTTTTAATAAGCGTCTGGTGCATGCACCTTGATAATTAACTAAGGCTTTAACAGTTTCCCTCATGTATACGCGATTTCTCTATTTGTCACAATGATTTCAACTCAGTTCAATATTCATACTATCATTTAGAGATTTTTTTTTATCTTTTGGACTTGACAACTTCAAAGTCGGATGCTGCAGATTTATTGTATGTGGGAAAGAGTAAATTATAAACAAAATTAACCACAGGCTGGGTATGCAGTTTGAGCATTGACCATATATGCATGTATCTGAAAAATCTAAAGGCTTTATCGGATATTTAAAACAGAACTAACCAGTATTAATGATTTCTTATTTGTTGTTGACCTATGTTTATACAAATGGATCCAATTAAAAAAAGGGACGCAACTTTAGTAAACTAAACAAATGGGAATCGCTACACTGTATATTTGCCACAGTACCACGATTTAATTATAATATATCCCACTCTCATTGTCTTATCTTATTGCATAATTTCAAACAGGATTGTACATGTAGTGTAGCATAAACCCGATATTTAATTATAACATATCATACCATTTAATCAATTGTGACCAGGCCCCCTTCTGCAATAAACATATACGTAACAACTTTTTACTTCCTAGGATTGTGTATAATTATGTTGTACGAAATTGCAGTGGTGCTAATTCACTGAATTTACGAAATATTTTTAAAAATGTCAGTCTGAGAAAGCTCATTTTAATCTATAGCCTTCTTTGTTTAACCAACCAATTACTGTTAAAATAATCGGATGGTTTAACAAAGAAGGTCATGGATGAAAATGAGAATGTGTATGAACATTTGTCAGTTCGAAGAATTTTTTGTCAGTCAGGACTGAAGATTTTTGCGAAGACTGCCGACATCTCTACTGTAGAATGTTAGGCCTACTTACCAACACTGGAGTTGTTTCTATTTAAATATTTCACCAGATACGTCTGTAGTCGTCATTATTCGGGATACAGCGAAATTTAAGGCTTCAAACGCCAATGTTGTCGTTGTGTCTATAAAGCGCTTTACTGTAAATGGCTTGCGTCTAGTTCACCTTGATAAGTACGGTACAGACACGTTCCATATTCGGCTATTTTGACGAACGAAAACAAACTATTTCATTCTCAGTTCAACGAATTTTTCGCTTTTTAAAATGTTTGTTCACACGAAATTACGCAGTTCTTTTATTACCTTAATTATCGATTAAGAATTAAAAATGATATACTAGACGAAAATAATTTTCAATCTGTGTTTTACGTCTGACAGACCGCGTTTTAAACATAACCAAAATGGCGACCCCCTTTGCAAGTTTCATTTCAGAAAGGTTGATGGGTTATTGAAAAAAAATAATCACACAGGTTACCTACGAGCGAAAAAACAATTTATGGTTTGTTTTTTTCGTATTAATAACATTTATTTCGTAAATAAGTGCATCGTAGATTGCCCTTGTGCAAGGTACATTTTCTAGCCAAGTACTGGTTTATTTGTCCATGAATCAAGAATAAGTGAAGAGCGCCGAGATATAATTGAATTAATGCTGAAAATGTCGTCAAACCTCAATTAAACAAACATAAACAAGTATTTACAATAATAAACAATTGATAGTGGATTGAGAAAGACGCAAACAACTTATATACATCGCGGGGGTATTCTCAAGTAGAATCGGCAGCTGCTTACAATTTGGTATTTTAAGGTAAAACAGATTATCTTTACATTGTGATATGAGCCGTCCCGCGAGAAAACCAACAGTATGGCCTCTGCGTAATGTATCGACCGGATTAGCCTGCGCTGTCCGCGCAGACTGATCCGGGCCGACACATTCCGTCAAAGGGGGATAGAGGTATAGAGTAATGATTCCTGAAACAGAAAATCCAAAGGAGGCGAAAAGTGTCTGTCCGGGTCAGCCTGCGCGGCATGATTAGGCTGATCAGGGTCGATACTTTACGCAGAGTCTACAATGTTGGTTTTCTCGCGGGATGGCTCATATATAATGGATAGGCAATCTAATGTAACTCAGAACAAATTACTTTGTTGTGAGTATATCGGATCTGACGACACCGCATAAAATGTAATCTCAAATTGACCTTTTACACTTAACAGCTCGATTTATTGAAATCGCACAAACGACCTATGCTCGATTATATAGAATCAGAAAACACGACAATTAACGTTTCTTAATCTCGTTTATTTATATGGGTTATCTTTTATACCGAACAACATATTAAGGGACGCAAAGGTTAATCTGAGCCGACATGTCTGGGGCAGTCATCAGACCTATATACGAGCGAGCGAAGTTACGGTCTTTGTTTTAATGAGTTTAAATGGATGAAGAAAGTCACACACAAATTAACCCTATGGACATGGCTATCAACTGATATGGATCTCATGGTCGCATCTTATTTGTGAAGGCTTCACGGGGAGCCTCTCGCTTATGAGTATAAACAAAGCCCACTGGTACCACATTAAACTGTTGATATAGCAAAATGTTAAACAAATGGGCAATTTCTTTTTATGCCCCCGGAATCACCGATTCGGTGGGCATCTAGTTTTTGGCCTGTCTGCACGTCTGTCTGTCTGTCTGCACGAAAAAAACTTTAACCTTGACCACTACTTTTGAACCATAACAGGTACGGCTACCATATTTCAGATGTGTATTCCTTGTGACATGACCTTTCTGTCAGTACCAAAATTGTTGACCTTGCGACCTTGACCTTTGACCTAGATGTTGCCATTCTCGAAAAAAACTTTAACCTTGACCACTACTTTTGAACCATAACAGGTACGGCTACCATATTTCACATGTGTATTTCTTGTGACATGACTTTTCTGTCAGTACCAAAATTGTTGACCTTGCGACGTTGACCTTTGACCTAGATGTTGCCATTCTCGAAAAGAACTTTAACCTTGGCCATTACTTTTGAACCATAACAGGTACGGCTACCACATTTCACATGTGTATTTCTTGTGACATGACCTTTCTGTCAGTACCAAACATTTTTACCTTGCGACCTTGACCTTTGAACTAGATGTTGCCATTCTCGAAACAAACTTTAACCTTGGCCATTACTTTTGAACCATAACAGGTAAGGCTATCATATTTCACATGTGTATTCCTTGTGACATGACCTTTCTGTCAGTACCAAAGTTGTTGACCTTGCGACCTTGTCCTTTGACCTAGATGTTGCCATTCTCGAAAAAACCTTTAACTTTGGCCATTACTTTTGAACCATAACAGGTACGGCTACCATATTTCGCATGTGTATTCCTTGTGACATGACCTTTCTGTCAGTACCAAAATGTTTTAACTTGCGACCTTGATCTTTGAACTAGATGTTGCCATTCTCGAAAAAATAAATAACCTTGGCCATTACTTTTGAACCATAACAGGTAAGGCTACCATATTTCACATGTGTATTCCTTGTGACAGTACCAAACATTTTTACCTTGCGACCTTGACCTTTGAACTAGATGTTGCCATTCTCGAAAAAAACTTTAACCTTGGCCATTACTTTTGAACCATAACAGATAAGGCTACCATATTTCACATGTGTATTCCCTGTGACATGACCTTTCTGTCAGTTTCTTTTGAACCATAACAGGTACGGCTACCATATTTCACATGTGTATTCCTTGTGACATGACCTTTCTGTCAGTACCAAAATTCTTTACCTTGCGACCTTGACCTTTGAACTAGATGTTGCCATTCTCGAAAAAAACTTTAACCTTGGCCATTACTTTTGAACCATAACAGGTACGGCTACCATATTTCACATGTGTATTCCTTGTGACATGACCTTTCTGTCAGTACCAAAATTCTTTACCTTGCAACCTTGACCTTTGACCTAGATGTTGCCATTCTCGAAAAAAACTTTAACCTTGACCACTACTTTTGAACCATAACAGGTACGGCTACCATATTTCACATGTGTATACCTTGTGACATGACCTTTCTGTCAGTACCAACAACTTTCACCTTGACCTTTGACCTAGATGTTGCCATTCTCGAAAAAAACTTTAACCTTGACCACTTCTTTTGAACCATAACAGGTACGGCTACCATATTTCACATGTGTATTCCTTATGACATGACCTTTCTGTCAGTACCAACATTTTTGACCTGGTGACCTTGACCTTTGACCTAGATGTTGCCATTCGGGGGCATCAGTGTTTCACAAACACATCTTGTTTTTAATATTGTTTTAGCCATTACGATACATTATATTATAAATGGTGTTAAACCTTTATAACAGGGGCTTATATACTACAGTAAGATCCAGGGTTCCCTAACATTATGGTGATGGCTAACGGTTCAATTATATGAGCCGTCCCGCGAGTAAACCAACATTGTGGACTCTGCGTAAAGTATCGACTCGGATCAGCCTAAGCATGCCGCGCAAGCTAACCCGGACAGACATTTTTCGCCTACTGTGGATTTTGTGTTTCATGAATCATTGGGTTATACCTCTATCTCCCAGAGACGGAATGTGTAGGCCCGGATTAGTCTACGCGGACTGCACAGGCTGATCTGGGTCGATACATTACGCAGAGGCCATAATGTAGGGTTTCTCGTGGAACGGCTCATATATGAAATACTATACAAGTATTCAATGTTATCTTAATTTGCATTTATTCTAAAACATCAGAATGTCGATTTTCTTGTTACGTTGCTCATACCAGAGAAGCAGCATTATTTATTATTCAACTTCCCAAATTGTATAAAACCTCTGGATGATAGTTTGTGCAATCTGATTTAAAATTGTATAGAGTAGTTGTATCGTAATAACGAAAATACACTCTGCACTAGTCAACCATTTCCAATATGCAAACCTGTAAATCTGAAAAGACGACTTTGGTGAAACATATAGGAAAAATCATTGAATATGAAATAATAATTATTGACTGAAGCTCATAACACAATGCCACAATGTTTTCAAAGGCTGTCTGTAACAGATCCTTCAGAATGGGTGTGCATAATAGGAAAGGGATAAACACGCTTCACCTTCACATTTCAGATATGCCACACTTGACCAAAGAGTTCGATTGTTCCCCGACTGCCAACTCTTATTTTGCCAACCCGAATTCTTGTCATGAGTACTTTATATGTGCCGGAGGACTTTCGTTCAAGTTTAAATGTGCGCATCCACTACGTTGGAATCCTGCGACGAATTACTGTGACTGGCCTGACAATGTAGTATGCACAAAGAAATCCAAAGCGGTTAAACCAAAGCCCAAGCCCGTATCAAAGCCCGTCCCACCACCACCACAGCCACCAAAGAGGAAGCCCGTCCTTCTTCCACCCCCACCGACACGCCATAACAATCCATCACCACCAAGACGTCATAATAATATACCACAATCAAAACCACAAAACAATTTACCTCCACCAAGACGCCAAGATCACCTTCAACCGCCAAGACGAACACAAGCACCACAAATACCACGGCGTCAACAAATATTAAAGGAACAACAAGGTCGTCGACAACAACAGCAGCAGCCACCGGCACCACCAAGGATATTCACAACGAGGAGACAGACAATAATGAATAGGTTTATGACCACACCGGCACCCACTTCACGTACAACGATGTCATCTCAGGCGTATCCCACGCCCCCATGGAACGACTGGCACAAGTTTTTATCGGAGTTTTGGAGAGTTATGGCGACCCTTGGTGCTTCTCCACCAGACCAGTCTGGCAGCAGTGTCCCAGGCCAAATAGCTGGATTACCACGTAAGTTTTATTATTATGTATAGTTTTGAAAAGTCTAAGTGTTTGGTATTTTTACATTGATAGTAATAAGAAATGTTACATAGTAAGGGGTTTTCTTTATGGTTTGTTTGCTATTTTGTCTCAAATGTAAACTTTAAAGTGCCAATGGATTTCATTTAATTGTATTAGGTTGTCAACGGTTTTATTTTCTTGTTCATTTAATTGGAATACATGTAAAATAAAACGTCACGCGAGAAAACCAACAGTATGGCTTCTGCGTAATGTATCGACCTAGATCAGCCTGCCGGGCCGACACATTCCGTCTCAGGGGGATAGAAGTAGAGAGTAATGATTCCTGAAACAGAAAATCCGCAGTAGGCGAAAAGTATCTATTCGGGTAAGCCTGCGCGGCATTCTTAGGCTGATTGGGGATAATACTTTACGCAGAGTCCACAATGTTGGTTTTCACGCGGGATGGCTCAAATGTTTATGTATGCGTTTATTTATTTCTAGGACCGTTGAGTCCAGTTCAACAACAGCAGCCCCAGCCTTTCTGTGCCGATAAGCTTGACGGTATACATGCAGATCCACTGGATTGCCATAAATATATTGACTGTGTTCAAGGGCGAGCATACAAAGGCACCTGCCCGGCCAATACAGCTTTCGATGCAAAATTCGGTGTATGTGACTACAAACACAAAGTTGCTCGGTGTAAAACCCTGAGTGCAAGCTCGTTCAATGGATTTTAATACTTTTTATTGTTTAATAACATTTTGACACATCTGCAAGAGACAACGTTTGAAAACATTGTGACAAACGGAAACATTGGTCATACTTATGCAATCTCTACTTTTGACACTATTGTTAACAGCTCAATAATAATAATTTCAATTCTAGGGATTGACCATGCGTTTGTTGCATAATTGTTGTGTATGGGAACTTGATAACTGAGCCTCAACACGGGAAAGGATGCATTCGGACACTTGCGACGAATGCAAGTCTGTATTAGACTGTGTTGATTAGGAATTGCTATGTTATCTATTCACCAGGTCAATGAACCATCAACTTATCTCCTTTTAGCAAGTCAAACTCTGATCAGATCTTTATCTGATCTTACATACACGCCGTGCGAAAATTGACATTCGGAAGTTGTGGGTTTATGGCATATGGCATTTATGTACTTCTATTTTTCATTTTACTTACCAAGATTCGTCCAGGATAAGAGCTTGAGATAAAGGGCATCTCATGTTTGACACTCACACGTATGTTGTGGGTTCAGAAAAGAGTATCAGTGAGTACCTATATCATAAGTACCGATAGCATAGGGTTTTGTTGTGACATAACAGGGATATTGAGGCGAAATATGCGCTTAAATGCACCACTTAAATTTCCAGAACGCAGATCGGAATTTGAATCCCATACCTCTGAATTGACAGTCAATTAGAAGGTTTGGTTGTGAAATAACAGAAATATTGTGGGGAAAAGTTTACCCCTATGTGCCCAACTCGTGACTATTTCTTTCACCGTTTGCCTGAGTTGCCTCAACTGAAAATAAATGTCCCAAGAACAAAATGTACCTAAAAACAAAGGTGGAAATTTTGATATTAAGTTGAAATGTCATGGAAAAGGGTACCTAGTTTTTATATAAGGCTTCAAAAGTTTGTTAAATATGTATTCCTTCTTTTGCCAAAACTCTTTTACCTTGCAACTAGTAAAACGAAAGTAACTGAAATGTTATTTTATAATAACTAACTTACCGGTCGACTGTCTCTGTAGTATGAAAAGCTTTATCATTGTGTGTGCTTGATTTGAACTTTGTTTGTGTATATACTTATTAAAGACCAAACAAAAGCGATGTTGATTATTGGAAATATATGGTTAATAAAACCAAATATAGACTGTATGTGTCATTTCTTTTGTTAGGATACATCTAACATGATTATTGCTAGGTGTTGTAAGCTGAATTACTGTTGGTTGTTGTGTCGACCTGCTATGTTGTGGCTAGCAACCTACCAACTAAGAGTGATCTAAACGCACCCCTTATTTACTGTCTGGTCTAGTCTTGCATGCGCTGCAATATGATTTGTATTGTCCTCATTATACAAATTATATACAGTGGAATCTCACTAAAGTCGGTAGGATCCCATGTACTACTTCGAACTGTCGACGTGTTCGAGATATTAAGTTGACCCGGAGTGGTTGAATATGGGTTTATTGCTGGAATCCATCTGAGCTTGGGTATCTACAAAGACCATTGTGATTAAAATCCATAGCAAGCGTCCTCTCAAGAACGAAGGCTCAAAGTGATCTATGTTGATCCCTGTCTGTCCGTCGTCCGTTGTCTGTCGTCCGTCGTAGACTCTGGACACTGCGTAAAGTATCGACCCGTATCAGCGTAAGCATGCAGCGAAGGCTAAGCCGGACATACACTTTTCGCCTCCTGTAGATTTTCTGTTTCAGGAATCATTGCTCTATACCTCTATTTCCCTGGGACGTAATGTGTCGGCCCGTATTAGCCTAGGCGGAATGCGCAGGCTGATTTGGGTCAATACATTAAGCTGTGTCCATAATGTTGCTTTTCTCACGGAACGGCTTATTTAAAGATACAGGATCGTGATGCATGCATCTGCACACATTGAAGACTTTAGATGGGCCTGTGCAATCATACAGTCTAGTCAGAGGCTTCAAAGTGCAATCTAATAAGGAGAACCCTAGAAGTGTATTGTAACGTAAAACTAAAAGTGTAACCCCCTTCACTTCACCACACCCTTAATGAAATGCCAACCCGATTATACAATACACGTTTCATAATGAGAACGTGTGTTTGTTTGTTTTTACCCTCGCCGTGCAGAATTAACTATTTGGCGGGCAACCACAGTTAGATACATGTACAGTGGAGACCGGGTGCGATATGCTAGCCCTTTCCGAAAATACCACTTGATTCTTTAACGCGCCCGGTGTATATTACCGATACACGCGAGGTTATTTTCCCCGAAAAACTCTAGTTGAGTGGGAGACGCTTTAATATATCCCTTAAATTTCCAGAAGACGGACCGGTATTTGAACCCAAGACGTCAAGGTTGACGGTCCAGTGTGTTAACCACTTGAGTGCCCCGACATTCAATTAGAAAGTTAGCCTCGTTTTAAATTTGATATGAAAATATAACCTTTTTTTAAAACCTTTCCCCACATACAACAAATACGCAGCGGACGACTTTGAAATATCTAGGCCAAAACATGAAAAAACCCAATATATGAAGATATAGTTATTTAAATAAATTGAAAACATTGTGACAAAGGGAGAAATAGGTAGTTTTGAGCAATTTCTTCTTGTGTCACATTCTTTTTCAAAACTTGTCTGCTGCAGAGGCTTCAGAAAGCGTGTGTTTGTGGGAAAGGGTTAAAGAAAAGACCACGCGGACTGTCAATCCATCGGTTATGGTTTCGAACATTGCCAACATTGTTTCTGAAGTTTGACACAGTTAATTGCGACAATCGTCATTCGTCTTCCAACAACGTACTAGCTGTCTATGTGGAAATACATGTACTGTGAAAATGTTTGAAAACACATGGGTATTTGAACTGGCCGCCGTGATATGACAGAACATGTGTTGAAAACGGCGTTAAACCCAAACCAATCTATCGATTACCATTTTATGGGGCGATCACATTGGGCCGAATGCCATTCCGTTTGCTTTCCGAAAAGGAATTTTGGTGTTCGGGAAGCATTCGGTGCGTTATAGGAGCATACTTGGCTGTTCGGCCCCGTACGGATACATACGGAATAGCATTCGGTAGCTCCAAAAAGGTGTTGTTCATGTTCCAAATAATTTCCAGCGACCATCCGAATCATCCGAATATGGCGTCCATGTGAATTTGGGAAGTATTCGGGATGCATTCTAGGAGAAATCGTACATCAAAGTGTAGGCTAATTATTATAATGTAGGTCATGAATATTCATTAAGAATAGAGTGTGATGCCACAATCGTTCGGTGCGGCTTATTTGTGTCAGGATTTCTGGTTTAGTCTAGAAACGGTAGATAACGCGTCACGAAAACGTGACTTGAACTACGTAATAGTTATCAGTTAGTGGTTTAATTTTGTGTCAAAGACCGCTGAGATCTTTGTCATTCTCACAGTCTTATAGCACGATAAAGGCTACCTTATCTATACTAAAAATCCGTACGTCTTTGCAGACATAACAGGTTTCTATTTAACCCTTTTTATTATACAGATATAACATTTGACTTGAAAGCAGACGATTTCGGAAACATAAGCAATGCCTCAATATTAAACCTTTACTTATGCCTTAATGTAATGTAGGTTCCCAATTCCAAGTAGTTTAAAAGTGTTTTGTGTACAGTGTCTTTGAAAAGAAGACCAGAATAAATCCTTATATAGATATATTGCTAAATCTGAGTCCATTCACTTTTTTGTCAAAATGTTTTCAAAAGTCGCCTGCTGCAAATGCGTCGTATTGCGACTGTAATGTGGGAACCAGTTTAAAACGTTCACTATGCATAGCTTTACAATAAGTACAATTTAAAACATTTAATTAATCTTTACTATTCAGGTCTTTACAATAAGTACATTTTA
This sequence comes from Serripes groenlandicus, assembly GCA_031761405.1. Classification (NCBI taxonomy): domain Eukaryota; kingdom Metazoa; phylum Mollusca; class Bivalvia; order Cardiida; family Cardiidae; genus Serripes; species Serripes groenlandicus. Next base: position 79,096,724 of record JASEVX010000004.1, on the reverse strand, counting down.
AAATATTTAATAAATCTTTACTATGCAGCGCTTTACAATAAGTACATTTTCAAACATTTAATAAATCTTTATGAATTTGTTTTTCATGTACATTCTAATACATATATGGATATCCGGATTCCTCCATGGTTTTCTTAATCCAATCGGTGTGCATCGATATGTCCTCGAAAAAACCTGGCTGGTCAGCCTTTGTGCAATCTCCACCAGATGAGGCAATACCTGAAACATGATCGAAATGTGTCCATTAGTATACGTTGAAATGCTTGTAAAGCTAGCACAATGTCAGCGCAAACTGGCGTGTACCATCACATGTGACGTCATTTGAAATATAATTTATACAAGAGCGGTGCCGTAGGAACACCAATCTAAAGCCAAGTGCGGCCAGTGTATATCCAGATCACCCTGTGAATCGACGAAGTCTGATCTCAAAATGTAAATGTTAACAGATGTGATAGCTTACAAAAGTTTGAATGCATAGGAGAGTTGTAACTTATTTACCACCACTGTAGACAGTGACACGTGTTTGGATCCAGGCAGACATTAGCTATCCCTTTCCCAAATGTATACACTTTCGAAAGCTTTTGCAACAGACAACTTTTATAAACGTGGTCGTTAAATAAGAAACTGCTCTTAATGAGCAATTTCTCCCTATGCCTTAGTGAGGTATATTTTTTCTATTCTTTTGAATAATTACACTTTCACTTTTAAAGGTTTACACTATTTTGATCCAGTTGTTTTCAAAGTCTTCTGCAGTATATGTGTTGTATGTTGGGGAAGGACTATATAAAGATCACATATACAATGTACGTACCTGCCATGTACCAAGCACCACTTGGGGCTTTGCAACTCAGAGGACTTCCAATGTCGTCCTGAAATTTAAATGTAAAGGGAGTATTATTGCATGCCCGCGTCGGCACCATGTAGAACTTGAATGGACATTTAAATGTAAAGGGAGTATTATTACAGGCCCGCGTCGGCAACATGTAGAACGTGAACGGACATTTAAATGTAAAGGGAGTATTATTGCATGCTCGCGTCGGCACCATGTAGAACTTGAATGGACATGTTATTGGTACGTCTACACTTCTGCGTTTTCTTTTTCTTTAAAAAAAATGTTTACAGTTGCTATTAATTGTGTTTCCTATGTAAATGTATGATAACAAATAAATAAACGGGCTGTCAAGTGACAGTTGGAAAAAAATAAAAAAAAGCGTCTACACTTCTTGGCTTTTTGACGGAAATATCTAGTAAGTCTATGTCAGATTTAGGTGGACATAGACGTTTTTGATGAGTCTACGTATGCACGGGTTTTTTTTTGCGGAAGTTTTATCTGACTCTGCCGTGTTCATCAAAGAATATTCGAAGGGTTCAAGAAACCTTGGATGCATTGTCTTTTTATCTGGCATGTTTGCGCTGCCATCTGGAAGTTTATCTAGACTTGCAACAATAACCTTTGGTTAGTTTTGCCAAAGCACGTATATTGTCTGTATATAAATTGAATGTAACATAATGAATGCATTACAACGTCAGTTTCCAACTGACATAATTAATAAACTGACCTTGTTATGTATTTGTCATGTGATAGATAAACTTGCACGGAAAAGACCTCCCTTTAACAGAGTATGTGTATAAAGCTAAAAACAAGGCGTCATACCCCACAGAAGTCCTTTTTTGCGTTTACATATCCGGCACAGATTTCATTGTTGGGTAGGAAATCACCCCAGTGTTGGGAACAAACGGAATCGTCAAGGATGGGGTACATCAGTTGGTTTAATAGCTCCTCGTTACCGGTGGCTGTGTAAGTAGAACAATGATTTATTTGATTGCAGCGCTACTTTTCCTGGCATCTATACTCTACACAACTTTCTTTTCAATGCCACTTGCAACATTCCGACATATATGATTGATTTATGTTGTTTTTTTTGTTATGCCGCTTTCAACATTGTTTCAGTTATATCACGGCGTTTCCTGGGTAAGTTACCAGTACTACTGGTCCATTTATCCAGACACCAGCCAGTCAGTCGTAATGCTAACCTCGCAACCCTAAGCGCCAATGAGGGCAGCCGCCATTACTACCATTGTTAAAGCATTCGGTATGACCCAGCCGGGGCTCGAATTCGCGACTGCCCGCACCCAAGGCGGACGCTCATTTGTAGGACGCTTAATTCAAAACAAAGTATTCATGTTCGGTGATCTGTTTCTGCACGTTTGCTTTCAAACATACAGAAGCTTTCTGACACATCTACTGCAGACGACTTTTGAAAACATTGTGGCAAATGGAGAAATTGCTCATTTACCACAATCTTTTTAACTCTATACAATAACTATACAGAAATATGTTCAAAGTCTTCTGCTGCAGATTTCTAGTTCGTGGGAAAGGGTTTACCAAACTTGAATCTTTACAAAGTGTATTTACTCACATGATGTGCTTCCCCATCCGGGCAGATAACAATGTTGTCCGACAGCGACCTGGTTCGTGGGATCGGGAAGGCAAATTGGTCGGGTATGTTCGTTCCATCTGATAAGCAAAATAATGATTGTGATGAAAATGATATTAAGGAGTCGCGTTAAACGAAGGCATTGTCGTTTTATATGAGAACAAACAGTGAGAACGCAAATCAATTCACACAGAGCTCTGGATAAGCGAAATTTCAAAAATATTCATTTTACCTTCTAACCCTTTGTTGTTGGTACTCAAAAGAATCGTGGGATAAAAGAGCTGCATACACTTTCCTACCCGGATATGCTAGCATGCAAACAAGCCCCTGATCGTTTACTGTTCCTATTGACATTGTCATTAGTAAACGCAACAGTGCTTTCATCTTTGTGTATCATTTATTCTAGAATTTTTTTTATAAAAATATATATCTAATTGTGATGCGCGGCAACAAACAAACCGTTCCACGAGAAATCCAACATTATGAACGCTGCGTTATGTATCGACCCTGTACAGCCTGCGCAGTCCACGCTCGCAAATCCGGGCCGACACATTCCGTCTTAGGGAGATAGAGTTATAGAGTAATGATTCATGAAACAGAATATCCACAGGAGGCGAAAATGTCTGTCCGGGTTAGCCTGCGCGGCATGTATAGGCTGATCCTGATTGATATTTTACGCAGAGTCCACACTGTTGGTTTTCTCGTGGGACGGCTCAAATGTAGACCCATCTGCGCATCCTCGCAGCCTAATCTTAATCTGCAATGTTCGTCAATATGTCAAAGAATGTTTGAAGAAACTATTGAAAACAGTTCATATTTGTATCCGATAGCGTTTATGCATGTGCATTCAACAGCATAAGTGAAATCATACAAGCTTGATGTATATGCAGCAGACGAAGTTTTACAATAGTGTGGAAAGGGGATGCATTTCCTTACACGATGGGTTCCACCAATAAAACAACAGCAATGTCGTTCTCTAGACTAGTGACATTGTATCCCGGATGTAGAACAACCCGTCTTATGTGGTAGTATTTCTCATGAGGATCGTCAGTGCTGATGTTGTAGGTACCGGCATATAGACGCCAAAGGTGAAGGTTGAGGTCGGACAGTCTGTAGCCAGTTCTATTGAAACGAACATTAAATTATATCATCCCGCTCGCTTTCATACAGTATACTCGAGATAGCTCGATTACGTGATCATTTAAATTTATCGTTTTAACTCAAACCATATCATGGAATGGATCTATCTTTAAAAACAGGGAAGCAGCAATACGAGCAATCAAAACAGCTGATGTGCTATTTTATTGATATGATTTTATAACCCGTTCCCACATACAACACATTTGCAGCAGACGACTTCGTTAACATCTGGACACAAATGTGAAAAACCTATGTAAATGAAAATATTATTACTTAATCAAGTTGAAAACATTGTAGCAAAAGGAGAAATTGCTCGTTTAGAGCAATTTTTTCTTTTATCACAAGTGTTTTCAATAGTCGTCTGCTGTAGAGGCATCAGAAAGCATCTATATGTGGGAAAGGGTTAATCACTGGATTAATAAATTTCATAATACACACTTATTTATAGATGAATTACGAAGCTGACAATACATAGATACATTAAACATTGATCGAGGGATCACTCAATTGATAGATTACTCAACGTTATTAATCGGTTCATTTCAATGTCGAGTCCATGGGTAATATTTATGGCGAAGTGCGTATACATAAACAAAATGTTGACTTGTAAATGGGGGTTTCCGAAATAAAAACGTTTTTTCAAGAAAGATGTAAACATCTTGTTTAAGGGCAACGAGGATTATGTTTCCATCTATAAGATCTTCAACTTATCAAATGGGGGAAATTTTATAATAGAAATTAAGGTTTAAGCTTTCAGTATGTGCAAAGTTTCATGTAAGTGAACCAAAATTATTGGAAGCAATAACACACAGTTTCGTGTATATCTATCAATTCATTTGGAAAAGTAGTGAAATTAAAACACAGCAAATCGAAAACAGGAAACAGAAACGATTGAGAACCAACCAACTGTAATATTCGAAAATTGTTGCGCAATGTTCAGCTTGGTTGCCCCCTACCCCCTCATGTTTCATGAATCATTAATCTATACCTCTATCCCCCTCAGACGGAATGTGTCGGCCCGGATTAGCCTGCGCGGACTGCGCAGGCTGATCTGGGTCAATACATTACGCAGATCCAATAATGTTGGTTTTCTCGTGAAACTGCTGATATATATCCTGCAATAAATGTATATTGAATTTACTATACCCTTCAAAGTGCTGTGCCGATGTGATAGCAACGTTAGGGTGTATGAATGAACCGGACCCTGAGATAAAGTCCATATCGTCAACGATCAGGGACTGAAATACATTATAGAAACAATGCGTCATTCATTTTCCATTTCCAACAAACAACAAATCTGTCACTGAATACTTTGAAACAATCAAGATAAGAAATATAGGATATCTGTTTAAATGAAAGGATAAACACTGAATAAAGTAATAAACAGTGTGACATAAGAAAACAATGCTCATTATGCGCAATTTCATATGTTGCCAGACTTTTTATCAATGTCGTCCACAGCGGGTGTGTCAAAATGCGTCCATAGTTGGTACTGAGTTAACACATCACGGCGTTAAAGAGAAAGAGATTGGAACCAAACCCCGAAACTATACAACTGTGTAAACGGTCTCTGCGCTCAGACATGTACTCGATGCTCCAAAATAAGACTTCGGATTGATCAATTTAGAGAATTATTTTTGCTTATAACATAATATACTTGAGCACATATGATGAGTACAGAGTAAATATTTATATGGCATGCATATGGCATATGGCTTCAACATTTGAGTCTGGGCCACCGGGAAGACAAATCAGAGAATTGCTCGCCAAACATTGTTATTTATCTGGGGACTCTGGATAAATTAGCGAGTAACCAGAAGGAATGTAAAAGCTTTGATCTTCTAGTAATCGTCATATGCGCCGTTACGCTAGAAAACCAACATTGAGGATCCTGCGTAAAGTATCGACACGGATCAGCCTTAGCATGTCGCATGTTTCAGGACTCGATACTCTTTACCTCTATCCACGTGAGACGGAATGTGTCGGCCCGGATTAGTCAGCGCGGACTGCGCTGGCTGATCGGGGTCGATATATTACGCAGAGTCCATAATGTTGGTTTTTTCCTAAAACGGCTCATGTGTTTGATTCACCACACCGTCATCAAGGTCATGCTCAATCGTATGACTTATCCAATGGAAGAAACATAGAAAAGTTAACTAGAATGAAAACTATAATGATTACCATCCATGGCCATGAGCCTTGCTTGGCAACTGTACCTCCAACAATCCTACTTGTTACTGGCTGGACCAGTGGCACTCCACATGGCGGTTGATCTGCATGGAGAAAAGCAAACGGCTAGACAATCAATAGGTCTTCTTTTGTCACAATGTTTTCAACTCTATTCAATAATTATATGGATCTTCCTTATTTTTGTATGTCTTTCTACTTCAAAAGTTGCTGTCTTATATGTACGTTCCCTTCCAACATAGAAACGCCAAAATAAAGTATGGAAATATACAGATTTACAACAATATTGTCATACATCGTGACCATATTTAAGCAATTATCGATTGTACATTTTCCAAACAAGTTATATGAACTTTAAATAGTACTCGACAAAATAACAATGCTGAAATAAACAACTGTGGGCATTAGTCCTAATGTAATTTAACATTTACATAATTAACATAATAAATATGATAAAAAGGTTGCACATCCTACATTTTCTAATAAAGCCATAATGACACAAACCAACAATACAGTTGTCGTTTATTCAAAATTACGAAATATTCAAACAAGTACATCAACCCAAACATAATAAAAACATTTCCATTTACTTACAAAAATAATAGCCATTATAAGATGGATTCATTGAAAAAAAAGCGTATGCCAAAAATGAAAATGTACAACAAAAGTGAAGTAATGTACACATGAAATGATAAGTAATAACATAAAATTAGACTTAGTTTGGCTATAAAATCAACAAATACATATATTTGTCCTAAAAATCACAAAGAAACTGTAGCTAATAATATAAACAAAAAGATGTAAGTGTAGCTGGTAAAGTCTCTTGGCCGTCAGTTAGCATCAAAGAAAAACTACTGACTTCTAATTGTATGTTAAATATAGCCACAATCAAATCAAAGTTATTAGATGCGCAAAAAACGTCCATTTATTTCAGTGTCGCCAGGGTCTTTATTGATCATCTTAACATCAATGAAGAAAGTTTTCCAGTCAATCCTCTTAAAAGTGTCGTTTTACAAGGTTTAGACCTTTGTCCTATGATTTTGAGAATATGTTATGTTTGTTTAAATGTTATAGTTGCATTAAGGTCGTGATTCGATTTTATTTAAACTCTTCTGATTCGGTAGACACATAACAGACTACACATTATTCTCCATGGAAAATAATAATTGAATGCATCTTATCAAAATATGCAAATCAAGAATTGAATGCATCTTATCAAAATATGCAAATCAAGAATTGACAAAAACCAATGACATAAAACGGCATACTGACTACATTTTCAAAATATGTTAACAAATAACACATAACTGACCTTCTTAACAACGTCATCTCTGAACTCTGCTAAATTTCAAATCAATAATTTATAACAGTTCCCCACATGCAGACGCATATTGGCGTGTTTGCAGTAGATTTTGAAACATCTGTTGCACCAATGTTTTAAAATGATTATCAATATATATACTAATATCGCGATTTACTCTATTGTTGCTATTTTCAAAGGCGTCATCTGAATTTATTGCAGGTTTGAATATGGTTAAACTAATGAAATGTGCAGCAAATAATGTTGCGGAGTTTCAAAGTAAAAGTTCCTTTGCCAATAACGGGGTACAAAATACTTACTCTGTGTATGAACAAATGTAAAACAAAGCACGGACAATACAAGGCGCATCATCTTTCTGTGGATTAAAAATTACAATTTAGTTCATAATAATGCGTCGCTTTAGACGATGGATCCCATTTCCATATGCAAATAAATTTCGTGAAAATGCAATGTCGTTCACCCCTTTCTCGAAGGCAGGCTTTTTTTCTACGCTTTTCTGCAGCATCAGTCGACTTTTGTAAAAATTGTGACAAATAATAATGCGTTCATTAATAAATAGTGTCCATATGTCTGCCTAGATGTTTTCAACATCCTCTGCTGCAGATGTATCGTATGTTTGAAAAGGTTGAGCCAGTGTGACTACACTTCGTCAGACATAACATGATTGACCCTTCATACTAGATGTTGAAAAATAAAGTATGGGGGAAGTTTGAAAATACACGTGCTTGTTTCAGGCGCCATTGTAACTAATTGTATAGATTATATATACTTATTTGCAGATAGTAAATAATTTTTAAAGAATTGTTTAATTTTTGCAAAAAAAGAACATGTCCACCAGACGTTGCTGTTAAACTATTCATATGGTTGTTTAGCCAATTAGCTGTTAACAATTAACCATTCGACAGTCCAGTACATTTTTAACAAATCTATCAGACGACAGACGATCAGACGATCAGACACTGCTTTCGGAGGTTAAATATTTATTGCGATTACGATTAGATTCTTTGCTTTGAACGACTCCCTGATACGGATTACATCAGCTCCCTCTGTAGCAGACGAATTTGAAAGACATGGTGGAAAGGGAGATATTGCTCAAAACGAGTATAACTATAGTATCAACTCAATATTAGAGAAACATTTCCAATTTTCGAGATGTAATTTTGTTTTCCTTTAATACTTTCAAAGCAGACGACAAATATAACATCATGCCCAGTGAACAGTTAAATGTCATGGTCGTAAAGTGTTATCCAGACTTGCGTTCAGTGAAACATATTGGTAGATCAGGTTTGCAAATTTGATTTGTTGATTTGCAAGCGGGAGCTACCCACATGTCTGTTTCACTGAACGCAGGACAAATGTATTAGAATGTATGCACAACCGGTACCCTATATGGACTCCATTGCTTATCTAGATTATTAAACAGCACAGTGGTCGATTTTTCCATTGTGGTGAAATCAATTATAATCAGGTTTTAGTTTAGTTTAAACTTTGGTATTTACTTTACATCGATTGCGAGACTTATTGCAATAAAAAAACTCTCGATGACGGTTTCCTGGAGACTTAACCAGTACTCGCGCCGTTTGTGTGTAAATATCCCAAAGACAGAACCCGTTCATCACGGAATTCGAGACTGGGACCTTTGGTACGAGAGCGTCTTTCAAAGCACTCAACGCCTGCTTCAAAGCATCATTATTTTTTGGGGGATGGGTAATATTCACGTTAATCAATGCTACATTACCGTATCATTGACTCCCTTTTTAAAATGTTTATAGCGAATCAGATTTGGTTTACTTAGTTTCATTTAGCAATTTTAAAAGTCGTTCTGACTTTTACCATGAAAACGCAGCGAGATAGTCAGTTTACTACCTTGTCAAACATTAACACGTATCTACACTGTTTTAATGGTTTATAGTACCTACGAGACTTCGATACATGCGAAAAACAACCGTAACGCATTTGCGATCAGTGTAGATCTAAATCAGTCAGTGCAACCGCCTTGTCTAATCTGACCCCGTTATGATCGCCAATTAGTCATAGAAAGCTTCAATAAATATCTGTAAATAAGCCGTTCCACAAGAAAACCAACAGTATGGACTCTGCGTAATGTATCGCGTAGATCAGCCTGCGCTGTCCGCGCAGACTAATCAGGGCCAAAACATTCCGTGTCAGGGGGATATAGGTATAGTGTTATGATTTCTGAAACAGAAAAACCACTGAAGGTGAAAAGTGTCTGCCCGGGTTAGCCTGCGCGGCATGCTTAGGCTGATTCGGGTCGATACCTTGCGCAGAGTCTACAGGGTTGGTTTGTTCGTGGAACGGCTCAAATCAGTATACATGTGTATATTTAGCATGGAATCACAGGGTAGTCTTTGTCCACACATGCAATAATTGCGCTAAGATTTGTCTTCGCAGAGAACTGTTATTTATAACTAGTTATGCCTTAACAATATGTGCATTTCTTAACTTACAGGTGTTACACATATTGTTCACAACATTTAAAATTCTACACACTTTTAAGATTAAATGTTATTGAATGGGAAATGATATTAACATTTTTGAAGAAATTAAAATAAATATACTTACTCGTTTGAGATTTCCTTTCAACTGACGTTTCACTTTCTTTATCAGTTATATGTATTATACACAGATCCGTATTACGAAATCGTCCCTGACACACGAACATAGGGCTTTAGAACTTTGCGATCAGTGACAATCAAGACCAGCATCTGCATTCTTAGCATAGACTTCACTGTTTCCCCTTTAGTCGTAAAAGCACATTGGAAGGCTTTGTGAAGAATGAATATGACCAAATCCTAATTATTATGGTTCGATTTGATTATAATAAGTATACACCCTTTCCATAATATAGACACTATATGGCGCCTCTGCAGCAGGCTCATTGACAATGTCTCTGTAGTAGTAAAGGAGGATAGACTGGGGCATTTTGCGAATGACCCGGTCTACCCTCCCTATAATAGCGATTTAAAGAGGAAAGGTACCTAGGGAACCTGGGGCATCTACATAGACCGTGACATTTTGTGAATGCCCCGGTCTACCCTCCTTTGGAGGGTATTTCATCTCCTAGGGAGGGTAGACTGGGGCATTCGCAAAAATGCCCCAGTCTACCATCCTTTGGAGATGAAATACCCTCCAAAGGAGGGTAGAACGGGGCATTTTTGCGAATGCCCCGGTCTGCCCTCCTTGATAGGGTAGACCGTGGACTTAGTCGTTTTCAGGCCATTTCTGATGTTGGACTTTGTCGTTTTTTCAATGGGTAGTTAAATAAATTTATTTTCTGGGTGTTAAAGCCACATTTTTGGCTTGAGTATGTTTAAACTTTGTCAGAATGTTTGTTTTAGTTATAGCTATGCCAAGTTCGAAACTGGGTCATGTCCGGTCAAAAACTAGGTCAAATTTAAGGAAAATCTTGTTAACACTCTGGAAGCCACATTCTTGGCTTGAGTATGTTGTAACTTTGTCAAAATGTTTGTCTTAGCGATATATAGGCCAAGTTCGAAACTGGGTCATGTCCGGTCAAAAACTAGGTCACTGGGTCAAATTTAAGGAAAATCTTGTTAACACTCTAGAAGCCACTTTTTTGGCTTGAGTAAGTTTAGACTTTGTCAGAATGTTTGTTTTAGTAATATCTAGGCAAAGTTTAATACTGGTTCATGTCCAGTCAAAAACTAGGTCACTAGGTTAAATTTTGTATAAAAATCTTGTTAACACTATAGACATTGCATGTATGACTTGAGCAACTTGAAATTTTATCAGAATGTTTGTCTCAATGATAAGTTGATTGGCTCTGAAAGAGTTAAGTCTTAAAAGCCCATTCTCAGGTGAGCGATCCAGGGCCTCATGGCCCTCTTGTTAAAAAGTGGAGTCTAAAATAATGACACTGCACTAGGCAGAGAAAAAGTGGACTTTTAAATTTCAGAAATTACATATTCATGCTATTATGTAAGAGTGTGACTGCTCATTGCCACATATGTAATTTGATGTGAAAGTACATGCACATATATATTTGATAATATTCTGCCTGACTTAGATTTCAGATTCTGATGAGACCCAGCCTCCATCTCCAGATTCTGAGACACAGCCACCATCACCAGGTTTTGAGACACAGCCTCCATCTCCATGATCGAAATTACAAACGGTAAGACCATGCATACTTTCTACTCAATTTGATAGAGAAGAGATGAGCCCCACAGACAGTGAAAGTCATATGTTGATTTTCAGTGACATAGAAGCCCAGTATCGCCATTCTCTTCAAAGTGATAGTCTTCAGCTAGGTACTGAATTAGAATTGATTCAATTGAGTACCACTCAATATTCTGCATTTGAGAGTAATAGTCTCCAGCTAGAGAGCCAACCTTTTAGTCAGTATAGTCGGGGAATAAAAAAAAATAAGTTGACAAATATTGACAGTGCTTCAGACATTCATAACTGGAGAACTATTATGCAAAAGTGAAACTATTTATACTGGCTGTGTTTGTTATAGTAATGAAGGGTCATTTGTCACACAGACTTTGATATCAGGAAATCTTCAGTTCAATGGTACATGCCCTCAATAACAGTATAAGAATTAGTTCATTTTTAGAAATATACAAAATTTCAAGGGAATCATTGCTGGAAAAATCCAACATTACTTGTGTTGGTGAAGCTAATCTTTGTAATGGGCTTGCAGTAGACTTATACAATTTTGCTATAGACAATAATTTAGTGCTAGGGCACTTTTACTATGAATGGATGTCAGCCATTGTTAAAATAAATATTAACGAAATAAATAAAGAAGCCTTGTTTTCAAAGGTTCACAGAGTTTTAAAACAAACTAAAAGTAAAAGAGGGGCAGCAAAGTTAAGGTACTTGAATGAAAGGTTTGTTATTCCATCTCAGACATATGCTTAAGAGCCTAGAGTATCAAGTTTACAAAATTCAGTTCAGTGTAAAGTAACAACACAAGAAGCCAAAGCACTTACAAAATTAAAGGAAAAGAGTGAAACTGTAGCTGCAACCCGTGAAAAATCAAAATAGTACAAAAGAAAGTTTGAAAGACTACAGAAAATAACCGAGGAGAAGAAAGCAAAATTTGAGTTATTAGTGAATGAAAATAAGCAACTTAAACAAGTCTTAAAGTCAAGTGAAAAAGATATCAAGCAGATAAATTACAGATTAAGCAGGGAGATAGTACATAATGCTAAAAACAAACTGTCAGTGCTTAAATTGAAAAAGACTGAATTAGAGCTGAAGAATAAAAATAAACAGACAGAGTCTGAAATAGTTTCTTTAAGAGATACTATCAAGATGAAGTTGTTGCCGTTGCTGAGCAAAATGAAAGGGAAATGAGAGAGGCAAACTTAACAATTGACTATATGCAGGGACTGTTAGATACACCTGATATACAACTATATGATGAAACAGACATCAAATACACAAATGAAACAGTTATGTGTTTAATGAATCTGACTGATATGAAAGTCCCTGTTGAAAGGGTTGGGCCTGTTATTATAGAAGTTGCCAAACTTTGTGGAAAAAATGTTGACAGGGTCCCATCTGCTTCCAGTGGACAGTAAACTAGCCGTATCACAGAAACAAGTTGGTAATGTTCTGAAAGAGAAAGATCAAACAACGCTATATACTGATGAAACAAGGAAGTATGGAAAATACATGCAGGCATATATAGTGACTGATAAAGAACAGCATTCATATATTTTAGGACTGCGTGAAATGGTGGATAAAAGTGGGAAAAGTACCTTGGATACTTTAAAAGACATATTATCAGATATTACAACATACTGTCATGAGGCGGATAGTGTCAACAACATTGGCTATACAATTCTTTGTAATATAAGAGACACAATGTCTGATAGGGCGTCTACAGAAAAACATTTCAATGTATTGCTAGAAGAGTTCAGAAATGATATTTTACCACAGGTTGTTGATAACTGGCAAAACTTAAGTATAGAAGAAAGAAAACTTTGTTCTAAAATGAACAATTTTTACTGTGGCCTTCATTTGCTAGTAGGTATGGCAGACACTAGTGAGAGTACAATTAAAAAGTTCGAGAATTACTTAGATGATCAAGATATAGGCTCAGCAAAGAAACCAGAGCTTAAAAGGTACCACAGGAATGAGAGTGGGATCTTACGTCTGCTTAGAACATCTTCAAAATGCTTTGCAGTAGGACAGGATGAGACAAATGGTGTCAGCTTGCAATGGATAACATTCCTGAAGACAAGAAATAAAAAGAACTATATAGTTAGGTTCAAACACAACAGGTTTAATCTTGTGTTTAGCTTAGCCTCAGCTGTTTATTATCACCGTGAAGAAATAGAAGAATGTGTGGATACAGTACATGGTGCTAGCAATGATTTATTAAAAGCTGTGACATTGGACATCAAAGAAAACCTCTTATTGGCAGGACTTAAGGCATTTGGACTGATTTCAAAGCTCGTAACTGGTCCATTATGGACATTTCTTGAGGCACCTGGTCATATACTTGAAATGAATATGTACTATAAGCAATTGGTCGACTTCTTAATCAAAGGTGCTAATGACATTGAGTTGATAAGTCAGTTCATTAGAGCAGAGGAAGGTCCATTTAACACAATTATAAGAGAAAATGAAGAATCACGAGTTTTGTTTGAGGACAATAATAATTTGAATGAAGTGCTGTGTCCAATGTTACAGGGTCTATTTCTGTCCATGTCAGTACTGTTAAATCGCATGGTTGCAGACCATCTTCCGGGTGGAATATTTTTCAACCCAACTGAACAAGTTATTGCAGAAATAAAGTCGGCCATGAAACATAACAAGCTACCCGAGTTTGTGTTTGGGCAACTAGACCAGCTACTGCGCTACAGACCAAATGCAACCTTACTCACCAATGAGTCTTACTTGATATATTCCCATAATAAAACAAGAATGTATTGAAGCAAAAACATGGAGATCCAAAAGTGTTTAATTTTTCAAAAAAGTGCATAGATGGAAAATATTCTGCATTACTTGTTGAGGAATTAAAAAGAAATGTCAACACTTTGATACAAGACTGTATTCAAGAGCCAACAACAGAAAAACAAGATGAAACCATCCCTTTACTGGTGGGAAAAAAGTGAAGCATACATTTAGCGATGGTAAGGCATACAAAGGACATGTAATATCTGTCGTACCCGGATTTGGAGAATGGTATAATGTGAGATATGATAATGATGACTCTATGTATGCATATAATTTGTGTGAGGATTATAAACAGGGAGATTTACAGCCGTTTATAGGATATTAATAACAGATTAATTACAAAAGACACCCATTGAACCAGTTAAAGTGTTTAAAATAGACAATTTATAGAATGATTGTATTCAGGTCAAATTACGCAAAATACATTAATTTGGTGTATTGTAACCTTCACTGATAGTTTAGTTCCATGAAGATCTATTTGAGTTTTTCAGATGTTTCCTTAGAAAATGGTGTTGGCATATTCCATACAATATCATGTAAGACTCCTCACAGTTAATGCCTCCCCCAATTGTTCATGTTATATATGATGTTGATTCCTCTTTCAAGTCCCAAATGTCTAAAGGGGAGTGTGAACTTACCACTTGACATTTTGTGTTTGTGGTAAATTGAACTCTGTTTAATGATATATGGTGTTTTACATGAGAAACGCTTAGAAAGTGTGACAATTGCGGAATGAAACTGGTCGATTTAAAATTGTTCATGTTATATGCTGTTGAACTTTGTGCTTGTTAACCCTTTCCTTTATAAAGACGCTTTTTGACGCCTCTGCAGCAGACAGCTTTTTGAAAACATAATGGCAAAAGAAGAAATTGCTCAAAATGAGGAATTTCTCCTTTTGCCACAATGTTTTCCACTTTTAGTCTTAGGTTATTCATTCAATTATAGAGATATTCCATTTTTGGACAAAATATGTTCAAAGACGTCTGCTGCAGAATTGTTATATGAGGGAAAGGGTTGATAGTTTTTGCATGTGTTGTCTTTTCCACATTTCCTTTATTTATAACTATTATTTAAATCATGACATATTTATTTAGACATTAATGATTATATAACACCTATCCAAAAGCACAGTATTTGTTGCTGAAAACTTTTACTTGACAACACATTATTTGAACATTTGTCAGTGTAAGTTAAAGCAGCACCTAACCCCAACGCCCTTGCAGCAGACAGCTTTTTGAAAACATAGTGACAAAAGAAGAAATTGCTCAAAACGAGCAATATCTCCTTTTGCCACAATGTTTTCCACTTTTAGTCATAATGCTTGCATTTGAAAAAAAAAATGAAAACATTGTCAAAAAAGGAGAAATTGCTCAAAATGTCATTATACTTTAATTTAAAGTACTTTTCCTTCATGTGGCATAGAATCTAGATCTGTTCAACGTCTTCTGCTGCAGATTTGTTGAATGTGGGAAAGGGTTAAGTAATGGGATTTCACACCCTACCCTTTGATATCAAAGTTTATTATTAACCCTTTCCCCCATAATGTTTTCCACTTTTAGTCATAGGTTATTCATTCAATTATAGAGATTTTCTATGTTTTTACAAAAAAATGTTCAAAGTCGTCTGCTGCAGAATTATCGTATGAGGGAAAGGGTTAAGTTTTTACTTACAATCATTGTTTTAAAAATAAGATTATTTTCTGTAATTTTTTATCATAGAAGTACATGCTAACAACTTTGTTCCTTAGTACACGTAACTTGCTAATGTCATTACAGTTGTGGGCAGAGATAATTTATTTATATCTTCTAAACTGAAATTGTATCAACTTCTTGGTGAATAATCATATCAACATTTGAAAAATGGACATGTTTAATATATATTTATATAAAACTGACATGAAACATGATACGATGAACCTTTATTTCATAACAGAAGCACTAAATATGTTTGTTCTTGCCTATTTCAGGTATTTTCGTTGCCGAGTGGCGTATTTGGATGCAGTATTAAATACAGTATAGCAGCAGAACTAGCAGTTGCAAGTTGAAAAATTGAATAAACTGACTTCTTTACTGCTGCATTTTGCATGTTCTTTAAACTGTGCTTTAACATAACATATTAAAAATATACATTTTTGTGAATGGTAAGACCATATCTTTCAGAAAATGTAAGGTTAACATGTATTTGAGCATTTTTCAAAATCAATGAATGTTGCTAGTAACATTCGTATTCAATGTAGATTTATGACCGCTGTTAATCTTCCGCATTTCCTCAAAGATGTTCTTTAAATCATCACTTGGTTGTTGTACAACGGGTTGATAATTCTCTCCTTTCATACTCATCGTCATTGCCTGTGACAGAAAGTCGTTCTATTTTCTCTCAGTACAGAATACACGTCTTAACTCTTTGAAAGTCAGATGTAAAATGCGACCTTTCTCAATAAACGCTAAGCGAAGGTGATACATGACGTCACTTTTGTTTATGATTACGTCAATCATAGGAATGCGCCCACAGATTGTTTTTTAAAAATCTTCATTTTGATGTTACTTTATTTTAAGATCCATGAGTAAAATTCTACGCTTTATGATTTCAAAACAAGAAATACATAAATAGTCGTCCGAAATACACAACTCCAACGCAAATATATCCTCGAGAAAAAACATATAACAATATTTGACTGTTTTACATCTAAAACAGTTATTCAGATAAAAAGCCTTCTGTTTAAACATTGTTACCTTCTGTTTGAACATTGTTATTGTTTGTTGTATCTGTTTGAAACGATCCTTTACCCCTATGAGTTCGAGACTTTAAATGACGAGATTGTTTCGTTTCTGTCTAAGTTCTTTTTTTTACTGAATCTTTTCCCCGCGATATCAGATCCGATTTTTATTTGCCATGTCCAACATTGATAAAATGACGTCACTTTTGACTATGATGTCATCATTTTTTATTGTTGTCGTATTTGTGACCTAAAAATATTGTTCTATAGAGTCACTGTAAAATGACGATTTGAATGAAAGTTGAACTCTCTCGTTCTTCGACTAAACCTGCAAAGAGAGGCTCATAAAAAAGGTTGCTCATTTGAGTCGATGCATAATGACAAATTGAAGGAAAGTTGAGCTTTCTAGTTCTTTGGTTTGCTCTTAAAAGGGCATTTTGTTTTTGGGGATTGTTGCAGAACTAATGTCCACCACAGCCCCCAACTTTTCGACAGGCAGGACACATTGTGAAAATGTGCCCGACTGACGATACGCTTCACTGCTGAAGCAGAATACCCAGAGGATAGGGTAAATGGCGCTTCATCGCCAGCGTCCCAGTTCTCCTCTGTCTCTGAGGAATTACATGGCATATACGGTGCATCCTCGTCCATGGTCCAACTCTCTGTCACTGGGATAGTGTATGACACCTTCTTCTCAGTATACTTCAGTTGGATATGGAGGCGCTCCATCTGATCGCTAATTGCCAACAAAGCTACCTGTACTCGGATTTTGTCCATGATTTAGTGAAAATGAAATAACTTTAGCGTGGTTTTATACTATCGAGTGCAGACGTGATCTAAAGCACCTCGATGTTTATTAAGATTAAAAGTAGGTCAGTGGGTCAGTAGGTCACTTTAAACATAATGTTTTTTCTACTTTGATGATTTATTTACTTAGGTCAGTAGGTTAGTAGGTCATGAAATGATCATTTATATGACCCCCTCTTCCGATTTAAAGTTTTATTCTTCAACTTTTCTAGTGAAATTATTGCGTCGACTGTTTGGCAGTAAAAAGAGAACAGATGAGAATATGAAGGAGATTGATCAGATTATGGTTGAATTCTATCTCAGACGAGGATATGACTACCATACTAGAAAACCTGTGTTAAAGATGGGCAATCTCTACCCCGATTTGTCGGAGTTTATACCTCCGACAGAGAACAGTGCTTGGCAAGGTAAACTTGTCCAGCAATATGCTTGCTTAAAGTCACATTTTAAAAATTATTGAAAAAGATGACCTTAGCAGGAAAAAACAGTCCTTTTCAGGACTAAAACACAAATCTCGAAAAGTTTTAACTTTTCAAATTGACATTTTTTTAACGTTTATTTTATCTTAAGATAAATATACACAATGAAAATGAATACACAATGAGAGAAACAAAAACAGTTTTATCTCGCAAAAAGATACCACTTATATTTACAATTGAAAAAATGAAAATTTCAATTTTCCTTTCTTTTCTTCATTGGAACTTCAGACTCTGTGGTACTCTTACGTTTCCTGGGTTTGATTGTTTTTACCACAACATCTGGGCAGATTTTCTGTTTGTGTTTGTCTGTTTTACAGATAAAGCAGTTTTGTTTCTTCAACTTTGGTTTTTCATCGGTTTGAGCATCCACCTTTTCATTGAATTGATCTGGGTTTTATGATCCACGACAGTTTTTTCATTGGATTGATCTGATGGTGTTATTTGATCCACGACAGTTTTTTTTATCGGGTTGATCTGATGGCGTTACTTGATCCGTGACGTCTGGTGTTTTTTCAACTGAAGTAGTGTTCCATTTTTGGTAAGTTCTCAAGCAATATCGATTGTAGTCATTGCAATGAGATGTTAAAGCTCCTACAAATATCATGTCTTGCTTCACCACAGGTGTACGATAAAGGGCAGACTGTAAGACGATATCATGAGTGTGTGGGTTTACATACACAAACTGATATTTTGCAATCTGATTATCTTTTTCTGGGCATTTACTGGCCCAGTGATCTTCTTTGTGACAGATGAGACAGAAATTGGGTATTTTTCCATTTGGTCCATACATGTCGTCGATACTGATTTTGTCAAATACTCTGTGTTTACCAATTCTGTATTCATCGTCCTCTGATGTCTGGAAAGAAGCAAAAGATCCAACGTATACCGCCACATGCCTGATCGGGTAAGTCGTTGGTATGTTAGTGATCTCATATTCTTGTGTATATGCGTTAACGTACACCTACATTTTTGCCATATTTCTAGCCATGCTGAATTAATGGTGTTATCACTCTGAATATTTCAGACTGTATGATAACCAGTATTGATAATCGTCCTTCTTTTATAGGATTGTGACAGACAACTGTTATATAACTCATGGACGTCACTCATTTACAATCAGTCTCTGACACAATGTCAAAATGAATTGTACCGTATTCAGACAGTGAAAGCGACGATGATGATGATGATGATGATTTCCCACCAAAACGAAAGCAGAGAAAACTTACTATTCTTGATTCAGAGGATGAGGACGACGAACTTGACTTGATTAAAAAGAAACCTGTAAAAATGATAGAAGAAAACAATGAAGAAGATACATGAACAGAATCGCATGTAATAAGTGCAACTTTCAAGAAATTTGAAGAATTACCACCGCGAGAATTGACAAAACTGTTTAACAATATTACAGAGGAAATCCAATCAACTTTGAAAACAGAACCTACCGATAAGATTAGAATTACTATTAATCATCCATCTTTAAACATGGGGATTTACATTCCATTTATGAATGCTAGTCAGCTAGAACGTGTAATCATGTTGAATGAAATTGAGAAAGTATTACAATCAAACACAGAGTTCAGCCTGACCGATGGACGCATGACTTTTAGCATTACACACGCTCATCCTCCAACTGGTCATGGAAAGAAGAAGTTGAATTCAACAGAAATTCTGGATTCAAAAATCTTTGCTAAAAACATGCAATCCATTGTACAAATCAATAATAACAATGACAGTATGTGTTTTGCAAGAGCTTTAGAAGTTACTATGTGTCATGTGAATCGTCATGATACAGATGACTGGATATTGAAATGGCGTAAAATAAGAAAACCCAATAGACAACTTCAAAAGAGTGAAGCTGAAGACATCCTGATGGAAACAGGGATCTCACCAAACCAACCTTGTGGGTTAGACGAGTATAGGATCATACAGACATTGTTCTATGCAAAGGATTATGTTATTAAAGTACATCACCAGCATACTTCTGTAGAGTTCGTCTTTGAACACCCTGTTGTGTACAGACAAAGTAAAGTACTTCATTTGTATTATCATTAAGGTCATTACGATTACATTTCTAGCATAACTGGTTTTTTTTGGCTGTAGCTACTATTGTGAGTTCTGTGATGTTATATCAACATCGTTGAAGTCATTCTTGTTCATACAATTGTAAAGCATGCTTTACCATAGGAAAGTGTATGTCATTCGAGACATCAAAACAATGTAAAGATTGTAACAGATTTTTCTATGGTTCAGAATGTTTTCACAATCATAAGATAGTAGTTGGAAAAAAACAAAAGAAATCCATTTGTCAACTTGTGAAATCTTGTTTGAAATGTGGAGGTCAATATCAAGTCAGAGTCAGAAAAACGACCCACGTTTGTAAAGGTATGAAAAAATGCCGATAATGTCAAAAATTCACTACCTTATCTCATAGATGGTAGAGTTGCGCGCATGCGCAAACGAGACCATTGTTACATGTTGAATTTTGAAGTCACGTGATGTAAATTCCCCAGAACACATACAAAATAAGAGCAAACAAATCAGACTGGATTACGAATGCAAACATATGCAAAAGTAAAATAAGTAAAATAAATTCCACTTATTCTAGGTACCCAAATAAAATAACAAAGTATCTTAATGTGTAAATATCATATTTAAGTGTACACTATTATTTCGATATCACTACGCCAATATAGCAATGCACCGCGCGATTACCATTTGTAAAGTGTAACCCTTGCTTCCCTCTCGGCAGAGATGTAAACATATACTCGCCCGCTAGCATTAGCGAGTGGAATGAAGGATCGGGCTAGTACGAAATTCTAGGCACTAGTCCATACATATTCGTTCATGTCCTTATTCATAATGATAGTATTCATTGCTAAGTCGTTTCTTTCTCTTTCAAGTGCATCCGTGTAGTTGCATATAGAGGCAACAGGTGCTTGTTTCTAGTAACGAAGCCCATCGTTTTAGTTATGCATTCGTTTTCAATAGGTAATTATACCACAAGCAGGTTTAATAAAATAAATGTTCAGGGTTTTTGATAAGGACTGGCACCCGGCGAATCATTGCCGTTTCGTTTTGACAAATTTGACGATTAACGATGACTTTTGCATTTTGGATAGGTGCTTTCGACAAGGTCCGCGTCTAAATTCCCAACTTCTACTAAGAAAGAGATTTCATCAAATCATTTGAGCGCTTTAAATTACGACGACTTGCAAAAACGATTGTGAGTCAATGTTCTAAACACTTGTTTATAAAGCGTTTAGAATACTTTGATTATAATAGGCAGTACGAAATATTGCAAGAATGAAGAAGAAAAATCGATCATTTCCAAAATCAGGTAAATGACCCGCGGATATTGGTTGTTACAACATAACTGATTCATCCTTTTATTCTAAATTTGTATTACACAGTTCAACATTTGATTTTGACAGTTTGTTCGTTATGATTTTGACGTGATTCAAGATTTTCATAAAGTTGACTGAGTTGGTGATGGAAAGATTATTAAAATGTTAAGTTAAGCTAAAACATGCACAGGCAGGCGAGTGGTGCAACACTCAATTCCCAATCCTGCTTGCCCTTTAACAAATCACAACCCACACCCACAATATATAAACTATGCAGCAGAAGAATTTAAAAAAAAATTGGAGCAAAGAGACAGAAAATCACATTAATTGGAAGTCTAATCATTGAATATAGTTGAAAACATTGTTGCAAAAGGAGAAATTGGGAAAGTATAGTTGTCCCTTTCCGTACTTTTTTTTATGAGAGTTAGCAGCATCAAATCACAGGAAAAACTTATGGGACAGAGTTGACAAATGACACATTGACACAGTATCATATTAAGGCTTTGTTTCTGTCAAACTGCTGAAGAAGACAACGCTGAGACACACATTTTGATTAAAAGTTTATTTAAAAAAAACGATCGCAATTCTACCTTTAGAACTATCAGTACTTTGATTATGATTTTGAATGCAAACAAGATACGAGTGTTCATATCGCTAATTACTGCATTTCTCATTATGCATGTGATGAATGTATCAATGCATCTCTTGATTTTCATTGTTCAACTTGTACATCATTTGCAGAAGATAGAGAAGTTATATTTCAAGGAGTAAATACACTGACTGATTTTTGCAACTGGCTCTTTTCTGATCAACATAGAGGCATCACAGCTAGTGCTCAAACTTTTAAAGGATATGACGGCCAATTCATTTTACATCAAGTCATTTCACTTTGAGTGAAACTCCCAAAGTTAATCATGAATGGTCACAGTATCATGAAACTGGAATTGAATGGGGTTCGTTTGATTGATTCATTTAATTACATGAGCTGTGCCTTGGCTAAGTTCCTAGATACATTTGGTCTTCATGAAATGAAAAAAATGTTACTTTCCCCACTGGGCAAATACAGATCAGTTCTGTAGTTATGTCGGTCCTTACCTTGATGTCAAATATTACAAGCCTGACTCAATGTCTAAAGAAGGAAGAGAAATGTTCATGGTCTGATATAATAAAAAAAAAGTAGAACAGAGTGCCATTTTCGATTTTCAGAAAGAGATAGAGTCTTATTGTAGGTCTGATGTTGATATCCTTAGACGAGGATGTGGGCATTTCAGAAAAGTGTTCATGAAACATGGTGGTATTGATCCGCTTTTAGAGTCAGTTACTATTGCAGATGCTTGCAAAAAGGTATGGAGACAGAAATATTTACCAAAAGGTCAAATTGCTATTATTTCAAGTAAAGATTCATCCCAACGTCGCTATTCTATGAAAGCAATACGGTGGATACAAAGCATAGCTAATGAAAAGGGAATTTACATTCAGCATGCTAGAAATGATGGAGAATTCAAAATTGGTAGATATAGTGTAGATGGTTATCATGAGGAGACAAACACAGTCTATGAATTCCTTAGGGACTTGTATCATGGTTGGCCAGTTTGTTACCCACAACGAAATCAGTTAAGTCCTATCACTGGCGAGTCTATGCAACATTTATACAATAGTACCATGAAACGCCTTCGGGAAATAGAAGTTAAAGGTTTCAATGTTGAAATTATGTTGGAACATGAAAATCGATGCCAAGATTAAAAATGACAAAGTCTTCAAATCCAAAATTGACAAGTTGTTTCCCTATTGTGATCCCATTGACCCAAGAGAGGCTTTGTATGGTGGTCGATGCAATTCAGTGAAAATTACTCATGATATTAATGAAAGTAAGGACAAAGAAATCAAGTACATTGATATTTGTTCTTTGTATCATTTTGTTTGTAAACACAAATCTTAACCGGTCGGACACCCAAAAGTTATAACCACTGAGAGTATTGATATGGAAAATATTCGTCAGTATGAAGGATTGATTAAATGCAAAGTTTCACCACCAGATGATTTGTTACACCCCGTTCTACCTGTTCATTGCAATAATAAATTGATGTTCCCTCTCTGTATGAAATGTGCAAAAGAAAGTTCCAATACTTTCAATCATAATCAGGATGAAAGGTCAATGGTTGGAACATGGATAACATTTGAATTGTTCAAAGCTTTAGACATGGGGTATCAATTGATTCATGTGAATGAAATTTGGCATTTTGCTTCGACCTCAAATCAATTCTTTCAAGGGTATGTAGATAACTTCTTGAAAATCAAGCAAGAAGCTAGTGGTTACCCCGGTTGGTGTAAGTCTGATTCGGAAAAGCAGAAGTTCATTCATGATTATGAAATAGCAGGTGTCAAACTTGACTCATCTACCATTCAGAAAAATCCAGGTCTTCAAGTTTTTGCCAAGTTCATGTTGAATTGTCATTGGGGAAAATTGGCTCAGCGAGAAATCATGAGTCAAACCGAGTACATTAAAGATGCAACAAAGTACTTTGAAATGATGAATAACTCCAATGTTCTTGTGAAACATGTTGAAATCTTTGATAATGAGTGTGAATTCATACTAGTGAATTATGAGACCAAGTTAGATCACATTGAAACCCATGCTACAGCCAATGTTATAGTTGGTTCCTATGTGACGGCGTATGCAAGAATGGAACTGTACAGTATCTTAGAACGATTAAAATCAAGAGTATTGTACTTTGACACAGACAGTTGTATGTACATTCGTGATCCTTATGGAATCCACCCATCATCAATAGCAGGTTAGGTAAATGGAAAGATGAAGAGCCAGATTGTACAATTGTCAAATTTAGAGGACTAGGTCCAAACAATTATGCTTATGAAATGAAAACAAAAGAAGGAAAAAGAGAAACTAAATGTAAAGTGAAAGAAATCACATTGGATTATAATACCTGTCAATTGATCAACTTTGAAACATTTACACAATGTGCTGAAGATCGTAACACAGAAATAAAAGTGACCTATGAGTGTAGAATTAAAAGACATACCGACAGATCTGTGACAAGTGAAGCTCAAACAAAAACGTACAGATCGGTGTATACAAAAAGAATGATTGTCAATGATACGGACACTGTTCCATATGGGTACAAATCTCTGCGTCAATAATATAAATTGTATAGAAGTTGTGAATAAAATAAGATAACTTTATTCTTGTGTTGTTATTTCTTCTCAGACCTTTAAAGAGTTAACATGGATGCCGATATTCAGTCCATATTATTTCAACATCCCTGTAATATGTATATCACAGGACCTAGTGGATTTGGAAAAACAGAATTTGTCCATAAACTGATTGAATATAGAAATGATCTATTCCACATTGTACCAGAAAAAGTAGTATGGTGTTACAAAGAATGGCAACATGCTTACAATGTTATGCAAGAGAAATTCGAAATCATGAAATTCATTGTAGGTATTCCCGACGATGAAAATGAAATTGTTAGTTATGCTGACATTCCACATTTAGTTGTCTTTGATGACATGTTAGGGGGAAAAGATGAAGATAAAATCAAGTTATTGTTTACAAGAAAAGGTCATCATCGGAATGCAAGTGTGATTTATATCACACAAAACATGTTTCAGCAGTCCAAGTCGAGCCGAACCATTAGTTTGATCTTGTTTCAAAATGAACGTGATAAGAATCAAATAAAGACTTTAGCAAATCAAATGCAAGCACCTCATGTGATAATGGCCTACCAAGATGCTACATCTAAAGATGATGGATATTTAATGATTTATTTTCATTCTCGTACTCAAAAGGAGATGAAACTGAGAACGGATATATTTCACAGATGGTATACACAAAATGAAGATCGTGGTCCTATTGTTTATTCTCCACTATAAAACACTTAGGATGAGAAGATTAACATTCATTTATCTTTGTCAGGTCTTTGTGTAAACATGGCTATTCCATACACTTCAAAGTCAGTCATTCATGCCTTACAAAACCTAAGTCATGAAACCAACAGAAATGCCAAAGAAGCTTTACTCAAAGCAGGATTAAAAGAAATATTTAAATGGTTTACTTTGGCTGCTAAAAACATTGTTGATTATAAAATCAAATTACCGAAACAGACTGTTACATACATGACGAAACATAAAGATGACATACATAAGTTAGCCAACCCTGAGATTGATGAAGAAGTCAAGCGAAAAATCATTCTTAAACCTGGTGGAGGAGGGTTTCTTGGTGGTGTTATAATCAGAAGTTTGTTACGATGGGACGGAGAAAAGTCAGCTCGTAAATGTGGTGTTGACAAACAAAAGAAAAAGCCACCCAAAAAAAGAAATGATCGTTTTGTCATCGATGAAAGATTTATTACAATGAGAAAGAAAAAAAAAAAAAAAGAAATAAACTAAGAAAAAAGTCTTGAAGGAAAAAACATCCAAAAGTCAAAAAAGACTAAAAGACAATAAATATGTGTCACCACGTAAACAAATACAGTTTCAATCTATTCCTTCTTCAAGTAGACTTGGTTCGCCTCCATACACAGCAACCCGTGCTACAGACTTGTACGATATTGCACCGTTTTCACCACTGACAACTGTACCACTTTCAACATCAGCAAGAACAGCTTTAGGTGCTTTGTATTCACGATTTGCATAAAAAGTATTGCAATGAAAAGAATTGGATCATTTTACTTGAGACAGAGATAGTGTCAACATGGGTAAACAGAAATCACCACTCGTTAGAAAACACGGATCAATGGTAATTGCTATGATACAGTCACCACACAACGTGAGAAAAAAGCTAGTAAACGAAGCTAATCGTCCTGTCATTGATTGTGTTTCGGAATGTTTTCACAACGTTTTAAAAGGCAATGTTCATCTGACTAAGGCTGATCCAATCCGTCAACAACTAAGACAAATTGCATCAAAGTCGGTTTCCATTAAGAAGAAGAAACGAATTCTTAACCATAAAGGAGGATTCCTATCGTTGCTTGCAGGAGCCTTATTACCATTGTTAGGAAATGCTGTTATCGGAGGACTTAGTGGTGTGTTGAAATCACTGTAAGAAGAACAATGTCAGTCAGAAAAATGGTTATTGTACCTTATCAAATATTAAAGGACATGAAACGTCAAAAACAAAGACCTGGATTACCGCCAAACCCACAAAAAGCAGATGTAGCACATCTACAAAATAAGATGGCGGGTATATTGGAAACGTCTGATATGTCAGAAACAGAAAAGACGCAAAGGTATGGTGAAACTTTGTTCAAGTTACAGAACTCGTTGAAAAAGGCTCAATCGTCGAGGTTTCAACCATCACAACATTCAACTAGTCCCACAAATCCTGAACCTAGTTCAATACACGACCGAACATTACAAAGCGTTCCTAAAACCATACAAAGGAAAGCTGAATTACTTTTAAACATGGTCAAAGATAATGACAATATCATTTGGGATAATCACGGTGTTGTTTCATACAAAGGTAAACGAATTCACGGATCAAATATCATTGATTTAATCAATGATTCATTAAGACTTAGAAAAGGAATTGAACCAAGAGGATGGGAAACTTTTTCAAAGGCTTTGCATGAAAGCAACGTTCCACAAGAAGTTATTGGTAATCAAGCAAGATGGAAATGGATGCAAAAACAAAACATACATGATGATAAAGCCACCGAAAGTGAATCTGATGTTTACAGTACACCTAAAAAATCACCACCATCTGCAAAAATGAAAAAACAAGTTCGGGCAATGACACCCTACATGCAACCTACTGCAAGAGATCGTCTTAGGACATTTTACAGAAAAGAATTAACTACTCCTATAAAGCAAGAACCAAGTACTTCAAAACTTCAGACATGGGAATCATATTAAAGAAGAAGCATCAGAAACTTGATTTCGTTTTAAGAAAATTGTATTACAACATAAATAGTTCTGTAGCCTACTCTAGTATTAAACAGCTATATCATGCTGCTAAGTACGTTCTGAAGGGAGTGAAATATCAGGATGTAAGGGAATGGTTACAAGGAGAAACAACATATACTTTACACAAACCTATACGTAGACGTTTCAAAAAACGTAGTACTATTGTGGCTGGTATTGATCAACAATGGCAAGCTGATTTAGCAGACATGCAATATTTAGCTAAACAAAATGACAACAAAAAGTATTTACTTTGTGTTATTGATGTATTTTCAAAGTTTTCCTGGGTTGTTCCTATTCCAAATAAAACTGGTAAAACTTTAATCGGTGCATTTCAATCCATACTTCAGAAATAAAAAAGAACTCCGATTTCTATGCAAACGGATAAAGGTACAGAATTCAAAAACAAAGTATTTCAACAATGGTTGAAACAAAATCGTATTCATTTCTTTACCACTGAAAATCCTGAAACAAAAGCGAGTATTGTTGAAAGATTTCAAAGAACTTTGAAAACACGTATGTGGAAATATTTCACTCACATGAAAACAAAACGTTACATTGATATTCTGGAGAATTTAGTAAAAAATTACAGTGATACTTATCACAGAAGTATCAAATCAAATCCTGCATCTGTTAATCAAACTAATGAAGCTGAAATTTCAGAGAATTTGTACCCTCAGAACCCCGTTTCAAATAAAAAAGCAAAATTAAAGATAGGAAACCGAGTACGAATTAACAAAACAAAACGAACATTTGATAAAGGTTATCTTCCTAACTGGACACAGGAGTTATTTGAAATTGTACATGTAAATACATCAACTTCTCCAGTAACATATGTCGTTAAAGATTTAGACGGTGAGCAAATCTTGGGCACTTTTTTTGAACCTGAATTACAATTCATAAAAGATGATGAAATCTATGAAATTGAATCAGTTCTTGCAAAGCGAGCAAGACCTTAAGGTAAAAACATAGTCAGAGAAATTAAGGTTAATTGGAAAGGATATCCTTCCAAATTTCAAAGTTGGATTCCAGAATCATATCTTGTTATAAAAGGTCATGACGCTAGACATGCGTTCACAGTCTAGCATTGAAGTTGGAACAGAAAGTGTCGATGATAGTCGATCAACTCCGTATAATTGTTGTGGAAATCGTGTTCCTAAAAAGCAGTTCACATAAATTTCGCAAATCATTGTTATTTATACAATCATTGTAACGTCCATAATACATCTCAGTTTTCAAACAGAAAATCACGATTTGTGGTTAATTCTTTTAAGTAGTTCATTAGGTTATATTCTATCATCACGAGGTTTGCTATATACAAAACAGGATAAACAAACGTTTGATCTTGTTGATGGTAAAAGATGAATTCATTTTATCTTACATTACCGAGTGACAGTTCTATGGGTTACTTTCCAAGTAATACACAATGTTGTTTTTATGTCAAGTTACCAAAAACACTTCATATTGGTAAAGAACAATGGGAAGTTGCATTAGCTCAACTAATTACACCGTCACAACTTTTAAACATATCTGAGAACGAAGCAGAATTTGAAATAATCACACGTGATGTAGCGTTTCAAAAACTACTTGATAACTCTACTATGAAATTGCCAGCACCAATAGACTACGACAAATCAAATGCACCAAACAAGTGGTCGATGAAATTCACTTTTGATGCGGAGTCTTACTCATCACCATTACATGTGTTGAATGTTATAAATGAAATAATACAAAACATGATAGGTGAAATACTATCAAAAAATCAATCTTTAGTTAATAATTAGTTATCGAATATTCAACAAAAAAAAATCGTCCAAAACTTGGATTTACTAAAATTATTAAAACAGGGATAAAACTTCATTCATCATTGTTTTTGAAATTCGGTGGATCACCAGAATTCAAAGGTAAAACAATTTTTCCGGGGAAAAATAGTTTACAAATGTTCAAGTACAATGCAAACATTGATGCAGGATATAAACATTTGTTTATCTATTCAGATATTGTTGAACCCTCTATCGTTGGTGATACATTAGCCCCTATACTTCGTGTCGTTCCATTCAAATCATCCAATTCTGCTGAAAATAATAATGATAGCCAACATACCAATCATGAGATAATGAATTTACATTATATCCCAGTCTCAAAATCTGAGTTCGATACAATTCATATCAATATAACTGGTGATTCTGGTTATCCTGTTCATTTTGTCATTGGTAAGACAATCGTTAAGTTACACTTTAGACAGGTTCGCTAAAGGGGGTAACCAATACACAAAAAATGATTCCTGTATATAGAGGTGTAAAACACCAGTATGGGTATGGACTAGGTTCATTATTTAAATCAGCACTCAGAACTGTTACACCATTACTAACACCTTTAGTCAAATCTGGATTACATGCGTTAAAGAAAGAGGGTATTAAACAAGGAATAGGTGCAGCTCAAGATATTTTCTTACATGGAAAAAATCCAAAAGCTGTATTGATATCATGCGGAAAAGATTCAGTAAAAAAACTGTCACAGAATTTGATGGGCAGAATAAATAAGCCTAAATCGAAAAAGTCTCGTCATTTAAAGTCTCGAACTCATAGGGGTAAGATCGTTTCAAAGAGACATAAGAAACATTACAGTAAGCCTAGAACTTTAGACGTGTTTGATTAAAGAAACCAGTATTACAAATTATGCAAAGTGTGTCTTGCGAATGTAATAAACCAGAACTTGATGTTCTGTCTGTACCACCAACGATGACAGCAATGCAAGAAATTCAATGGGTTGAGCATTTTCCTGTAGCATCTTTAGGAAACAATTCACCGATAGAATTCATCATTCCACCTCAGACAGTGTTGGACAGATTTGTCAGTCTTATTTGTATGTTAAATTCAAAATTACAAAAGCAGATGTACTAACTTAGATAACGATAGTAACGTTGCCCCAGCAAACAATTTCCTTCACAGTATGTTTAGAAGTATTGACCTGTATTTAAACAATGAATTATTCTGCAGTAATATGGACACATATCGCTACAGAGCATATATTGAAAATCTTCTGTCATACAATACTGATAGTAAAGTCACGCATTTAGCGTCTAGTGATCTTTGGGTTAACGACACTGCTGGATTATTCAATGCATTAGAACATGATGGTGGCAACGATGGGTTAACAAAAAGATTGGGTAAAATAACAGAAAGCAAAATCACAGTTGTTTGGACGACTTCATCTTGATATGTTTCATCAAGAAAAATATTTACCAAATGGTATTGAAATGCGATTAAGGCTTAACGCGACTGAAATCCAGATGGCACGGGGAAAAAAAATCGAATTCGCCCTGAAGGTTATTCTTTATGTTATCCAACTAAAGCAAGGGTAGAAAATGTATCGTTTTTTATCAATAAAGTGAACTTGAGTCGTTTTCAATTGTCCCGATGAAGGGGTTTCCTATTTAAAAATACTTACCCCGCTACTGACAGGGTAGAATTTGCGATGGGAAAAGTATCGAAAACAAGAAAATCTCACCGATTATAGGGGTATGTAATATGTCAGTTATCATATTTTAATGCCCCAAATACAAAAATAACACTTATTTTCTTAAAATTGTAAATTTTATTTTTTTTCGACAGTTGGGTATCTGGAGTTCAGTCGCTTTAATAGATCTTCTACAAGCTTTTGTCTTACAGGTCATGCCGGGGCACCGGCAGCAAAAGTTATGTTTGAATCAGTTAGTTTCAATGTAAGAAATGTCGAAATACCCTCCAAAGGAGGGTAGACCGGGGCATTCTCAAAATGTCACGGTCTATGTAGATGCCCCAGGTTCCCTACGTACCTTTCCTCTTTAAATCGCTTTTATGGGGAGGGAAGACCGGGGCATGCCCCAATCTACCCTCCTTTGGAGACGAAATACCATCCTTTACTACTCTCCGTTTGCCACAATGTTTCCAACTTTATACTAAATGTTTACAAAGTTGTCTGCTGAATTTCTTTTTTTTTTGTGAGAAAGGGTTATTTTCAATGCTAACGATGGACCGTTTTCGAGTGCCGTCTCCAATACATCAGATGAAGATAAGAAAATGTATGTAACTGATTAAATTCCATAAAAATGTAACTAGATTTAGAAACAATGTTGTGCTACACCCTTATAGAGGTAATCTATTAATGTCACAGAAAACTCTGTGAACCTTAAGCACTTACAGTGAGTCATTGTAATTTTTCCTTAAATTTAATCCAACACTATTGCGACAATCGTCAATCGTCTTCCAATAACGTATCCTTCAGCCCTTGCACTCGTTTCGTGACGTATAAGAAATCAATTTTTTGTCTGCATAACTCATCAATGTCATGGAAGCGTATTTCTAAGCTTACATTTTACTTCCGGTTACATCCTTTTATATTTTGGCAATATGAAACTAGGTCACGAACTGAGGAGAAAGCGTTTTGACGTTCACGACCGATAAACAGGCATATATTTGAAACATATTTTCAAAATATTTCTTATTTTTGTTAATGTTACCAGTTTATGTTGATACTTATCTAAAATAAAATAATATTTTAACCACTCGCTTCTTCATATCGAAATGCGCATGCGCGAAAATCGATGTTAAAGGTCACGAAACTTGGACACAACAGGATACTAGTTGTCTATGTGGAAATACTGTGAAAAGGTTAGGAAATACATGGGTATTTGAACTGGCCGCCGTGATATGACAGAAGATTTGTTGGGAACGGCGTTAAACCCAAACCAATCTATCGATGAACAGAACGTTACCTGTGTTTTACAAGCGTTAGAGTGTAGGCTAATTAGTATTATGTAGGTCATGAATATTCATTAAGAATAGAGTGTAATGCCACAATCGTTCGGTGCGGATCATTTGTGTCAGGATTTCTGGTTTAGACTAGAAACGATAGATAACGCGTCACGAAACTGTGACTTGAACTACGTAATAGTATTCAAAGGTTATCAGTGAGTGGTTTAATTTCGTGTCAAAGACCGTTGAGATATTTGTCATTCTCACAGCCTTATAGCACGATAAAACCTGCCTTATCTATCCTCAAATTCCGTGCGTCATTGCAGACATAACAGGTTTCTATTTAACCCTTTTTCTTATACAGATATAGAGACATTTGACTTAAAAGCAGACAATTTACGGAAACATAAGCAATGCCTCAATATTAAACATTTCCTTACGCATTAATGTAATGTAGGTCCCACATCCCAAGTTTAAAAGTGTTTTGTGTACAGTGTCTTTGAAAAGAAGACCAGAATAAATCCATATATAGATATATTGCTAAGTCCGAGTCCATTCACCTTTTGTCAAAATGTTTTCAAAAGTCGCCTGCTGCAGATGCGTCGAGGTGCGACTGTATGTGGGAACCAGTTTAAAATTCACTATGCAGCTCTTTAAAGGTAAAATTTAAAACATTTAATTAATCTTTACTATTCAGGTCTTTACAATAAGTACATTTTAAAATATTCAATAAATATTTACTATGCAGCACTTTACAATAAGTACATGTTCAAAGATTTAATAATTCTTTATGAATTTGTTTTTCATGTACATTCTAATACATATATGGATATCCGGATTCCTCCATGGTTTTCTTAATCCAATCGGTGTACATGGATATGTCTTCGAAGATGCCTGGCTGGTCAGCCTTTGTGCAATCTCCACCAGATGAGGCAATACCTGAAACATGATCGAAAGGTCGCCATGAGTATACGTTGAAATGCTTGTAAAGCTAGCCCACTATCAGCGTAAACTGGCGTGTTCCATCACCATGTGACGTCATTTGAAATATAATAAATATAAGGGCGGCGTCGTAGGAACACCAACCTAAGGCCAAGTTCGGACAGTGTATATGCAGATCACCCTGTGAATCCGCGAAGTCTGATATCAAAATGTATTGTTCACATAGTAACTTACAAGAAACTGTATCTGTTTTACAAAGATTGCGAAACAAGCTTTCGGCATTTAATTAATCACGCTCGATGACTGCTTCCTGGAGACGACTTAACCAGTACTCGCGCCCGTCGTTTGTATGGAAAATCCCAAAGTCAGAACCCGCACAGATTCGATCCTGGTTCCTTTGGTACGACAGACCGACGCTCTCATGCACTAGTATCATAGCATTGATATGCAAACTGATATTTATCTACACATGACACCAGGTTGGTTTTCAAGGAACACATCTACACGAAGATAATACTTTACTAAATATTACTAAGGAAATATTAAAGATAATATTCCCCAAGTAAAAATGAACTGTTGCATGATGAATACCTACCAGTGTCAGTAGACATGGACACATAATATGTCATCGTCGGACACAGAAGGTTGTTGACTCCGCTATACTCCAAACATCACACTTGGAGCGTAGCGGAGTCAACGACCGTGGCTGTCCGACGATGATAGTGAGAGCGCTAGCATACTAATCACGTTGCAGCGGTATTACAGTCAGCATCGAGAATACAATGACTAAGTTCCAATACGTGAAGATAGGATGGAGGGCTTAAATCCTGCCACGATATCTTCCTTTCGGTTAACATAAATATAAGCTTCACTTATAAGTCTATGTCGAGCCAGCTCCGTGCTTTAGGATGAGTGGTGGGTAAAACGCTTGTGGGAAAGAAACCCGGTGCTATGTCGTTCAAAAGACATTAACATGTTTCTGTTGCACATGTCTATTGAACACCGCACGTGAATCATGTGCTAAACTGTCTGTCTGTGATCTTGCTGTCATGATATGACTGAAATACTAACGAAAACTGTTCTTATCTTAAATCGATAAACAGTCACTCTTTTCTTCGAATCAAAATGTGACTCCTGAATACATTTGGCGTCTTAATGCGAGTCAAATAAAGAAGTAAATGTTAACAGAGGTGACCGCTTACAAAAGTTTGACTGCATAGGAAAGTTGTAACTTAATTACCACCACAGTAGACAGTGACACGTGTTTGGATCCAGGCAGACATTATCTATCCCTTTCCCAAATGTAGACACTTTCTGACGCTTTTGCGACAGACGACTTTTGCAAACGTTGTCGTTAAAAAAGAAACTTAATGAGCAGTTTCTCCCTATGCCTTAGTTGGGAATCTTTTTCTATTCTTTTCAATAATTACACTTTCACTTTTAAAGGTTTTCAATGTTTTGGTCCAGTGGTTTTCAAAGTCGTCTGCAGCAGATGTGTTATATATTGGGAACGGGCTATATAAAGATCACATATACAATGTACGTACCTGCCATATACCAAGCACCACTTGGGGCTTTGCAACTCAGAGGACTTCCAATGTCGTCCTGAAATTTAAATGTAAAGGGAGTATTATTGCATGCTCGCTCGGCATCATGTATAACTTGAATGGACATTTAAATGTAAAGGGAGTATTATTGCATGCCCGCGTCGGCACAATGTAGTACTTGAATGCACATTTAAATGTAAAGGGAGTAGTATTGCAAGCCCGCGTTGGCACAATGTAGAACTTGAATGGACGTTTAAATGTAAAGGGAGTAGTATTGCAAGCCCTCGTCGGCACAATGTAAAACGTGAATGGACATTTAAATGTAAAGGGAGTATTATTGCATGCCCGCGTCGGCACCATGTATAACTTTAATGGACATTTAAATGTAAAGGGAGTATTATTGCATGCGCATCGGCACCATGTAGTACTTGAATGGACATTTAAATGTAAAGGGAGTAGTATCGCATGCCCGCGTCGGCACCATGTAGAACGTGAATGGACATGTTATTGGTACGTCTACACTTCTGTATTTTCTTTTTCTTTAAAAAATGTTTACAGTTGCTATAAATTGTGTTACCTATGTAAATGTTTGATACAAATAAATAAACGGGCTGTCAAGTGACAGTTGGGAAAAAACTCGTCTACACTTCTTGGCTTTTTGACGGAAATAACTAGTAAGTCTATATCAGATTTAGGTGGACATTTACGTTTTTGATGAGTCTACGGATGCACGGGTTTTTTTGCGTAATTTTTATCTGACCCTGCAGTGTTCATCAAAAAATATTAGAAGGTTTCAAGAAACCTTGGATGAATTGTCTTTTTATTTCTAATTGCATGATGGCGCTGCAATCTGGAAGTTTATCTAGACTTGCAACAATAACCTTTGGTTAGTTATCATGGAGAACCGATTAACTATGGATTCATATTGACACGGTTGTGTTCCAGAGCAAAGATAATTCTATAAATTCTGTAAAATGTCACATATCCCTAAATATTCCCTTGACAAAAGAAAGTAGTTTATACAATAAAAAACCGGTTAGTCAATCACGAGTTTTAATTTTTGCCAAACCACGTATATTGTCTGCATATAAATTGAATGTAACATAATGAATGCATAACAACGTCAGTTTCCAACTGACATAATTAATAACCTAACCTTGTTATGTATTCGGCATGTGATAGCTAAACTTGCACGGAATAGACCTCCCTTTAACAGATTATTTGTTGTAAAGCTAAAAACAAGGTGTCATACCCCACAGAAGTCCTTGGTTGCGTTTACATATCCGGCACAGATTTCCGTGTTGGGTAGGAAATCATCCCATTGTTGGGAACACACGGAGTCGTCAAGGATGGGGTACATCAGTTGGTTTAATAGCTCCTCGTTACCGGTGGCTGTGTAAGTAGAATAATGATTTATTTGATTGCAACGCTATTTTTCCTGGCATCTATACTCTACACAACTTTCTTTTCAAGGACGCTTTCAACAGTTTTTCAATTATATCACGGCGTTTCCTGGGTAAGTTACCGTACTACTGGTCCATTTATTCATACACCAGCCAGTCAGTCGTAATGCTAACCCCGCAACCCTAAGCGCCAATGAGGGCAACCATTACTACCATTGTTAAAGCATTTAGTATGACCCAGCCAGGGATCGAACCCGCGACTTTCCGCACCCAAGGGGGACGCTCATTTGTAGGACGCTAAATGCAAAACAATGTATTCATGCTGATCTGTGTCTGCACGTTTGCTTTCAAACATACAGAAGCTTTCTGACGCATCTACTGCAGACGACTTTTGAAAACATTGTGGCAAATGGAAAAATTGCTCATAATGAGCAATTTCTCCATTTGCCACAATGTTTTTAATACTATTTGATAATAAAACTTTCATTTACAGCAATTTGTTATACTTTTGTCCAGAT
Organism: Serripes groenlandicus; assembly: GCA_031761405.1. Lineage (NCBI taxonomy): Eukaryota > Metazoa > Mollusca > Bivalvia > Cardiida > Cardiidae > Serripes > Serripes groenlandicus. The sequence goes on along the minus strand of JASEVX010000004.1, from coordinate 79,060,267 downwards.
GTGTTCAATGTCGTCTGCTGTAGATTTATTCTGTGTGGGGAAGGGTTAACCTTTTCCTAGATACAATTAATCTAAAGCAGATGACTTTGTTAACATCTATGCAAAACTTATGGAAAAACTACAAATTGAAGCTTTAATTATAGGAGAAATTGCTCATTTGCCGCAATCTTTTCATCCCTATACAATAACTATACATTGATTTAAAAATGATATCAATATTTTTTCAGAAATATTTCCAAAGTCTTCTGCTGCAGATTTCTAGTTCGTGGGAAAGGGTTTACCAAACTTGAATCTTTACAAATGTGTGTGTACTCACATGATGTGCTTCCCCATCCGGGCAGATAACACTGTTGTCCGACAGCGACCTGATTCGTGGGATCGGGCAGGCAAATTGGTCGGGTATGTTCGTTCCATCTGATAAGCAAAATAATGATTGTGATGAAAAATATATTAAGGAGCCACGTTGCACGAAGGTATTGTCGTTTTATATGAGAACAAACAGTGATAACGCAAATCAGTTCATCCAGAGCTCTAGATAAGGGGAGTTTTGCATGTTCAAGAATATTAATTTTACCTTGTAACCCTATGTTGTTGGTACTCTAAAGAATCGTGGGATAAAAGAGCTGCATACACTTTCGTACCCGGACATGATAGCATGCAAACAAGCCCCTGGTACTGTTCCCATTGACATTGTCATTAGTAAACGCAACAGTGCTTTCATCTTGGTGTATAATTTATCCTAGAATGGTCCAGCCATTGGCTGTCATGCGACTTTCCAAACAAATATTTTTTATAAAAATATATATCTAATTGTTATTTCAATATGTGTATAGTATCTGGGCGATGCGCTGCGAAAAACAAATCTCAAAGCTTGCTCGACAAATAAGCCGTTCCACGAATAAAAACACATTATGAACGCTGCGTTATATATCGACCCAGTACAGCTTGCGCAGTCCACGTAGGCTAATCTGGGACGACACATTCCGTCTCAGGGAGGTTAGAGTTATAGAGTAATGATTCATAAAACAGAATATCCACAGTAGGCGAAAATGTCTGTCCGGGTTAGCCTGCGCGGCATGTTTAGGCTGATCCTGATCGATATTTTACGCACTGTTGGTTTTCTCGTGGGATAGCTCAAATGTAGATATATCTGCGCATACTCGCAGCCTAATCTTACTCTGCAATGTTCGCCAATATGTCAAAGAATGTTTGAAGAAACTATTGAAAACAGTTCATATTTGTATCCGATAGCGTTTATGCATGTGAATTCAACAGCATAAGTGATATCATACAAGCTTGATGTATATGCAGCAGTCGAATATTTACAATATTGTGAAAAGGGGATGCATTTCCTTACACGATGGGTTCCACCAATAAGACAACAGCAATATCGTTCTCTAGACTAGTGACATTGTATCCCGGATGTAGAACAACACGTCTGATGTGGTAGTATTTCTCATGAGGATCGTCTGTGCTGATGTTGTAGGTACCGGCATATAGACGCCAAAGGTGAAGGTTGAGGTCGAACACACTGTAGCCAACTCTGTTGAAACGAACATTAAATTATATCATCCCGCTCGCTTTCATACAGTATACTCGAGGTAGCTCGATTACGTGATCATTTAAATTTATCGTTTTAACTCAAACCATATCATGGAATGGATCTATCTTTTGAAAACAGCGAAGCAGCAACACGAGCAATCAAACAGCTACTGTGCTATTTTATTGATATGATTTTTAATCACTGGATGGCTTTCATAATACACACTTAAGTATAAATGAAAAATGAAGCTGACAATTTATAGATAAATTAAACTTTTATCGAGGGATCACTAGATTGATAGATTACTCAACGTTATTAATCGGTTCATTTCAATGTCGAGTCCATGGGTAATATTTATGGCGAAGGGCGTGTTTAAAAAAATGTTGACTTGTAAATGGAGGTTTCCGAAATAAAGTAGTTTTTTCAAGAAAGATGAAAACATCTTTTTTAGAGTCAACGAGGAATATTTCTATCTATAAAATCTTACACTTATCAAATGTGTGTGTGTGTGTGTGTGTGTGTGTGTGAAGGGGGGATGGGGAGGGGGGGGGGGGGGGGGGGGGGGATTGATTTTATGATAGAAATTAAGGTTTAAGGTCCCTTCGCATATTTCATAATGCGCCAAGTTTCATGTAAGAGAGCCAAAATTATTGGAAGCAATAAGACTCAGTTTCGTGTATATCTATCAATTCATCTGGACAAGTAGTGAAATAAAACACACAAATCGAAAACAGGAAACCGATACGATTGAGAACCAACCAACTATAATATTCGTAAAATCATGCACGATGTTCAGCTTGGTTGCGCCCCGATGTAAGCTTCAGATCGCTTCACGACCCTACGCTCAATACACATAGAAATATATCATGTGTACATGTAATATATGTATCCTAAAATAAATGTATTTTGAATTTACTATACCCTTCAAAGTGCTGTGCCGATGTAAGCACAACGTTGGGGTGTATGATTGAACCGGACCCTGAGATAAAGTCCATATCGTCAACGATCAGGGACTGAAATACGTTATAGAAACAATGCGTCATTCATTTTCCATTTCCAACAAAACATAAATCTGCAGCTGAAGACTTTGAAACAATCAAGATAAAAATATAGGATATCTGTTTAAATTAAAGGCTAAACATTGAATAAAGTAATGAACAGTGTGACATAAAGAAACAATGCTCATTATGCGCAATTTCATATTGAGGGCTTGGCGTGAAACGGTTGTAACTAAAATTGGTATTTTTTTACCAAGGTGAATTACCTCACCATAAAGTCTTTATAAGTATTAAATCAAATTTCTTGGTAAACATTGGAAATTTAGGTGCCATTGCTCGTTCTGAGCAATGGCACCAACATTTGCATTGTTTACAAAAGGGTCAAAATTGCCCCTAAACCAAGGTTTTCAAAATAGGTTTTTAGTTACAACCGTTTCACGCCAAGCCCTCGATATGTTGCCAGACATTTTACCAACGTCGTCCACAGCGGGTGCGTCAAAATGCGTCCATAGTTGGTACAGAGTTAACACATCACGGCGTTAAAGAGAAAGAGATTGGAACCAAACCCCGAAACTATACAACTGTGTAAACGGTCTTTGCGCCCAGACATAAACTCAGTGCTCCAACAAAAGACTTCGCATCGATCAATTTAGAGAATGAATTTACTTACAACATAATATACTTGAGAACAAAGTATGAGCACAGAGTAAACCTTTATATAGCATGCATATGGCGTATGGCACCAACATTTAAGTCTGTGCCACCGGGAAGACAAATCAGAGAATTTACATTTATCTGGGTATTCTGTATAAATTAGCTGGTCATCAGAAGGAATGTCAAAGTTCTGATCTTCTAGCAATCGTCATTTGCGCCGTTACGCGAGAAAACCACCATTGATGATCATGCGTAAAGTATCGACACGGATCAGCCTTAGCTTGCCGTGCAGGCTAACCCGGACAGACACTTTTCGCCTCCTGTGGATTTTCTGTTTCATAAATCATTACTCTATACTTCTATCCCCCTGAGACGGAATGCGTCGGTCCGGATTAGCCTGCGCGGACTGCGCAGGCTGATCTGGGTCGATACATTACGCAGAGACCACAATGTTAGGTTTTCTCGCGGAACGGCTCATTTACCACACCGTCATCAAGTTCATGCGCAATGGTGTGACTTATCTAAATGGAAGAAACATAGAAAAGTTAACTAGAATACAAATTATAATGATTACCATCCATGGCCATGAGCCTTGCTTGGCGACTGTACCTCCAACAATCCTACTTGTTACTGGCTGGACCAGTGGAACTCCACATGGTGGTGGATCTGTATGGAGAAAAGCAAACGGTTAGACATTCAATATGTCTCCTATTGTCACGATGTTTTCAACTCTATTCAATAATTATAACTAATTATATGGATCTTCCTTATTGTTGTATGTCTTTCTTCTTCAAAAATTGCTGTCTTATATGTACGTTCCCTTCCAACATAGAAACGCCAAAATAAAGTATGGACGTATACAGATTTACAACGATATATATCGTCATACATCGTGGCCATATTTAAGAAATTATCGATTGTACATTTTCCAAACAAGTTATATGAACTTTAAGTTGTACTCGACAAAATAACAATGCTGAAATATACAAATGTGGGCATTATCCTTAATATAATTTAACATTTACATTATTAGCATAATACATATGATAAAAGGGTTGCATATCCTACATTTTCTAATAAAGCCATAATGACACAAACCAACAATATAGTTGTCGTTTATTCAAAATTACGAAATATTCAAACAAGTACATCAACCCAAATATAATTAAAACATTTCCATTTACTTACAAAAAAAAGAGCCATTATAAGATAGATTCATTTAAAACAGCGTATGCCAAAAATGAAAATGTACAACAAAAGTGAAGTAATGCACACATGAAATGATAAGTAATAACATGAAATCACTAACGCACACACAAGTTGAATGTATAAACTAAATTAACTATACGAATACTGCACAGTTAATATGAATCCACACAAACAATAGTTTCTACATTTGTGACAAATATGTGTATGAACAGCTTTAAACTATCAATTATCCGTATTGAAGGTCAGGAATTAGACTAAGTTTGGCTATAAAATCACCAAATACATATATTTGTCCTAAAAATCACCAAGAAACTGTAGCTAATAATATAAACAAAAATATGAAAGTGTAGCTTGAAAAGTCTCTTGACCGTCAGTTAGCATCAAAGAAAAACTGACTTTTAATTGTATGTTAAATATAGCCACAATCAAATAAAAATTATTATCTCCCTTTTCATTTTCACCAAACTCCTAAATCCGCCGCACAAACATGTAATAATGTCCTAACACCTAACAAAAAACGTCCATTTCAGTGTCGCCTGGGTCTTTATTGATCATCTTAACATCAATGAAGAAAGTTTTCCCGTCAATCCTCTTAAAAGTGTCGTTTTACAAGGTTTAGACCTTTGTCCTATGATTTTGAGAATAAGTTATGTTTGTTTAAATGTTATAGTTGCATTAAGATGGTGATTCGATTTTATTTAAACTCTTCTGATTCGGTAGACACATTACAGACTACACATTATTCTCCATGGAAAATAATAATTGAATACATCTCATCAAAATAAGCAAATCAAGAATTGACAAAAACCAATGACGTAAAACGGCATACTGACATCATTTTCAAAATATGTTACCAAATAACACATAACTGGCCTTCTTAACAACGTCATCTCTGAACTCTCCTAAATTTCAAAGCAATACTTTATAACCATTCCCCACATGCAGACGCATGTTGGCGTGTTTGCAGTAGATTTTGAGACATCTGTGGCAACAATGTTTTAAAATTATTATCAATATATTAACTAATATCGCGATTTACCCTATTGTTGCTATTTTCAAAGTCGTCATCTGAATGTATTGCAGGTTTGAATATGGTTAAACTAATGAAAAACGTGCAGCAAATAATGTCGCGGGGTTCCAAAAGTTCCTTTGCCAATAACGGGGTACAAAATACTTACTCTGTGTATGAACGAATGTAAAACAAAGCACGGACAATACAAGGCGCATCATCTTTCTGTGGATTAAAAATTACAATTTATTCATAATAATGCGTCGCTTTAGACGATGGGTCCCATTTCTAAATGCAAATAAATTTCGTGCAAATGTCGTTCACCCCTTTCTCGAAGGCAGGCTTTTCAACGCTTTTCTGCAGCATCAGACGACTTTTGTAAAAATGTGACAAATAATAATTCGTTCATTAATAAAGAGTGTTCATATGTCTGCCTAGATGTTTCCAACATCCTCTGCTGCAGATGTATCGTATGTTTGAAAAGGTTGAGTCAGTGTGACTACACTTCGTCTGGTATGTTTGAAAAGGTTGAGTCAGTGTGACTACATTTCGTCAGACATAATAAGATTGACACGTCCTACTAACTGTTGAAAAGTGAAGGCATGGGGGAAGTTTGAAAATACACGTGCTCGTTTTGAGGCGCCATTGTCGCCAATTTTATCGATTATATATTCTTATTTACAGACAGCAAATAATGTTTAAAGAATTGTTTCAGTTTGCAAAAAAAAGAACATGTCCACCAGACATTGCTGTTAAACTATTCATATCGTTGTTTAGCCAATTAGCTTTTAACAATTTTAAACCATTCGACAGTCTAGTAAATTTTTAACAAATCTATCAGACGATCAGACACTTTGCTTTATTTATTGCGATTACGATTAGATTCTTTGCTTTGAACGACTCCCTGATACGGATTAAATCAGCTCCCTCTGTAGCAGACGAATTTGAAAGACATGGTGGAAAGGGAGATATTGCTCAAAACGAGTATAACTATAGTATCAACTCAATATTAGAGAAACATTTCCAATTTTCGAGATGTAATTTTGTTTTCCTTTAATACTTTCAAAGCATACGACAAATATAACATCATGCCGAGTGAACAGTTAAATGTCATGGTCGTAAAGTGTTATCCAGACTTGTGTTCAGTGAAACAGATTGGTAGATCAGGTTTGCAAATCACCAATCAAATTACAGCTACTTTATAGTAGCTGTAATTTGATTGGTTGATTGGCAAGCTGGAGCTACCCACATGTCTGTTTCACTGAACGCAGGGCAAATGTATTAGAATGCTTGCTCAACCGGTACCCTATTTGGACTCCATATCTAGATTATTAAACAGCACAGTGGTCGATTTTTCCATTGTGGTGAAATCCATTCTAATCAGGTTTTAGTTTAGTTTAAACTTTAGTATTTATTGCGAGACGTATTGCAATAAAAAACTCTCGATGACAGTTTCCTGGAGACTTAACCAGTACTCGCGCCGTTTGTGTGTAAATATCCCAAAGACAGAACCCGTTCATCACGGAATTCGAGACTGGGACCTTTGGTACGAGAGCGTCTTTCAAAGCACTCAACGCCAGCTTCAAAGCATTATTATTATTTGTGGGATGGGTGATATTCACGTTAATCAATGCTACATTACCGTTGCATTGACTCACTTTTTAAAATGTTTATAGCGAATCAGATTTGGTTTACTTAGTTTCATTTAGCAATTTTAAAAGTCGTTCTGACTTTTACCATGAAAACGCAGCGAGATAGTCAGTTTACTCCCTTGTCAAACATTAACACGTATCTACACTGTTTTAATGGTTTATAGTACCTACGAGACTTCGATACATGCGAAAAACAACCGTAACGCATTTGCGATCAGTGTAGATCTAAATCAGTCAGTGCAACCACCCGGTCTCATCTGACCCCGTAATGTTCGCCAATTAATCATAGAAAGCTTCAATAAATATCTGTAAATAAGCCGTTCCACAACAGTATGGACTCTGCGTAATGTATCGATCCAGATCAGCCTGCGCTGTACGCGCAGAATAATCAGGGCCGAGACATTCCGTCTCAGGGGGATATAGGTATAGTGTAATGATTCCTGAAACAGGAAATCCACTGAAGGTGAAAAGTGTCTGCCCGGGTTAGCCTGCGCGGCATGCTTAGGCTGGTCCAGGTCGATACTTTACGCAGAGTCCACACTGTTTGTGTTATCGCGGAACGACTCAAATCAATATTCATGTGTATATTTAGCATGATTCACAGGGTAGTCTTTGTCTACTTATGCAATAATTACGCTTAGGTTTGTCTTCGCAGAGAACTGTTATTTACAACTAGTTATGCCTCCTTAACAATAATTGCTATTCTTAACTTCCACGTGTTACACATATTGTTCACAATATTTAAAATTGTACACACTTTTAAGATTAAAAGATGATTTGCTTTTGCATAAAATGATAGTATATGTACATTAATTGGAAATCTTATGTTATTGAACGGGAAATAATATTAACATTTTTGGCGAAATTAAAATAAATATACTTACTCGTTTGAGATTTCCTTTCAACTGACGTTTCACTTTCTTTATCAGTTATATGTATTATACACAGATCCGTATTACGAAATCGTCCCTGACACACGAACATAAGTATAAACCCTTTCCATAATATAGACACTTTCTGGCGCCTCTGCAGCAGGCTCATTGGCAATGTCTCCATTTGCCACAATGTTTTCAATTTTATTCAATAATTGTCCTTTCATTTGTAGAGAGTTTCCATACTTTTTACTAAATGTTTACAAAGTCGTCTGCTGCAGATGTGTTGTTTTTTTATGAGAAAGGGTTACTTTCTATGCTTTCGATGGACCGTTTTCGAGTGCCGTCTCCAATACATCAGATGAAGATAAGAAAATATTCTCTGATACGTGTATGTAACTTATTTAATTCCATAAACATGTAACTAGATGTTGAAACAAGGTTGTGCTCCACGCTTATAGAGGTAATCTATTAATGTCACAGAAAACTCTGTGAACCTTAAGCACTTTCAGTGAGTCATTGTAATTCTTCCTTAAATGTTCCGACATACAACAAATCTGCAGCAGACGACTTTGAAAATATATTGCCAAAAAACCATGTGAAATATCTCAATAAATTAGAGTTTAGTAATCGGGTAGAGTTGACAACATTGTGGCAAAAGGAAAAAATGCTTATTAAGAGCAATTTCGCTAATTTTCCTCAATGTTTCAAAAGTCGTCTGCTGCAAAAGCGTCAGAAAGCGTTTGTATGAGGGAACGGCTTTTTGAACATCAGTTTAAATGTCACAAGTAGCAAGAAGTTGGGCTGCACTTCGAGTTATATTAAGGTCTAATTAACACATAGACTAAACAAGACAGTGTTTCTCAGGGAGTATGATTATCCACGCTGTTGGTGTTCAGATATTTATAATATCTTTGATTGATTGATTGTTTTGTGATTATACGCCGCTTTCAACAATTGTCTAGTTATATTACGGTGTTACCTGGGTAAGTTACCATAACTAATAGTCCATTGATCCAGACACCAGTCAGTCAGTCGTTATGCTTACCCAGCAACCCTGCGTGCATAGGAGAGCAGCGATTACTACCATTTCTAAAGTATTTTGTTTGACCCGGTCGGAGATCGAACTGGCGACCCACCCCACCCGCACCCTCTTGCATTACACCACCCAGGCGGTTATAAAATATTTGAAAACTAAACCACTTTGACCTGTACCAAAGTCAATATATGGGTGGTGAATCATTAGATACGAGTTTACGGCATACGTTACAAAGACATGAACAGATGAACTATTTGCAAAGGACAGAACAGACTTTAAACACAACCGAAATTAAGGACATATAGATATCTAAAATTTGATTTTTGTGTGAGAACAACGTTAACATCTCATATCGAAACAGCATCGCTCTTTCGTAGAGTATCATTTCCGGTTTGAATGTATTATATCGAGTGCTTGGCGTGAAACGGTTGTAACTTAAATAGGTATTTTTTTACCAAGGTTAATCACCTCGCCATACAGTCTTTATAACCGTTAAATCATTTTTCTTGGTAAACAATGGAAATTTAGGTGCCATTGCTCGTTCTGAGCAATGGCACCTAAATTTCCTTTGTTTACCAAAGGGTCAAAATTGTCCCTAAACCAGGGTTTTCAAAATAGGTTTTTAGTTACAGCTGTTCACGCAAAGCCCTCGATATACTTATACATAGTCCCAGTACACTCACACTTAATACTTTTATTTTATAATCAATTCAGTTTAATTAAGTTAGCCTATTTAGATATGACATTCTGCAAACGACTTAAATTATATGCTAGCAGATAACGTCGATTATGATAACGATTTGCATACAACATTGATATTTTAAAAGATCTGAAATAGTCAATGCCTAATTATCAAGTCTACATACAGAACTATACACATTGTTTGAAAAAGTAAATTATAGGTAAATATATAAATTTAAGTGAGGTAGATGTTATACAATTATGGACTTTTCAGCTGTTATACATGATGTTTTTATGTACCAAAACAATCATTATTGACCTCGGCTATCGCCTTGGTCAATAATGATTTTTTTTGGTACATATCAACATCATGTATAGCAGCTGAAAAGCCCATAACTGTTTTATTATATAACTAACCCTTAATGATTTGTTTAATGATTTAAATAATGATTTTTTTTGGTACATATCAACATCATGTATAACAGCTGCCCATAACTGTTTGATTATATAACACTCAATTTATCATATTGTTTTATTATATAACCAATTTTGACAGTTATTATCGTTTGGAAACACAGGAAAAAATCAATGGAAGTCAAACGCTTGATTGCATTTAATCATGATCATCCGAACGAGCTTTTGGAAGTTTCCGTGGCCATTCGGAACGCGCATCGGAAAATTCCGTAGCGTACGGATAAAGGCGAAGGATAATTAATAGGCGACACATGGGATTCCCCGGTCTTCCCCTGTTACTATTTATAAAACTGGTGCATATCAGATAAAACGGTGCATATCGCAAGATATTTTTTCTAAAAAGTTACTTTTAGCCAATGAAAAAGCGACTATTTATAGGTTATATAATAAATGTTATTACTCGACAATATTGACTGGTCCTGACTTATATGTAAATATATCAATCTGTGTGGGGTAGACGTATGTTATAACTCGATGATATTGACTGGTCCTGACTTATAGGTAAATATATCAATCTGTGTGAGGTAGACGTATGTTATTACTCGACAATATTGACTGGTTCTGACCTAAAGGCAAATATATAAATCTGTGTTAGGTAGATGAAGTTATTACTCGACAATATTGACTGGTTCTGACCTAAAGGCAATTATATAAATCTGTGTTAGGTAGATGAAGTTATTACTCGACAATATTGACTGGTTCTGACCTAAAGGCAAATATATAAATCTGTGTTAGGTAGATGAAGTTATTACTCGATGATATTGACTGGTTCTGACCTAAAGGCAAATATATAAATCTGTGTTAGGTAGATGTAGTTATTACTCGACAATATTGACTGGTTCTGACCTAAAGGCAAATATATAAATCTGTGTTAGGTAGATGAAGTTATTACTCGACAATATTGACTGGTTCTGACCTAAAGGCAATTATATAAATCTGTGTTAGGTAGATGTAGTTATTACTTGACAATATTGACTGGTTCTGACTTAAAGGTTAATATATACAAATTAGTGAGGTAGATGTATGTTAGTATTCATGATAAATGCGTTAAGTCCCAACAAGATAAATCTGATCAGAAATACACAGTTTGGCCAATTCAACATGTTGTTACTTTGCTTATTAGAATTAGATACTGGATGCTCACATCTTCTTATCTAAACCCGTTCCAACTGTTAAAAGAAAACACACTGGGAAAGATTTTGAACATTTTTCAGTTTGAGCAATTTCTCCTTTTGCCACGCTGTTTTCAAAAAGTCGTCTGCTGTAAAAGCGTCAGAAAGCGTCTGTATGCGTGAAAGGATGAAGTTCTTCTTCGCCTGCTATTACATAAATCACATGGAGTTTTAAGATTGTTGATATCTTGCAATATATAATCGGCTTAAAACATTTCCGTGTTTCAGATGAATCCATCGTATTGAACAGAAAAAACATATTTTGTTATATTATGTTACATCTAGGCACAGGGATGAGTTCCTCTAAAGATAAATATGATCCTATGCATAAATATCCCTGTGATCTAGGATATGTAATACGGGCGGATTTCAATACATAAGCCGTCCCGCGATAAAACCAACATTGTGCACTCTGCGTAAAGTATCGACCAGGATCAGCCTAAGCATGCCGCGCAGGCTAACCGGATAGGCACTTTTCGCCTCCTGTGAATTTTCTGTATCAGGTATCATTAATCTATACCTCTACCCAGCCCCCAGCCACCCAACCACCGAGACGGAATGTGTCGGCCCGGATCAGTTTGCGCGGACTGCCCAGGCACCCCACACCCGAGACGGAATGTGTCGGCCCGGATCAGTTTGCGCGGACTGCCCAGGCTGATCTGGGTCGATACATTGCGCAGAGGCCATAATGTTGGTTTTCTTACTGCATTGGATATTCACGCCAACCCTTCCAAGTAGTCCGCCTGGAAAGATACAGCTTTTTGAAGTTAATGCGATCCACGCTATTGATACTGCCAAGAAGTTCAATTGACACACTGAAACATTGTAGAACCAATGACACTTCTGGTAGCATAGCGCTTACCTGAAAGCACTCGTTTAGAAATGAGTAAATGGAAGGTCACAGGACTTAGGTGTTCAACCTGAATTACATTTTCTTGTACAAGAGTGTACCATTTACTTTGTCGAATGAAGCATTGTCATGAATAAGTTGTTTGCATTTCAATACTTTACTCTGTGTTGTTGTTTTTTTGTAAAATGTGTCTGTAGTGTCTGTGATGGATCTTTCCTCTTTGTAAAGAGTGTGTACAACAGGGACACTAGCATTCAGGACAATGGCCTGTTTCTGTAGTGTATATAATGGATCTTTTCTTCTTTTCGAGAAGTTTGTACAACAGGAACACAAGAATTCAGGACAATCGCCTCTGTCTGTAGTGTATATAATGGATCTTTTCTTCTTTTCGACGAGTTTGTACAACAGGAACACAATAATTCAGGACAATCGCCTGTGTCTGTACTGTCTGTAATGGATATTTCCTCTTTGCAATGAGTTTTTACAACAGGGATACAATAATTCAGGCCAATCGTCTGTGTCTGTAGTGTCTGTAGTGGATCTCGCCTCTTCGTAATGAGTGTATACAACAGGGACAAACTAATTCAGGACAATCGCTTGTGTCTGTAGTGTCTGCATTTGATCTTTCCTCTTCAGGACAATCGCTTGTGTCTGTAGTGTCTGTAATGGGTCTTTCCTCTTTGCGAGGAGTTTAAAACAGGGTCACTATTATTCAGGACAATCGCCTGTGTCTGTAGTGTCTGTAATGGATCTTTCTTCTTTACAATGAGTTTATACACAACAAGGACACAATAATTCAGGACTATCGTCTGTGTCTTTAGTGTCTGTAATGGATCTTTCTTCTTTGCATTAAGTTAATGGGACAGGGACATAAGAATTCAGGAAAATCGGCTGTATCTGTAGTGTCTGTAATGGATCTTTCTTCTTTGCAATGAGTTTATACAACAGGAACACAAGAATTCAGGACACTCGCCTGTGTCTGTAGTGTCTGTAAAGGATCTTTCTTCTTTGCAATGAGTTTATACAACAGGGACACAAGAATTCAGGACACTCGCCTGTGTCTGTAGTGTCTGTAAAGGATCTTTCTTCTTTGCAATGAGTTTATACAACAGGGACAAAATAATTCAGGACAATCGCCTGTGTCTGTAATATCTGTCATGGATCTTTCTTCTTTGCAATGAGTTTATACAACAGGAACACAAGAATTCAGGACACTCGCCTGTGTCTGTAGTGTCTGTAAAGGATCTTTCTTCTTTGCAATGAGTTTATACAACAGGGACAAAATAATTCAGGACAATCGCCTGTGTCTGTAATATCTGTCATGGATCTTTCTTCTTTGCAATGAATTTATACAACAGGGACACAAGTATTCAGGACAATCACCTGTGTCTGTCGTGTCTGTAATGGATCTGTCCTCTTTGCAATGAGTTTATACAACAGGGACACTAGAATTCAAGACAATCGCCTGTGTCTGTAGTCTGTAATGAATCTTTCTTCTTTGCAATGAGTTTATACACAACAGGAACACAATAATAATTCAGGACAATTGCCTGTGTCTGTTGTGTCTGTAATGGATCTTTCTTCTTTGCAATGAGTTTATGCAACAGGAACACAATAATTCAGGACACTCGCCTCTGTATGTAGTGTCTGTAATGGATCTTTCTTTTTTGCAATGAGTTTATACAACATGAACACAATAATTCAGGACACTCGCCTGTGTCTGTATTGTCGGTAATGGATCTATCTTCTTTGCAATGAGTTTATACAACAGGGACAAAATAATTCAGGACAATCGCCTGTGTCTGTAGTGTCTGTAATGGATCTTTCTTCTTTGCAATGAGTTTATACAACAGGGACAAAATGATTCAGGACAATCGCCTGTGTCTGTAGTGTCTGTAATGGATCTTACTTCTTTGCAATGAATTTATACAACAGGGACACAAGAATTAATGACAATCGCCTCTGTATGTAGTGTCTGTAATGGATCTTTCCTCTTTGCGAGGAGTTTGTATAACATGTTCACAAGTATTTAGGACAATCGCCTGTGTCTGTAGTGTCTGTAATGGATCTTTCTTTTTTGCAATGAGTTTATACAACAGGGACACAAGAATTCAGGACAATCGCCTGTGTCTATAGTGTCTGTAATGGACCTTTCCTCTTTGCGAGGAGTTTGTACAACATGGTCACAAGAATTCAAGACAATCGCCTGTGTATGTAGTGTCTGTAAGGGATCTTTCCTCTTTGCAATGAGTTTATACAACAGGGTCACAATAATTCAGGACAATCGCCTGTGTCTGTATTGTATGTTATTATCTTTCCTCTGTGTGAGGAGTTTGTACAACAGGGTCACAATAATTCAGGACAATCGCCTGTGTCTGTCGTGTATGTAATGGATATGTCCTCTTTGCAATGAGTTTATAGAACAGGGACACAAGAATTCAGGACAATCGCCTGTGTCTGTAGTGCCTGTAATGGATTTGTCCTCTTTGCAATGAGTGTATACAACATGGACACACTACTTCAGGACAATCGCCTGTGTCTGTAGTGTCTGTAATGGCTCTTTCCTCTTTGCGATGAGTTTGTACAACAGGGACACAAGAATTCAGGATAATCGCCTTTGTCTGTAGTGTTTATAATTGATATTTCTTCAGTGCATTGAGTTTATACAACAGGGACACAGGAATTCAGGACACTTGCCTGTGTATGTAGTGTCTGTAATGGACCTTTCCTCTTTGTGAGGAGTTTATACAACAGGATCACTAGTATTCTGGACAATCGCCTGTGTCTGTAGTGTCTGTTATGGATCTTTCTTCTTAGCGAGGAGTTTGTACAACAGGATCACTAGTATTATGGACAATCGCCTGTGTCTATAGTGTCTGTAATGGATCTTTCTTCTTAGCGAGGAGTTTATACAACAGGGTCACAATAATTCAGGAGTGTTTGTTATGTACATTTCTTCTTTGCAATGAGTTTATACAACAGGGACACAGGAATTCAGGATACTTGCCTGTGTCTGTAGTGTCTGTAACGGATCTTTCCTCTTTGTGAGGAGCTTGTACAACAGGATCACTAGTATTCTGGACACTCGCCTGTGTCTGTAGTGTCTGTAATGGATCTATCTTCTTTGCAATGAGTTTATACAACAGGGACAAAATAATTCAGGACAATCGCCTGTGTCTGTAATAGATCTTTAGCGAGGAGTTTATACCACAGGGTCACAATAATTCAGGACAATCGCCTCTGTCTGTAGTGTCTGTAATGGATCTTTCTTCTTTGCTATAAGTTTATACAAAAGGGACACAAGAATTCAGGACAATCGCCTGTGTCTGTAGTGTCAGTAATGGATCTTTCATCTTTGCAATGAGTTTGTTCAACAGGGACACAATAATTCAGGACACTTGCCTGTGTCTGTAGTGTCTGTAATGAACCTTTCCTCTCTGTGAGGAGTTCTTACAACAGGATCACTAGTATTTTGGACAATCGCCTGTGTCTATAGTGTCTGCAATGGATCTTTCTTCTTAGCGAGGAGTTTATACAACAGGGTCACTATAATTCAGGACAATCGCCTGCGTCTGTAGTGTATGTAATGGATCTTTCTTCTTTGCTATGAGTTTATACAACAGGGACACAAGAATTCAGGACAATCGCCTGTGTCTGTAGTGTCTGTAATGAATATTTCTTCTTTGCAATGAGTTTGTACAACATGGACACAAAAATTCAGGACAATCGCCTGTGTCTGTAGTGTCTGTAGTGGATCTTTCCTCATTGCGATGAGGTTTACTTATAGATCGTTTGGTTCTCAATATAATAAATCCTTCTTTCATCCCTATTGAGAATCTTAGACATTTTACACGGATAACAATTCTTATATTATTTCAAAAGATGTTGGCTCAATCTAAACGATTGATCTTTTGGTCTGGTGTCAACGAAAAATGGTGTATGCATTTTTCAAAAATCTTCTTCAATTTCAAGCAGTCTGTCAGAAAAGATGGACGATCCCTTCTGAAGTGCCTTGACTATATGCTATCTTTCAAATAGTATATCAGCAGTCTATAACAGCTTTTATGGAAGCAATATGTATGCTGTTGCTGCAGCATTATGTCAACCATGGCAGTACTGTCTAGCCAGCTATATAGACCGCCGTTAACAGTTTAACCAGCCATAAACTATTCTTAGTGTTACAGTATAACTTGTTTAAAAAATATACATTTTGGAGATACCTCAAACAAAAACTCGGACTTTAATGTGTGCCTTGATTTCGACCTTTTCACAAAAGAAATCGGGTTTCGTTACAGTATAGAAATATAGCCACTATGTATGAATTTGGGTTTGTTAATAGAATATATTGGTCTTTTTTTATTTGCGAAAATAGATACCTGGGGAAATAAATTCTTGAACTACTTCTGTCCGGCAAAATGGCTGCTCTCATTGCGTCCAATTTCTTTTCAAATGGTCAGTAAGTAAGTAAGTAAGTAAGTAAGTTAGTAAGTAAGTAAATATTTTATTAAAGTGACATGTGTATAAAATATAATAAAACATAACACAAAGTTAGTTGGAAAAACACCTAGCACATTAGCCTATACATCACTATGTACAAAGGTAATCATAATGTCTAACTTATCAAGTTAAGGAATCCCCGAACGAAGCCATGAATATTTCAGAGTTGTTATGAACTTCGGGAGGTATGATGTACTTTTAAATACAAAGGGTAGAAGATCAAGCAGATCGCTTCGAATGCTATCCTTTAAAACCCATGTCATCAATCTGCCATCGTCTTAGCAAGTTACGTACTAGATAGTCATATCTGCGTATACTTTTGAACAAAGACAAATGCATATGTTTACGAGTCAAACCGGGGATATCCGATCGACATCATATTAAGAGATGAAAACATTGTGACAAAATGAAAAATTGCTCATTATGAGCAAAATCTGCGTTTGCTGCTATGTTTTCAAGAATTGTCTGCTTAAGACGCTTCAAAATGTGTCTACATGTGTGAAACTACCATCTGAACAGGTAACTGATAAATTTATCCAATTAAACCTTTCATACTAAATAATTGTATTTAATTTATATAAAAGTGATTTACATAACGTCACATCCAAACAACATATAGTAAAATGAAACATTCTGGTCAATGGTGCAGTTTTATTCTGTTCCTCGTGTTGTGAAATCATGCAATAAATGAAAACAAAAAAAAAACACTAACATGATCGGTGCATTGGAAAACCCAAACCTCAGGGTGGTGTGACCAGTCTCAATTCAGATAAACTTGCACAACCGGGTCATTTGATCTGGCTCTGCTATTTTCTCAAATCAATCGAAGACGATTCTAAACAATCTTCTGACTAACAGTGCGGTGAGATTGCATGGATCCCCACTTGTCGGCTCATACCAAATACTTCAGAAAATGGTAATAATGGCTCAGAGTTGTGGGGGTTAGCATTACGACTACATCGCTGATTCCTTACCCAGGAAAAGCACTGATATAACTGAAAAAAAGTTTAACCCTTTCCCTCATATGACAATTCTGCAGCAGACGACTTTGAACATATTTTGTCAAAAAAGGGAAAATCTCTGTAATTGAATGGATAACCTATGACTAAAAGTGGAAAACATTGTGGCAAAAGGAAAAATTGCACGTTTTGTGCAATTTCTTTTTGTGTCACTATGTTTTCAAAATGCTGTCTGCTGCAGAGGCGTCAGAAAGCGTCTATATGAGGGAAAGGGTTAAAGCGGCATAAGACATCCACAGGTGCCAGTATCGTTTAAAACCTCAAAATAGCATATCAGTATATAGTCAAAAGCTATTTGTAGATTTTAAACGAGACTGGCCCCTGTGAAGACATCATACAAAAACAACATTGACATGTTACTATAACACTGAGGTTGGGTTTCCCGGGACATCACTAACAGAATGTAAACGTAAATTCTCGACAGCTGCTATGGGTTATACATCTGACTTTCTGTTAAATCTATAGTTTGCTTTGCAGAAATTCATCGCCGGCGAAGGTGCAGACTAAGATAAAAAGAAATTGACTCAAACTATACATAGTTTTTCGTTTTGCAACATAAGTAAGTTCTATGAAGATTAATTTCACAATCGCATATGAAATGTTCGGGTGGGTAAGCAATGTTATTGCTTGTGGCGGATTATGTAACACACCTATGTGTTAGCAAATCTTTACATGGGTTTATTATGAAACTCTTGAATTATATTTCTAGTCATTATTTTGGTCATTTTCAAATTGATTACGTCATTTATTATTTGCTTGGGAAGATTGTTGTGTGGAGTACTGGTGTGCGAAAACCAGGAAACACATGGGTAGATGAACTGCTCGCCGTGATATGACTGAGAAATTGTTAAAAACGGCGTTAAACCCCAATCAATCAATCAATCAATCAATCATTTATTATTATTCCTAGTCATTATTTTGGTAATTTTCAAATTGCTTACGCAATGAATAATAAATGACATTTTCAACACAGTAAAGTGTATTTATTTTTCGCCCTAGAGTTGCATCAAAAATAAACTCAACCAGTTATGTAGACCCGCAGTATAAGATAGCGATTGTGGGTTGAGCGGAGGGGTTAGGATGGACGGGGAGATTCAAATAAACATGATTACTCGGGTTCACCACTAGGTACATATGTATATGTTTGAAATGATTGTTATCAGAATATTACATACTTATAATAATATCAAACTAATATAAGAGGAGAGTAACACAATTTATATTTCTCTGTAAATCTAAAGAAACTGAATTGTGCATTAAGCACGTGCGTGTATGTGTATGCTTACGCCATTACCATTCTTGTATTAGGCAACTTTCTAACAGGCACGAACTGAAATGCCACTTTGTTCATAATTGTAAGAACTTACATTGATAAAGAGCAACTCTGTCGCATCTGACGTGTTTAGGTGTATATATCGGTTAACAAGAGGTAAACATTTCAATGTTAGTAAAATTTGCATGTATTCACAAACGTGTATTCCGATAACCCTTCAGCAAGGAATATCCCCGTTATTTTTCACATAACGGTAGGAAGGGACCGTCACAGTAAACATCGGCCCAGCTGCAGTGGACGTAGAAAAGGTAGGAGTAGCGGTAAATGACAGTACAGCGTCCCCGTGCATCCTCGTTGTTACCATTAGGCTCACCAACAGCCCAATCGGTGTCTAAATAAAGTAGACGAAGAGGTTTAAATAAAGTAGTAGATTGATTGAACGCCGTTTTAAACAATTTCCCAGTTATATCACAGCGGCCAGTTCACCTACTCATGCATTTCCTGGTTTTCTCACACCAGTACTTCACACAACAATCTTCCCAAGCAATTGGCTGTTTTTCCACAAAGACTTAGCCTATTGGTGGAAGACGAATGACGCATCGTCGGAAAGAAAGTTTGCCAAGCCGGGATTCAAACTCACAACCCCTGGATTGACAGCCCGCGTCGCTACCGACTGAGCTACCGGGGCTCGGCAAGAGGTTTAAATAAAGTAGTAGAAGAGGTTTAAATAAAGCAGTAGATGAGGTTTTAATAAAGTAGTAGAAGAGGTTTAAATAAAGTAGTAGAAGAGGTTTAAATAAAGCAGTAGATGAGGTTTAAATAAAGTAGTAGAAGAAGTCTAAATAAAGCAGTAGAAGAGGTTTAAATAAAGCAGTAGAGAAGAGGTTTAAATAAAGCAGTAGAAGAGGTTTAAATAAAGCAGTAGAAGAGGTTTAAATAAAGCAGTAGAAGAGGTTTGAATAAAGCAGTAGAAGAGGTTTAAAGAAAGTCGTAGAAGAGGATAAAATAAAGCAGTAGAGGAGGTTTAAATAAAGTAGAAGAAGAGGTTTAAATAAAGTGGAAGAAGAGGTTTAAATAAAGCAGTAGAAGAGGTTTAAATAAAGCAGTAGAAGAGGTTTAAATAAAGCAGTAGAAGAGGTTTAAAGAAAGTCGTAGAAGAGGATTAAATAAAGCAGTAGAGGAGGTTTAAATAAAGTAGAAGAAGAGGTTTAAATAAAGTGGAAGAAGAGGTTTAAATAAAGTAGTAGAAGAGGTATAAATAAAGTCGTAGAAGAGGTATAAATAAAGTCGTAGAAGAGGTTTAAATAAAGTAAGACAATAATCGTAGGTCTACTGAAAACAGCGTTAACAGGGTTTGGATATAATTATATGTTATAATTTATATTTCTAAGATCAAACTGTGTAGCCGAATAGTTTGAACAAGATCTACACTGTTCATCAACGTATACAAAGTTGTTAGAAAAGTCTGTCAACTTGTGTAGATAATGATAAGTCTGAGGAGGAGGAGGACAAGATTATCCGATCCTACACTGTTCATAAATACCAACATGTCCCTTTTCTCAAGTACCGGTTCAATTATCATGATGTGCTAATATAATATTTATACAACTTTTCAAGTAACTTTATCATATTTAGTTTTTAGACCAAAACTTGTAAAACTCTTTCTTTCCCACATACATTAAATTTGATGCAGACGACTTTGATAATGTCTAGGCAAAAAAAATGAAAATCTATATATAAGAAAGTACAATTATTGAATAGAGTTGAACTCATTTTGGCAAATAGTCGTTTGCTTAAATCTACGTAACAGTACCGTATGACATGTAAATTGGCGTAACTCTTATGGGGTTATTGTGCTAGTTTTTAACCCTTTCCCTCATACGGCAATACTGCAGCAGACGACTTTAAACGTATTTTGTCAAAACATAGAAAATCTCCATAACTGAACGGATAACCTATGATAATCAAAGCGCCAATGGCACTGTAGTGGCGATCGTATGGAAAATCCTGCAAAGTAACAAGCAGTATATCGGTGTAGGGCTTGCGATGACTCTGGCGCGGGTATATTTGAGAATGTATCAACCCTGCATCTTTTGACAGTAGAATAATGTTAGTTTGCCAGAATGTTGTCTTGGTGATTATTTAGTTACGTTCTGAAATTGGTCATGATGTGTTCAAAATTAGGTCTGTTCAATTTAGTCCCTTCACATTGCATGATAGAGGGTTGTCAGAGACATATAAACACAATGTATTTATATGTCTCTGAGGTTGTTAAACTGCTTCGAATAATGCGAGTGCAAAAACAAACACAAAACATGCTCCAAAAGCACAATTTCACTATTTGCCAAGCTGTTCAATTTATAAAAATATAGGCATATATTATAATGCTCGATCTCCAAACTAAATTAGGCTACACTGTCAGCATTGATTGCTAATTGACTCTAGAACGTGCAGACGTGTATACATAACGTGTGTACACACTGACATGTGTGTCCTTTAAACCTTTGTAAACCAGTCTTATCATCTAGACGCTTTCATATATTTAAACAACTACAAAATAAAGCGTTTATACTATTGAGATTTACAAGCTCTTCTGGTTTTTGGTCTCTCGAGCTATTTATAGAACCTTTTGGAATTTCCAGATTTGAGTATCATCAGAGTTGCCGTTATTTGCAAGGCAGAACGCGCAATGATATTTATTATCTGCCAAATCATGACGAAGATAATATTTACATATTTCAACTCTATGTAGATAATGTCTCGATAAAACTCAAATATTAGTAACAATCCGGTACCAAAGTAGCACTGACATAATTATTATTAATCACGTCTCTGCATCAATGATGGAACTATAACGGATGTGAGTAAATTAGTTTGCAGTAAGGAAAAAAAATATCAACCGATTGTTCAAAACCGACTATATAAATATTTTTCGTTGTTGTTGTTTTTGTTAGCATTGTGGCGATTGTCAAACCAATCGCCACAAAAAGTGGAAAACATTGTGGCAAAAGGAGAAATTGCACGTTTTGTGCAATTTCTTCTTTTGTCACTATGTTTTCAAAAAAACGTCTGCTGCAGAGGCGTCAGAAAGCGTTTATATGAGGGAAAGGGTTAAGTCAAAAGATGCATCAAGGACTTTTTAAAATTACATGCGGTCTGAAAGTAAAAGCACTGATGAGATTAAGTGGATGCACGGACTGTTCTGAATCTTCACGGTTCGTAGATATATGCATTAAAACATAAAATAGCCAAACGCGTTTCGATCTATAAGAAAACATTGTATTTTTCTACATCAGTAAGACAGATTCAGTCATTTTATCTGACAATTGATTGATTGGGGTTTAACGCCGTTTTTAACAGTTTCTCAGTCATATCACGGCGGCCAGTTCACCTACTCATATGTTTCCTGGTTTTCGCATACCAGTACTCCACACAACAATCTTCCCAAGCAACTGGCTGCTTTTCCACATAGACTTAGCCCATTGGTGGAAGACGAATGACGCATGTCGCAATGACTTTTGTCAACGTCGGAAAGTAAGTTGGCCGAGTCGGGATTCGAACTCACAACCCCTGGATTTTTATCTGACAAAATAAGCTTGTTAACCCTATTCTTGGTATAAACGCTTCTAGAAAAGACATTATTTTTTTAAAAACATTGTAAGGAAATAAAGCAATTACCATGATCAGTCATATCTCCTTTGCTCACATTATTTCGATTCATTATCGAAATAATACTTACAATTTGCCATAGCGTTTAATATTTAAATTAGATATCTTACAAACAGATGTCCTGTGAGGAGTGAAGCATATACAATAACTGGTTTAGGTATTTACATGTAAGTGCTTGTCCACTGGGAGTCCACGTCTCTTGTCCATTGCCATTGATTTCCAGGGCGATCCAAAAGCCACACACATTGTAACCAGCACACACACTAGAACCTGGCTCTAACAAAATGACAGTTTATCCTTTGCTCAGAATTTGATTGTTTGGTGTTTTAACGCCGCTTTCAACGATATCATGTTGATTCCTTGGTAAGTTACAAGTACTTCTGGTTCATTAATCCTGATACCAGCAAGTCAGTCGCAATGCTACATGTAACCCCAGAACGCCAAGGAGGGCTGCCATTACTACCATTTTTAAATTCTTTGGTATGACCCGACCGGGGTTCAAACCCACGACCTCCCGTACCAAGGCGGACGATCTACCATTACACCATCGAGGCGGTCTCAGAATTTGAGCTCGGGTATCTGATTGATAAGATGCAAGTTCATGTTTCTGAATTGGCCAATCAGAACTCTTCTTTGGAACACATAGTTCATTTCAGAACACGGCGAACATTTTAAGAGTTTTAGAGTTTTGGACCCTGAATCAGTTGCTATGACAAAACGTGTAATGTCGTAAGATGTATTAACACTTTCCCACAAATCTGCAGCAGACGACTTTGAAATATACCCGCAAATATATGGAAAATCTATATAAACGAAAGTTGAATTAATGAAAAGAAAATGAGAAATTTCTCTTTCCGCCACAAAGGTCTCAAAATTCATCTGCAGCAGAGGCGTAAGAAAGCCACTGTAAGTCTAAATTGGTTAAATTTGGTCCACGTAAATTGTGTATCCCTCGATAAATACATATCAATGTCAATTCATATAATAGTATGAGCTGCTTTTAGGGATGTTCCATGGGGTATTAACCCTTTACCACGTACACATATTACCCAGCAGACGACCTTGAAAACATCTAGACAAAAATATGGAATTTGTTAATGAATGTATAACTATTAAATAGAGTTGAAACAATAATACAATATGCAAACATTGCTCTCATTATAACAATGCCCCGCCATGATATTTTCAATAGCCTTCTGCTGCAGATGAGTAAAACACGTATATCTGAGAGATGTGGTTAATAACACTGCGCTTTGGCATCGTTTTAAATTTAAAAAGAAACAGGCGATATGCATAATTTCTGTTATCAGAAATAAGAAAAGTATTACATTTCAGCGGACGACGAAGACTAGTGAGACTGTACTCGCCTTAGGTTTCACTATACGTAAATGTATTAAGCATTCATTCGTACGAGTTACTTCGATATTCCTGTTAGTTTTCATGTTGTCTTAAAAACTAGGTAGAAGTAGGGTGAAGTAGGTTTCGAAGTCACTACTTCATCCTAGTTGACCCAAGTTACCCGTACTTAACCATACCTTACAATACTGTGAACGTACTGTGAACGTGCCGTGAACGTAATTCAAACGTAGTCCAACCCTGGTATTTTTCCCTAGTCGACCCTAGTTGACCCTACTGGACCCTACTTTCAAACTACGGTCATAGTAGGCTCTTGGCATCTAAGCTCACCGTAGAGATATCCTGAACATGTTGAAAATGTTTGTGCTAACTACGGCCAAATCATGGGTTTCTTGAACTTCAAACTACGTTTATAACTACTTTGAACTACAGTTAACTACGTCTAACCACGTTTAATACGTTTAACTACGGTCCGCTACGGTCAACTACGGTCATCTCCCCCACGGTCAACTACGTGCGTGATCGTAAGATGTGACCGCGACTTTAAACTGTGTGCAAACGGAATGGACGTAGTAGCAACTTTTGCTAACAAACTCCATGGTCGGGCTCGTACGGGTTTGGTCAGGAATTTTGCTCTAGAACTTTGAGCCTGCTCACAACTTTCGGGCGACCATCCTGCAATGAGTTACTTGCTATGTAAACTAAGATTTACAGGCTGGTATTGGTACGTTATAAGTACTGTTTGACCCTTTCCAACATGCAAAAGCATTTTGACGCGTTTACAGCATACCAGTTTTGGAAACGTTGTTGCAGAAGGAAAAATTGCTCATAATTTATCCTTTCGCCAAAACTATTTTCAATTATGATGCAATTTTACATATTTTTACCAATTAAATGCGCCCGCTGCAGGTATGTGGCATGTTGAAATGGGTTAACTTAATTAAATCGTGAACAGAAGGATATAGGTTGTATTCTGACCTTGTGTTAGTTGGGTTTTCAAGAACTCGTTCTCTTCCTGTGTTTCAACTTGCACTAACTGGCTGCCTAATGTCGCGCAAAAAGCCTGCAAAAATGAAAACCCCTATGTTTTGTTTTTTTTTTTAAAAATTCAGTTATTGCTTTAATTGAGATGTTCTCAAACCTTTTCACAGCTCCAGACGAGCCAAGCAGCGAGGGTTTATCAATCCAGGGGGCGTTATTTCGAAAAACGTATCGGACATTCATTTTTCAAAATTATAATTTCATTCCATTCGTTGTCCACATGCTCAGTACTCGATATTGAAATGGAGCCAGCTGTTTCAGATAGCGATAATTGGTTATACGAATGTGGGGTAATGGTGCGAGAAAGTCAGCAAACACGCATGGTGAAAAGGCCCGTTTTATGAAATATCGTTAAACACTGCTTTAAAGTCAATCAATCAATTTTACAGACGATACCTCTGGAATCTACAGCAAAGGACATATAAAAACCTTATCGGGGAAAAGGGATATATCTCATCATAAGATTATTCTCCGTTCCCAACTGCCTTTTCAAAACATTAATTGAAATTTTTTAAAAATATATTTTCAAAGCAGACGAAGGTTACACTATCGATACTAAAGATAGTACAGCTATGTCTGTACTTGTGTATATAGAAATAGATTGCATTCTGGATTTTAGAAAGATAGGGATATTCATTATTAACTATTAATAACACTACATGTACATGTATATGTCAATCATAAACCACATCGAGACTTACACTAATCTTATAATAATAAGTACTAGTAACGAATTATTTTGAACATGTATTGAAAAATGTAATTAATAATTGCATTTGATCATTTTTTGTTTGTTTGTTTTAAACGTGCTTTAAAACTTGGGAGTTTTTAGATAATCTAGTTTATTTTACGATTACAAACAATCTTTGTCCACATATATTTTAAAGCGACATCTTTATCAATTGACAGGTTTTTGGGGTAGACTCTCTTAATTTGAGATTATTTGCTAATATTTTCATGTTAATAGTCAAAAAAAATAAAAATGCAAATTACTGAGGAACTTGTATGTTGATCTATACATTGTGGCAAATGGAGAATAGTTAATTTTGAGCTAGTTTTCCTTTGATTACATGAAATGTTTTCAAAATTATGTGGTGGGGACCTGGAAATGTTCAATTACTGTTATATACTGGGTGTATAAGGATAACTGTGAACAATTTATGGTTAAAACAGGATTTTATTTTTAAATAAACATGCATATGTAGTAACATAACAGGTAAAATATGCCAGCCGCACTGTTGAATACTATATTTTTTAATTACATTTCTTACTTTACCTTTTGAGCAATATAGTAAATATTGAGATTATCTAATTTTGCTTCATTTTGTTTAGCTTGTTTCATGGTTTTTGTAAATTAACCCTTTCCCACATGCAACACGTCTGCAGCAGACGACTTTGGACACATCTTTGCAAATATATATAAAAATCTCTATAAATGAAGGCATAATTACTAGAAATTGCTTGCTTTGAGCAAGTTCTACTTCAATTAAAATGTTTTCATAAAAAGACTTACAATCCGGTGACATATATCATTGAAATGAACTATCCATAACTTTCAAAATTATAAAAATAATGGGGATTATATGTTTATTGAAGAAATGAATTTGTAACTAGTACCAGATACGGCTTTTAAGCTACCTCTTAGGAGAAAACCTAGTTGTGTACCCCCCGAATCTATAATCGTTGTTTGTGAAAGACCTATAACAGCCTTTAAATCAATCCCATTAACTCCATTACATATACTTGCCGTGGCATCCGCATACGTGCGTAAAAGCCCGTCGGTGATATAACATTTGTCTTGGACCCGAAACCATCCTTCATCGCATACTGGTAAAGTTAAAAAGTTAGCATTAATTGTTTTCAAACATGAAGACGTATTTTGACGTGTCAGAAGCAGACGACTTTTGAAGGCATTATGGAAGCATAATTAAGACTGTTTTCAATAACAATAGTTTCATTTATAGGGATTTTCCAATATGTTTGCCACAATATAGTTAATGTCCTCCGCTACATGTCTGTTGCATACGGAGACTTGGTTACTATGTTTATGATTTGTATTTCACGAGGCGAATGCATAAAGGATACGGTACATATTATGGTGGAGCAAACGTTCGTGCCCTTGTTTTACATATGAAAACGCTGACATAAAATAACTCTTATAACAAATCTGAAGCAGGCGACCTCAACAACATCTTGGCAAACAAAAAAAAATCTCTTTAAATGTAAGGATAATCAGGGGGCGTAGCTTTGCAATAATTAATGTGTAGGCCGTCTCGTGAGAAAATCAAACACTATCGACCCGGATCAGCCTAAGCAGGCCTACCCGCATAGACACTTTTCGCCTCCTGTGGAATTACTACTCTATACATCTATCGCCCTAAGACGGAATGTGTCGGCCGGATCAGTCTGCGCGGTAGCGCAGGCTGATCTGGTCGATACATTACGCAGATGTCTATCGCCGCAGCTGCATTTTGGGGCATTTTGAAAAAAAATGTGTAGGCACGTGTCTACAGTGCCTAAAGGGAGCTACGCCCCTGATAATAATTGAATATAGTTTGAGATAGTGTGGCAAAAAAAGGAATTGCTTATCATGCTTTCAAATGTCGTCTGATGTAGAGGCGCAAGAAAGCGTCTATATATGGGTAAGGGTTAACTCCATCAGTGTTAAGTCAATCGAGAGAAAATACATAGCATGATGACTCCACTTTAATACCTTAGACAAAACGAAGAACTAATATCAACAAAGAGGACGGAGGAAGTGAGAGAAAGAGAGAGAGAGAGAGAGAGAGAGAGAGAGAGAGAGAGAGAGAGAGAGAGAGAGAGAGAGGAGAAGAGAGAGAGAGAGAGAGAGAGAGAGAGAGAGAGAGAGAGAGAGAGAGGGGGAGAGAGAGAGAGAGAGAGAGAGAGAGAGAGAGAGAGAGAGAGAGAGAGAGAGAGAGAGCGAGAAAGAGAGAGAGAGAGAGAGAGAGAGAGAGAAAAAGAGAGAGAGA
Organism: Serripes groenlandicus; assembly: GCA_031761405.1. Lineage (NCBI taxonomy): Eukaryota > Metazoa > Mollusca > Bivalvia > Cardiida > Cardiidae > Serripes > Serripes groenlandicus. The sequence goes on along the minus strand of JASEVX010000004.1, from coordinate 79,032,269 downwards.
GAGAGAGAAAAAAGAGAGAGAGAGAGAGAGAGAGAAAGAGAGATGGAGAGAGAGGGGGGAGGAAAAGAATGATATATATCTAGAGAGAGAGAGAGGGTGATGGAAAGAAAAACAATATATAGGGACAGGGAGAGAGAGAAAGATTTATATTTATATATATTTATATATATACATACATATAAAGGTAAAGAAGGAGAGATGGGAGGTTGAACAGAAAGATACAGACATAGAGACAGAGAGACAGAGAG